>JAJHSJ010000015.1:61667159-62410676 GCA_021015155.1 Magnolia officinalis | reverse complement strand
CCATGATAAGCCCCACCAAATGGATGGTTAAAATTATTGGCTAATGAAAATTTCCAGAAACAATCTTAACCGTCCATTTTAAATGTTATTGTCATATTGTTAAACCATCCAATCAGTGTGATTTTTGCCAAGTGAACAATATAGTCTGGGCTGAACCAAATGAACAGTCCAGATCGATTGATCAGACTGTCCATATTTCTTTATACAACTAGGGGTAGTATAACTTATAATGTTATGGCCTCTGGTATAGTGGACCATTTATCTCCTTTCTTTTATGGTTGTTTACTTAGATTTTACTTCAGTTGCCTTAAAAATCAAAATCCAATTACTAGGCTTTGTCGTTTTTAAATATTAGACGAGGACTGCGAATTTTAAATATTAGATGATTAATAGCATTAGTAAATGGTATCAACTTCATGATTCATAAGACTGGCCGGTTCTTTCATCAATCCGGAATGATCATCTGATGGGCCACTTCATTGATGGGCCATTGGTAGAAAATTCTAGTAATTGGATGGTTATAATCATTCAACCTATTGACTATTTATATGTACCATTGCCCTCAACTTTTCATAACAATCGAAGTATAATATAGGTGATGGATTGATAAAGTTGTGAATTTGGGATCGATGATTTTTTGGGTAATGGTAGGCCACTGATTGAACGGTCGAGATCCGTTGCCAGAATGCACCCATCAATATTTTATGGGGTTGATAATATTAAATATTTGTTGGATTGTGTGTGCATGGAAGATGGCACAAGAACTCCATGTGAAATGTTCCAATTTAAAAGAGAAATGATCCAGTGTTCTTCGAGAGCAATGTAAGTTCTAGTGTCTCAGTTCCACATGGAAAAATGAGCATTTTCATCAATTCATCTAGACCGTCCATTTGGTCCAAACCACTCATCATGGCCTACCAGGAAGAAAAGACAGCACTAGGATGGTTCTAACCATCATATTATTGGCCAAGAAAATGGCAAGTCGAGATTGGAAAAAAATATTATGGACCGTCCATTATGTGGGTCCACTGTGGATTGCTTGCATATATGATCCTAGTATACTATTATGCCGTGTAAGATGGATGGCTATAAAATAGACTACTAACTTTAGATGGATAGGATTACATGGTTTCTATGATTCATTCATGGTGACCTGCAAATAAAGTTGGAAGCCGATTGGGTGGTGACCCAAACACCACCCATATCCCTAGTGACCGGACTCTGTGGGCCCACCATGATGTATGTGTTTTATCCATGCATGCATCCATTTTTTTCGCATAGGATTACATGGTTTTTATGATTCATTCATGGTGACCTCCAAATAAATTGAAGCATATCAAAAAATCAGGTGGATCACAGCACAAAAACAGTAGGGATAGTGACATCCACGGTTGAAACCTTCTAGGGCCCACCATCATGTTTATTTGCTATACAATCTATTGACAAGGTCACACAGTACGAAGGGAAAACATAAATATCATTAAAATATATACTATTTACAATTGCTTTTCATAAACTCTCTTGCCCACATATTGCAAGTATGTTCCATTCCCATCGTATGATTGATGGGCCATTTCTAATAATATGATATACATAATCATGCTTGAAGATGGCAAAAGAGGAAAGAAGAGAGGATGATTTAAAAAATCACTATTTCTAAAAGTGGTAATAAAAATTAAGAACCCTATTGGGTCAATGGTCAAACTTTGGCAAGATTTGGTACTTTACCTTAGAAATAATAATAACAATAATAAATAGGGTTAAGAACGGTTCAGTCGACTCGGGTGACTCATAACTCAACCAAGCCTTAAAACCATGTCCCTAACGATTATGAGTCGGATCAAGTGTGACTAGAGCTGTATATGAACCGAGTTAGCTTGTTGGACTCGGCTCAAAAAAGCTCGATTCAACTCGATTCGAAGTTGAGTTCGAGCCGAGTCAAGCTGATCTTTTAAGCTCGAAAAATTTTCAAGTTGAGGTCGCACTTGTCCAAGCTCAACTCGACTTAGATCGAACCCCAACTCAAATCGAACGAGTTTGGTGACTTGGTTATTTTGATATTGATGTTGCTCACCAAGTGTTTGATGAAACAACTCAATGACTTGGTTATTTTGATATTGATGTTGCTCACCAAGTGTTTGATGAAACAACTCAACGAAGTGTCGGCCGGTAGCGAGGAAGGTCTGGATATGAAATAAATACCCTTGTATCTTGATTTTTATGTTGCCTACAAAGTTATGTTGCCTACATGGTGTTTGATAAAATACTTATAAACTGCTGCTGTTGTTTAACATACAGTAAGAAATTAAAGGTGCAATTCATATGTTTGAGAAAATACCACATCGGCTTGATCTTGATTTGAACTTGGCTTAAACTGGCCTGAACTTCCTAACCGAACTGAGTTGAGTTGGCTAGTCCAGCTCGAGGACCGAGCCGAGCCATGTTCGAGCTGGGGTCAGCTAGTGGCCGAGCTGAGTCGAGCTATGCAAAGCTTGACTCGGTACGACTCGTGTACAACTCTAGGTGCGACCGAGTCCGGCCCAACTGGGACGAGCCGCAGCTGAGTCTTAATATCATACCATGACATGCGCGTGCGCTTGCATGTGAGAGAGTGGAGTTGCATGCACGTACGACACGTGCTTTCTCTCATTCTCACACACACTTGTACACATGTGTTGCATGCAAATACATACTCCTACTCTCTACCTCACACACGTGTGCACATATGCGTACGTGTGAAAGAGAGTACCACAAGCATTATGTGAAGTGTGAATGGAGCATCAGTTAACGGATTTTCTGATACTTTCGGTGTTGGCACGAGTTTCTATTTCTATGTTGTTTTATTTGCGGAAGCGAGTTCCCTGGTGACCTGATCCATGGAGGCAGGCGTCATGGGGTCCACTCGATGTGTGTTTTTATATCATGCCGTCCATCCGTTTTGCCGGCTCATTTTAAGGCATGAGTCCTAAAACAAAGCAGATCCAAAGCTCAAGTGGACCACACCACACGAAACAATGGGAAAATGATACCCACCGTTGAAACCATTCTGAGGCTCACCGTTATCTTCATATGCCATCAAAAGGTTACACGACCTGGATGAAGTGTTTTATATCAGCTTCATCCAAAAATTTTGTGCCCTTAAAAAGTTTTTAATGGTGGGAGTTCAATCACCATTGTTTCCTATGACGTGGTCCACTTGAACTTCCGATCTGATTTAATTTTTTTTGGGCTTATGCCCTAAAATGAGGCAAAACGAATGGACGGTGTAGATAAAACATATACATCACGGTGGACCCCACAACACCGGCCACCAGGCAATACGCTTCCTTTATTTGCTGTACACATTTCATAACTAAGTCGCGCCACGTGTGTGGTGAGGGTGAGAGAGAGAGAAATTTGACCCAGCTCTCCAATTAATGCTGCACTGTAAGTTGTGGTGCTGACATCCTGTGGATCGATCCATCCCAACCGTCTATTAGGTTCAGCATACATTTCATGGCCACAATGTAAAAATCAGATTGATTGGACATTCTGATCCGTCCAAAAGTTGGGCTTTTTTTTTTTTTTTTTTTTAAATAGCTTGTGGACGGATCATATCATCTGATCACTATGATCTTCACATTGTAACTTAATAAATCTATACTTAATAGACGAATGTGATTCGATTGATAGGACTGAGCATTTGCTTCGATGCAAAAAGGAGCACTACAACTCACAGTGCTCTTGAGTGGACTCTCTCCTCTTTTCCATACACAGGTAGTTATTTGTTACTCTGACAGCTTATGATGCTTCATACAAGGGAACCGAAAATTCATACAAATGTCAGTCAACTCAATTAAAACAGCCTGAACTGTAGAAGCAACTTTAGCTAAGTTCCAATCCTAAACCAAATTGATTAAATCAGCTAAATTTGTGATTCATGGCACACCTCTACTGAAAAGGAACCGTTGGGTATTTTTGTTTTCAGCCGTCCAATAAATAGTCGACCAGTGCGAGACTTATATAATAAGAAAAGTATAATATTTAACTTATAAGACATTTGAACAATACTCATGCTTAGGATAGTTGCATTTGAATTACTGGTATACAACATGTATCAGAGAAACTTTGATACTCTGGCAATGTGACGGATGATACTCAAATTTACTAAACTGTTCAAATTAGAGATAACTGATCGATGTATTATGTATTTACACTTGGCTAATCATGGCTAGATCTCACATTTAGAACATGCCATGTGGTAAAAATGTGTTTGTGTTGGGAAAATAATTCTTATCAAAACAAGAATCTCACAAAAAAAAAAAAAAGACTTTCTACTAAGCATTAAATGTTAGAGAAAAAATTCATGGCACTACAAAGAAAGGAGTCTAGTAACAACAAGTCTCTGTAAAGGTGTAGGGGCTGGATCGTGAGCGGATCATGCTTTTCCATGGGTTGCTTTTATTAAAAGCTTTGCGTTGTGTGTAGAAAAGTTATTATATTTGATTGGAGTCGCCACTAGTCAATTATTCCATTACCACAGTCAGATAAGCCCTGTAAAAACACTATGAGAGAGAATACGAAGATTCACAATTCTAAAGGGACTCATTAATCTACGACTGAAGATTTAGGGTAAGGGACTATGGTTAAAGAGAGGGAAAGTGTTAGGCACCCCCACTATGCCGATCTCTACTTCATAAGATTAGACACATTCTTGAGAATTTGGATAGTTCTTGTGCACAGATATTGATGCAACTCCTTGTGTGTGTGTGTAATGTCATGTTGAATGTATCGTCTATGACAAGATTTGGTTTAGGCTGGATAAATCTGCCCTAACTTCTCCAATTTCCAAAGTGATAAACCAATCAACTCGAATTTCCGATGGGCAGGATCCAACTATGTCGGCAAGCCATAGAGCATACAATATTTGTATTGATTAGGTGTTGAGTGATGTATATGTGATGCGATGAATATGATGCAAGGTATGTAATGTTGTGTATGGGATGCGATGTTGAATACAATGCCTATGACAAGCTTTGGTTTGAGCTGAATAAATCCACCCTGACATCTCCACTTACGAAAGTGTTAGCTAATCTACCAGAGTTTTTGATAGGAAGATACAATTATATCAGCAAGCCACAAAGCATACGCTCGAGTTGATTATGTATGTGATGTTATGCGATGCAATATGATGAGAAATAAGTAGGGGAGTTAAGAATGAAATAGGTGTTGCGCAATGCTAATGCGGGAATATATGAAGCTGAATGGAAGTTGGACGGCTAGATGGATGGTTGCATCGTAAAGATTGGGTTGAGTGGCTAAGATTAGGATTTTTGTGGCTCAAGAGGCTAGGGATTAAGTTGGACTCCTTCTTACTCTCACCTCTCTTTGGTGAATGGATGTAAATAAGTAATGGGAGAGGTAAGGGACTTGAGGGTTTTGGATGTTTGAGGAATTCTTGGAAATAAGATGTAATGTGATATTTATAGGGTATAAGGCTGATTTTTCTATAATAGTTGGCAAGTCCAAGGGTGTAAAAAGATAAATGGTCGAGATTTGAGATTGCCTTCTACCGATTGTCAAAGATCTACCTTCCACTGATCGGCTCACCATGTAGCTCAATTTTCGATCAAGCAACAAATAAACAATCATCCCGCACATTACGATTATCATGCTGCAAAGTTCAATCTACCTTGGATGATGAAGAGATCGCTATCCCTCAAACCGATTGTGAGTGTAAACATTGAAAAAATCATTAATAAAATGTTTTCGATTTTTATCTTTTTTGTTTTTAATTATTATGTTGTTGACCATCGGTTACAATCATATGAATATTGAAGCCATTTAAACCAAAATGCATTAAAAAAAAAAAAAAAAAAATCATCTGAAGAATGAACTTTTCTTTTTGTGAATAACCTAATCTCATAATGATCGGTGGTTGTATAGGCGGTCTAATCTTAATCGGTCTATCTTAACACCCGAGGTCACAAGAAGTTCAATATGATTCAAACCACATGTAGGTTTCGCAGGCCTAGCGGCATCGACATGCGAACAAATTTGAACCAAATATTATACATATTCTATTAGCTAATTATTATATTAATATTTATCTAATGGTTAAAAATGTGAAATACTCACTAGTCTCAGTATCATTATATAAAAAAGTTTCAACCAACCAGAGTATATAAACTATTTAGCTAATTTAATTTAGGACCATAATTTAGTGGACTGTTCAATTATACAACCAAATGCTACATGATGCATATCATGATATGTGTGCAACATCCATCTCATCCCTCGATTGCACAAACTCATTTTCCTACATGAATTCAAAATTAAGTGGACCACTATGTAGGAAATGATGAGAATTCAAGTGGGCCACTATATATGACCACACATGTGCACACTCACTCGTGTACAAATAATGGACGGAATAGATGGCACACACACGTCACAGGTCCTCGGAATGTGGGAGGTACACGTGTTGTAAGTTGACTGGGAATGGCTCCACCAACCAAATCAAATCATTACTCTCAGAATTAATATGTGCCACGTGTATAACTTCCGAGCGGCAGCGTATCAAGCGTCATACTCTGGCAGAGCATCAAATAACACCTACCTGTCTGTACTAGGCTACATGCACGAATGCATGAATAATACAGACTTTAACTGGTCGGGTATTAAAAAACGTCAGTTCCCTCGTTGCACTCAAAAAAGAAAAGAGCATTTTGATGGACGAACTCAGTGATCTGAATGGGGTCAGCTCTTTAATGGTTGTACAGCAATAATAGCCTGACCTCTCCTTTTCTAACTGCCAATTCAAGGTGCTTTCTGGGGGCCACTAGAATCAACGGTCCAGGTTTCTTCACTTATATCTCCAAAAGGGGGTATCAGTGAGTCGGGTTCGGGTCGGGTAATATAGACCCTAACCCAGGTCAATCGAGTTTGGGCCCGGTGGTAATAGGATAGGTTGGGCTGGGTCTGGTCAGGGTCAACCTGAGCTTGACCCAACCCACTTAAAATTCATCAAGCACAGGTCTAACCCAATCTGACCCAACCGGTCCAATTTAGTTGTAATAGATCGGGTCTGACCCGACATGACTAAGCATGGTTTAAGAATGAAATATAGGGCTAAATGGACTACTCGGGTTTTCAGTCATGTCTTTTGGGCTAGCCCATTGATTAGCTATATGGGCTGCTTGGGTTGCCTTGGGTTCAACCCAAGCATAACTCATTTACTTAAACGGACCCGAGCCCTATCTACTAGCCATTGAGTTTGGCCAAACTGTCTCAGAAACGGGTTGGCCCAGTTGAACCATGGGCCGATCGGACCCATTGCTACTCTATCCGAATCCAATCACGTTCGGATACCTGTCAGGTACTGGCGGGTCCAGTATAGGTTAAATAAGGGCGATTATGTTGTCAGGTTCACCTGACACACGTGTGCCACTTTTATCCAATAATTAATATATATTGGCCTATATAATATTATCATGAATTTTATTGGACCGACTTGGATCTGACATATGATTCTATTGTAACCGGGTCCAACATGGTGGACCCTACCCGAACCTGACTCAACCCCTTTCAAATCGGTTCCACTCAACAAATAAACGGGTATTAATAGTTTCAACGGTTTTGATCCATCTAGAGTGGGTCCCACACAACATGGACGTTCGGATTGATGAATATGCATGCCACGTGTCAGTTTCTGCGTGGATGGTTATGTACGGCCATACTTTGCCAGCCCACAGATTTTTTTTCTTTCTTTCTTTTGTTATGTGGGTTTTGCCTAACATTTGTTTACGGATACGTTCCTTTTGTGATGCTGCTTCCTCTACAAAGATTGTGGATATGACTTCTGTGTAACTAGTGGGTGGGGCCCACCGTCGTGTAGGTATGACATCCAAACCGTCCAGCAAGGTAGTCCTACTATGAAAACTCGACCCTCAAGAAATCAGTCTGATACAATAATTGGGTGTGCCACACCATAGAAAACAATAGACAACTGCCCAAAAACCATCAAATTCACATGGTGGACCACCTGATGATTGGATCGGAATGATTTTCAGAACCACCCATCTTCATGTTCGAGCAAACCATCTGGACAGGTTGGATTCCATACACACGCCACGGTGGGTCCCACACTCAGCTAAGTGCACAAAGTTCTCCCCTGCATGGGGGGTTCTAACATGAGCCAGGGAGGGAAATGAGAGGTGGATGGAGGAAACTGGTGATTGGAGGATGATTCGGTGGGAGATTAAAAGCAAGAGGACGGTGGTGATGACGATGTGGGGCCCACAACGTCGTCATCATTGATTTGGGTTGGAAGGTGGGGGAAGGAACTGGAATAGGAAGCAGTTGGGGTTGGATGGGATTCAGGTACTCTGAATGTTGTCATTGATCACATGCTACCAACATCTGCGATCGCAATCATGCCTATGTTTAAATGACATCCATTGTAGGGTCTGAAATGGGCTGGCCCATGATAGGCCCAGCCCAAGCCCAATTTCAAAACCACTGTGGGCCCTTTGGACCCGATATTTAGGTCCATTTGATGGGCTTCTCATATGGGTTTTTTATAATCTTTTTGAATGAATAAATCGATTATTATTAATTAAAAAGATAATTATTTACATGTCCAGTCCTCCCAGTAGTTGTTTGTTAGCCAAGCATATTTAAAGTGTATTTGATATGAATTGGATTCAATTCACATCAAATATACCAAAAGACTTTTGTTTTGAAATCACAATAAAATAATGTAATTCTATTTTACAAAGATTTCGTAAGTCAGAGTCATTTCTCTAACTCCTATTTTTCAAATATAGGCTGCTAAACATAATTTGTTGATTTTAACTATTAAATTGTTAGATTTCAATAAATTCATATTACAAGTTATCAAACACAACAAATGATTTCATTTCAGTTAGATTTTATGATAATTGTCAATGCATATCAAATACAAACCACCAAGCGGCACTAGAAGTTGAAGGCACATACATAGAAAACATTACCAAAGAGTGCACTTAAGACTTACAAAGCAGGGATAAGATTCAACAAAAAGAGTAAACTTTCGCCTTTTATGTAGTGTAGATAACACGTGTATATGAGTCCCTATTCATGGCTCAGTAGTAGACCGTGTGCATTTCAACACTGAAGTCATGGGCTCAAGTACCTGGGTGTGGGTGTGTGTAGAAGAAGGAAAAAAGAAAAAAAAAAAACACATGCTTATATAGAATATGGTCGGCAGTCCCATGCGCAGTGTGGATAGAAACACATACCTGTCAAGAGGAAAATCCATTAAATTATATTTTTAGTACCATCCAAACAAGCCGTTATGAAATCACATTCGGCCCAAGTATAAAACCTACAATATCCAGGTTGCTTGGACCATCTCAGACAATTAATATAGTTACCAAAATCCGAAGAAATAACCCTAGTGCCCATTTGGATTTCTACCATGGATAGCTATTCCAGAATATTGTTTACCAAGCAACCCTGATATGGAAGGAATACTAGACACAGGTGGTGATGGAATAATATAAAAAATACCATGGCTTTAAATATTCCTAGTTTCATTTGTAAAATTATCCGCAAGACAAAAACTAAGATATTCTTATACCAATGGAAATAATGTAAAAGTATCTTAAACCTCTGAGTGTTAAGATTTGTAAATCTTGATCATTAAAGATGTATTGTTCATCTAACTAACACAATTACGAGTATAATGTACAGTTTTTTTTTTTTTTCTTTCTGAAAGACGATTTCATAATTTTACATAAAGCTTTAATGCAAACCCTAATTTATTTGAGGTAAAATATATTCTATCATGAGAGAGAGAGAGAGAGAGATTTTATTCTATTGAGAGCTACTTCTATGTTTTTGCCTTTTAAGTATAGTAGCTTAACGTGAATCCATGAATGTATCGAAAGAATACCGTGTAAATCTCTATTTCTGCTTTGCATGTTTTTTTCTTATATATTTTTTTTCCTTTCTTTCTTCTTTTGATTTTGATATTATTGTGTGTGTCCCAACACTTAGTTTTAAGTTTAAATCAAGCTTTATAAATAAATAAATAAAAATCCCTTTGACCTTGCAAGTCACACTTGACAAATGATTATTTGATAAAAGGTACACACCATATAAACACAAACCTATGGTTGAGATTCAATCCCCATTGTACTTGGTGGTGTGGCCCACCTGATTTGATTATTTAAGTCATTGACCTATATATAATTTAGGAGTGCATATAATGGTCAGAGTGGTAGGCTTGTAGGGCTTGGGTGTTTCATGCACTATGAAAATTAGGTGTTTCATGCTAGCCGTCCAATAATATCAAAGCCACGTGATTTCTACAGTCTAGATGTCTGACTAAGAAATACGCATATCACATGTGACGATATCATACCATCGGATGGATCGAATTGAATTGGGTTCCTCTCAGATATACAACCAAACGAATCAATTACGCATGCCCTGCCCACTTCAATATCCTCTCATTAATTACGTGATTAGATTAATTTTATTTTCATTAATAATTTTAAAAAAAGGGTTTTATACTCTGGTAGAGTGTGATGGATGATACGCAGGTACTAAGAAATTAATTAGAAATTGCATAAGCCACATGGAAGTAATCGAATTAATTATGGATCTCAGTTTAGATGTACCATGAACCATCAAATAATCGAATTAATTATGGATCTCAGATTAGATTAATTTTATTTTCATTAATAATAATAAAATTATACTTATTTGATTATTTGATTTATTGGATTGGGGTACATTCATTGGACGATTAAAAATGAAAAATATCTAACAAACAAGTGTCCACAAATCAAAGGTTGGGACTAATGAAACCGATCTATTTTGGGACTGTAACTTACGTTACAACGGGTTCCACAGTTTAGTTTGTTATTTTAGTTAATGTATGCCACGTGTACATTTTGTAAGTGCCGGCGTATCAGGCTTCCCACAATGAGGAGTATCATGTAGGTGTAGATTGACGCCTGTTAGCATACAAGGTTAGTAGATAAGCATATGTTACAGCACTACGTGTGGGCCCACTGTGATGTGGGTCCACATCTATTCGGCCCATAAGGTGGACCACTTCAAGTTATCACACTAACTAAAAATTCAGGCCTATCCAAGGCACATATGAGTCATACCAAGGTGGATGATTGGGATGAAACTGCCACAGTTAAAAACCTTTTAGATTGTGTGTGGGAGCCCGTGTTTTGTATATTCCATCCAATCCATTCATCAGATTCTTCTCACGAGGAATAATGGACACCCCAAAAGTGAGGTCACTGAAGATCTCATGTGGGTCCGACCATCACATGATTTTAAAGGTTTTACATATGATTTACACGGTGCGCTCACCTAAGTTTTAGGCCAGCTTAAAAAGTTTTATCTCCAAGGAGAAAATGAGGGGACATATATGATGGACGGTCTGGATGTCATTTAGACATCACGGGGGAGTCCAAACAGGACGTTGTAGAGTAAGATTATTCTATAGAAGTTGTAATGGAACCACCTCCATAACTAAGATAAGATTTTTTTTATAACATTAGTGGGTTGAATCATGAATGGCCTTGTGCGGATTCCACTAGCATTTGCTACAATCACTTGCATGGAAAAAGATAACACCATAATGCATCTCCTGTGAGGAATTGTCCCTTATTCTCCCAAAAGAACCTACACCACTTGCATGTACGAAAGCTATGGTGATGTGATGATCGTAACCATTGATAATTTGCGACATTAATTTAATGGTTGAAACGAAAACGTCCAACGATCCCAATTCAAAAGAGAAAAATCTTATGGTTAGGATCATCTGATCAGTTTAATCATAATCCATAATCCATCCACTACGTGGCCCACAATTTAGACGGTCTAGAATTATAGGATTTTATGCAACTAAGTGCATGGTAGATATGTACTCGAGTTTGATGACATACAGCACAGGAGTACAGTAAAATTTCTCGGTAGAGGGAGAACCGGGATAGGGTACTGATTGAGTGCCACGTGGGTTAAAATTCGATTTGATCCACCCCGTCCAATCCATTCATCTGATGGGCCTGTCAGGAAGAATGAATTACCCAAAAATCGAACTATTCCAAAACACATCTGACCCATATCTTGTGTGTGTGTGTGTGTGTGTGTATATCACATCTGACCCATATCTTGTATATATCTTTAAAGTGTGTAGCCCAAATTACTATTGTATATGGTGATTTTTGAAACCAAATGAAAAGAAGGCATTCTACCTGATGAACGGAGTGGATTTTATATAAATTAACTCGTTTTCCCAAGTTAGAGAAACTGACCCAAGTAGGTACCTACCCGACGTTACCTGTTATGGTAGACGTGTATTGCATTCTCCTTCCACGTAAGCAAGCCTCTGCTTGACACGTCACAGAAAAAGACGAAACCGTCCCATTTAAAATGCGCGGGAAACGCAGACCGCATGAAGGTTGGCGTTTACGTAGCCCACTCCTGTACCTTGCAGTCAAGAGGCCTCGTCGGAATCTCACTACTTAGAATCTGCCCTTGCCGTACCCAGAAATTACTCAAATGCCATTACTTTTGTTTTGTTTCCCTTTGCCCCACGTACGCGCTTCCACACGCATCTTTGCCTTCGCACCCGTATGAAAGTCTTGCATGTTCAAATGACGTCTGATGAACGGTGTAGATCATCTTGCTTAAATGTCAATCATTAGATATCCATTGGCTTTTGAACGCAATGCAGTAAGCTTGCTAGTTTTGGAGATTATCGATTGTTTCCGTACACATGTGGGCCATAAGATAGATGGATAGCTATAATGTTTTTGGGGAACGAAATATATTATGTGGCCTCTCTCTATGAACGGCTCAGATTGGATTTACTACGCCATATTGCCATGCATATCCACGTGTACATCTGCGTGTGAGGGATTGCGTTGATGGATATCGAACCTCAGATTTCATTCACCTGCGTGTCGTTTTTATGGTCTCTTTTGCGTCTGTCGCGACTCACGATCGTGCGTGTATCGCCAAGCGCGCATGATGAGACGTTTATATGATTTGAGCCGTCCATTTTATAGATAATACCCTAAATAAGATCTTTTTATACAATAACTAATCAATATTAACCTTTTATTCTCAGAGTTGAATGAGAGTCATTAAAAATTCTCTTTCATTGTTCTAATTTCATCTACAAAGAGTGACAGTAGAAATCATCCATTTTTCTGATTTTTTATATAGTAGTCCATGTAGCATAAAGCCAACAACATGGACGGATCTGATTATAATCCGCTCATCATGTGGGCCCAAGGCAGCTGCTATAAACGCAGGATCCTGAGTTTCACAGACGCAAAACGAACTCTTCACGTTTTGTGGTGCGTGTGCCGGGACTCATGGCAAATACGTGATCTCCGTCGTTATAAATTTTTAATACAAGAGAATCAAATTAGGACGAAAGCACCCCTCTACGGTTCGGGCAAATGACAAGCGCATGACATGATATTCACCACCGCTGATCCGGGGGCACTTCTGTCTTTTCACAGACGTTATCCGGGGCCCATCATCCATCAGGCTCACCATACATGAGTCCTGGTCCGAGTGTAAGGCACATCAGACGATCCTAACCGCTAGATTGGAACATTAGCCCAAAAGTTGCAATGATTATAGTTCCTTCCAAAAATCAAGCCGTTAAGACTGTCCATTGTTCGGGCCATCAGGCCATATATAAGCGAGGTGCCGCAGATGAACGGTCCAGATCATGTATGTATACTGACCACGTGATCCCTTGATGGCATTTTATTTTATTTTATTTTCTCTTTTTTCGAAAATTAGATCATCGGATATCTTGCATTTTTAACCGTCCAATAAATATCCCATAAATTTAGTTTGAATTACCTATATGTAATTGTATACAGGTTATTAGTAATTTGTAACTCCCTGCGTATCATCCATCCATTGTGCCAGAGTATCAAAGTATTTCTCCTTGAGGAAAGCAATGCTATTAATATCGCCGAGATTTTGAAAATCTCACAAGAGTATCGTGGTAAATTCATCGAACCATAATATCAGCAGATTTTCAAATCGCTGAAGTTTTTTATTATTCGTGATTTTACTATGAAATTGTCATGCTTCTAGCGTAGGACATATGCCGAATTTTAAATTAATTTATTTTTACCCATATTTTTAAATTCAGAGCTATTTATGAATTTATGATAAATATATGATAATTATTTTTTGATATTTTATGTTTAAATTGCCAAGACGAGATTTGCCTGAGAGAGAGAAGGTAACCATAGTGACAAATCTCATTCTCAGCAATTTCTCAGTCGGGAAATTACTAGGGAGATTATAAAAATATTTTCTTATAAATGACTCTCTCTCTCTCTCTCTCTCTCTCTCTCTCTCTCTCTCTCTCTCTATATATATATATAATATATATATATATATATATATAGTGAAAATGCTCTCTCTCTCTTCTCTTTCTATATATATATATATATATATATAATATATATATATAGTGAAAATGTTCGCCTGGAACAAGTTCTCACGAGACTTCGTGACCAGTTTTTTTCTACGTGATGTGAGGCCTAAATTTGAATGGTCCACATGATGCAACACCCATAAAACCTTCAAGGCCTAACTTTCAACTTAATCCAAAATCCTAGAAGGCCATAGCAAAAGGAAAAATAGTTATCTCTTTACTACGACTCACCTGAGTTTTAAATCAGGCTGAAAATTAAACTTGGGTAATTTTATAAAGTGCTGCACAACATAATCCGTTCAAATTTTAGGCAAATGACACGTATAGAAAGGTGCACATGGGTGCTCACACAAGGCATGTAGGTGAGCATGATGTTGGGATGCCTTGCACAAACCTTAAGATCTAGCCTCCCGAAACAAACCAAAATTATGGATAATAAAGCAATGAAATAAATCAAAGCATAAACCACACACAATACAAGAGATTTTTACGTGGAAAACCCTCAAAGAGGTAAAAACCACGGGACCTCGTCCAGATCAACAATCCACTATGAAGTAGAGCGTTACAACCTTCTTCACTCACGCAGGAGTGGATAAACAATAAGAGAAACAAAGAAAACGGAGAGATCTAACCAATTTCGAGGACATAGAAGCGCTGAGATATAGATTGCACAGTAGATAACCTCCACGAGTAGAACCTCCCTTCTATAATCTTCCTCTCTCTCTCTCTCTCTCTCTCTCACCTTGATAGCCCTAAACCCTTTAGCAAATCCCTTGTAAAGCTTTAGAAAACTCTCTTGTCATACCTAGAAAATCCTAAGTACCTCTTATTTAAAGTTTTAGGAAACTCCTTTCCGCATCCCAGTTGCGAAAGGACTTGTGACACAAAATCCCCACAAAATCACAGAACGAATCTGCGTAACCTCGATTGGTCGAACCGAGTCCACGACTAGTCGAGAGCCACCTACGACTGGTCGAGCGCCTTCTTCGACTGGTCGAGAACCCTGGAGAAAAATAGTCCACAGTCGCTGGACTTTGAGTCGTGTCACAACTCGACTCCACGACTGGTCGACCACCAGCCTTTGACCAGTCGAGCGAGGATCACGACCGGTCGAGCACGAGATAAAAAATTTCATCAAATCTCCCCCTTTTTGTCCCAGGGGGTTTCACCTTCTTCAAGCCAATCGAGTTTCTACAAACCTCAAATTTGCCCTTAAGCAAAGCCTTGGTCATCATGTCTGACCCATTATAGTCCGTGTGGACCTTCTCAAGATGTAACATCTTCAGTTCCAAAGTATCCTTGATCTAGTGATACCGAATCTCTATGTGCTTCGACTTGGAATGTTGACTTGGATTCTTACTCAAGTGTATAGCACTTTGACTATCGCAATAAACCACGTGCTCCTCCTACTTCAGGCTAAGTTCCTGTAGGAACCTCTTCATCCAAAGCATTTCTTTACATGCCTCTTTGACTGCAATGTATTCTGCCTCTGTCGTCGACAATGCTACGACCTTCTGTAGCTTGCTCTGCCAAGAAACCGCTCCCCCTGCAAACGTGAACATAAACCCCGATGTAGACTTCCTGGAGTCTATGTCACCTGTCATATCTGCATCTGTGTAGCCCTCTAACACATGTTTACCGTCACCATATCATAGGCTCAACCTGGATAAGCCTCTTAGATACTGCAATATTCACTTCACCGCTGCCCAATGCTCTTTGCCAGGATTGGCAAAATACTAGCTGACAACACCAACCGCATATGCTATATCTGGGCATGTACACACCATAACATACATCAAACTTCCTACAGCTGACGCGTAGGGTATCTTCTGCATCTCTTCCACATCTGCTTTCGTCTTGGGACACTGTCTGTCGCTCAATCTGAAGTGATCATCCAGTGGAGTACTGACCAGCTTCGCTGCATTCATATTAAACCGCTCTAGGGACTTTCTCAATATACCGCTCTTGTGACAGTCAAAGCTTCCCGCTGCTCCTATCACGGGTTATCTCCATTCCTAGGATCTGTCTAGTCGGCCCAAGTCTTTCATCGCAAAAGACTTGTCCAACTCCTGTTTCAGCCTGTCGATCTTCTTGATGTCTTTTTCCATGATGAGCATGTCATCAACGTATAACAGCAGAACCAAGAAATCACCATCTGAGAACTTGCGCGTGAACACACAGTGGTCCAACTTCGTTATGTCATACTCATGTTTCAACATGAACGAGTCGAACTTCTTAAACCATTGCCGTGGAGCTTGTTTCAGCCCATACAAGCTCTTCCTTAGCCTATACACCATATGCTCCTTGCTCTTGACTTCGAACCCCTCTGGTTGGTGCATGTAGATCTCTTCTTCCAGTTCAATATGGAGGAAGGCAATTTTAATATCTAACTACTCTATCTCCAGATCCATGCTAGCCGCCAACCGAAGCAACACCCGTATGGATGTCATCTTCACCACTGGTGAGAATATCTCTTCGAAGTCTATACATTTCCTCTGACCAAAACCTTTCACCACAAGTCTGGCCTTAAACCTCGTCTGTGAATTCTTCTGCTTAATCTTCTTTCTGAACACCCACTTGTTGCTCAAAGCTTTCTTATCCTTAGGCAATTTCACCATATCATAGGTGTGGTTTTTATGCAAGGATTCCATCTCTTCTTACATAGCTTTCAACCATTCCCCATTATGCTCGTCGGCTAGGGCCTCAGAATAATCTTCTGGCTCTCCCCCATCAGTCAGCATAATGTACTCATGTGGCGAGTACCTCTTGGACGACTGTCTGTCCCTAGATGACATCCTCAGCTGTGGCTCAACAGGTGAATCAAGTAGGGGCTGCTCCCCTGGTCCATCTTCTGAAGGAACTCCTTCGTCCTCTGCACCTTGCTGTACTCCCCCGTCATCAGGCATCACGGGAGGAATAATCGGATTCATGTCCTCTAACTCACCTGAACTAGGTTGGTTCTTCTCTGGCTTACCAATGTCTTTTATACACTGATCTTCAAAGAAAATCACATCTCTGCTCCTGACGAGCATCCTCTCGGTCGGATCCCATAATCTGTAATCGAATTTTTCATCACCGTACCCTAAGAACATACACTGTCTGATCTTCATATCGAGCTTGGACCTCTCGTACGTGAACGGATGCCCTGCATCCAAACACCCTGAGATTACTGTACGATGGATCATGTTCAGTCCACACCTTCTCAAGTATTTCTCCATTCAACGAGGCTGATGGTTTATCAAATACACCGTCGTGTGCATTGCTTTTCCCCAGAACGTCTTGGACAACTTCGCATGGGATAACATGCATCTGATTCTCTCAACAATTGTGCGATTCATTCGCTCAGCTACACCATTATGCTGGGAGGTCTTGGGAACCGTCTGTTCATGCCGTATACCCAGGGACTTACAATACTCATAAAAGTCGTCAATGTATTCACCACCATTGTCAGTACGGATGCACTTCAATGATCTTCTTGTCTCTCTCGACCATAGCATGAAACAATTTAAACACACCAAAGACCTCGTCCTTGGATTTCAAAGCATAAACTCAAACCCTCCTAGATGCATCATCTATAAAAGTGACAAAATACAATGCCCCACCCAAGATTTTTGTCCTCATAGGACCACAAACATCAAAATAAACCAAATCTAATGCATGCACTTTATTAACATGAGAAGCAGATTTAATAAATGAAACTCTATGTTGTTTCCCTGATAAACAATCAAGACAGATTTTGAGAGGTGTACCTGTCACGTCTAGAAGGAGTCACTTCTTTGCTAGTACTTGAAGCCCTTTTTTCACTCATGTGGCCTAGACGCCTGTGTCACATGTCAATAGTTGAATCTTTCGCTGCGTTCAACCCACCCTTCCACATACTGACACTTACCTTGTAAATGGTGCAACACTTCTTTCCTCTGGCCACGATCAACGAACCCTTGATAAGCTTCCATCGCCCACCAGCAAACCGGCTTTCATAGCCATCATCATCCAACCTTTCGTCGACATCAAGTTGAGGCGAAGGTCTGGGATATGTCTCATATCCCTGAGAACTAATGTGCAGCCCACATCGGTCTTCACATAAATATCACTGACTCCCACGATTTTTGATACCCCAAAATTTTTCATCTTCACAGTCTCATAGTCACCTGACTTGTAGCTTGTGAAGAAGTCTCTACGTGGAGTCGCATGAAAAGAAGCTCCCCATTCTATCACCCTGTCGGTGTCCTGACTCGTAGCCGTGAGACATACATCATGATCTGCAGAAAGAATAACTACAACGTCACCATTTGAAGCGACCGCAGTGGGATCTGATTCATCTTCCTTCCTTTTTCCCTTCTTGTCGTTCTTCTTACCACAACATTCATGCTTGTAGTGGCCTTTCTTGTCACAATTCCAGCAATCAACATCCTTTTTGTTACTCGACTTGCCTCTTGATTTATCTCGAGCCTTCCCGCCCTTCCTGTTCTTTCCTCTCTCTCGTTCTTGTGTCACAATGGTCTCTTGCTGAGTAGACCCCTAAGATTTCCTCATTGTCTCTTCATTGAAGAGACAGCTAGTTACCTGTTCCATGGATATCTTTTCGTCTGGCGCGGAGTTACTTAGAGACACCTCCAATGTCTCTCAACTGTCAGGCAATGAACTAAGCAAAAGTAAAGCCTGCAATTCATCATCCAGGACCATCTTCATAGAGGAGAGTTGGTTCACTATATTGTTGACCTCATTCATATGCTCGGCCACAGAACCACCATCCTTGAACTTGAGATTCACAAGTCGCCTTATCAGAAAAATCTTATTACCGGCTGTCTTCCTCTCATACAGCCCTTGTAATTTCAGTCATAGGCTAGTGGTTGAGGTTTCCGTAGACACGTGGTGGAACACAGAATCATCCAACTATTGTCTAATAAACCCCACTGTCTTTCGGTCCATCTTCTTCCAATCATCATCAATCATATCCTTGGATTTTGCTGATATGCCTAAAATTGGAGAATATAGATCCTTGCAATAAAACAAGTCCTCCATCTTAACCTTCCATATGGTCCAGTTAGAACCATTGAGGCTGATCATCCTTGATGAGTCACCTTCCATAATTCAAAACTGATCCTACCCGTTCAATGAACTTAGCTTTGATACCACTTTGTTGGGATGTCTTGCACAAACCTTAGGATCTAGCCTCCCGAAACAAACCAGAATTATGGATAATAAAACAGAAATATAAAAACAGCATAAACCACACACCACACAAGAGATTTTTACGTGGAAAACCCTCAAAGAGGTAAAAACCACGGGACCTCGTCCAGATCAACAATCCACTATGAAGTAGAACGTTACAACTTCTTCACTCACGCAGGAGTGAATAAACAATAAGAGAAACAAAGAAAACGGAGAGATCTAACCAATTACGAGGATATAGAAGCGCTGAGATATAGATTGCACAGTAGATAACCTCTACGATCAAAACCTCCCTTCTATAAGCTTCCTCTCTCTCTTTCTCTCGCTTTCTCTCACCTTGATAGCCCTAAACCCTTTAGCAAATCCCTTGTAAAGCATTAGGAAACCCTCTTACCATACCTAAAAAATCCTAGGTACCTCCTATTTAAAGTTTTAGGAAATTCATTTCCGCATCTCAGTTGCGAAAGGACTTGCGACACGAAATCCGCGCAAAATCGCGGAACGAATCTGCGTAACCTCGACTGGTCGAACCGAGTCCATGACCGGTCGAGAGCCACCTACGACCGGTCGAGCACCTCCTTCGACTGGTCGAGAACCCCGGAGAAAAATAGTCCACAGTCGCTAGACTTCGACTCGTGCCATGACTCGACTCCATGACTGGTCGCCCACCAGCCTTCAACCAGTCGACCGAGGATCACGACCGGTCGAGCACGGGACAAAAAATCCCATCAAATGACTATATATAGAGAGATTCAGGTTCACAAAAGCACCTTCTTACGCGATCAACGTGTGTGCATTTGCACATGTGCTATGGGCACAAAATTCGAACGGTCCATGTAATGTGGCACCCCATTAGATCCAAGGGCCTAACTTTTATCCCGATCCAAAAGTTTGATGGGCCATAGTAAAAAGAGAGGCAAATCAAAGGGATGTAATTATTTTCTTTTGCAATGTCCCACTAGAGTTTTGGATCAAGCGAAAGTTAGGCCCTAAGAGTTTCATGAGGTGATGCATCACATGAACGGTTCAAAATTTGCGCTCACATCACGTATCAAAAGGTACTCACGAGTTCTCATGAGAACTGGTGTGCATTTTTTTTAAACAAAAACTGTTTTATATATATATATATATATATATATATATATATATAATATATATATATATATATATTATATATATATATATATTTGATTTCATGAGAGCTTCTCACGGTGTCCAGCTCCATGCCCATAATGTAATGTGTCTACACATTTAGTAGGTCACTTTTAGATTATGGGATCCCCCAAAATCAATCATATCGGAAATTGATGTCATCAACATTATTTGAAATCACATGAAATCATGCTTAAAACATTTGAAAGTACTTTGTGATGCCTGCTTGAGTTGTAGAGTGGCTTGAAATTTAATGTGACCCTTCATCCAAGTGGGACTCATACAATGGATGGGTTAGATGACTAAACCACATATCAGTACGCCCTATAAGCAATCAAGAAAATTTCAATAGGTGAGCATTTACTCTTGACTATTTTTTTTAGTGTGGCCCACCTAAGTAATGAATTGGTCTAATTTTTAGGCTAATGACTCACCATAGAAAGGATGCATGTATGGATTTGGGACATACATCATGGTGGGGCCCACAGAGCTCTACTTCATGGGAAGGTCCCAGTAGGTTGACCTCACACGTATAACAAATTCTTTAGAAGTTTTTATTATTTTTCTATTTAATATAGTTGTAAAAGATAATAAAAAATAAAAAATAAAAAGAAGAAGATATATTTACATCTAATGATATTTTGAAAAATATCGTGACATTATCGTTGAGTCGATTCATCGCCATATTTTCAAAAACCAGGTAACGGACGTGTTGCATTTTGGTAGTTTTCACAAAAAAGCAAGGACATTTATGGAACTGGAGAAGTAAAGGTGTCAGCAAAAGTTGTATGTCTGTGACGGGAAATTAGGGCAACCTTTGTATTTGAGACAAAGCCAAAAGAGGTGGGTTTGCTTTTTTCAGTAAAACACGTCCAGATTCATTGAATCATTGCCATTGTATTTCCATATATATTACAATGGTGGAGCTCTAGTACCAAAGAAGAAAAGAGAAGAGAAAAGAATAGGAGAGAAAGAAAGAGATAGAGAGAGAGAGAAAGAGAGAGAGAATGGAGTGGAGAAAGTGCTATTTGGACTTGATGCTCGTGCCTGGTGGGCTACTTCTCAGCATTTTGTACCATGGATGGCTGTGGCATAAGGTTAGAACACAACCCAAGAGCACAATCATAGGTATCAATGCAGCTGGTCGACGGTTATGGGTGCTCGCCATCATGAAGGTAAACGCACACGTTACACCCTTCTAGACCTCCTTACTTAACTGGTATTATTTAGGGTTGAAAGTCGGTCGGGTCGGGTCGGGTCGGGTCGGGTCGGGCTGATGCTTAATCCTAGCACAATCCAAAGTTCCCAACCCAACTCCAACCCAACCCAACCCAATCTCAAGTTGAAAACTCTCAACCCAAGCCCAACTTAAGCTGGTTCGGGATACATACTAATATTTTATTATTATATTTAAATACACGCTTTATTTTCTGTACCTATAAATTTATTTTATATATATATATATATATATATATATATATATATATATAAAAATTATTTACCGTAAAAAAGTTCATTTTTTTCTAAACAAACAAGCTAAAATATACGGCAATTATTCCTTTTAAAGTCATGTTTTGTAGCACACAATTTAGCTAGGAGAGATAAGTTTGGTATATCTTGTTAGCCGGAGTCATCGAAAATGGTGTGGACCAATGAAACTCGATGGCACTGGAATTTCTCGTGCATTCGACATATATGATCCGCGTTTAATTATAATTTATAACTTATATATTGATCGGGTTAGGGTTGGGTCAGGCAACCTAAGTCAGACCAAAATTTTATCAGGTGGGTGTTTGTATAGCCCAAGTCTTAAACCAAACCCGGTACATCCTGCCTGAGCCCAACCCAATGCCGGGTCGGTCGGGCTGAACCCGTCCAACTTTCACCCCTAGCGTTATTTGATACGCGTCAAGCTTGCTACGCAGGCACTCCTTCATCCTACACATTAACGCTAATCAAACCGAGTTAGTGGGAGAATTGATGGTCGATAAGCGGCATCTATAAAATCAGATTGATTGAAACACTCTAGCCTCTAATTCGTGGACACTTGTTTGTTGAATTATGACCGTTGGATTTTTTTTCTTCTTAACTATCCATAATGCCAGACGATCTGATGGTCAGGTAATCTAATAACTTTATTTTTTGTTCATGGTATATATATCTAAACTGTGACCGTTGATATGCGAATGGAAATTTTAAATAACTTTCAAGTACATGCGTATCATCTACCCCATTGCTAGAGTATCAAAGTTTTTCTCAAACATGGTATAGTTGTATGGAAATCAAGACCGTTCAAATTGCTGACCCAAATATGGATGGAGAATTACCTAAATATTGCACTAAGAAGATAATATTAGCCATCTGAAATTTCTCGCTGAATTTGAACCGTTCAATACTTTATTTATTAACTGAATGGTTAGGATTGATTGATCATTATTTTATAGAGGTATGCTCCATCAACAATGGAGTCCACAATTTAGATGGCTGGGATTGCTGTACATAAGTGCTACATGTGATGAGAAGTTTTAAAATTTTTTTTAAAAAAAAAAAAAAGGGATAATTTAAGCATTGGGTGTGATGGGCTTAACCTACGCACATCCTAACCTAGCCGATAGTTGCGTAGTGCTTTGTTTGCATCTTGTGGGACCCATGGAGACCATGTGCCGGGCACTAGGTCACACCATGCGTACGTTATAATCTTTGGAGATATTTAATGGTTGAGAATCATGGAAATATATTCTCTCCTTAACTTACATTTATGTTAGTGACTTCCACTTGCCACTTTGCTGGAGGACGCCGATTGGGTGGTGAAGACCAATGCTGAGAAATGACTAGGTGGGATTTGATTGGTGGGCCACATGTTTGTGTGATATTGTACAGTCCCACCAATCAAATCTCACACGTCATTTCACCATTCCACGTAGTTAGTTGAAAGGTGAACTGAGGCAGAGATGAACGTTACGAGGTTGAGCACCCTCTTCCTCGAGAGAGGATAATTATTTTGAATCCACGAAATTTACTTCTCACAAAAGCTTTTTGAATCCACGAGAAAGAAAGCAAGCAAAATAGAAAATAAATTCTATAAAATTCAAAATTGATTAATGAATGAAATAAACAAGTTTATAACCCTTTAAATAGGGATACTAAGCAATGCGAGAGAAATCAGAAGCAAACTATAACTAAAACTCCTAGATGGTCGTGATGTCTACTAGTGCGAAAGGTTTTCGGTCAAAAATAGTAAGTGTCCTATTTGGCTTCACCGGGCTATTCTCCTAATTATTCTAAGTTTTTTTCATGTTAGGCGCAATTCCTAAAGTCCGACGGATGAAGAGTTATAATCAAACTAAAACTTACTATTTATAGTAAAAACAGAATTAAAATAGGAGGAAACAACTATCGATTGGGGGTATTTCGTAAATCTGGCTTATGCAACCTGGCGTAGCAGAGTTGGGTGGCTAAAGTAGCTCGTTCTACCCCAAAATCATATATTTTACGCCCGATGACTCATTCCGGATTATGAGATACGCCCGATCTAAGGTTCGATGGTCCGGATCACCTCTGTCGCTGACTAGACCTTTTCTGATCCATCTTGGCCATGAAACTGTTCGCGACCCACTCTACATCATGAACCCAATGCTACCCAATGATGTGGTGTAAAAACTTTGTGGAGCCACCATTATATATGTGTATTATCTAGACAAGACATCCATCTTTTCATATCATTTCAGGACATGATCTTAAAATTAAAGCATATCCAAAGCTCAAGTGAGCCACACATGAAATGTTATCGTGTTTGTCTTGTTAGCTGCTATGTTAAAAGACATCAATCAAAGGTTTATGATTATTCTATTAAGAAGAATTTGTTGGGGAACTACAGAAGTATACGGAGATAAATCAAGTATTTCAATCGCATATTCAAGTCCAATTACAAAAACTCTAAATTTAACGTAGAAAAACCCTTGCGGGAAAAAACCATGGCACAAAGCAATAGTAATATACTATGAAAGTAGAAAAATTACAAGAGATAGAAATCATCCAATTCGAACAAGCCTCGAATCACCCCGCGCTAAGCCTCGAAACCCTAGAACGAATTAAAAAGCTCCGAGATACCTAAAATCCCAATTACACCCTATGTGTGTGTGAATTATAGTTAAAATCGGAAACATATTCCGAACTTATACAATTCTGCATGCGCGCTTGATGGCACCTTCGATGAGACTTCGATGGCATCGAGAAAACACCAAAACATTTCAACGACTAAACATGAATTTTCTAGATTTTTTCGATGGCATCAAGCAACTGATCGATGGCATCGAACTCCACTCGATGGCATCGAGCAATTTGTCGATGGCATCGACAAACCTATTGATTTACACATTTAAGACATCAACCAACAGAATTTAGTGCATGGTCCATTAATGATGCGTCTTGTCTCACTAATGCGCTTTGATTGCGGAGCAAAAAGTTACATGTAGAAACTGAGTTGATTCTACAAGTGTTGAACATAGGGCCCACCAAGTTGTTTTATTGCACCGAAATTTGTCATCATGGTCACCAACTCTTAAATTTGGACGGCCTCAAACTAACATCCAGCTATCCAACCAGGCCACCTCATGAATTTGGAGGTCTTTAAATGGTTGCCCATCATTTTCTATAATAGGACCCAATGTGTTTTTTATGTGATATGCAACTTATGTATTTTATGGGAACCCTATATGTAAAAATTACAATGCTTACCTATTGTATTTTTATAATAAAAAAATAAATTCAAAAATAAAACTTTATTTTTAATAAGTAAATAAATATATTGATTATGAAAACCTTCCATAAAAGTATGTATAATCAGTTGCTTCTGCAACAAGGTTCAAAAATTCTCAAGGAACCATCCATGCATGTGGCGTGGGCTGCTTGGGGGCTTTATTAAGCGCACTTATCATTTAGTATTTTTGGCACGTGGTCCAAACTTATTTGAGTCATGGTGCAACTTGAATTGAACTAGGGTTTACTCTGAAGTACTTTAACTTTAGTGTTGATTGAGAATGACTCTGACATGATTGTACATAGTCATGTCCTTTCATGAAAGAATATTATTTGCTATAAATAGATATGGATATCTTGAAGTAGCACATGAGTATCTCTTGGGAAGAACTCCATGACCCTTCAATTTTTATAAATCCTGAACATCATAATATAGAAGATATTCTCTTCATTTCTTAGATAAAGTAATTCATTGTGCATGCAATACTCTTAAATTTGATCTCTTACTACATTTTCTTATGAACATTTTAAAGGTAAATCAGTGTTAATATTAGAAATTTGTTCAACACTTAAATAAACAAATTTTCGTGTTGAAATTCAGATTGAGAGTTCATTGTATTCTAAAGACAATTTGCATATTTCTTTCATTTGCACATGTTGGAATTATCAAAAAAAAAAAAATGACAACAAATCTATCTCGAGAAATTGACTACACTATTGAGCCTTAAACCTAACAGAACTGATTGTCTTATTATCTTTTTCTTTTATCATATGTTGTGTATTATATTACATATTTTCCAACGTCTATCTAACTCACGCCTCCACCTTACTTTTCCTACAGGACAACGACAAGAAGAACATCCTAGCCGTCCAAACGCTCCGAAACACAATCATGGGCGCCAGCCTGATGGCCACCACCTCCATCCTCCTATGTTCCGGCCTTGCGGCCGTCCTCAGCAGCACATACAGCATCAAGAAGCCACTCAACGATACAGTCTACGGTTCCCACGGCGAGTTCATGATGGCCCTCAAGTATGTCACACTCTTCATGATCTTCCTCTTCTCTTTCATGTGCCACTCCCTCTCTATCCGGTTCGTGAATCAGGTGAACTTCCTGATCAATACCCCAGAAGATCTTGCGGTCGTGATGACACCAGAGTACGTGGCCCATCTACTAGAGAAAGGATTCATCCTCAACACTGTGGGGAATAGACTGTTCTACGCAGCACTTCCAATTCTACTTTGGATATTGGGGCCTGTGTTAGTGTTCTTGTGCTCAATTACCATGATACCCATATTGTACAATCATGATATTGTGTATGAGGATGTTAATAAGGATAAAAATGGTGGGCAAATCGAGGAAGTGAGAGAGAAGGGTTTCAGTGTAGTGTGAGAAATATATTAGGGTTTTGAGACATTTTAGTGTTTTGAATTTGTATATGGTTGTATTTGAACGTACGTGTCATATCTGTGCGATGATCACTTAATAGCTAGGCTTGATTTTCATACCAATTACTTAGAATGGTGTGGCCCATCTTTTCAACGGATATGATATTCTGCACGTGTGACTCATTCGGGAAAAGAAATGGTTGTATGTGAAAGTTCATGTGCAGTGGTTGTTTGTATCTGCACGTGTGATCATTTCTCAATGAGAAATTAGGTTATGTGTGGCAGTTGCCTCAGGTAGTATACAAGTGGGGCCCACCATTTTCAGTTAACCATGCTCGAAAATCCCCTTTATTAGGGTTTTTAATGAGGTGGGTTGGACCGTCTGTCTTTTGGGCCAGGTTTGGACACCAGTATCAAGCCCGAGGGCCCAGCTTGGGCTTAAAATTCGGGAAGTGGATTGGCTCGTGTACCACACACCAGCGATCTAGCTGTGTGTTGACGTCAGGAAGTTCTGTGGGTCCCATAATGAGGTATGTGTCATATCTAAACCGTACATCCATTTTTAAAGCTCTTCGTGAGGCTTGAGACGAAAAATAAGGTAGATCTAAATATCAAGTGGACCACACTGCAAAAAACAGTGGGGGATTGAAAGTTTACCATTGAAACCCTTTTGGGAGTCACAGAAGTTTTGGATCAAGACGATATATTTTTTTTTAACTCTTCATCCAGGTCTATGTGACCTTATGAATAGATTGGATGGAAAATAAACATTATAGTGAGCCTAAAATCATTACCCGCTGCTATTTGTGGTGTGGTCCAGTTGATCTTTGGATATGATTCATTTTTTTTCTAATGATCTTAAATGATCTCGAAAAATGGATGAACGGTGTGGATATAATAGATACATCATTTTGGGGCCCATGTAACTTTGATCTCTTTTGAACCGTTCGTACAACTCAGAGCTCGAGGAGCGTTAGCGGTCGTCTTCAGACGACACGTACCCACACCAGCTATATCGCAACATTAATATCAAAGTAATCGAGTCACAAAACTGGTTCGAGGTGGGTTCGATCAGTGTTGAGTCGAGCTAAGGCTAACTCGAACTCATTTCCGAGCTCAAAAAATCAGCTCAACTTGGCTCGAACTCAACTTTGAACCGAGTCAAATCGAGCTTTTTCAAGTTGAGTCGAGCGAGCTAACCGAGCTAGCTCAATTCATGTACACCTCTAATTTCAACCCACATGTAGAGATGATCTCATGATCAAACTCAAACTAAGCTAGTGGGTTCGAATTTGAACTTGCCTCGAAAGATCAAGCACAGGTTCAGCTCGCACTGCTAAGCCTGCCCAGTCAAGCACAAGCTTGAAAACCAAGCTGAGCCTAGTTCAAGCTGGGGTAGCCTGCTGGTTGAGCCGGGTCGAGCTGAGCTGGCCAAGCTAGACTCGGTTCAACTCAATGTACAGCTCTACTCTTAATAAGGCCACACGTACACACGTGTGCACAATGTACAGCTGGACCAAACCAACATGGTTTACATCTTTATAAGACTATTCGGCATGTGCTAATTACATTATTCTATTGGTAATGCATTTAAATGGGCCATGATTCCCTATCCTTTTCATTTTTTGACCATCAGTTCAATAAGGCATCTATAATCAAAGTGATTAGCATCCAAGCGATTGGGATGTTAGTTTGAAATTGCCCACTTGGATTTTATAATTGATGGTTGATTCTGGTTCCCAACAACCCTCGGTGGATTGAAATTCTGATAAATAAAAGAGGCCGAATCCAATGTAGATAATGTTTTCAGGTTAAGCTTAACATACAAATCGACATCTCGGGCCACCCAAATGGTTGCTTTGTATTCTATCCATCTGTCATTTGCATACTCTGATCTGGGACGCAGATTCTTCCGCAGGAAGTTACTGAAAAAGATGCTGTGTGGGGCCACTCCATATTTGTGGGAAATCTATTCTGTTCATCTGTTTTGCAAGCTCATTTTTAGGACGTATGACCAAAAATAAGGTGGGTCCAAAGCTCAAATAGCCACACAATAGGGGAAATTGGGAAAAGAAATGCCTACCGTTGAAACTTTCCTTAGCTCCTCCTTGATGTTTATATGTC
Source organism: Magnolia officinalis (assembly GCA_021015155.1). Classification (NCBI taxonomy): domain Eukaryota; kingdom Viridiplantae; phylum Streptophyta; class Magnoliopsida; order Magnoliales; family Magnoliaceae; genus Magnolia; species Magnolia officinalis. The sequence goes on along the minus strand of JAJHSJ010000015.1, from coordinate 62,381,617 downwards.
ATCCAAACTGCTTATAAGGTCATTAACATTGGGATGAAGAGAAAATACTTAAAGAAATTACCCTCAAACAAATTATTTATGACCATAAGAATGTTTCAACGGTTCTCACTAAATCTCCAATTTTTCCTCTAGTGTGGTCCACTTGAGCTTTGGATCTAATTCGCTTTTGGTCTCATGTTATAAAATGATCTTTAAAAATGGATGGACGGTGTAGATTTCCTACAAACATGGAGGTAGGCCCCACCCATAATCGTTGTGCAGGAACTCACTACTATCAGGGGTGTACAGTAAGTCAAACCAAGTAGAGCTGGCCTCAGCTTGAACACCGCTCGGCTTGGTCCTCAAGCCTGACTAGCCAGCTTGGCTCAGTTCAATCAATAGCTCAAGCTGAGTTTGCCATTGAGGCATTTTCATAAACGCCTTAGCTGCAACTTCAAAATCACATTGTTTTACAAACAGAGCCAATGGTTTTATAGGTATTTTCTCAAACACCCCAATAACATAAAAATCAAAATAATAATAATAAGAAAAAGGTATTTGTTTCATGTATATATCTTTCTTGCCACCAGCTAGCCAAACCTTCCTTGCCACCTTGCCACCAGCCACATTTCGTTGAGTCATTTTATCAAATAGTTGGTGAGCAACATCATTGGCAAAGTAACTGGTCACCGAACTAGTTCGATCCAAGTTTAATTTGAGCTGGATTTGATCCGAGTTGAGTCGAGCTGGGGTTGCTTGAACTCATTTTCGAGGTCAAAAAATCAGTTCAACTCAGCTCGAACTCAACTTCGAAACGAGTCGAATCGAACTTTTTTGAATCGAGTCGAGTCAAGTCGAGTTGAGCGAGCTAACAGAGCTAGTTCATGTACATCCTAACTACTATGGCTTTGGGTGTGCTCGATGCTTTGTTGTGAGCTCCCCTTCTGTTTCAATATTTTGAATTTTTGTTTCTAGTTTTTGGTCTTTCTCCTAATCCAGGATGTAGGCCTTCCTAGCGTTGTTCTCCTTACTAGGATGTGGGGCCTTTTGCTTTTTATTTCTTACTTTCTTAATATTTTAGGAGAAATCTTTGTCCTGATTCTCCTTACCACTAGTAACTCATTTATATATTTATAGACCTTTGTCTCTTAAAAGTAATAAATTCTAAACTTATCTTCCAAAAAAAAATAATAAACTCACTGCTATTACATGAAATTCGCGCCATGTCATTCCGTCAATCCAAAACTCTTGTTGGCCGCATCATTAAATAAATAATAAATAATAATAATAATAATAAAGATTTTATGTAGGGTCCACTATATTTAGTAAGTGAAATCTAATCCATTCAGAAAATGCATCCAGTCAGGATGATTACATGTCCAAAAGATCAGACCGTTCCAAAACTCAGGCGGCCCACAAAACATGATTTTAAAGGCTTTAGGCATAATTTGCATGGTGTGGCCCACCTGAGTTTTGGATCGACTCAGTGACGAATATAAGTGGGTGCACAATGATGGAAGGATCGGATGTCAAAAAAACATAATGGCGGGCACTACATATTGATTTGTACTCGCATCACACAATTGAGATGAGGAGCGTGTGCAAGATCGGAGCCGCTCATCCGGTGATTCCCAACGTGCACATAAATCTCTTGCGAAGGGATAGCCCCAATTGATCCGAACCGTCTATTAGGCTCAGCAAACACTTCATGTGCTATTATGTAAGATGATCCAGTCCATCCATAAGTTAGCCCATGCTGATTAGGCCTATGTTTCTGCAAACCATCTTGACCTTCCATTTTTCAGACTATTCATCGAATGGTTAGGATCATCGAATCCTTGTATATTTTAAATGGTAGCTCATAAAATGTTTCGCAGACCTGATGCACGGCCAAGATTAGTCGATTGGACTGTCCATGTGTCCCGATGCAACTAGAGAGCACTATATCTAGATATCTATGGTTCATAAGTAAAATGTAGTAATAGCAGAGTGGGCCATACCACGATGAAAAACTTACACGTGATGACACTGCTGACAAAGGGATACAAGTGGCCAGTGTCATTCGGGAGCAGATTACGTGCGGCCCCGGCCTCACCCAAGACGGTGCGGCCCTGATCGTGGGCCCACCTTGATGTATCTATTCTATATCCACTCCTTCCATCCGTTTCTTCCAGATCATTTGAGGGTACGATTCGAAAATTGAAGTAGATACACTCTCAGGTGGACCACAACATAAGAAACATTGGTGACCGTTAAAAACATTTTGTGGGCCAGAAAGTTTTGGATCTAAGCTGAGATTTTTCTTTCCCTTAATGTAGGTTTGTGTGACCTTATCAACAGGTTGGATGAAAAAACAAACAACATTACGGTGGGCCATTGGAATTTTCCTACGGTGGGACTTTCAGTCACCACTCGTTCCTATAGGATGATCCATTTGAGAATTGGATCTCCTTCATTTTTTGGCTCATGAACTAAAATAATCCAGCAAAACGGATGGACGGCATGGATATAGAATACATTCATCAAGGTGGGCCCCACGGTAAGGACAGCACCGTCGTGGGTGAGATCGGCCGGGGCCGAACCTAATCGGCTCCCCTGTCATGATTGGTAATTCCAAATGATGTGGCTAACAAAACACCACGTCTCATTGTAAGGGACACGATTGGTAATGGCATCCACGTGTTGTTCCATGATTCTGCTGAAGACTTGGGCGGAATCTCGTGCCGAGTCATAAGGAAACTCAGTACTTGAACTGACTCGAACCTCAGGCTCTCACAATGAAAGCAACAGTCGTTAGGAGCAGACTATATATTCCATCACCTTTTACTAATACAAATTTATTTGAATTTTTGTTTATTACTATTCCATAGGGTGTACACCGAGTTGAACCGAGTCGAGCTGTGGCTTGGCCACTAGTTGACCCCAGCTTGAACTCGACTCGACTCGACTCGGTCATCGAGCCTGACTAGCCAACTCAGCTCGGTTCGGTCAGAAACTCAGGCCAGCTCGAGCCAAGTTCGAGCCAAAATCAAGTTTTTGCGGCATTTTCACTAACACATGCAATGCACTTTCAATTTATCACAGTATGTAAAACAGCAACGGCTGTTTACAAGTACTTCGTCAAACACTTTATTGGCAACATCAAAATTAAGGAAAAATTATATTTATTTCATATACATACCTTCCTTGTCACTAGCTGACACTTCATTGAGTCATTTCATCAAACACTCGGTGAGCAACATCAATATCAAAGTAACTAAGTCACTGAACTATTTCGATCCAAGTTCGATTTGAGTTGGGGTTCAATTCAAGTTAGGGTTCGATTCGAGTTCAGTCGAGCTCGAGGAAGCTCGAACTCAGTTCGAAATTTTTTCAAGCTCAAAAAATCAGCGCGGCTCAGCTTGAACTTAACTTCGAACGGAGTCGAATCAAGCTTTTTCGAGTCAAGTCGAGTGAGCTAACTGAGCTAACTCAGTTCGTATACACCGCTACTATTCCAAATATTTTTAGTTTATAATAATTATAAATGCTGAGTTGACTCAACCCAGATGAACATCAAGTACAGTCAAGTTTTTAAACCATAGTTAAAAGACTCGTCGACTTGGACTAAGTCATCCAATCTCAAATCGAGTCATGGCTCACCAGGACAGATTCACCTTGGCTCATCCGAGTCGGGATGACTTGTGTACTGAATCAGGTCCCACTAAATTCAAGTCTACTTGTAGGAATCATACGGCATTGGTGGCCTGTATGGTACGTGGGCTTAGATGGGATTAGGTAGGATGGAATTGCATCTAGCCCGTGCAAATTTCACATGGCGTTTTGAGAGGACAAAAGGGTTAGAATTAGGTGAGATAGAATTGTATTTGGTCTCATGCAAGATTTCGGCTAGATTTTGAAATGCATTACACATGTGGGCCTCACATTGATGCATGTGTTTGATCGATGTTGTTCATCCATGTATCTCCTTCACACATAACTTTCTAATTATACATGTACAAGTGACCATCATCCGTTGCGAATTTGGTTTGTTGATTACAATTTCATGATCCACCAAACGAGATTTTGTTTGATCCAATGTTTTTTCCATAGTAAGAATTTTATCCCAAACATAAGGATTGGATGGCTAAAATAACATGGTATCTCCATACATCCAATCATTATGCAATAATAGTGTTAATCCCATCTAATAAAATTCCAAGTCATTTAATCTCATGGACCAAACTGGCCCTAAAACCATGATATAGAAGTTGCTTTCTTTATCGTCTCATTCACATAAAACCTATATTAATTTTGAATGAAATAGAAACTTCTTTCTCACTCCACCCATTTTCTCCCACCATGTCACTAAATGATGGGGCAGGTATCAATGACATTTATTTGTTGCAAGTGATCATCAAATACATATTAAGTCATTGTACGACCAAGATTGTTCACCTTACATGCAGGTAGGGCTCTACACAAACCGAGTTAGCTCGGTTAGCTCACTCGACTCGACTTGAAAAAGTTCGATTCAACTTGGTTCGAAATTGGGTTCAAGCCGAGTCGAGCTTATTTTTTTAGCTTGAAAAAATTTCAAACCAAGTTTGAGCTTGCCCGAGCTCGACTCGACTCAGATCAAACCCAACTCAAATCGAACTCTAGTCGAACCATTTCAATGACTCAATTACTTTGATATTGATGTTTCTCACCAAGTGTTTGATAAAATGACTCAACGAAGTGTCGGCCAGTGGCTAGGAAGGTATGTATATGAAACAAATACATTTTTTTTCTTGATTTTGATATTGCCTACAAGGTGTTTGATAAAATACCTATAAAACCGTTGCTACTGTTTTACATACAGTGAGAATTTGAAGGTGCAGTTCAAGTGTTTGTGAAAATGCTGCACAGATGAACTCGGCTCAATCTTGACTCGAACTCAGCTTGTACTGGCCCAAACTGCTGACCAAACTGAGATGAGCCGGCCAGTCTGGCTCAAGTATCGAGCTGAGCCAAGTTCGAGCTGGGTCAGCTAGTGGCCGAGCCGAGTCGAGGTGTGCCAACCTCGACTCGTGTACACCTCAACATGCAGGAAAAAACGCACTGCCAAACAAGCAAAGAAGGTGTTTGGGTAATTAAATGGGAATCGAATCATAGAGGTGAGACATATATCCGTTAAGCTGCTTGAGTGCTAAACGGGAATCCAATGGAAGGTTGTCATATCAGAAGCTAAGAGGTTGTGGTTGCAGCTTTCAATGATAGCTTTACTACTTATCTTAGGGAACAGATTGGCTACTCCCCCTGACACCATCCCCGTAGCTGATGGTCGGTGCTCTGTGGGACCCACCATGATGTACGTGTTTCATCCATTCCGTTCATCCATTTTTACAGATCATTTTAGGGCTTGATACAAAAAAAAATGGGGATATAAGTCTTAGGTCGGCCACACCATTGGACAAAAATGATGAATGGATATTCACAATTAAAATCCACCTAAGGCCCACTGTACTGTTTATTTGACATCCAATCTGTTGATTTGGTCATGAAGACCTAGATGAAGGGAAAAAATAAATATCAGCTTGATCCAAAACTTTTATGGCCCCCAAAACGTTTTTAATGGTCCAAATTTATTCAACACCGTTTCCTGTAATGTGGTCCACTTGAGATTGAGATATAATTCATTTTTTTTATTATATCATAAAATGATATATAAAAATAGATGGACGGCATGGATGATAAACATACATCATGGTGGGCCCCACAGAGCACCGACCACCAGCCAAGCCAATCCGTTCCCACTTATCTGCTTATAGAATCCAAACCTCTGGATGCGGATTGGCTGGTGTACCACACACCACCAATCTAGCTGGTGTGAGTACGTGTCGTGTCAAGAAGAACGCTGACGCTACTCGAGCTCCGAGTTGTACAAACGGTTCAAAGGAGATCAAAGTCACATGGCCCCACATTGATGTATTTATCATATCTACACCGTTCATCCATTTGGCCAGAGCATTTTAGTTATTTCTCCCAAACATGAGTGCTTTTCAAGGCTCAAACGGACCACACCACAAATAGCAGTGGGCTAATAATTCTCACTGTTAAAACATTTGTAGGGCCCAGTCAATGGTAGCCATCCAATCTGCCACTACTTTTTACAATGTGGTCCACTTGATTCTTGGATGACTCATTTTTTAGCTCTAAGCCTTAAGAGGAGCTCACCAAGTGAATGCAGGGGGTGTACATGAACCGAGTTAGCTTGATTAGCACGCTGGACTCGACTCGAAAAAGTTCGATTTGACTCAGTTTGAAGCTGAGTTCGAGCCGTGTCGAGCTGATTTTTTGAGTTCGAGAAAATTTCGAACTGGGTTCGAGCATGCCTGAGCTCGACTCAACTCAACTCAGATCAAACCCCAACTGATGTTGCTCACCAACAATCTAGGTCAGTGACTTTGTTGCTTTGATATTGATGTTGCTCACCAAGTGTTTGATGAAATGACTCAACGAAGTGTCGGCTAATGATAATGAAGGTATGTAATATGAAACAAATACCATTTTTTCTTGATTTAATGTTGTCTATAGGGTGTTTGATGAAATACTTGTAAACAGATATTGTTGTTTTACATACAATGAGAAATTGAAAGTGCACCGCTGATCGAACTGAGCCGAGCTGGCCAATTGGGCTCGAGGACCAAGCTGACTCGAGTTCGAGCTAGGGTCAGCTAGTGGCCGCCTCAGCTTGACTTGGTTCGCCTTAGTGTACACCCCTAAGTGGATGGACAATCTGGATATAGCTCATACCTCATGGTGGGACCCACAGAACTTGGTGATGTCAACACATCAGCTAGATTGGTGTAGTACACCAGCCAATCAGCTTCCAAACCTCTTCTCTCTCATATTGTAAGCATGCATTTAATGTATATAATTGTTACAAATGTGCTGCATTCAATATCAAGTGACATTCGTGAATTATATTTGCCACATGTTTCAATATTTTTATGAAACATGCATGTCGCAAGTGTCACGCACCATATATCATCATGTATGTTCCCCACATGTGTCATGATATACATCTTTAAATGTCGTACGTGTACCAGAAATGCCAGTATATATTTTTAACTAATGTACCACACATGCTCTCTGCATGCACCAGGTTTTTAACGTATACATGCTAACATGTGTTTTTTAACATGCACATGCTAACATGTGTTAAAGAAATCCTTATTATTTATGTGCCCGAGAAACAATATGAAAATAACTATTCTAGAAAAGAATGACTCGTCTAGACCAAACAAGACCACGACAAGCCTAGCTCAAAATTTTTATTTAGTACTAATCTTTAACCACTACCTAACATGCCTTTAGAACATGTTTGAAAACTATCCATATTTCCTCCCTTAAGCAAGAAAATTCATTTCCAAAAAGTTAAGGGAAATGCGAGAAAATGAATCTTTTTTTATGAAGTGCCACACATATTACTTATATGTTGCCCCAAATAGTAGTTATATGTGTGACACTCATCTACTAACTGCCTCACATATAAAAATACCAATCTTCAATTGCCTTGCATGTGCAAATGTGCCACATGTGTAACATCTACCACTACTCACCTTAAAGTGGTACGCATGTATCATTTTAGCATGTTGAACATATGTTGTTGTCATCTTTTAGTGATCCATCTTTTGTGGTATCGATCCCTAGTGGGGGTGGCTAACATGGAGTGTGTGTACTGACATGGGTGTGTACTAACAAGCTAACCCAAAAAATAAAAAATAAAAATTGTGTCATGTGCAACATATGTCACCTTCATTTTTAAATGCCTTGCATGTAATATTGAGCCACATGTGTCACAACATTGTCGTCTATCTTTAAGCGCTTCATATGAATGATATATGCAACATACACCATAAATAAAACACATGCTCTTAGCTATGGTTTTTTAGCTCCTTTTGAGGCTATTGCAAAGGAATCAAGGTGTAAAGTTAGGTTTTAACTTTGGTTGCTAAGGAATTAAGGTTAAAAGTCAATTTTCAACCATGGCTGGTAAGGAACTAAGGCTAAAAGTCAACTTTAAGACTAGATTACAAAGGAACCAAGGCTAAAAGGCAGCCTTTAGCTATGTTTGCTAAAGAACCAAGGCTAAAAGTTAGCTACCATGGAAAGTATCTTTTCACCACGATTCCTTAGCAATTGTGGTTAAAAGCATACTTTTGACCTTAGTTACTTAGCAACCAAGGTTAAAAGATGACTTTTAAACACAGTTCCTTACTAATTGTGGTTAAAAGTGGAATTTCAGTTGTAAATCTTTTGCGGAATGCCAATAGGACCTGCTATGCATTGGATATGGAGCTTAAGGAAGATACCTTACCTATTTGTGATGCCATTACTATAGAACTCAGATGCCAGATAATTGAATATGGATGTCGGGATCTTACTTTCCTTTACATCTCTTTAAAGAAGAAACGATGGGATTATGCTTATGTTGTGGTGTTGGATTGGGGACCCAGCTCTATTAAATACTAGTAAGGGCAAAGGAGTTTGAAACCCATCAAAACTCCTCTCTCTGAAAGGCTCTACACAAAATTGCTTAACCCAATTCTATTAGCATACTATGTGTGTATCACAGTAGTAGCACACCACGCATTACACGAATTCTGAATGTATCACAACTTAGTGGGGCCTGTTGGTGCACTCGATCACATTATCCAACATTTAGGCTAATCTAGACCATTGATTAATAAGGCCCACCTTATAGGATTCTTACATAAGTAACCATCTATCCAAAGGATTGCATAGTGTGTCACACCATTGACCTTTGTGGTGTATTGACTTCATCAGGTCCTGTGTCCATTATGATACATGTGTTATGTCGACACTATCAATCCATTTTTTTTATATCATTGTCCCAAAAATAAGGCAGACATGAACAACTTCCAAAGGCTTATCATGATATTTATTTGTTATTCAACTTCTTTCATAAAGTCACGTGAACTTGTATGAAGCCAAAACATAAATATCAACTTGATCTAAAACTCAGGTGGCTCTCAAAACGTTTCAATGATAGGTGTTCAATTCCCACTGCTTTCTATGTTGTGACCATTTCAACTTTAGATCTACCTAATTTTTGACCCATGCCCTAAAATGATATGGCAAAATGAATATACAACGCGAATATAACATATACATCATGATGGGCCACCATAACTTCGTGAAATAAACACACTACATAGATCGGCACGCAATCTACTTCCCATCCGAACATGCTTGAACATCACACCAAGGGATTGGAGTTGGGCGCAGTAGTTGGAGCATGGCTAACTGAGTCGACTCAGTCCGAGTTATTGATCACATCACATTTTCTCTCAGTGCTACTTCCATCGGTTTACTTATACAATCTAATTGATCAATCTGAACTGTCCGTTAAGTCTCCAAGATATTTCATGGGTCACCATGCAAAAATCACACTAATCAATGAGCGAATCCATCCTTGATTTGACCTCTTTTCTTCAGCCATCCATTTTCAAATCCACCAATCGACGGTTAAGATTGCCTAACAAAAGTGATTCTTTAGAATCATAAGCTATCCATGATGGGATGGCCCCAAACAAACAATTGAATGGACCTATTCTTGCGTAGACGGTCTCGATTGACCCCATTAAAGGCCATTGCTCAAATGGTTAACACTTGTCAGACCAGCATGATACTTTCATGCTAGCTCATTGTAAGTGCGTTGGACCTAAGGAACGGTCCAGATCAATGGATTGGAGTGCCTAAGTGTCCCAATCCAACTAGAGCAATTCTCTTCTTGGGTCATAATTTCAAACACTTATCACCAATCCAATCAATGAACGTCAGAAAAAGGACACCAATGCCATGGTTGATGGAAACCATACCCTACCTGTGATGCCACGTGTAACTTTCTCATTCGTCGAAAAAACACACAGACTTCATCCTTTCCTCTGTTTTTGCAGCTGGCTAGAACCACCTGCAAACGGAAAAGCATCTTAATTGCTCTTCCTATAAAAGCCCAATCTAATATTTCTCTTAAACTCAATCACTTCAAAACCATTTTCTCTTCAATCACACCAATAAGATGGAGAGAATTTCTCGTTTTAGCAAGCAATTTCAACATGTTCGTCCATTTCAATCCAAATTCGCTTGTTTTACCACATCTTCCCGGCATCATTTCACCTATCTTCATCGATTTTTTGTATTCCACTTAAATCCGTTTTGGATTCACCTCTGTTATTTTATCTCTATTTCCTTTGTGGGTTTTCTAGTTTTGAACGTTCTAGACCCGAAGAACTCTTCAAAAAGGCCAAAGAACCTCGACATGTTCTTCACATCAGTGTCTGCCACGACAGTCTCGAGCATGGGGACTGTCGAAATGGAAGTTTTTTCAAACACCCAACTCGTGATTTTAACCCTTTTGATGCTAATAGGTGGAGAGATTTTCACTTCCATGCTTGGTCTTGGTCTTCAATTGATGAAGAACAAGTTCAAAAAACAAGATAAGATCGAAAACGGTTCTGTTTCAGCAGAACTCAGCTCTAAGGACCCGACGCCCACTGATGATCTTATAGAAATGGGAATTGAGAAAAGGCCCGTTTTCAAACATTCTGAGTTGGGTGATGTAGGATCCGAAATTCAGGAATTTCCTAGTGAGGAATTGAAGTATAGATGTATAAATTACTTGGGTTTTGTGGTATTGGTCTATCTTGTATTAGTTCACGTGATCGGTTCCTCATTGATTTTTTTGTATCTGATCCTTATTTCAAGTGCAAGAGATGTACTCAGGAAGAAGGGGATTCAGATGCAGACATTTGCTATTTTCACGACTGTCTCAACATTCTCAAATTGCGGGTTCTTACCTACAAATGAGAATATGATAGTTTTCAAGGAGAATTCAGGTCTCCTACTGCTTGTTATTCCACAGATTCTGCTCGGAAATACTCTGTATCCTCCGTTCTTGAGATTGGCGATTTGGGTGTTGAAGAAGTTTAGTGGAAGAGTAGAATTCGATCATATGTTGAAGAATCCGAACTTGATTGGATATGATCATTTGCTCCCAAGTCTGCATTGTGTGTTTCTTTCACTTACTGTTTTTGGATTTTTAGTGGTGCAGCTGGTGATGTTTTGTTGTATGGAGTGGTATTCAGAGGCATTAGTCGGGATGAATTCTTATCAGAAGATCGTCGGCGGGTTGTTTGAGTCTGTAAATTCAAGGCATTCAGGTGAGTCGATCGTCGATCTCTCGACGCTGCCGGCGGCTATCTTGGTGGTGTATGTTGTAATGATGTTAGTCTCTCTCTCTCTCTCTCTCTCTCTCTCTCTCTCCTCTCTCTCTCTCTCACTGCGTTCTGGTCGGGTCATGCCGGGGTTCTCTCAGATCATTCGGGTCCTGTTCTTGAAGACCCAGATAGGATCCGATTAGTTTCGGACCCGTCGAGTAGCCATCGGGTCTTTGGATATAAGATTTGAGATGGGTTAACGAGAGCATTTACATGGTTAAGCCCACTGATGGATTAGATTGCATACACATGTGCCATTTTGACATGTGCGAAGGTTAGACCCATACCCGATTTCTTGATGGGCTGAATAAACAGGACCCGGACCCATTAAAATCTCTCTCTCTGTCAATTACGTATTAACATATGTATCATCTCTAATCACGTATTAACAGAGCCTTGATATGCCCACACGCGCGTGCAAGTCAGCTAATTCACACGCCACCACATATGCTAACATGTCAGACAGGTGCAATATCCAAGCCATCCACTAGGTGGGCCTTCCTGTCTAGATGTTACTTCTTAAAGATAAAGGTGTTGTATTCACTAGGTTAACGGTGAGATCAGAAATAAATTGACGGCTTATAAAACTTCAGATGACTTCTTAACCGTACATTTTTCAGTTAATTGAAGCCCATCTAACTAGTGGACCGACCTGATTATTGAGATGGGGAATGTGCAGATGTACCCCTTCTATTGGACGGCTTGGATATTGCGGCTGTGTGCCATGCTGGCAAATATGATGGCGTATGCAGTGGCTGAGATGTACACGCGCATGGGCTTAGCAAAGACGTATTTTAAATAAGCGCACGCGCGTGTGCAATGCAGGCCCCACATAAAAAATGTACGATCTCTGACCAACCTGATGGACGGATTAGATCTCGCCAGTATTTACTGTTCTGGCACATGTTTTGCGAGTACACGAGCTTTACTGCACACGCGTGTAGATCCGGGCCCATCTACGCGCTAAGTAACTTGCACACGTGGCATTATTATGTGAGATCCAAGCCTTCCATCAGGTAGGAAAGATTGTTTAGATCTTATGATATAAAAATAAGGACATTCCATTCCTTGAGTCAGCCACATTGTATAAAACAAATGGACGAATAGAAAAAGGTTTACAGTAAGATAGCTTCTCAATTTATAAGTATTTATCACCGGAGTAACTTCCCACAGGATATCCTAATAGAAGTTGGGGCTGGGGTGGGCCATGCCAGCAAAGGGGGTTGATGGCTCAAGTGGGTCCCACCCTGATGTTTATGTGAAATCTACCTTAAGCATGTGTGTCACCCCGTGTTAACCCCATGGCCTAAAAATCAGTCACATCCTTGATTTCAGGTGGACCAAAAAACTAAAAACAGTGTACAATGCAACTCTCCCACTCCAAACCATTTTCCTTCATAAGGGCCACCCGAATCATGAATGGAGTTGATGTTTGAGGCCGCGACCCTAAATTTTGGTGTACTATATGATGGTTAGAATGGATTTCATACAATCGATGCCTTTGTAAAAATCAAGGATGGAGGTCTCTCTCTTAATTATTTTCTTTGATTTTGCCCACATGAATCTCAAGTTGACTTAAATTTTTGCCATGAGCTCAACATGTGATTGCACATTTAATGGTCAAAGCACATCTTGTTGTTTCAATGGATGTCTTAAATCTGTCAAAGGCACTCGACTGGTTGAGGAGCTTGCTCGATCAGTCGAGGCCTGCTCGACTCGATGTCCGGCGACCTATGTTTTTTGGTGTTCAGAATGCTTAATCAGTCGAGGGTTAGGCTCGACCAGTCGAGGGTGCCCTTCGACTAGTTGAAGCCCTGGCTCGACTAGTCGAGGGTTACACAGATACTGCGCGGATTCTACGTGGACTACGTAAATTTGAGGCGGTTTCAAAGAGATGCGTAAATGGAGTTTTTTAAACTATAAATAGAGGTCCCTAGGGCTAATCTAGGGCATGTTAAGACTTTCTAAAAGTTTTTCAATGGTTCCTAAAAGGGTTTTAGGGTTTCTAGAGAGTGTAGTAAGGGTAAGATTCGAGGTTGTTCGAATCAAGTAAATCTTTTCTCTTTGTAATTTCTATTTTCATAGTGGAATTATGTAGCTTTGTGTCGTGGTTTTTTCCCGAAAGGGTTTTTCACGTTAAATCTATGTGTTCTCTTATGTATGCTTGGTACTATTGGATTGATATCCTAGATCGAGATCTGTGTGATTCCGCAGCACAAATCCCCAATAAGTGGTATCAGAGCAATCGTTGGAGCGAAAGTCTACTATGACTGATAATGAGTGGAATACTCTTGATAAGAAGGTCTTATCATCGATCCGTTTATTTCTCACGGATGAGGTTCTTTACAATGTCATGAGGGAGAAAACTGCGACTAAGTTATGGGCAAAGTTAGAATATGTCTATTCGAAAAAAATCCTCTGAAAATCACTTACACTTGAAGCGGCAGTGGTATAAATTCAAGATGGCAGAGGGTGGAGATCTGGACACAATGTGCTCCACGAATAAAACCTTAAGTGTCGACATTGTTATCTCAGCCCTTCAAAAGAAGACTATAAGAAAGCTTAACGTCGACATGGGGATATCTTCTGATGCACTGCTTACAATGGGTAAGAATTCTGAACAAGGTACAAATTCTTCAGGTTCTATATCCAAATCTAAGGGCAAGGCAAAGGAAAGGTAAATGCTGGAACTGTGGGATGGAAAGACATGTGAAGAAGGATTGTACAAATCTTAAATCTAATAGAGAAGATTTTGAGGCTTCGTACAGGAAGCCAATGCTGTCACATCAGATGATCGAGTGGATGTGATGGTGATGTTTTGTCTGTGTCTACAATCAGACGGTTATACGATGATCGTAAGGACGAGTGAATTTTAGACACAGGGCATCTTTTCACATGACTCCTCATTGGAGTTAGTTCACCAGTTACAGGGAGTGCGATGGTGTACAGGTGTTTATGGGCAATAACTTTGCCTGTAATGTTGTAGCTATTGGTTTGGTACGCATCAAGATGGTTGATGGGGTAGAGTGTGACGCCCCGTCACTATGGTCATATGTGAACGGGCACACGTGGGCGGGCGCACATGTGGGCGAGCCGCAAGGTGGCTAGCAGGCTACTGTGTGGCTGGCAGGCTATTGTGCACACAGTGAAGGTGAAACTTTGTTCCACATCGAAAGTGTCGTTTGAAGTTGTGGTGGTTATATATGGAGTTGTCACCCTATACTGTATGAGCCTTTTGGGGGCGACACCGAGAACAAAACCGTTTGGGTTGTGCCCAGAGCGTACAATATCATACAGTGTGGGTGTGGATTGTTACAAATGGTATCAGAGCCGAGGATGGCTCTGCCCTCGGTGGGGGATATTGTGACGCCCCTTCACTATGGTCACACGTGGGAAGGCACACGTGGGCGGGCGCACATGTGGACGAGCCCTAAGGTGGCTGGCAAGCTACTGTGCACACAGTGAAGGTAAAACTTTGTCCACATCGGAAGTGTCGTCTAAAGTTGTGGTGGTTATATGTGGGTTGTCACCCTATACTGTATGAGGCCTTTTGGGGGCGACCCCGAGAACGAAACCGTGGGGGTTGTGCCCAGAGCGGACAATATCATACAGTGTGGGCGTGGATTATTACATGGAGCGTACCTTGACTAATGTCAGGCACGTTCCTAATTTGAAGAAGAATCTGATTTCTCTTGGTGTACTTGTGGCAATGGACTGCAAGTTCACAGGTATTGATGGTGCTTTTAAGATATCTAAGGGGGCAAGGTAATTATGAAAGCGCAACGACTGGGTAACATGTACAGGTTGATCCGAAGCACTTCAAAAGTGGAGCTGCAGTGGATGTAACGGACTTCACATCTGCACGTGTGTGCATGTGAGCATGGCCACATGAGGGGGCAGGGCAGGAAGGCTGAGTCGTGCGGACAGGGATACAGAGCAGGTGGAGCAGCCACCTGTGAGAAGAATCAGCGAGGTATATAGACGACTCCAATATCGCAGGAGATTCATATTCTATTCAGACGGCTCTAGGTGAGCCAGGTGCTGAGAAGTGGAAGGTGACTGTGGGCGATGTGATGGACTCATTGTACCAGATCAACACATGGGAACTAGTGGAGCTTCCAGTAGGCCGGGAAGCGGTTGGATGCAGGTAGATCTTCAGGAGGATATAGCGTAGATACAGAGCGAGGTTAGTAGCGAAGGGTTATGCTCAGAGAGAATGGATCGACTTCTCATAGATATTTACACTGACAATATAGCAAGTGTCTATTAGATCCGTGACTAGCGCTGGTTGACCAATGCGATCTAAAGCTGAAATGATGGATGTGGTGTCTGCACTTCTGCAATGGAAATTGGAAGAGCAGATCTGCATAAAGCAACCAGAGTGGTTCGAAGATAAAGAGACTAAGAAAAAAGTTTGCAGGAGGTCATGATACGACTTGTCTCCTAGGCAGTGATATAAAGTTTAATTCTTTCATGGTGGGTCAGGTATTGTATGTTGATGACATGTAGATCACCAATTATAACATGTCTGATATCAATATATTAAATACTCAGTTAAGTGGGACATTCAAGATGAAGGATCGAGGGGCTGCAAAGATAGTTCTCGGTATTGAGACTGAAAGAGGAGTAGGCTTTAGTTATCTCAAGCAAAATAACTTGGGTAGGTATTGATCAAGTATGTGATGGACCAAGCAAATCTGGAGAGCGTTTCCTACTCGTCTCTCCTTAAAATTTTCCTCAGAACATGTCCCAAAACAGATGAAAAAAACAGGATATATCTCATGAGCCTTATTCGAATGCGGTTGACAGTTTATGTCATGGTCTGTATTAGACCGATTATTTCACAGGCTATCAGTGTTGTGAGTAAATACCCTGACGAGCAATATTGGGTAGCAGTGAGATTGTAAGAAGATTACGTCTTTCCTTTTTTGAGAAGACAGGAGCAAAGGTAGTTGGGCACGTGGATTCTGATCCGGCAGACATACTCACCTAGAACATTCTTGCAGAGAAGTTTAAGTTATGTACAACTTCTCTGGACTTAGCGTCGAAGCACTGGCTCGACTAGTCATGGGTCACGCAAATACTGCGCGGACCGTGTAAATTTGAGGTGGTTTCAAAGAGGTGCGTAAGTGGAGTTTCCTAAACTATAAATAGGGGTCTTTAGGGCTATTCTAGGGCATGTTAAGGCTTTCTAAAAGTTTTCCAAGAGTTCCTAAAAGGGTTTTAGGATTTCTAAAGGGTGTAGCAAGGGTGGGATTCGAGGTTGTTCGAATCGGGTAAGTCCTTTCTCTTTGTAATTTCTATTTTCATAGTGAAATTTTGTAGCTTTGTGCTGTAGTTTTTTCCCGAAAGGATTTTTCACGTTAAATCTGTGTGTTTTCTTTTGTATGTTTGGTGTTATTAGATTGTTATCCTATATCGAAGTTTGTGTGATTCCGCAGCACAAATCCCCACAGATCTTACATACGCATCATGGTGAACCCGTTGAAATCCAAAGATGGTCATCCCTTAAATTTTCCTTTCAATTAAACCCTTGATATTTTCAAGGCCCACCGTGATGTGTATGTGAAATCAATTCTAACCATTAGATGTGTGATCCCATGTTAAGCCTAGGGCCAAAGTCAAGATGATCTATGATTTAGGTGGGCCACACCAAATGAAATAGTTGAGAGAGAGACTTACATTTTAAACTTTTACAAAGCCCACCATGATTTTAATATGAAATCTACTCCAACCATTAGATGCACACCAAAATTTACACCCGGGGCCCAAACATCAGGCCCATTTGTGAATCAAGTGAACCACACCAAGGGAAATAGATTGGAGGATGAGCGTTGCCCTGTACACCATTTCCAATTACTTAGTCCGCCTAAATCACAAATGAAGCTGACTTTTGAGTTCTAAGTCTAACATAGAGTGAAGAACTTAGTGGTTGGGATGGATTTTAGATAAATATCACGATGGAGCCCACTCAAGACCTGACCCCCTTTTGAATATAACCAAAAATAATTACAAAAATTAATAGGGTGGCTTATTGAAAACCGTTTCGAAATTATTATTATTATTTTGTTTTAAGTCTGGAATTTAAATTCCATATTGAGAAGGTAGTTTCTTGTAAAATGCCCTTTATGGATATTGCTACTGAGATTCTTTGCATTTCATATGTCGTCGGTATGTTAACACTCTCTCTCCCTAAAAAGCTTTGGATTCTCTTTCAAGATGTTTTATTAGAGAACTGATCACCTATAAGCAATCCTACCGTCTATCCCCATCATGCCACTTGTTTCTAGGAGATCAGCACCGTGAAAACAATAGGCCCCACCATGAAGATCATCCTTTTCTAAAATCAATCTGATCCGTTCAATAGGTGTGCAACACTTGTACATTAAGTCAGTCGGTTGGATATTCATTGATTCAAATATTGTGGCCCACCTGATGAACGACCGGCCTGATATTTGCCCTAGGCCATCTTTATGGTGGACCCTACCATCTTTATTACCATTTATGTCCCATGGTATAGTGGAAGGGAAGATCTTACGGTACCAAAAGTTGTGGTACCTTACCTGTAGGTGATAAGGTCTCCTTTTACTACATTATCCGTTAATGGATTCCTCTACCGTGTCATGCAATAATCTTATTCTGTAACATGTTAGACGTGTCGCTTACCTTAGTGGGGTGTATGTCATTTCTCCACAATAAAAGTGGGATCCAAAAATTAAGCTGACCCAAATATAAGGTGGGTCGGCTTAGAAAGTAATTGAATATTTTTTGATATGGTGCGGCCCTTTTAATAATTTTTTGACATCAAATCATATTAGTAGAGCTCCTTCGGTGAGTTTGTTGGATGGCAAACACATATGGTGGGTCCTACATAGGAAGATGAATAGATTTTATACACGGGTTAGTTTGTATTGCACAATAAGCTTATTTTACATCGTCAAAGTAGAGGGAAATATGCATGTGTAAAATAATCACAAACCCAGGCCATTTAACAATGGGGTGAATATTTGGATAGGAACCAACCCTAGATAGGGGCTAAGATGGGTCTCAAACTCAGCACTGCAACTTAGGTTTGGGTTAACCACACCCAACTAAACCAACCTAGGTTTGGTTTGGGTTGGGTTAAGTTGTGATTGGTAAATTGATTTAATTAGATTCTAGGATTTATTATTATCCTTGTACCGCTTAAATTTAAGTGCATTATATATATATATATATATATATATATATATATATATATATATAATGCACTTAAATTTTTGGATAGAAACCCAGCCAATTTAGTAATGGGGCTGAACTTTTCAATAGAAGCCAACCTCAAATCAAAGATAGGGCTTAGATAGGTCTCAAACCCAGGCAATTTAGTAATGGGGTTGAAGTTTTCAATAGAAACCAATACCAAATCAAAGATAGGTCTCAACCTTAGGCAATTTAATAATGGGCTAAAGTTTTAGATAGAAACTAGACTCAAATTGAAGAGGGTATTAATGGTAGACACGGTGCATTTCAACACTGAGGTCATGGGTTCTAGCTTCCATCTTGTTGAAGAAGGCTATCCGATTACTCCCAATCGCGAAGACCTCAAACGGATGGATCATCATCAGGCCCTTGATCTTTTTAAAAAAAAAAAAAAAAAAAAAGACATTCATAATTCAAGTGGTCCACACACGTTGTATGCCCGCCATTGACACATTCCCAAGCAACAAAAGTTTTGGATAAAGTTGATATTTTTGATTTCCCTTCATCCTGGTGAAATTTTTAAATTTTTGAATTCAAAATTTAAAAGATTCCTAATATGATATTTGAATTCAAAATTAAAAGGTTTTTAATAAATTCAAATTTTAAATTTTTTTTTCTAATAATTTGAATTTAAAATTTAAAAGTTTCCTAATATGTTGGGCTCTGGGATGATTTCAACCTCTTCACTATTTCCAGTGGTGTGGCCACATTGAGTCCTAGATTTGCCTCATTTAGGATCATGTCCTAAAATTCACTAGTGAAATTGATTTCCAAAGTGGATATGATGGACCACCCAAAGCTTAGATTTTACTAATCTTTGATTAACTAAATTTCAGGTACCTTCCTCCTTATACAGCATATCTACCCATTGAAGATGATACAAGGTCTCTAGAAAATCAACAAAATGGCCACAAAAGGAGAGGACTATTGAAGAATCTCACACTCTCACCTGTCTCTTATTTGGCTATCTTCATCATTCTCATCTGCATCACAGAGAAAGAAAAGCTATCCCAAGATCCCTTGAATTTCAATGTCTTGAACATCACTGTAGAAGTGGTCAGGTAAGTTTTTATATATATATATAAATCCTTTTCATCTTTTTCTATTATTCTTAGCTACCATTTACCAAACATGATATGTACCCCAAAAATCATAGCTTTGAGATGATCTTAGCTGCCGAATTGGAGGATTTTTGCCCATTGAATGTTCATGGTCAGTGAGTTTTCATGAACCATCCATTTTTAACCATCAAAAGTCCTACCGGTGGCTCAGATCATATGACCAGAGTAAGATTTTTGGGGTATGACTCAATGAACAGTCCAGATGAAGAACATGGTGTGATCCTGTACATGAGTGAAACATCTCTGTAGACAAAAGGGTGGTCTTATGCATGAAAAATGAGCCACTCATCCGTTGACCCCCACCCCAAAAACTACAGAGGTCAGATGATCCTAGCCAACTAATGTGTGCTCCATATAGTAAGGGCCCACAAAGTAAACAGCTTGGATCTTAGACATGTGTGCCGTTTGCACTGACATTAAGCTTTAGAAGGAGATGATTGTTGTTGAACAACAGATCAAGACAAGACAAGTGTTAATGTTAGGTGGGCCACAAGTGTAACTTTTGATAGAGCAAAGTTGAAAATCTGTCGGCTGTCTTCGACAACAAAAATAACAAGGGGTACTGAATATTCCTTTGATGCCAAAAGAATAGGTTGAGAGTTGAGATGAGAAGAGATAAGAAACACATGACAAGCTCTACCAACTATCGCACTTCTACTTGTAGTGGTGAAAATCAATGATATCAAACAATCATGCACAAACACAATCATGAGTGCATGACAAAATAACCAAGGATATCCCACTTCTTTTTTTTAAAGACCTGCAATTAACCAATTACCATCCAGCCATGGGCTCGAATTTAGTGGTGCAACTTGGGCAGGTTGGGTTTAGTTGAGGTTGAGCCCTAGCCCAACCTGACCTCAAAAGGACCCAACCTGCGACTTGACTCGACTCGACCCAAACACAAACCAATTTCGCAACGAGTTACCCAGTCCCTGTACAAGACCATACGATGTTCAACCACGTTATATGCCTGGTGCCCACCCCAACCTTTCCATCATCCAAGCCGTTCATCTAGCGGGTCCATCTGTATGACCATGCCCTAACCTCCTATACTGGCCATCCAAGTAGTGGCTTGCAGATACACACAACTAGAACCAGTTGTTCACAATTGACTCTGAAATTCTGTCAATTGGGTCATGCAGATGGTGGAGATTCTGATGCATCTAACCACAAGAATGTTTTAGACCACCAAAAGGTGGGCCCCACATGATCTAGCCCCACTCCTGACTGATTAATACTCCACATCCACATTTGTTTCGGCTGCCACTGGTTACACACCCTATTTTTGAGTGATGAGGACCCAAAAAAGAGTGAATGATCAAAGGTTTGAAATAAGACCAAATTTAAGAAATCTTGTAGGACATCCTCACTATCCACCATGAGTCCCATCCTATAAATGATTTAGATCATAGAAACATGACCCTGGGTCCATACAAGTGTCTTTGAATCATCAACTCCAAAGGCGACCCACTTGATGATTGGGCCCTGGCCTTTGGGCTAAGTTTAAGGGTCCAAGCACTGGCCCTACTAGGGCTGGGCTGCCTGGCCCATTGCCACACCTAGTTTTCAGCTGAAGTGTTTGCCATATGTTTGCAGTGCATATGGAAATGTGGGTTTCACAACAGGCTACAGCTGCCAACGGCAATTGAAACCTGACAGTAACTGTAAGGATGCGTGGCACGGATTCGCAGGGAGATGGAGCAATAAGGGAAAGATCATCCTCATCGTCGTCATGCTCTTTGGGAGAGTGAAGAAATTCAATCTGAAAGGTGGTAAAGCTTGGAAGCTTAGCTAGCAGTTAAGGACATCAGATGTTTTTGTGTGGTTGAGATGTTTGAGAGCTGTTGTATAGCATAAACAATAGGTATATTTTGAACTACAATAGTAATTGTGAAGTATCGTAGATGTGGCATATTACAACCATTACAGTAATGCACGCATACAACGGCAATAGGTATGTTTTCAACTACTAATGCAGTGCTCATGTACAAGGGACACAGGTATATTTTCAACTACAAGCAATGGTAATTATGGCAGTTGTGGTATATAACCATAGTTGTGCTGCATGAATACAAGGGGAGATTATTTCACAAGATTAAGAGAAGCTACGTAGGGTCACTGTTCGGCATCTCCACTGTACACATGGCACATGTCCAGGTCAATCAGAACCGCTGATCCAGCGGGGCATCGGACCGACAGACAGAAAGTAACCTAAAGGTCAGAATGATTTAAAATACCTAGCCATCCAATCAGTGTAATTTCCGCCTATCAAATATAGAGCTTAGCTCTTTTCTTTTTCCCATCTTGGTATTTTTACCAGTTGTCCATTCTCATTTCTCAAACCATTAATGAGAGATACGAGAGTCCAGTCGCAGTATTTCTTTTATCTATATCCCATCCAAATGGTGGCCCACCCAACAAATGGTTCCAATTGCCCTGGAACTGCACCAAGTGTCAGGCTAGCAACAAATACCGGCATATGCTACCGTAGGATCAGTGATCGACGGAAAAGAAACACCTGCACAATAAGTCTCTCCGCAAATACTGACATATGCCTTTTTCCATTAAGCAAACAAAATCATCACACTAAATAATTACTTGTACAAAAGACGACATTTATGGAAAACACGGGCCTGCCTAACTTATTCTAACATCCTCCTAGTATAAAACCTACTGTACAGGATATGAAGTACAAAGAGGAGGATCTGTCAAGAAAGGTCGAAAGAAGCTCATTTACAGAGGTTACTGCAGAGTGATATATTTGTAACCTAGTCCATAGATTATCTGTGAATCCCAGTTGTCCTAGTATCCGTCGTCGTCTGGGGTGAGGAGATCAAAATTCAGCATGACATCCAGTTCACTTGGGGTCTGTGCTCATGATAAGTGGCAGTCCAAAGGTTTTATACACAGCAGCTTTTTAGTTTCTTTAGTCTCGAATCAGGTCCTTGAAAGACTCCCATGCCTCATTCAAGTCCTTTTCATGTGCGGAACGGTTTCTCATGTTTTGAGAGTGAGGGTTCTGAGGGCGCACTGATCCAGTTGCTCTTTCTTGTGGTTGGTTTGTTGAGGCACTTGGTTGAGCTGTCGGAATGGTGATGCATGGAACTGGATTAGAAAAGCAATAAAATATATTGAAAGCAGAACAGTTGAAGTGAATTAAACTCTGTTGGCAAGACACTGAAAACAGCATGAGCTAAAATGAAATATAAGAACTCTATTTGGTATGGACATGCAAAAGCATCAACCATCACATTCACACCAACAAGCAAGCATGAAAACACATGGAAAGAGAGACTGAGAAGCTCCGATGGGCACCAAAAAAATAAAAAATAAAAAACATGAATGACTGAGTTGTTGCATGGTCACTTCAGATCAAGATCTTATTTCAATTGCAGTGTGCTTTTCACCATTGGTGGCACCTAGTAAAATGGACTGATCATAGCAAAATTACCTGCAATAGACTGCGCGAAAGTAGAAGTAAATGAACCAGCATTCAACCACACATAGGAGGAAGAGTGCAATGTATCATGAACTTCTTTTTCTTTTTCTCTTTTTTGAAATGATAATGTTTCGTGAGCATTAGAAGCTTGAATTCGAAAAAAATAAAAACAAAAACAACAAAAAGAAAGAAAAGAAAGAAAAAGAATGATTAAAAGCACATATATATAGCCATCATTTCGTTTTTATGATCTTCCTTTACTCTTAACCATAAGCAATTACCATCAACACTGCACTTTAAAACTTTTTTTAGAAAACTCACTATAAAGCATTCATACTGCAAAAAGAGAGGATAGTTAAATGTGCAAGATATATATATATAGAGAGGCGCTCACCTGCGAACCAGTTCGTACGTACTACGTACGAACTTTTTTGAGAACCCATCATACGTTATGTGGATCCAAAATCTGAACCGTTCATGTGAAGCAGAACCTAGTGAAACCCCCCATGACCAAGTTTTACTTTTATCTAAAACTTTTATACATACCGTCCGTAGTAAAGAGAAATTAAAATCAAAGAAAGAACCTGTTTACATTATTCATGGTCCACCAAAGTTTCGGATCAAAGTAAAAATTCGTATTATGGGGTTTCATGAGGTTCTGCTTCATGTGGACCGTTCAGATTTGCGAGATTCATCACATATGATGGGTTCTCAAAAAAGTTCGTTCGTACTACGTACGAACTAGTTCGCAGGTGAGCGTTTTCCTTATATATATATATATATATATATATATATATATATATATATATATATATATATGGGCCAATCCAAACCATCCACATATGGGCCCTAAACCACAAAATCACAATAGATGGACAGCCCCGTCTGCTGTGTGGCTGTTAAATGGACAGCTAAAGGAAAAAGGTCAACAGTACAAATTCAGCAACCAAATGACCATAGATCGCATGGTTGGGTAGTCCAGTCAGTGTGGTTTTTTGGTCAGGCCCAAGATTTGGACAGTTTAGACTGAGGTACATGCACACCATGGGCATGGGTATAGTGGGGGTGTGTATTCCATGGGTATAGTGGGGGTGTGTATTCCATGAATACACTTCAAATGTTTCATGTGTATGCTTATGATATAATGATCATCAGGCAGAGAATGGTAATTCCTAATAGCTCTAAATCTAAGGTCTTTAACACTAAAAACTGAGTGCAAGCTGAAGGCCAGTTGCCTGTAATCTAAAGCCACCCAATAGATCTCATTAGCTTTGCGGATTTATTCATTATCAATAGAAGCATGTGCCCCAAACAGCATAAGCTTTCTACAAGTGTGAGGTCGATACAGCCAAAAGAATATGTTCTTTCACACCTTCTGAAACCAGGTCAGAAAATAAGCTTACCTTTGCTGGGCTTGGGTGGCTTAATGACATCTCTCGAAGCTGCACTGGGTGAAAGAGGCCTTTTGGCAGGAGCGGGCTTTGATAAAGATTCAGGCTTCTTTGAAGTTAAAAGGGCAGAAGATAGAAGAGCCTCGACGGCTTCACGTTGTCGTTTCCTCAACGCAATCAAATCTTTAGGTGAATCAGCTTGAGTAGAAGCCTTACCACCACCATTTACCTCTTTCTCTTGATGACTACTTTCAGTAGAGGGCGGTGAAAGCTTCAAGTTACTCTGACTCAAATCACCAGACGCACCATGCTCAGAAGATGTTGACTTTCTCTTCAATGCAGCCCGTCTGGAAGTTCTAACACTAGCTTCCTTCTCCAGTTGTACATCAGGGCATAAGCATTCGCTCAGATTTTCACTCGTATCTTTCTCCTTACCCGTACGCACAACATGAGCTAAGTTAGCTTGCTGTTCTCCAACCTTTTGCCCTTCACCTTCATGTTTGGAAGATCTAACACTAGCATCCTTCTCCGATTGTAGATCAGAGCATACACCCTGACTTCCCACTTTTTTACTCGTATCTTTCTCCTTACCTCTACGCACAACACGAGCTAAGGTATCTTGCTGTTCTTCAATATTTTCACCTTTCTCTTGGTGACCACCTTCACTAGATGGCGGTGAAAGCTTTGAGTTTCTCCGACTCAAATCACCAGACAAACCATGCCCAGATGATGTCAATCTTGTCTTTGATGCTTCCTGTCTGGAAGTTTTAATACTAGCATCCTTCTCCGGTTGTACATCAGCACGTATACCCTCACTCGATTTTTCACTTGTATCTTTCCTCTTACCTGTACAGACAACACTAGCCAAGTTACCTTGCTGTTCTTCAATCTTTTCACCTTTATCTTCGCGCCTTCCTGCCGTGATTGATTTCACATCCTTTGGAGGTCCACAGTCCTGCAGAGGAAATACTACAGATGGACTGTCACTGTCTGCTGACGCTCTATGCTTTCTATCAGTTCTTGAATCACAATCAGATATATGCCTCCCTTTCCGCTTTTCACCCCTGCGGTCTAACTGTTTAGTACTCCCTTCATGAGCATATTCAGCATTGATCCCAGTTTCTTCAATACTCTGTCTACCTTTATTTTCAACCTTTTTGGCATGCTTCAGATGTCTTGAATGAGAATCCAAACTGGTCGGGCTGAGTTTTCTCGTGGATGAGGATGATTGCTTCCTAAAAATGGACTCATATGGCCTTTCCATTGATATGACCAGATCTCTTTCTTTAGCATTGTTGAGAAGTGCAGCCCAGTTGATGTTTGTCTCCAATGTCCTTGCATTACCAACAATCCACAATGAGAGCTTGGCCCGTGTCAAAGCAACATTCATCCGTCTTACATCCGCAACAAAGCCAATGACTCTTGAGTTGATCCCAGGTGCTTTAGCACTCTGATCCGAAGCCCTCACTGTAGAAAGTATAAGTATATCAACCTCCCGTCCTTGAAATCCATCAACAGTGTTGAATTCCATATCCGCAGTAGCGCCAGGCCCAAATGCATTATTAAACCTTGAACGCAACAAAGAAAGTTGACTCTTGTAGGGAGTTATAATGCCTATTCTTCCGCCAAAAAATTCTGATGGGTACCTGTTTCAAAAAGTTCATGTTAGAATGAGCAAAGGCAAAGAACACACTAGCATCAACCGACACTCCTACAGATAGACAATGGCGATACCTTTTCTTGAAAAACCTGAGTACTTCGACAGCAGCATTGGCCTCTGACTCATTATAGAGGGACAGTCCACCAGAATTCTTCCCATGTTGTTCTATGCCATCAATGACGTCAAAGAAAACATAAGGTCCAAGGTACATGCTCTCATGAAATGGTGCTGATTTACTACCCATCTGATTTCCATTAACCAATTTGTTTTCATAAAAGTGTAGTGAAGGGAATTGACAGATCTCTGGGTGCATCCGGTACTGCAGAAAAAAATAACAGGGTATAAACTTGTCAAAAAACAGCCTTTTCACAAAGAGGTACATTATACAATGCTCTGGATAAGAGAATGTAGAGTTATATTTGTGTTTTCAGCTTGCAGTGAGGCCCATGATTCATCGATCCAAAATATTGAGATGATGGGACTTACCATGGATGGCCAATACACCAAAACAATCCCCTCAATTGGAAGATCCTAACTATAGAATATTCGGTCATTTATTGGTTAAATGGGAACCATCACTGTTTTTTTTTCCTTGACCATTTCTTTGTTGGCTGCCTGTTGAGAGGTTTGGGATTTCTCCATCTGAGAGATTTGACAGTGGAGCCCATAATATCAATCACTGAAAAATGGACCTCATTTCAACAAACTGAAAGCCAAAAGGTACAGAACAATCGTGCAGCCTCAGAATATATAATACTACCGTTCTCAAGCATCTTCATCGGGATGAAATTCCATCTCGATAATTGAATTTTCCTTTTCTTTCAGCAAAAGTTACAAGACTGACAAAGGGGAAAACGGATCATGCACAATTGTGCTGGTCCTCTTTATCTCAAATCGCAGGAAAAAGATACAGCAAAGACAGTTCTCAAAATACAAGGATTGGTTATGTCATCGTCGTCATCATCGTTCATCGTTCTCACAGTCATCATCAAAGCCTTTCATCCAGCTATTTGATTTCAGCTTCAGAATCCTATTTCACCAATCATTCCAAGGACCTATCCTCAGTAAGCGTACATGCCTTTGCAACTCTTCACACCAACTTGATCCAAATCCTCGCAGATCTTTCCTTCATCTGTCTTATCAACACCATCCCGGGCCCCAATAATCACACCTCAACAAAACACAAGCTGGCTCTGCAGCTCGGTTGGTACAGTCCACTCCAAAATTCTAAATGCCTAGCAAGTCTAGAGTTCAAAACATTGGCAAATCTGGAGTTGAATTCAAAGGGAAAGTGTTGTTGATTTACTCTAATCATGAAGTTTTTGAAGAATCTCGCTCAGTTATGCCATAGGTATGTTCTTCTTCTTCTTTTTTTTTTTTTTTTTTCTTTCTTTCTTTCCTTTTTTTTTTTTTTTTTTTGAAATTTGCCATAGGTATGTTCTTGCGAAATTGTTCGAAAAATATACTATCAATCTATAAGTAACTTCAATTCCAAATCCAAAATGAATTCAGTAACTGGATGCAACAAATAGTAATTTACAGGGCACTTTACAAGGTTGTTTTTACCTGTTCAGCAAGCATTATTACAGGGTGACCAGCTCTTTGTAAACGCTCAAACATGCTGCACTCATAAAGAAATTTACTGGCAACATTAGAAAGAACCGTCGCAGGAAGCTGCTTTGGATCACCAACCTTCAAGAAGAGATTTCAAATTAGGATCAACCATTGATCATTAATCAGGAATTTTCCAAATCCATGAAGCAATTACCATAATACATTTGGTCCCATTTGATTTTAGAAGCTGTAGAGGAATCAGAGTCGCCGGTTCAAGAGCCTAAATTTGTAAAAAAGAAAGCAAAATTAGCAGAGTAGGGTTCATAAAACCAAAATCTGGTTCCGTTTTAAAAATAAATAAATAAACAGTTAACAGATCAACATGTAGGATAGAATGAAGAAATATACTTGAGCTGCTTCATCAATAACAACAGCATCAAACAGAGAATCTTCAGATGGGTTTCCAAATCTGTAACCAGAAATGGGTTCTGAGCAAACTCCATAAAGATCACCACCACAGCCACTGAGAGTAGTCATCACTATTTCGGCTTCCCTTAAGATTGCTTTACGTAATTTGTGCTTAAGTGCTTTGACTTCTTCAGAAGATCTCCTTTCTCGGGACTGAGCAGCCGCTAGATCCACACAAATAGCTTTCTTTTGTGCATACAGAACTTTGAGCTTCGCCCCAATTACTTCATCTGACATTTCCTGCTTGGCATCCTCTTTAGGGTCCCCATCTTCTGAAAGGCTTTTCACATCCACATTGCCATCTCTTAAGTTAGCACGTTTAGACTCATAGAACCGAATGTTATCAACTAATTTTTCTAATTTAGAACGGAGTGCCATGGAAGAATCACTGTCCATATCATTTTTTGCATCACTTCCATTCATCTTTTCTTCTACCAAACGTTGCTCAACCAGAGTATCAATGAAGAAAGGCAGCGAACTAGGATGAACAGTTTTTGCATTTCCAACCCTCACAAGGTAAGGTTTGTACATCTTTCCATCATTGCCATAAAGACCATCAGTAGATATTCTTGACACCAGTTCATCCACTGCTGCATTTGATTGAGCACAAAGGAGCACCCTTCCTCTTGAAGAACTTTCAATTGATCCAGAACTTTCAATTGATGAAGAACTTTTTTCCCCTTCCTTAGCCAACTGTTTAGCAAAAGCTGCATCCTGCCAAGCTCTTGCTATTGCGACAGACTGGCTAATCTGGGTTCTGGGATTTATGCCTGTCGTACTTACTGGCCTTGAACTGCTAGTAAATGTTTTTGAGGAATCATTCTTTTTCGATGCACCTAAAGCCAGCAATCCACTCACAATAGCAACAATTGTCTTGGTCTTCCCGGTACCTACAAATGGGTGCAAATGAAAATATTTTATATAGTTTAGCTACTGAATTTTTCTTCTCTATAAAGATATGGAAATAAATTTAATAAGTGCCACTGTGCCACAAACCTGGAGGACCCTGGATGAGGGACAGCTCAAAAGTTTTCTTCGAATCATGAGTTCCAATAGCCACACTGATAGCTTGGAGCTGACGGTCATTAAATGATGACTTTAACACTTGCTGCATTGGCAGTGAGAGCTTACCCAATTCAATTTTTTTCAATTCAGAACAACCGACATATCGATCAACAGGATTCAAGATAACCGGGAGCATAGGAATATCCTTTACTGATGAGAGTGCCTGGAATTCTCGAAGTTGAGGAGTAAGGCTCATAATGCGACTTACATACCATTTGCTCCGTTCAACAAGGAGCCTTTTTGCTTTACTTAAACGCAACGAACTATTTTGAAGATAAAACCTGATTACTAAAATATTCGACCTACTTCTATTGTCTTTCTCACGCCTCTCCACCTGAAATATAGTGGGACCATGAATCAGGAATGACCACACCACTCAACTAATATTAGATTAGATTACCAAAAAAAAAAATCAGAAAAAGAAAAATAATACCTTTCCGATCACATGAATATTTTGGGCGGAACTTTGCGGGGGCATTTTGGTGAGCAAAACCAGGTCATTTTCTGAACAGCCTCTAGATGAAGCAGATTCACCATCATCAGGAATGCAGCGAATAAGATGAAAATCATCAATCCTTTCCACTGACAGTATGCAGAGTCTGCCACAGCACATTTCTGTTGAAGATGCCTCTACATACGAATTTTGTAACTGAGCTTTAAATTCTTCCAATATCAATGGCCGAAAAATTTCCATATAATGGTCAGGTGATAGGAAACACAAGGGCACCTCTTTAAAATTGGTTATAGTCGCATTCTCATCTTCATCTGCAGAAGACAACCCCACCGCAGAAAAGTAATCTATTTCCAAAATGGGCCGATACCAGTCATCCAACCTTGGAGGTTTAAATCTTTTGACAGCAGCATCCATCCTTTGGAAACGGCCGGATTTGTTTCCCATAGGCATTGTGAGTTGAATGACCTGTCGTTTAGCAACAGAGACACCTGGCTTTGTTGACTGTGGTCGTGCTGCAAGTTTGAGTGCACGCTCCCAAGGATCATTTTCAGTATCACATATTAACTCTTTTATGACAGTATCCCTTGTTTCTAGATCCTTATCAGTCCTAGAACTCCCTACAGTACATGCCTGACCAGAGCTTTTGGGATGGACAGTTTGGTTAGATACATCCTCAAAGACAGAATCAGTATTATTTCTGGATGGGAAAGTGTCACTCACATCACATGCATTCCTTTCTTGTTTCTTTTCATCTACCGTTTGTAGTTTAGGAACAGTGACACCAGACTTTGCTAGTAATGCCTTCGAACTCCCTGAAGCTTTGAGCGCACGCTCCCAAGGATCATTTATCGGTTGTAGTTTAGGAACTGCGACACCAGACTTTGCTAGTAATAACTTTGAACTTCCTGCAGCTTTGAGTGCACGCTCCCAAGGATCACCTTCACCATAATGTATTGATTCTTTCTTAACAATATCCTTTTCCTCTGGATCCACATTAGTAACATGAGTCCTTATAGAACCCGACAGATCTAAACTTTTGTTATGAACAGGTCGATCATAAGTGCTCTTGTGAGCAGAATCAGCAATATCTTGGAACAGAGACATGTCATTTTCTTGCTTCTTATAGTCTATGCCTTTTGAATGCACAAGTGAAGCAGGTGTTCGACCAAAAGATGGTAGTTTGGAAGGCGGTTTGTTTTTGGGTGCATCAGGGTCCTGCTTCTGGGAAGGAAGTCCAGCCTGCCCAGCAACTACTGTGAACTGAAAAGCATCTAGTAAATTCTTTGAAGAGGTAACTCGCATAGGCTTAGGCTTCCCCTGATCGGCATTTGGTAACATGCTTTTATCAGCAATTGCCGCCGACTTCCTGACATCCGATGTATCCTGAGTTGATCTGCTGCAGGATAAAATGACCACATCAGGGCAAACCAATTTTTCTGCCTCATCATCTGAAAGGACGATCACCTTATTTTCAATCCTGGATTTTGACTTCACTACTTTGTCCTGAACGTGCACATCTTTGTTATCATAGGAAGAAGGCACTGTAACTGCATCTTTTCTCTCAAATGACAAGCCTTCAAAAACTGAAGCTTTTGGCTTTAAGGTTTTCTTTTCAACAAAACCGGCGGTTTCAATTGATAATGAAACAGAAAGGCGAGATACTTGATCCTTCAGGTCATCCATTGCAACGATGTCTGAAATAAAAGAGGAAATCATCCATCAGGTGGTATTGCATATATGAGTGTGGTGTGTTGTGTGTGTGTGTGGGGGGGGGGGGGGGGGGGGGGGGGGGTGGGTAGAGAGAGGAGAGAGAGAGACCAGCACAATGCACCAGTCCACATTCCTCTTCATTGTCATCTTAATTGTGATCTCTTCCCCTCTTCATTCTCTTTTCATTTCTTTTTCTTTCTTCCTTTTTTAAAGGAAAAGGAAACTTTGTTGAAAAGGAAAAAACATGAAGAAGAAAACACAATTTTTCTTTCCTTTTTTCAAGGAAAAAAAGAATTATTTAAAGAGAAAAATAGCGAACTGATTAGCGAGTTATCATTATCCTCCTGTTTATATTCCAAATCCCCAAAGCTTCTAATGGACATGTGGGACAGCCTTCATCAATCCTGATTATCCATTCTTTCATACCAGATACCACTAGGGGCAAGCCATGGTGCAAAAAATCACACTGGATGATTCTCACCTTTTCAATGTCGGCGATTTTGTTACAACCATTTGTTGTTGATGAGCAACAGATTGGATGGTTAGCACCGTCAAAGCAAAGTGCTTCTTTGGAATCATAAACAATCCATGTGGGTCTACTAAATAGATGTTTCAAGTTGATGATTGGACCTATTTTCTTTCTTTCTCCACTTGATCTCGACCATATATTTTCATACTATTGAATGAGATGGTTTGAATTGATCCACAAGATTTTTGCACCCTGAATTGCCCATAATGGTGTGAATAATGGTGGATTAATGATTGCTTTTGCTTGTGCCATGTGTAAGTTGGGAATTTTTTGGACATTAGCCATCCTCTCCATCCCTCCTTTCCTCAGCGTGTGTTTGCGTGTGTGTGTGTGCACAGAGGGAGTAGGAGGGGAGGGGAGGAGCCATGGTTTGATGGTAAGAAGATGTAGAAGAGGCAAAAAAACTCACCGCATGAAATAATCCTTTCAATCGCTCCTATAGTGAAGGCTGAATCATAACATGCATCCTTAAGTAAACTTAGCAAAGACAGCACACACTGCTTCCAATGTCTGCTCAAAACCACGAGCGATGATTTTCCCCAATCCATCAAATCACGAAGCCATTTGAAATCATAAACACTGCACGCCAAGATTTCAGAATTCCCAAACAGCTTAAACATAGATGAGCTAAGCCTCTCAAATATGACAGGGAGCATCTCCAGTACACGGACACATGTCATCTGAAACAACAACTCAAATATTCAAGACATAATGAAAGAAGACAGCTAGGCAGCGACAGAGGAAAAGAAAAAAAGAAAACTTCGAGAAGAGCTAGAGTGATCACTCAAGGACATTTAAGCTATGATTTACAACAGACTAGGAAATGGGGAGACATGGGTAAGATCGGGACCCTTCATCCGGTAGGGGCCACCTTAACATGCTCATGCCCAAAAATCAGGCCAGTCCAACCATTATTTGGGCCACAAGAGTATGAAACAAACAAAAAATGGATGGTTAGAAAAGAGATGTCCAATGGTCTAAATTCAACCTAAATATTTGACCCACCTGATGACTGGACCTTCCCAATTTTTAGGTTGTGCACACACTACACTACCTCCAACCAGATGAGTGGCCCAGATCCTGCACGTGTGTCACATACTCGCATTGGCTTGTGTGGCATGAATCACTTATGGCTCTCCTCAATCTCTCCTCGTGTGAATCACTTCAGCATTTCTTTTTCTTTCTTTCTTTTTTTTCCTTATTTTTTTATTGGCATTGCATTGCCATTCTAATAAATAAAAAACGTATTATTCAAAATCTGATTAGTGGAATGAAAAGACCATGGCTCTATCATGTGAAACATAAGCTTTGCTCACAATGGGTACCACAAGATACATTTGCAGTTATAAATAAGGGTTATGCTAACATCCCTAACTTCATGGGGAGGTGAGCAACGTCCCCAATGCTTTTAAGTGTGTCCAGTAACTCCAGTCATGATCCAAGCCGTTCATCATTTATACGATTGGGGGCAAGCCATGGTGAAAAAATCACACTAATCAAATGAGCATAACCCTTCAAATGGGATCAATTTGTTACAGCCATCCATTTTTTAAGAGCAATAGTTCACACGGTCAGAATCACGAAACCAAAGCGCTACTTTGGAATCATAAGCAATACAAAGTTGGATTTATCAAGTAGATTCAAGATGATGTTTGGACTTATTTTGCTCCTCCGTTCACTCTTGACATCCATTCTCCACACTATTGATTGTATGTTTAGGATCATCCAATCGGCGTGATTTTCTTACCATGGGTTGCTCCCAATTGCATGAATGAATGAACGACCCAAATAAATGATTAGACACTCCACGTGTCACTTAAAAGCATTGGAGATGTTCCTAATGTCACATGAAGGTGGGGACACTAGCAAAACCTTTTTTTTTGAAGGTCATCAAGCAAGACCCTATAAATAAATACGTAACTTTAGTTATAAATAAATATGATAACACACACACACACACACACACACACACACATACACACACACACACACACACACACATATTGATATGAGGAATCTTACCTGGGAGGTTTTACTCTCAATAAATGCCTTCCCTTCTACCAAGCATTTCAATATAGAAGGCCATAGAATTCCGGATAGCAAGCAACAGAACTTATCCCACGACTTTAGGTCCACCGCATTTGACAAGGATCCAGGAGTAGAGATGGGAGGAGTATCAAAGGATGGTTGGTGAAGAAAGCCCCCTCCAGATAGAAAACTTCGAACTATTTGAGTCATTGATTGAATTATTAGGTAGCTTTTGGGGAGAGGAAACTACTTCCTTGAGAAGCTTGCGAACAACGAAGAATAAATGGTGCAAATTATGAAAATTTGATAAAACAGAATCCAAAAGGACCTGGAAAAAATGAAATAT
Organism: Magnolia officinalis; assembly: GCA_021015155.1. Classification (NCBI taxonomy): domain Eukaryota; kingdom Viridiplantae; phylum Streptophyta; class Magnoliopsida; order Magnoliales; family Magnoliaceae; genus Magnolia; species Magnolia officinalis. Next base: position 62,347,364 of record JAJHSJ010000015.1, on the reverse strand, counting down.
AACAATAGCAATAATGAGATTATGAAATGAAAACTAATGCATTAGGATTCTGGATGAAATAGAAAGTTGATCAACATGATAAAACCAATAGAAATGAAGAAAGGTTTGCTCCGAGCAAAATTTATGATTATTGCAGCAATAAAAATGTTGGAAGTTTCCAATGTGTTACTTTCCATCTGAAATTTTCACAAGCAGAACAAATGTTGAAAGCTTTTACATAAGCACCTATTTCCATCTGATTATATTTGAAAAACATTAATAATCCAAAAGAATGGTGTGAGGACCTTCTCAATTGGAAAGATGCCTTACATTTCTTTAAAATGCACCAAACTGGCAAGGTTTCAGAAATGAAAATGAGAAACAATTCCAGTTTCTTGAAAAATCCACACAAAGATGCGATTCTAAGAATGTTAAATGCCCTTTTGACAATTATGGTCTATTGGGAATGGGAAAACAATGTTCCCATAAGCATTCATGCCCATTCAATAAAAGGAACCGTTTACAAATTATGACAAACTGGATTTTGTCATACAGAACTGAAGACTACTAATATGAATTGTATTACATAATTCTGAAAGAGGAAGAAGAAGAATGAAAGAAAGAAAGAGACCAATTTCCAATGATTTTAAGCACCATCAAATCTGATAAATATCATATGCATTTGTTTTTTGGACCCTTGGACGGATAAAAAGCATATGCTCATTGTCCAATATGTTCATTGTATCATCCAAATACAAACTATCTTAAAAATCATATCGGAGGATGCACATGAGTTTTTGGATGCGCAATAAGCACCCCGATACAATGAATAGGTCAACTAAATTATATGCAACAGTAAATGTGTAATTAGGAAACTTAGCACATCAACTTCATTGAACTTGAATGAATAGGTCAACTAAATTATATGCAGCAGTAAATGTGTAATTAGACAGCACATGGATATCTGCATGAAACATGGAACATGATGATAAATGGTCAACTAGAATAATTCTAAATAAATCCAAATGATAATTACTTTCTATCTCACAAATAATTGTTAGACTTTTACTGATGACTGTGCTTGTACCAGTTGTAAGGAATGCGTACCAGTTTCATCGCATGTCTCAAACCCAAATAAACGGCAGACAGAGAAGAAGCACTGGAGCAAAGAAATTGCAGCCCAGAAGAAAGCCCTCTTGTCTTCGAAACATGTTCCAAAATAACCCTACCAACTTGCCTGACGTTCTGCACCAAGCAGAAGGATTTCATTAATTGCATATAGCAGACTTCTCCTTCGCCCCTCATTCACAAACAAAGAATGGATGTTCATGACAATTAAGAGATAAATTGCAAGTCAAAATTGGCATATGGTAAGAAGGCGTGGTTTTGAAACCATTCAAATGGACCCAAGACATGCTCTAGATTTTTACAAGAAAACTAATATACGCACATCATTCGGATCAACAAGCAAAAGGATCAAGCTCTCAGCCATCCTTGGTTCCCATGTCCACTGCTTACGAAGATCACCTTGCTCCACTTGGACAACAAAGTGTGCAGCACACCTGAAAGAAGCTCAAAACAACTTTTATATAAGTCTTGCAGTGTGAAGGACAATGCAGCTTCCATCAGATGAACAAACAAAAGGAAATGAATATATAGGAATAGTGGATGATACAACACTCAAGTTTTGTCAACAATGTACAGAAGCTAATGAAATGCAATGAAGCTCAACTTCAAAATGCAATGGAGCACATCACGAATCACGATCATTTAAACAAATGCATGATACACAGAAATATTCAGAGGGAACGCTGCAAACCTCTTGAATGTTCTTATTAAGGGGATACACAGTATTGATGCTTTAACTGAGTTTCTTGACTCCTTCCCACCTCCGCCATCATCCGAACCATTTGGAGTCTCCCACCCAAATGAAGCTGAGATTTTTCCGGCATAGGCTGACACCCAATCTCTAACTGAAAGTGTCATTTCTGTACTGGATTCAGGCTCCACTGTAGAAAAACGAGATAAAGCCCAAAAAACCACCTTGGAAAATGATATGGGAAGGGTAGAGGGATCCAGTCCGATCAAAACATCGAACCATAACATGGGAATACACATCCATTCCTTGCATTCCCTTGAGATAAGTTTGCTCTGGACACTAAACTCATTCCAACAACTGCTTTCCTTCTCTTCAACATCATGGGATAAAGGAAGCTCATCTTCTTCATCATTAAAATCAGCAGAGATGCTCGTATCGATACTTAGAGGTACATGGTATTTCAATTTCAAAGTTACCAAAGAAGAAGCATCAGACACTATAATAGTGTGAATGAGATCGAATGCCGGTTGACGCAGAGAGCTGTGAAGAGATGAATCCTTCAAAGAACAAACCAAAGGAGGACCCCTGTCCAACCAATTCATCATAAAGTCATTCATACATCTTTGCATTGCAAGCATGTAATGGACCATTTGGTAGACACATGAAAATAAGTTCATCTCATTCTTGTTAATCATAATTATGTGTTAGCGATGATGATCTCTAATATATAATCATATCATGATCTCTAATACTTAAATATGATTAACTAAAACAAGACGAACCATCTTCAGGATGATGATGATGATGATGATGAGATGAACCCATCTTCGGGCGTCTCCCAAACAGGCCCTAAGTATTATTTATATGCAGTAGAAAATGGTCCCATGATATATATGAACCATAACATTTGGACATGCATTATAAAACTGTTGTTTTGTAGGGAAATAATCCTATCCTTCAATCAGTGGAATATGTTCATCTGCAAAAAATTATGACTCCAGAATTCTATAATCACAATTTCAGAAGATTATTTGCAAATCGTCCTTAGCTCTTTTTATGGTGAAGAAACTCAAGCAGTTGTTGTTTTAACCAGGTAATTCTATCAGATTAGTTCAAAGGTGAAGAATTCTGAAAATAACAGAGAGAGTAAACAGACGGTTGATTTGCTATCCTGTTTACACATGCATTTATGTTAAGCAGAAATGGCTCAAATTTGCATACCACATATGCGCACACTCAAAAGGCGGGCATGGGGGGTCCATCGTATAACCGCGGTGTATGATCAAAAGAGCTATCTGAAAATACAATCTTGCAATAAAGTGCAAGAGAGATAAGTCACAAATAGAAGGGGGAAAAAACATGAATGAATCTAATAAAATGAGTTCGAAAGGGGTTCAACTACCAACTGATTTATCTGGTTATTCAACATTTTAAGTAGAAATGAGCTAACCTTGCAAGCTTTTTTCCTCATTAATATACTGAAATTGCTACTCTGAGATACTTGATGGAGGAGAAAGTACAGAAAATGCCTGCGCTGCTTTTCATGTTCTCCATCTTGCAAAGCTTCAAGAGACTAGATGGACAAATTGAAGATACATAAGTAATTCAAGAAGACTAAACGCAAGATGGAGACAAAGGACTAACAGAAAGGTAACAGAATGTTGATAAGGGAAGTAAATATCAGCGCTGAAATGTTTGATGGACATGCCTGTAAAAATGGCTGGAAAATATCAAAAATTTCTTTATGGCTTTTCTCGTTTCTAGTATGGAAACACTGACCCAATAGTGTGTTGCGCATCACACTAGGTGAAAATGTAGTCCTTAGCCAGAGCTTGCATCCTATGAGAAAATGCCAAAATGAAACAGATAAACTAACCTTTGAGAACAAAAACATTGGTATCAAGTAAAAGAGCACAAATAGGAACCCACCAAGCATTTCAAAGAGTAGCCTCAAGCAATTAATGGCATACGTGAATTCAAGCGTATCATCACTGACGTGGTTGAGTACAATAGTAAGAAAAATGGGATGCCGTTCCAATATTCCTTCTTCAAATGCCAGAGGCTCTAGGAACCCAAGCCTATAAAATGACAGATCCATATCCCAGCAAAGTCACATGTCAATGCAAATAGATATGAAGAAAAAGCATAAAGCCAAAAAATAATAATAAGCAAAAGTCAAGTTTGAAGGTCGGCATTTATGTACAATGATTTGATTCCAAGCCATACAGTCAACCGTTCAAGCTGCACCCTTGACCTTGACGTCTCAGACATTGATGGCAAAACTTCAGTCTCCAAAAAGCTGATGCATTTCTTCAACAATGGCTGCAAGGGTTCCAAGTCTACTGCTCTCCTAAAGATGGTAATTAAAATATAAATATATACCAGGGTTTTAAATCATCATCAACAACAAAACCGGTACCCTAATGTCAAAGAAATTATTTTGAAAACGATCAGCAACATTAATTAAAAAGTATATACACGAAATAGAAAAGCAAACTAACCCGCATTTATGGCAAACAATCAGAGAAAACAACCAAGTCAACCCACTCATCATGACCCTTGCAGTGTTCTTCGAATACAGCACAACGTGCTTTTCAGTCATCCTAGACCTATTAGCATCGCTCTCATGTTTCCCTAACAATATCAATTACCGTGACAGCCAGTTGGTAAGCAGCACTACAATGACACTGGACTAAAAGTATAAACATGCTATTTCTTCTCTATTAATGAAACAAAAGTTTCACCCCTGCCACTTTAATATGTGAACGTTGAAAATATGGAAACATATCAAATGGAATTATATACAAGTCACTAGACTCACTATACATAGCTTCAGGTTATAATTTATAATAATCAAAAGGCTTGCTTCCATCAGATGGGCATTTTAATAATAGATCAATAATATAGAATATAGATCGTGATATTGAATAATTTTCAATTTCTTGCGTTTTTACGCTATGGAACTCTCAGAAGGAATAAATTTCCATTGCATCGGTTTGAAATCAAAGCAGGTTTGGCAGCCACAGATTGTTAACTACAATTCACAACTATGCGATTATTTTGGACTGAACCCCTTGAGAAGTGCTGATACAAGCCCACAGGGGTTTGTTGTTCTCCAGCCAATGGAGAATGACACAGTGATTATTAAAGAGGTCAAAAGGATACAAACGGGCATCCAATCGTATTTAGTACTCAAATACTTACACGAGAAGACCTACTCTCTAAACTATTTCCAAAAAATTCAATTATTTGAGATAATTTTTAGGCTTTAAATTTAGTGGTGTGGTTAGGGCAATTTAAGTAAATTAACTGTGGGTGTACTTTTTATTAGTTCTGTAATTAAGTATTCAAGTAAAATATAATCACGAAAGAGAAATAAAGAAAACATGCCCATCAGTTACATGCATCATTCTCGTATACTAATCATCAATTCGTCGTCGTCATCCTAGCCCTTCTCCAGCAATTTGGTGATTGATATTAAATGATCGATTGGAAAAGATTTAGGATCAGCTGCCACGTGCTAGCACAGTGAGCCCCATCTCAACTATGACATGCAGGCCCCAAAAGGCAAGTAAATGAGGGCCATGGAAGGACAGTTCAATGTTGGCAAGCATAAACAGCTAGGAAGGAGAGGGGCATTCTGAAGCACAATTAGAGGTGGGAGCATGGTTTAAGACTCAGATGAGTCCAATTCGAATCGCCCGAGTCTACTTGGATTCAATTCATTCCCCATTTATCGTGAGTCCCAACTCAACTCAAGGCCAAACAGGTCGATCCAAGTCCCAGAGTTTTTTAACCATGAGCAGGAGCAGCACCTAGTTAGAAGGTTCATGGAACTAAGAAATAAATAAATGATATTTTATCAGCAAAACAAACAAATGCTTACATAATATTCATTGAGAAGAGGGATTCTAGAGCAGTGTTTGAAATATCGGTATCGCGTTACGTATCGCACCCTTGGGATATGGATACATATAGGTTATCGCATGGGATATATCGGTTATATCGCGTAATGTATCGTTGTTGTTGGAAACATGAGGAAACATTGGAAATTGGTCGAATTTTTCAATGAAATTTCAGTGATTGTTAAAAAAAAAATAAACATTAATACACACTTACAAATCAAAACATTACAAAAAAACAAGTGCACGTAATAGATTTTTTGTATGGGGTCCTAATTTATGCGTTGTCTAACTGAATTGATGCAAGTATATTCAAAGTTTATTCATATAATTTATAAATGTAAGAAGACGTGTGGAAACACAAGCAATACATTCAAAAGAAAAAGAAGAATCACTGAATCAGGTTACATACATGTTTGATTTTATGTTTGGACATAGATTGCGACCAATTTGCGAGAAATTGGGAAATTTTTAATTTTTTTCAATTTTCCGCAACTCGGTCCTTCTCCTCCAAATCTCAAAATCGAAGCTCTCAATCCATGATTTTTCATGCAAAACATGAAAAAAGAACGTGGATTTGTAACAATTCAACACTGATTTAACATGATTTACAGAAAAAAAAAAACAAAAAAAAAAAAAAAAAAAAAAAAATGATCGAAAAAAAAAAAAACAAAAAAAAAAAATGTTCACCGGATCGAACATGTGGGATATATCCCACCACTAGTGCATTTCGTATTGCACAGGTGGGATACAAGAAATATCGTGGCATATATCGGCCCATATCATTGATATTTAAAACACTGTTCTAGAGTAGTATTAGCAATGAAACTAGTATGCAATGAATACAACAAGATTAAAGCAAATAATACCTCAACTTTCCCATGGATCCAGCGAGACGAAAACCAATCGATCGAGCCCTTCCACTTTTGAGGAAAAGAAGTGCATATACACCCTGATGGAGAAGATAGAAATAGAATATGGTTTGCAAACACGGTGAATTCATTATAAACAAAACGATATATCAGGATAGATCATAGTAAACTCAAAGATAAGTGGGCAAGGAACAGAATTTTTAGTACTGGCCCATTAAAGAAGAGCTACCGGATACTGTTGATGCCCAGCCAAAGTCAGTTCATGAGAATTATCAATCGCCTCGATAAAGATTTGAAACTCACTAACCAAAGATTGATCATCTAACAGAATAGGAAATGATAACACCTGTGATTGAGCACAAATCAATATTAGTAGTCATAAGCAGTTCAAAAGAAATATCAAATAAATTCATGAATTATGTAGAGTAATAAATCAAATGGCATAAATTAAGAGGACACGACAAGCAACAAGAGTGAAGTGCTCTTCCAGGAGATTGATAGAGTTAGATATCTCATCAGCTCTTGGCCACTGATCTTAAAGGAGTTTTTGGGTCGGTAGGAATGATTTCTTGAGGGATTGGGCACATATCCTCATGTCTCTTAGTTGCCGTAGACTGTGGGGTGTAGTTTTGCCTTTTGCTCTGACAAGCAACATAAATTGTATGAGGTATCAACACAAGGACAACCTCTGATGTACTTGTAATTTGGTTTGTCTCTTGGGGTTGATCAGCCTTGTTTCCCTGTATTTTATCCCTTTATTTTCTTAGGGCCTTCGGATTCATGGAAAGCATTGGAAAGGAAATAGTGTTTCTTGGGAAAACTTGTTTCTAGGAAACTATGAGAAAGGAAACATTGTTTTCCTTGGTTGTTTTTCAACAAGATATTCCTAGAAATTTAGGATCTATTTTCGAATTTCTTAGCAAAACAAAAAAAATCCAGGAAAAAATTATAGGTAGTCGCTAGCATGTGACAGATTAGCACGTGTGGCAAATGTGAGATGGATAGTGGCACACGCGGCACATGTGGGCACTTGAAGTTGAATTGTGACATACATGATACATGTGAAGTGCTTGAAGTAGTACATGTGCACAAGACACGCGTTGGCACATTTGACATGTGGACGCTTGAAGCTAGATGACAGCATTTGTGCACATTGGCACCATTGGCACATGCAACATATTTGGAATGATTGGAGATGGATGATGGCAGCGGCACATTGGCACATGTGGGTGCAAAAGAAGATGAATGGTGGTACATGTGGCACATTAGCACATGTGAGGCACACAAGAAGATGGATGGTGGCACATGTGGGACGCTTGACACGTGGGGTGCAAGAGAAGATGGATGGTGGCACATGTAGCTGTGGCACGTGGGGCACAACCAAGAGGGGACAATGGCTGGATTTGCACATTAGCAGTGGCACATGTGAGCACATGAGATGGGGAACATTTGGGAGCCTAACATTGGGCCTAACCTTCATAAACCTATTTTCCTCTCATCGTGGGAAAATGTCCTTCTTAGGGTTGGAGGTGGGAAAATAAATTTGTTTATTTTCCAACAAAGAAAGTGGGAAATGGTGTTTTCCACAAATTCTCTCAAAGAAAGGCTTGACAAACAACAGGAAGTGAGTTTCATGGGAAACTATGTTTCCTTTCCTTTCCATGTAGCCAAAGAGGCCCTTAACAAATTCAAATCATATTCATCAAAATAATAATAATAACTTGACCAAGTGGATTTGTTGGAATTAACCAGCTCTTATCTCACACCACTATCATGTAATTCCGAGCCACAACAAACCCGGATCAACACTAATTTTTAGAAATTTGGATCTAACATCATCGTCAATCCATGCGCCTTGCGAAAGCACGTTCAACGAAGTTAGAACAATCAAAATAACCAGAATAACCAAAACAATCAAGCAAACAAACACATAACACACCGACTTTACGTGGAAAACCCTTGCGAGGAAAAACCACGGCACAAAGCGACAGAGATCTCCACTATAATTAAAAGCCTTAGAGTTTACACCACCCACCTTCTCCGATTACAAGATCACCCAATCTCCCCTTGCAATGTGCACCTAGGAAAATCCTAGCCCTTGAGAAAATCTATTCTCAAGCCCTTACAAGTGTAAAGAACCCTCTCACCTCGCAAAATCCTTGCCCTTAGAGAGAAAACACTCACAATCAAAGAGAAAACCCTCATCTCACCAAGCCCTAATCGTAATTGGGCTTAAATACTCCGATTTCCACAAAACCACGTAATTAAACCGGAGTCCGTCAGTGGACCAACTCAAACCAACAGACCATGCTCTGCATCTGAGAACACCTACACTCCATGGGTCAGACTGACAGTCTGTCAGTCCGACTGACAGAGCCTTGCATCAACTCTCAGACTAGCAGAATCCAAGGCATCCCGCACAACAGGATTGTCATAGATGGCTTAATTTGATGGGTTAGCATATCTGAGCTAGTTTTTTATCGAACGATGATACTTTATTAAGCAAAGGCCAAAAGGGAAAACAAGGACAGAAGAAGAGAAAAGGAGCAATAGAAAACAAAAAACCAGAAAGAAACCTAGAAAAAAGCTACAGAAGTCCTAAAATACAATTACAACAACAAATCAGTCCCCGGTTGAAACCCCAAACACACTGCTCCTTCAAGGCGCCCAATCCCGAAACCGATATGACCTGACAGTACACAGGTATCAAATACAGCAGTATCAGGGGTATGGTCGGTTCTATCACGTAGACGTTCAAGCACTCAGCATGCACGTGGACTAAATCATTATCCATTCCCTTATCAGGCCCAGAATAACTTGCAAAGGTAAGATTTACCATACACTTTTCATGGAAGAAAGAAAGGAAAAAAAAAAAAAAAAAAAAAAAAAAAAAAAAAGAGTCCATGCAAAGAATTAGAAAAGGAAGCAGTTATCATCATGTGTTGCATTGTATATTGCAAAGAGTCCATGTGAAAGTTACTGCAGAAAACTACGTACTTCGAACATGATGCTAACAACTTCAGCATTGTGTATCTCGGGGTCATAGTCTCTCCTGTCGATCCTTGCATTGATCTCTTTAAGGTGTTCAGTCACCCTTTCCTCATCCATACTTTGTAACACAGCAAGAAGGGGGGCAACAGTTTCTGCTTCATACTCTGTACTATATGTTTCCTGAGCTTGATGGTGCTGACAAATGCACTGTGTACATTGTCTCAGTTCTTGCGAAACTCTTTTCCATAGAAGTTTGAGAGGGGAGTCCTTATTATTGTCCTTGAAGTGTTGGTAGAAAGTCTCCAGGAGAGGCCCCATCAAATCCCAGCAACCACACCAGATGTGTGTTTCGTTTGACAAAGAAATCAGGAAGTTGAATGCATCTGAAAACCTGCATAAACATTTTGATCCTCTTTTAATCTGTTCTTGGTATTATCAATGCCAAGCAAGTGATAATGAGACATTGGAACAGGCAATCCAAGAACAAATACAAAATCATCATTAGTATCAATAGAAATTACACGTGTAAACATCCAAAACAGAAGGCATTAAACATGTCTAACTCATACTTTCACTAGCATAACTTTTGCTGGGAACCATTTCCTGACTGCATCCTATCATGTTATATGTATCATATAATTACACATCCACTGCCCATGTGGCATAAGTACGACATTGTAAGTCACATAAGAGCATCCAAACCATGGCTCCACTGCACCGCAAATGGGGTAAAGCCCAAAATTCATCTTGACCAGACAACTCTTACTATCCAGTTCATGGTCATCAAATGGATATATGAAAAGAAAATTGGTCAATTATCCAAATTCAAATGGGAAAAGTCCAACAGCTAGAATTGACAGTAAGTGTTGACAATTAATCAACGTCCATCCATGGTGGTCCCGCAATTTTCTGGAAGCTATATTGACATGCAGGTATGCTACATGTAGGTAGATCTATTTGTCAGTGGTAATCCACCATACACTGCCAAGAGTATGAGATAATATCTATACTTATTTTTTTCCCATGGATTAGACTTATAGCTGCACGAAGCATGAAGCGAAGTGGCACTAGATTTGGGTGCAAGAGCAGGGAAACATCTGTTTTAGAATGTTAGCAAAGTATAAAACAGATAGGAAGCAGGCGGGAGCGAATATACAAAACATGATTTGAAGCTGAACCTGGACCTTGATGGAAGGACAACCAAGAATTTAGACTTCAACATGAGTTTTTTTCAATGTAAGGGAGCAGTAACACATACGGAAGACATGGTGTCAATCCAGCTGTCCAAATAGTGGGCCACATTTGTATGGAGCACACGCCCTTTTTTTATAATTTGGAAATTTTATTAAAAGAGAATAAGAGGTTTAAAAAAATTTATAATAATTAAAAAAAAAAAAAAAAAAAAAAAAAAAAAAAAAAGGAAAAAAGAATAGAACAAGATAGCCCTCTCAGCTAGAAATCATCCAAAAGCCACAACCAGGGAACAGCCTTAATGCCACACCAGAAGCCAACGATGATCTCATATCCTCAATGATTAATATATCACTTCCAGCACCAGATTTAGCATGCTTGTCAGCTTCATCATTTGTGTCCCTCGGCACTAAGGAGAAGGACATGGGACAGAGATGCCATAAATCCAGAACTTCCTCTAAGACAACAGCAAGCCTCCACAGTGCACTCCTTTTGGCCCAGGAGATAACATTTCTGGAATTTCCTTCTATAATTGTTGGAAAGAAATTGAAGATTAAAACCACTTTGATTGCTTGAAGTAACATAGCTGCCTCCGCATGGCTGAGAAACAAACACCAATATGCCCTGAAAAGACCACGGGCATGTTACCACTCACATCACAAACCACTACCCCGATCCGGGCAAGACTTGGGTTGCCAAATGAGCTACCATTTAAGTTGTTATTAGAGTTCCCTTCATCTCTTGGAAGGCTTCAGACTAGGGAGGTTGCACTGACCTCCCTCCCATTTGAGGCTAGCAACCTGGGGGAGAAACCTCTCCAAGTCTTGGGCCGATTTTCACCTGCATTTGCCGACATCGTCTTCCCCTCCAAAAATGCTGATATTTCTTTCTAACTATATGGACCAAAGCGACACCTAAACCACTGTCTTCCACAGCAAACGGCCAATGAAGCCCCAACCCGTCAACAACAAACCTTCTATTAGGCTTGTGACTGACTCGGGAAGACCCATGCACTTGTGCAATGGCCCAAATTTCTTTTACAAAGCCATAGTAAATCAGCAGATGATTCATTGATTCTTCATTAGCAATACATGGAGCACAGAGGTTTGGGAGCATCATTCACTGACTTATTGTCTAGAGTCAAAATCTTGTCATGCAAAGCAGTCCAAATGAATGTTGTAACCTTCAGAGGAGCCATAGATAACCAATCCCCGAGAAGCAAGCGAAGTGACTATTTTCACTCTCGTTCAGTGAACGGGGGAGCAAGATAACTGTGAGATTGCCATTTGATTCACACCTCCAGATCATCCAATCTGAGGCATTCAGAGGAATGTAGACTCTCTCCAACATGGCCAAGAGATGCAATAGACAAGCAATCTCTTTGCCTCCAAGATTGCGACCGAAGGATGTAGTCAACACAAATTTACCTACCAAGGCTAGCACTTATAAAATCTGCCCACAGCAATCTTAACCATCCGGTTTCGCCTGTCAAACTTTGACCTTTTTCTCCAATTCCCTCTTCAACCATAGATTGAAGAGACCAACCATGCAATCAGCACAATTTTCAGGCCATGCTCCATCCACAATGGACATGCCATTTGGATTATCAGAAACAACAAACACGTACATGTTGTCAATGTGCCACTGATGCTCCTTCAGATGCCACAAACCCACACAGATTTATAGCCCACTTCGCATGTTAAAGTTTTGCAATGCATTGCAATTTTCTCCGGCAACTTGCACTTCTCAAAACATTTATGTGATATAGTCATAATTTTTCAGAAACTCTTTGAATCATTATTTAATTGCAATTTTTTTCATGAATTCTTACTTCACCAATTCATATCTAGATCTGCTTCATCATATTGTGTTACAAGCAGATACACTACGGTGATAGTTCACCACCTTTTCAAAATTGCGGTGTCTCATCCACTGTCCACATACATGCACAACATCCAGACCATCCAAATTGCAAACCCAGTTGTCGATGGATGGAGCAAGTTGTCAATGGATGGAGCACGGCCCGATATTCAAACTGATTCAAGGATATTAAAAAAGTCACTTTGCTCATCAAAACTGCAATGCTGGCCCTTTTTTATCTCCAACATAGCTACAAATTGGATGTGTGGAACCAGCTTGATCGGTATGATTTTATGGCTATGCTCCATCAACAATGAGCCTTCCAATCTGGACAACCACATTGACACACATGCATGCCATATATATATATATATATATATATATATATATATATATATATATATATATATATATATATATATATATATAGTGGATAAGAGACCAGAACTCAATAAATGATGGTGAACTACACTGTAATGTTGTCGGTCCTTTTGTAATTTACAATACTTTTTCATCTTTCTCGCTTGATAGACATTATATTTCTTCAATAGAAGCCATGCACTCACATCATCATATCTGAATGTTACAAACTGATATACTTCAGTGATAGTTCACCACCTTTTTAAAATCATGCCGTCTCATCCACTGTCCACATGACATACATGTACAACATCCAGACCGTCCAAATTGCAGACCCAATTGTCAATGGATGAAGCACTAAACTGATTGAATGATCTTTAAAAAAACTGACTTTGCTCGTCAAAACTGGAATACTGGCCTTTTTTTATCTCCAACATAGCCACAAATTGGATGGTTAGAACAGCTTGATCAGTACAATTTTAAGTCTATGCTCCATCTACAATGGGCCCTACAATCAGAACGACCGGATTAACGTGCGTGCATGCATGCCAAGTGTATAGTGGACCACAACTCAATAAATGGTGGTGGACAACACTGAACTACACTGTAGTGTTGTCCTATTGCAAATTTACAACACTTCATCTATTTCTTCAATTGAAGCAAATGCACTCGGGAATCTAAAGAAGAAAAAAAACGTTTTTACACCAAACAAAGTCGAATTGGGGAAAATGAGAGAAGAAACGGATTGAAATCGCAAAAAAGGCGGCAGATTGGGGTTTACCATGCCTCCTTCGTATGGCGAATCTGAAGCTGCTTCAACGGATTCGAATCGCCATCGTCTTCTTCTTCGATGCCTCTCCATCGATCCAAAAGCTCTCTTCGGCTTACGTTTCTATTTGCCATTTCGAAAGATTAGGGTTTTTCTGTTCTACGCCATTGCATGGAAATGCTGTGATTGAATTAGGGTTTTTTTTTCCCTTTTTCGCGGGAAAAAACTTTTGCAGGAAAGAAGGGGGAAGAATGACAGCGCATCGAGCGAGCTTTGTAGTTACAGGCATACTTAGGGAGCGGATTAGGTGTTACCCCGGTGACACGTAGGTGAGTGTTACCCTGACCATGGGGCCCACATTGATGAATGTACTATACATCCACACCATCCATCCGTTTTTCCAGATCATTTTAGGAGGAGTTCCCAAAAATTAAGAAGGTCCAAGTTTCACATGGACCACACCACAGGAAAAATTTATGATTGAATGTCCACCATTAAAAACTACCTAAGGGCCCACCGTATTTTCCCTCCAAGATAAGGTAAACCAGACATGTATGAAGGGAAAATGCAAAGATCGGCTTGATCTTAAACTTTCATGGCCTACAATAAGGTTTTAATGGTCAATCACCACAGTTTCCAGTGGGATGGTCCACCTGAGATTTGGATCTGCTTAAGTGTTGGGATCGAGTACTAAAGTGAGATTAGAAAAACAGATGGACGGCGTGGATTTACAACACATTCATCAAGAGGGCCCCGTACGGTCAGGGTAGAGCACCCACTAACGTGTTACACGGGTGACACGTAATCCGCTCCCATATAATTAAAGCCTTAAAGGATGCGAATGACAATTTTGCCCTCTATTGAAACATCTATTTACGCAGCTGCGAGGATCGCATCAGATGTAGAGGCTTGCTATAGAATACATCCGTTTGTATCGCTATTGGATACGTCAGGACTTTAAACCTTTATGGAGTCATATTTCAATGATCCAAACCGTTCATATGATGGCCCACTCACAGTACACGTCGCATGTTTAGGCATGGACGAGGGCCTTTCATACCATAGGACCTAGCATGGACGGCTAGTGTTTCAGTTGGACAATCATGTCATTTATTATTTTCATCTCAAACCGTCGAATCAAAGGCCACCTTTCATATGGATAGTATAACTTTATATTAGATTATTTTGGATGCATCAGTAAAGGGAAGTAGATGGACGGACCCGATTAAGACCACACTGTTGCAATCAACGGATGAACTCAACGTACAAGATTGGCGCACCTAGCGATCCTGTCGACCTATGCCTAACCTTCGACAAAGACTTTCTAACGGGGCCTACCTTTTTCACGGTACTGATTTCCTAAGCAGATGCCATGTTGGCATGAAAGATGACACGTACCACAAGTTGTGGTACAGTTGCGTGCAGGCGATCTAGTTATCACCTATCTTTGCGCCTTAGCTAATGCTACGGTAGTGGTCATTAAAGCAACGGTTGAAGACAAAATTAGCTAATGGTAAGAAGAAAATTGATGGTTAGGATTACTTGATAAGCTTGATTAGAAACATAAGGCCATCTGGGCCAATAGATAGATGGACCCAATTGATAATTCATCCTGCCATGTGCAGCTTCTAATGTATGAAAGAGTCCAAATCAGTGGTTGAAAAATGTTTTACATACATTTCCAAAGCCTTTCCTTTGGTTGTGACACCAGAATTCAAAAATCCACTGTTATAAACGGTTTAAAATCGTTGTATCAGGTTCGTATCATATAAATGCCAATACGGATACATCCCGTATCATCCGTATCGGGCTGTTTTGGGCCGATATATAGGCCCATCTAAGACAACTTCGGCAAAAATCCTTTTGCCATGAAAGCAAAATTTCCATCGCCTCGCCAAAACCCGATTTGATTGGTTTTCGGCAAGTGGGCTTTTTAGTGTCTATTCCGTTGGTAGATCTTGAAAACGAAGATTTGGGTCGGGTTTCCAAACGACCCGCGAACCCGATGTTTCCAATCAAAATGAGGGTTTTGTCTCCGAACCCATGTTCGACGTTGCGTCATCAAGCCCTAAATCTTGGTTGTTGGGACCTTTCTGATTTCAACATGACACAAACATACTCAACCAACCTACCTAAAAATCTTCCTACACTACCTAAGGAAACAACTGGGCTAGATAGCCCAGTCAGAGTCCACCCCATTTTGAGCCTAGCTTGGTCTGTGCCGCGTGGGCCATGGTTTGGATCCAGCCATTAGTTCTAGACCAGACAACTGATTAGGCAGGACATGGACTTGCATCTGTCTGAGCTCTCAACAAGTACTCCCAGCCCAGCCCAACTCACTTAGCATCAGCAAGCAGCCTTTGATGGCATGAAGGACCAGCCCAGCCCAAATCTCTATCTCACCAGTTTGGATGGGCCTGGCTTAGATCATGGGCCACCTATTAGTCACACCAAGTAGGAAGACATAAGATTCCAGCTAATCTTCATGTGTGACGGCATCGGCGCCACGAACCGAAGAACATCCGGCTTTGAATTAGGCTTCAGCTGGCCACGATCATTTTCATGCAGCGCCGGATTTTGGAGGAATTTCGCTATGTTTGGGAGGACTAGTTCTCTGCAATGGAGATGTAACAGAGGGACCTTGGACAGTACACTCCCCTTTTGAACAGCCAAGCCTTCCGGTCTCCGCAGTTTGTATGGTTTTCCCGTCACTGGTTCGTAGTCCGCCCGTGGCATCTGCTTCCATCGGCGGTGCACGAACCAACCATACTTGTAGTCACCGACAATCGGCGTGCCTAAAGCTTCGGCGCAGTGGACCCTGAGCTGTGAAGAGAGGAGTCCAATAAGTAAATTTTGAAACACATGTTTGAGTCAGATATGATGACATATGCTTGAATGTATGGTTTGGGCCAGCCATGATTTTTTATGCAAAATCTAAACCATGCATCTGGTGCGAATTCTCATGTTCAGCGTACATCCCAGGAATCGTCCTGATCTGAAACTCAGGTGGAACACACCACAGGCAGAAATGTACCACCAAGCCTAAAACTCATATATTTAGGTTGTGGCTGACCTGAGTTTTGGAATGTCCCAAGTATTGTAGTGTCCCTACATCCTAGTGGGGAGCATAAGATGACTGGGTTGGCATATGCGCAACACGGTGGACCCCGCATTCCATCTGGAAGTGTCTATGGTGGGAGCCAACTCTCCGTATGGAGGCTGGATTTTGAGATCTAGGCCTAACATGAGGAGGTGCATCCAGTGGACAGGTCGGATTGCACTCAAACATCACGGTGGGCCCCACAAAAGCAAGAACGTTGATAAATACCATACATCCGAACATATGTGATTATTCACCAACATACAATTCTCATCCGAATTACAGGCAATTTTTTTGTTTGGGACAGCTTTCAGTGGCTTGGTGCATATGGACAGATGATTATATTTCCTTTCAAGCCAAGTGCCGTTCATTTCCACCATTTCTTCAATGGCAGTGGGTCATCCACCACACACGTGGCATGCATGTACACATTTCCAGGCCATCAAAGTTGTGGGCCCAACTGTGGATAGAGCATAGCCTAAAAATCACTTTTATCTGACCATTCTAGCCATCCAATTGGTGGCCATCTGAGAGCCAACAAGAAACTGGCCATGAGCCCAAATTCAGCAGCCAATATTGGATGGTTGAGATTGCCCAGGCAGTGTACTTTTGGGGCTGCACTCCAACAAGAAGCCAACATTTTGGATAGTCTGGATTCACAGGCACACCGCACGTATGTTGGATGGGTCACAGCCACTTTAGAAATGGTAGAAAATGCGCACAGTAGATGGCTTTCTTCCCACCCATCTTTTTTTTCTTCAGACAATTGCCAGATGGCTGTGATTGGTTGACATAGGAGATTTTTGTCCATTAACCATCCTCAGTGAGGCCCACCAGATGAATGGTGTGGATCACTGAATGATGATCCCAACCTGGAATGCTGGCCCAAGCAAAAGCCCCAGTAGATCAGACCAAGCATTGAATAACACTTCTCTTCTCGAGGTCAGTGGACAGTTCAACAAGAACATAAATTTTAATACCCAAAATCAATATCCGTACCTGATGCTTACGGCCAGTACGTGGACACAGCTCAAGCCACGAGCATCCATTGATTGTGGGTCCCAACACCCGATACTCAGTTATAGCTTCTTGAGAACCGTCTACACCTGATGAGTGAGCCAAGATGATTCTTTCAGCTTGCCCATCATCCAGAAGCACCTGCAATTGATGACAATCAGTTGATTTAGTTGAGTGTAAATGGGTGCACCATTAAATCCTACAAGCAACGATTCCTACAATCTGATTTGAATCACAACAAACGATGGCAGTTTCACGATTCACAGAAAAACACAATTCGCCCAAAAATGGAATGTGGTGTTTCAAGATTCTGTGGGTCTTTCCAGATATAATACAGGCCTGATCAGTAGCTGGTACACCGATGTTTTGGGTCCAACCGGTCGTATCATTTGGGGAATGGCTTTAGCAACAGATGGTTTTAAGACTAGACAAGTCATGTGCAACTTATCCGATTCGACTCGGATTCGGTCAGACAAGATCTGGTTTCATACAATGAGTCGCCCGGACAAGTCAACACTGACTCGGGTGAGTTGGGCCTATTCACCCCTGACTCAGCCAAGCTGTGACTCGACTGAGACTGGAAGAGTCTTGAATCCATGTTGCAATGCTGTGGTCCATTTGGCTAGAGAGAAATAGTAGGATCTTCTCTAGCAAGGCCACCTCGGTTTGGAATCTAGTCCAGAACATTTCTAGGCTAATCACAGTGTGGGTGAAGATCAATGCTAGATTTGGAGGTATAATACACTGCTCACTGCTCTCCAGTCGGGAATAGGTTTCCGAAGCCACATACATATAAGAGAGCCCATTTACACACCATAAAAGTGTCATAGTGGCATATGTGTGCACGATTGAATCCATCCATTTGGTGGCCCCAACCATGTAAATGTTCTTACTTTTCCCAAACCCAGCTTGAAACCTAGGGCAAACAATCCGACAGGTACACAAACCCCATCAGATCCAGGTCCAGGCATTCAAGAACTAGATCCAGACCTGGCAAGGCCCAAATCCGGTTAGCCCAGGTATGGTTGCTGTAGGACCTGACCCATTGACAGCCCTACCGATGGTTCAGCCGAAGAGGGATCATTAAGGCATCGTTTCTGGGTGACAGGCAAATTCTTTGTAGTCGTTGACTCGTTCTTGTCATGTGGGGTCTTCAAAGCAGGGGCATCTTCACACCGGGCTCGGGTGAGGTGGCCTGTGGGATGCAGGGGCACACTCAAGGTGGGCGGCCCGCGTGAGGCGGGTGGCTTGTTTGAGGCGGGCCCCACCCATGTGAGGCAAGTGGCTCGTGTGAAGTGGAATCCATGTGAAGTGGGGCCCACGAGGGGAGTTCGGCCGAGGTCCTAACCCATGGGATGTGGGGCCTGGGCTATGAGAAAGAAGGATTGATTCGCAATGCTCTATCAGTTCGAACTTTTAGAGCAAGTGGTTAATTGTCCTGCATCAGTCTTCTTCTTCTTTTTTCCTTTTTTTGTGTGTGTGTGTCTTTCAGGCACACCCATGCGGCTGTTGCTGTAACTGTTCCATAGTGCACAGCAGGGTTTTTTTTTCTCATGTTGACCCTGAGTCTGTGGTGGCTGTACTGTGTTTATTTTTTCAGTCCTTTTAATATCTTTATTACTCATCAAAAAGAGTAAAAGAGAGAGAAGGTAGCTTACTTTTGAAAGCGGAGCACAAATAACCCCTTGTTTTTCTTTGGGAGAGCCTATGACCAATGCCCAATACCTCTGCGCTGTTGCTTCACAAGCATCATTCCAAGTCTAAATGAATGATTAGTACATTATCTTACTGAAAGCATTAACTAAGAAAGACTAAGCAACAGGCCAAGGAAACCTTTAAGGTTCAGATGCTCTTCATCTTAAACAATCATCATGCTGCATGTTTGGATGCAAAAGTGAATTGAAATGTGAATGGTCATTTTAAACAAGAGAGAATGAACAAATTGTGATAGTGTGTGCCCTAGTGTTCATAATGAGGAAGAGCACTCAAATTGCAATTGCATCCCTTTCAAGTCAAACTTGAAAGTAATAAAGATGTTATTTCGAAGCCCAGTTCAGCAATATTAATATCACGAAGAAAATGGTTACTTGATCATCATTATGTTATCATACTAATTGCAATCCAATTCGATGGAACATCAAACCACCCTCAAAAGATTTAAGGGCCTGTTAGATTGGTGAAATGCAAAAAAAAAAAAAAAAAAAAAAAAAAAAAAAAAAAAAAAAAAAAAAAAAAAATCACATTTGAGAGAAACTGTAGATAAGTAGTACAAAATAATAATAATAATAAAAAAATCCTAAAATGGTTGTTTTAGTTTTCGTGATTTCTAGGGAAATGTGGAACAGTCGGTGGTCAAAAAGTGAAACCTATCTCTCGAGAAGTGTTGAAATAAGGATTATCAAGTTTTTTGGAGGAAAATGAAAGCACCCTTATTTGAGGGAAACCGTCTAAAGGAAAAACAATTTTCCATGAGTTACTTTATTCTCACAATTGGCAGAAAACGTCACATCCGCGAAAAAATGTTTTTCTTTTCCAACATAACTTTTTTAATTCCACCAACCAAAACAGCAAGAATAATTGAATATTCCCTTGCAAAACCCAAAACAGTTGTGCCATTTCAGAGTCTTACACATATGATAGTCCCTTAAAGGTCAGATATGTAACCGAATGAAGACTAGATTCTGCACTGCAAATCTGTAACTTTTCGCAAAGTCACAAAGTAAATAATCACAGGTGTTTTCCAACATTCTTAAGCAAGGCCGAATTATCCACCATGCAAGTAACCTACATAGACATCGTAGACATCCATCCAGACAGCCCAATGTTTGGGCATGTTGAGGATGGAACAGCCTGAAAATACTCTAATTGGGCAATATTAATCATCTGATATACGTCATCAGTTTAGAATGCTGACAATTTTCTTTTTTACCGTCCATTTCGTGGCCACCAATTGAATGGTGCAGGTCTTATGATCAGTGAGATTTGGGGGACTTCTGTATTTGAAGAAATCTGAATGGTGCACAGAAATAAGGAAACGTCGAGTAGTGGAAGAATCATGGAAGCTTTCTCCAACATTGGGTTGGTGAAGCAGCTCAATGCAGCTGTTTTCAGGCCCTGTGTAGCAACTATAGCCTGCTTTTAACTTCATTATCATTTCTTTTCTACCCTAAAATTCATTTCAATTAAGAGCCTTGCCACAAGAGTAGAATTATTGATCATAATCCCACCAATGTGGCACATGTGCAAGATGCATACCATGCAGCAGGTGGGCACAATTATTTATTGATTCATGGCACAAAAAACTGGCCAGTCAGAACATCAGGTCAGCCACATGTGCAAGTCGAGTGTGGACCATTCTTCTTCTTTTCTCCTCACCATCCATCTTTTTCATATGTGGCCCACTTGACGATCAGATCAGCCTGATTTTTTAACTAAAGCGCATACATGGTGGGCCGACCTGATGAACAGACATATCTCACCCACTCATGCCAACCAGGCAAGTTCAAGGTGAGAGAGGGATTGACAATTCTACTCTGGCAAGTGACCGACATTTCTCTTCTATTAATGCTAGCAGCACCTAAGGGTAGGTGGTGATGAGTACCTCGAAAGAAGTTTTTGCTTTATTTATGTTGCTGAACAACAAATGGAGCCGAGCAATGCTCTCTTTTGTTCTCCCCATCAACAGGATGCCGCTGCTCTCTCTATCAAGTTTGTGCACCTGATAATATCATGAAATCAAAATGATTCATTAGAAAATTGACAAACTGAACTTTATTTATTATTTATTTGCTTTTTTTTTTAAGATACTGCCTTTTTATCAGTAATCTGGGATTTTATTGAAATAAGAAAAGGGACCAAAAGGCCACTACAGAACAATCACATTACGGACAATATCTGACCAGTTGCAAGACATAGAACCATGGTTTTGGAAAGGGCCACTAAACCTGTGGCTACCGCCCCAGAGCAAACAAGACGTTTAACTCTAGTGACAGTAGCCAATATCGGACCGGGCACCATTCGAGGATACCACAATTTTATTGAAAAAAGCAAAACTATACCAAAGGATAACAAGGCATCATCCAAGATACAAAGGGCCAAATGCTCTCCGTGAATCCTAGTTAAATTATTAAATATCATGTCGATTACAATCCGTCTTTGAGTCAACCCGGCCCGGTTGGATATCAAGTTGAGCCAAGTTTGCCTAGAAAGCTTAGTTTCAATTGCATTTCAGTGTGCCTTGTTGAAATACACAAGAGTCGGCTATGAAAGATATCAACCATCTCACGTCTCAAAACACAAAGTAGAAGCATCACAACGATCTGAGTTTGTGGTGAAACCGTATTTTGAAAAGTCACTCATTTGGGTTGCAAAGTAACAGCACAACCAGAAACAAGAATGTAAATAAGGGGACTTGGCTTCTATAATGCACAGAATGTTAGAAGATCCTAACAGTTTTTGTGTGAATGAAGCAAGAAAGCTTTTAAATACCAGTTTGGGACCCTCTTCATAACCGTAAGATAATGCCGCAGCTGCCAAGGCATCCATGCTGTTATGAACAGGTAGATTTCCCTAAAGAACATCCAAAGGTGCAAAACAATCAATAAAAGTAACTGCAACAGGAACAGTTGATCAAACTCTATGAAGGATAAGCAATAGATGTTCTAACCTTGACAGGCAGTTTAGGGGGCTTGTTTAGCACCATTATAGCAGAATCCTGAAATGTCATAGTTCCCAATCATGTGAATATGACAACATTAATGGAAGTGTATCCTGAAATTGGGAACACACACCTACGCACGCATATATATACATATGTATGCAGTGCTTTAAATATCGACGATATCGGCCGATATATCCCACGATATATCTTGTATCCCACCTGTGCGATACGAAATGCACAAGTAGTGCGATATATCCCACATGTATGATCCGGTGAGCATTTTCAATTTTCAATTATTTTTTTTGTAAATCATGTTAAATCAGTGTCAAATTGTTATAAATCCATTTTTTTTCATATTTTGTATGAAAAATCATAGATTTGAAGCTTTGATTTTGAGATTTGGAGGAGATGGCCGAATTGTAGAAAACCGGAAAAAAAAAAAAAAAAATCTCAATTTATCGCAAATCGATTGCAATATTTGTGTCCAAACATAAATTCAAACATGTAGGTAACCTAATCAAGTGATTCTTCTTTTGTTTTTGAATGTATTGCTTGTGTTTCCATACATTTTCTTACATTTATAAATTAAATGAATATACTTGCATCAACTCAGTTAGACGACCCATGGATTAGAACTCCATATAAAGAAAACCTATTACGTGCACTTGTTTTTTTAAATATTTTGATTTATAAGTGTATTGATGTCTTTTTTTAACAATCACTAAAGTTTCATTAAAAAATTCGACCAATTTCCCAATGTTTCCAACAACATCGGTACATTACGTAATACAACCGATATATCCCATGCGATAACCAATACATATCCGTATCCCAAGAATACGATACGTAACGCGATACCGATATTTCAAACACTGTATGTATGTATGTGATCATAATTTGCAATGTTCCAGATGGTGTGGCCCAGATACGGCTGATTTTTGGGCATCTCTAGAGACAACTCACCAGATGCACAGTTCAAATGCCACATATAAATCATGGTGGGGCCCACACAAAACGCTCAACACTACCTGAATAAGTTACACCCACCCACACACACAGAGCAAAGTTCAAATGCCACATGCACCTCATGAATGGTGAGGCCCACACAAACTCGAGTGTGGGTACTGGGTAGACTCGACACTACCTAAATAATTTCCACACACACACACAGGGCGGGAACAAGGAATCCGACACATTCAAAAAATTCAAAATCCTACAGATCGAAATCAAGCTAAGAAAGTAAAATGTACCTTGTACATCACAAGCCTCTGTAAATACTCTATCTCATCAGCATTTGGATACAGAGTTGCACTTGGTATAGTGTCATATCTCTTGGAAATCCCAGTCTCCGCCACCGAAACAGGAACATAAATTTTCATACCAGCCGCCATAGCCTCATTACAGCTAATCTGTATGTAGACTATGAAGTCAAATAATAAATCAACCCAAATAGAGTTTCATGAATTACAAAATAACGATAAAAGGAAAGTACCAACTAAAGTGTAATTCTTAGAATTTGCATAGCATTTCAACCAATAGAACCCACATATACAAATCACTTCTGTATTTTGTATCTCACATAAACGTTTTGCAATGAATATACTAATACCTTTCTTAAGCATTGAATGTGGGGTCCATCTATCTCAGACGAAGTATCAAGATCTGGGGATTCCACTTGAACCTGTATGCAACATGAAATTAAAGCATTTGAGCAAGTATTCAAAAAGCTAAGTTAACAACATGCTTGCATCGTCAGGCCTGTCAGGAAATTTGATTACAGAACACAGCCCTGGTACACTACCATCTGAACGTTTTCAACAATACAATCCAACACATGGACGAAGAGACAAGACAAGTCATGTCATGGCGTCCACTTTTCTTTGGAGTTTACAAAAAATGCAACTGTAGGAATACCAGTTCCCCGTGCTTTCGCTCTTACTCCCTCATGACACTCA
This sequence comes from Magnolia officinalis, assembly GCA_021015155.1. NCBI lineage: Eukaryota > Viridiplantae > Streptophyta > Magnoliopsida > Magnoliales > Magnoliaceae > Magnolia > Magnolia officinalis. Next base: position 62,322,889 of record JAJHSJ010000015.1, on the reverse strand, counting down.
ACCGTCTCAATGCATACGCCCATGGGATGTATCAATTGAGTAGTTGTTCAGCCCAGTAAACTGTACACGTGGGGCCCACCTTTTGATCCTCCAACACTCTCATATGAGGGACCCCATTGTGGAGAGATACTGCAAAAAACTCCCCGTTGGATGATGCTCCCCATTAATATGGACCGTTCATTGTAAACATCCCATCTAATGGATACAATCATCTGATATGGGAGACATTATGACATGGCCCATCCGACGATGGGGCCCAAAAGATCAACAGCTTAGGTTACCAGAAGGCAGGCCCCACCTGTAATTTCCCTAGTTCGAACAAAAAAAAAAAAAAAAAGACATCACTTCTTCCAATGAAGCACCAAACAACACCTCAGATGTAAATTGCATCTTTTATATCAAAATCAGATCCTATAGTCCCACCCATGATTGTAATTCTTTCCTTCTTGATGTTCTCTTCTATGATTCCTCATTATCTTACAGATCAGCGCCTACTCTCCAGCATTGTGCAAGAAACTTGAAAGTCTCAGGTCAGTGGAAGCTATGCTCCAAAACTGGACTCAACTACATATCATTCTAGTCCTGTGTTCAACTCAACCAATTCAATAAAAAGCATACAAGTTCATGTATCAAAATCAATCAAGTCCATAATTTGGACTCATTGCTCTAAGCCCAGCTAATCCAAGTTGACTCGGCTGAGCCGGGTTTTCTGAGCATCAGTTGAAACGTGAAATGCAAATTCCATGCATCGTCCAAAGCTAGCTTTGTAAAGTTCGTGTGGTGTCGCTTCTACGTGCTACAAATACCAAAAATTCCAGTGAACTAGTCTAATTAAATTGAATTACTCAACGTGCATTAGATTGATCACAGAAACCTTCCAATTTTAGGAAAGATTAAGCAATACAAAAGAGTGGATTTTCTTCCTTTGTTCGTTAATCAATAGAACATTTATAAACACAGTGATTTTCAACCTTGAAAAGAGATTTTTAAAGAAAATGGGTGTCTGTTGATTCACTATCAGAATTCCTTGAAACCATCAAAAGAGTCCAATAAATGAAATTAAGCATTGATTCGATGCAGTATTATGGATTTTTTTATGAAAATAAAAAGCCCCAAATAATATATATATATATATATATAATATATATATATATATATATAAGTAGCAGGAAATAGATGCGAATCAGTAAATTTCAAACCATACTACAGAGGTCAGTACAGACAGTGGTTGCGTAAGTTAGCAAACCCATGCACGGAGTGCTAACGTGCGCACTCACCAAGCCCTTGTTGAAATGGCTCTGGATGACAGACCCAGGGATGTCAGCGAAGTAGTGCTTGACCCAGCTAATGGCGGTCACACGGGCAGCTTGCCCGGGAGAGCTGCCCGTATTCCTTCCGGGTAGGGGGTTGGCGGTGGCGGGGAAAGGGGGCAGCGAGAGGAGTTGCCTGGTCTTCGGGCCTTCTTTGGGGCTGCCCAGGCGGGCAACGTTGTTGGAGACGCGGATGACCGGGGCAGCATAGGCAGGAGGGGGTGGAGAAACTCTAGAGAAGTACCTGACCGCGGGCAGAATGAGGGCCTGACCGAGGTTCTTGGGCATGGCTGCATGCTGCGACGGAGGATTGGGAGGGCGGGGGTATTCCGTTTCCCGGCTTCGAAGGAGATAAATTTTTTATACTCTGGCAGAACATTATCGTTCATGCTCATGCATTTAAAACAGGACATGATCAAACCGTCAAAATAATGGACCCCACTTAATATGGGTTAAAAAATGAAATGAAGGCAAGATTTTCAATGGACGTCCAAGATTATAAATAATTAAGATTCCAAATTCGATTACTTGATGACCGTACATCAGAAGTTAATATATCCCGATCAATCTGATGTTTGGGATTATGGCCCATCTACAGTGGGTCCCATCATTCTGACGGTCAGATCTGAGTTTCTTCCAATCCATGTTTTCATTTAATGACTGCATGTGTATGAAGCAACATACTCTGCCGGGCAAATCATCCCCATTGGGATTTTTTTGTCCAAAAGGCCCCTGCTAATCTGAGATTTAGGGAAAACACCCGCATTCCAGAAGCATAAGCAGAAAACTTCCTCGTGGGCCGAGGTTCCAAATGGGCTGGGATGCACCAATCCATCTCCCTTTGGGCTAGGTTTGGTATGGTGGCTTAAGGCTTGTGGGATTGGGCCCAGGCCTGATTGGTTTATGGGCCGCACATCAATGGTTGGACCGGTATGCGACCGGGTCCTTCGGAGCCTTCATAAGCCAGGCTCTATCATGCTTTTGGCCCACAACATTGGAAAGGACCATTCTCATACACACACATACATGATTTATGTTTCTAACTAGGGGTGTACACGAACCGAGCTAGCTCGGTTAGGTCGCTCGACTTGACTCGAAAAAGCTCGATTCGATTTGGTTCGAAGCTGAGTTCGAGCCGAGTCGAGCTGATTTTTTGAGCTCGAAAATGAGTTCGAGCTGGCCCCAACTCGACTCAACTTGGATCGAACCTAGCTCAAATCGAACTCAGTTCGAACCACTTCGATGACTCGGTTGCTTTGACATTGATGTTGCTCACCAAGTGTTTGATGAAATGACTCAACAAAGTATGGCTGCTAACAAGAAAGATATGTATATGAAACAAATACCCTTTTTTTTATGTTGCTTAGAACGTATTTGATAAAATACTTGAGCAACCTTTGCTGCTATTTTACAAACAATGGGATTTTGAAGGTACATTTCAAGTGTTTGTAGAAATGCTGCATAAAAAAAAAAAACTCAGCTCAATCTCAACTTGAACTCGGCCTGAATTGGCCCGAGTTGTTGACCGAACCGAGCCAAGCTAGCCAATCAGGCTTGAGGACCGAGCCGAGTTGAGTTCAAGTTGAGGTCAACTAGTAGCCAAGTTGAGCTGAGGCCACCTAGACTTGATTCGGCTCGATGTACACCCCTATTTCTAACCACTTCCAATATAATATAAAAGGATACCAATGGTGGTTTGTCATTTGTTCATCTCCTAACATTCCTAACTGTTTATATTTTTGTATGATAAAAAATATAAGTTTTTACATTGCAGTATTTCAATCCTTTGATTATTTGACTATTTTCATTATATTATAAGTCATCTCTTTAATTACAATACTTCATGAGTTTAAATATTGAAATAAAATTTTTCTGTCTTTTGGATTTTTCTTAATTTCTCTCTTATCAAATTTTTTTTTTTGTTAGCTTGCTAGTACAGCTCACCGTCACTTCACACATCATTGTCGGCCACCGCCACTAGGCATCGATACCAAGACCTCAGTGTTGAAACGTGGTATCTTTCACTCAATCTACCACTTGAGCTATGGATCAGGGTGTAATTTCTCTCTTATCATGATCCTAAATCCAAATCCAAATCTAAGATTTGACCATGGAAAAGACCATATCCATTGACCAAAAATCCTTTTTTTTTCATTGTAACAATGCGCATGGATACATTCCGATGGATAGGTTGGATGTTGTGCTTATGTTGCGTGGCCCCACAACGGCTGGCTACCACCATTGGATATGATGGTATTGGTACCACTAGAGTGAACCTCGTTAGTGCCATCTCCTCGCCCTTAATGAGGAATTTCCATATGAAATGAAACCAAGCAGATTGGGTACCACCACCCTTGCTTGTCCCTACTTAGAAACAAACAGGAGGGGACACCGTGATGTCTGGGTTTTTATCTACATTGTCCATGCACATTGTCCTATCATACTAGGCTACGGGCTTATATATATATATATAGAGAGAGATCCAAAGCACAAGTGGACCACATGGTTACTGTTGAAAACTTTTTGGAAGGCTTGAAAGTTTTGGATCAAGCTGATATTTGTATTCTCTTTTTATCCAAGCCCACTTGACCTTATTAACCATCACAGTGGGCCCTAGGAAGGTTTTGGTAGTGGGTGTCATTATCACGATTCCTATGGTGTGGTCCACTTGAGCCTTGGATCTGTCTCATTTTTTAGCTTTTGTTCTCTAAAATAATACGTCAAAATAGATGGACTGTGTAGATAAAACCCATATTTCATATCGAATGTATCTTATAGTTGTGTATGAATTCGATGTCGTGTACGTTTGCTCATGCAATTACTTGGTTGAAATAGGCCCAACATATATTGGATGGCATACACAAGTAAACGTGTGCATGCACAGAAGTGTGGAAACATAATAAGTGAGTGCCAGCAGGCAGCAGTCACTTGCATGCTAACCTATGTGCAACTCGATCATTTAATTTGAACATCTTCTTGAAATTTTATTTTATTTTAATTTTGAAAAAAATTTGTAAGTTAGAAAGTGACAAAATAAACCATTTTCTTAAGTAATGCAGATCTTTGGAAAGGTTAGGAAATAAATTCGGGATGGATATCATTTATAGTCTAATATTAATAAATCATTTCGAATTGGCAATTGACTTGGGAAGCGTATTGTCTCATGGGCCTGATGAAAATTCGTCCAAGTAAGGCTCTGTGCTGCCACCCTCATGTAGAAATTGTATTGCGTACTGAGTTACTCAGTACGCTCTTATCGTACTGAGTAAACTCTGTCAGGCCCATCGAGAATGCATGTGGTTTATCCACACTTTTATAGATCATTTTAGGGGTTTAACCCAAAATTGATTCATATACAAAACTTAAATGAATCATACCACAGGAAAAAGTGGAAGTATTGATTTCCACCGTTAAAAACTTTTTAAGGCCCCAGTGATGTTTATTTGTCATCTAACCTTTTCGTAAGATCAGATATACATGACTGAAGAGAAAAAACAAATATCAGCTTGATCAAAAACTTCGGTTGCCCCCAAGAATTTTTCAATGGTAGATGTTCAATTCATACTATTTCCGGTGGTGTCGTTCAATTGAGATTTGTATATGTTCCATTTTTTTGTATAAAGCCCTAAAATCATGTGGTAAAACAGATGGACATAGTGGATACAACTCATGAATGACAGCGGGGCCACAGAGTTTACTTAGTATGCTTAGCGTATTGAGTAACTCAGTACGCAATCCGCTTCCCCTCATGTATGGGTTTTATCAACATTTTTAAAAAATTTTTAAGGTATGAGCCCAAACATGAGGAGATCGAAGTCTCGTATTAGCCGCACCACACAAATTAATAATGATAATGACGCAAACCATTGAAACCTTCCTATGGCCCACCGTGATGTTTATTCGTCGTCCAACCTGTTCATAAGGTCACATACACCTGAAAGAAGAGAAAACACAAATTTTAGCTTGATCCAAAACTTTTGTGGCCCCTTAGAAGTTTTTAACAGCTAGTGTTAAATTCCCATTCTGCGGTCCAATTGAACCTTTCTTTTTCCTTCTTTTGGGACTCATGCCTTAAAATTATTTGGAAAAATGAATGAATGGTGTGGATAAAACCCATACATCATGGTGGCCCCATATATTTAGGTAAGGGCCATATATAGTGCGCTTCTATTCAGTGGCATATTTTCAAACATCATAAAAAAAATATATTTAAAAAAAATAATTTATTTACTTAAAAAGACTTTTCTTTTATAGCTTTAATATACAATAATAATAATAATCCATAAAAACACAAAAAGACAGAAATAACTTAACAAAAATTTCTAAATAGGATAATCAAATCATTTTACCGGACAATCACAAAACATTACGCACGTTTGAGTTATAAAAAATAAAAAAGTGGTGAAAAAAAACATCAAAATACCATGATGTGATAGCCGTATGACATATCGCCTTCCGATATTTTCGAAGAATTGTTTTTTGGCAAGCCGCTAAAAATATCACAAAAGGGTCGAGCTTGCCATGATAGCAACATCCGTGGATTTATATGTTCTTGGACTCACTGTCGAGTCTTTAGTGGCGATCTTTGCCGTTTCGGAAGTGCGGTGGACCCGTTTGGAATAAGGAAAAGGTGGCTCACGTGGACAATGTGCTAGGGCCCTCAATGTAGATTTTTATTTTTCTTCGAAACTGGACATTGGTAACTTGTATTAGTTGGATGTAATTCTTCCGAGTCAACTCAGACTTACATGTGCATGACTCCGACGAGTCATGACTCGCCACTGGATGAGTTGGTCGAAATTATTCTTGCTAGGATGTAGGTCCCACAGTGGTCCAGCACGTGTCCTTGGTGAGCCACAATCCAATTGTCCAGCTGTGGACTAATTTTGCGGTTTTGAGTTTGATGGGAGTTTTTTTTTTTTTTTTTTCTAACATAGATATCCATGGAAGTTCCCAGCAGATGGACCGTTTGGATCATTCAAACATAAGGCCATGTGGGTCCCAAAAAATGACACATGATGGTTGGGTTGGATGTGAGCTGCAAATAGAGTTGTACACAAGTCCAACTAAGTTGAGCTTAGCACAGCTCAACTTGGCTCGGCCACTAGTTGGCCTCAGCTCGAACTTGGCTTAGCTCGATCCTCGAGCCTGATTGGCCAACCCGGCTCGATTCGGTCAGCAGCTCGGGTCAGTTTGAATTGAGTTCGTACATGTGCAGCATTTTTTCAAACGCATGGAGTGCACATTCAATTTCTTACGGTACATAAAACAACAGCAACAGTTTACAGGTATTTTATTAACACTCAGTAGGCAACATCAAAATCAAGATATAAGGATATGTGTTTCATATCCATACTTTCATCGCAACCAGCTGACACTTCGTTGAGTCATTTCATCAAACACTCGGTGAGCAACATTAATATCAAAATAACTGAGTCACTGAACTATTTTAATCCGATCGAGTTCAATTCGAGTTGGGGTTTGATCCGAGTCGAGTCAAGCTCAGGCAGGCTCGAACTCAACTCAAAATTTTTTCGAGCTCAAGAAAGTTGCTCGACTTGAACTCAATTTTGAACCAAGTCGAATCGAACTTTTTTGAGTCGAGTCGAGCGAGCTAACCGAATTAACTCGGCTCACGTACAGCTCTAGCTAGGAGGCACGCTAGAGCACCACATATGAGCATTGACATTGAGATTTAAGAGCTTACTCGGCACATGCGTGATTACAATTTCTCACATGCATGCCACACTTGCGAAACTAGCACAAAGGTATGGGATCCAATCCGTCCATACATCAATTCGTGCTTTGGCCAATAATCAGCAAGGCCCACCATGCAGGTGGGCTCCTAGATTATAAGACATCATAGGGGTGAGTAAAGCTTGGTCGAAGTTGCAAATTCATCCATGGACCCATTGTAACGTATATGTGCCATTAGTTTTATTCACTAGTTTAACGAGTTCATGTTAGGATGTCAGCTTAAAATTGAAATAAATCCAAAACTATAACATAGGAAATAGTGTGACTGGAAATACACACCTACTAAACCTTTCTAAACCCACCATGATGTTTATATGCGATCCAGCCCATTCATAAGGTGACTCCCACGCAGATGTGTTTGATGATTTGGACTAAAATTCCTGTATAGTCGACTATAAATTGATAATTAACCTAAATTTATTCTAATAGACTATCTTAACATCTAATAAATAGGCCTTTTCGCTCCTAATAGGACCCAGTGCTGGTATTTGTCTTTAAGTGATCACTTGTATGCCGTAGATTGCTAGAACTTCTCAAAAACCATGATTTTTGGACCATGCCCAAACAATAATAGAACCATGAAATGAACTGTTAATCCGATCCATGTGTGCCAGGTATTCAAATGACATAGGAGGCATGGATAATAAAGGCTCGGAAGCTATTATTTTTAATCCTCACCAAAACCTCTGGATAAACTCATTTTTAAGTGGCAACCAAACAACATTATTAATTCCTTCTATTCTTATGATTTTACCTGAAATAAATTAATACTCCAAAGTGGGTCTCACCGTTTGAACTTAGCCATAGCTCAATAGTAGACCGACTTTGTTTCAACATCGAGATCATGGGATCATGCGCGCATGTGATGTGTGTGAGTGTGTGGTGTATGTGTAAAAAAAAAAAAAAAAGAAGCCAAAATTAATGAAATGGGTCGGTGTCTTGTTTGGGTTTTAAACAAGCGTCTTGCATAAGGCATGTGGGCATGACACGCATGGGGCGGAATGTTCGTTTTCAACACTTTTCCAAACACGGCCAAACTAAAGCGAAAAAGACACATAGCATCCAAACAAAGGACATTGCAAGCCCACCTCTCATAATGAATTTTTCCTTTCAAAATATCACAAAAAGTCCAAGTCACCTCATGCATGGTTTCCTAGGTTGCTTTCGGTGTAATAGTAAAATGTTTTTGATAACATCGAATTCAAAATTTCCAAAATAGGACTGCTAGCGAACTGGATGACTAGGGGTGTACACGGGTCGATCCAAGTCGAATTGGGCTAAACCCGGTCCGATCACCAACCAAACCCAGCCCGAACCCAGCCGGTCAGCAATCGGGCGAGTTCAGGCAGAGTTCGGGCCAGTTCCAGACCTCACAACAAGTTCATGGGAAGGGCTTTGGCAGATAATCCGCGTCCCATTACAAGGCCCTCGATCAACGGTTTAGATAGTTTAACTATAGACTCCACAAAAAATCTAACTAGTCAGGACATTATAATTTCTTTTTGTATTTGGATGAATCAAGGCCGTTCAAGTTATACGTCTGTGAGGTGGATGAGTCACTGTCACTTCAAAAATGGGTGGTGAACTATCCCAAAAAGGTAAAGGGGAAAGGGACGGGTAGGGTTTGAATATATATATAGATATATATATATATATTATATATATATATATATTATAATATATATATATATATATATATCACACCCACACCCACACACACACACACAATACACACACACACACACACCCCACTTGACCGGGTCGGGCCGAGTCGGGTTTCGAGCCGAGTTGGGCCAAACTGGGACATATCCGAACTCGGCCCAAACTTAGTTTCTGGCCGAAGAAAATGGCCCGTCCCGACCCGAACTCAGTTCTGGGTCGGGCCGAGTCGAGCGAGTTTACTGGGCTAGCCCGGTTCGTGTACAACCCTACAGATGACCGGTCAAGGCGTGTTAAGCATACAATTCGATCCAAATCATATTAGGAACCTCCCTCCCACAAGAAGTAAGATGGGGCCCACCACCATGTTTGTGAGAAATCCACCCCTCCAACAAGAAGTATGATGGGGCCCACTACCATGTTTGTGAGAAATCCACCCCTCCAACAAGAAGTAAGATGCAGCCCGCTACGATGTTTGTGAGAAATCCACCCCTCCAACAAGAAGGAAGATGCAGCCCACTACGATGTTTGTGAGAAATCCACCATATCTATCCATTCTGCCAAATCATATTAGGACATGGCTCCAAAGAGGAGACAAATCTAAAACTCTGAGTGAGATGCAGGAAAAAGTTGGTAGAAGAATGCCTATAGTTGAAACATCAAGGGTCCACCATGATGTTTATATGCCATCCATACCATTCATAAGGTCATTTTTATTGGGATGAACTTAATATCAGCCTGATCCAAAACTTATATGGCCTCAAGAATGCTTCAACAGTGGATGTTCAATCCTCACTTTTTTTCCTTCTACATGTTTTCTCCATGGACAATGCCAAGACGCAACGAGGTTTCAACGATAGGCATTACCCTACCAAGTTTTTCTCACCGTAGCCCACTTGAGTTTCAAATCTGCCTTATTTTTTGGCACGTCTTAACATGATCTGACAAAATAGATGAAAGGGATGGATTTCTCATGGACATATATAATGATAGGCCCACTCATTGCTTGGACCCTAGCATGCATACCTGATGACTCAAAAACCACACATATGAAGTCATCTGATGGATGGACACCAAACAACAATGGAAAATGGAGAATGCTAACGGTCGAATATTCAACAGGTAAACCAAAAAACCTGATGGATAAGACCGTCTAATTGGTTAATTTTTTAAATACAGGCAGCCAATACCACGCCAAGCATGTTCATGAACCCAGTTGATATATCACTCTTCCACGGGTACGATGGAATGGTGGCTCTATTGTATTCAAGTTCTTTTGGCTGTATATATCATCTACATACAATAGGAACAATAGATATATGAAGGGGTGTCTCTTCGAGATGTGGTTTGGGTTTGCCCTTTTATTTAGCAATACCAATACTAGCATGAGCATGATGTGGTATGATTTAATTGGATGGCAGACTGTTGTTAGACATGAGCCTAATCAAGTGCATATTTGATTAAACAACTTTCAAACTAATGTGGATTAAGTATTGCCTCTGCTTGTACCAATGTTAGCATGAGCATGGCATGACATAATAGAATTTAATTAGGCGGCAAGTCGCCATTAAAAATAAGCTCAATTAAATACTATTGTTTGGGTATTGTCCCTGCCTTGTTAAAGTCATATAGTCACAATGTGATGAGATTTGATTGGATAATAAGCTGTTGTTATCCATAAAGCCTAAGGGGCTAGGCTCATACATAATTGGTGGGGCCATCTTCAGGTACTCATTATTTATTTATTTATTATTATGTTATTTTTTTTACACACACACCCTCACACACTCACATTGTAGTAGGATTTCACCACCTATGGGTACTGGAACCCTTGACCAGGTGTTGAAACTCCTGAGAGACTACCACAGGAACAAGACTAAGGACCTTTTAGGTACTTAATAAGGAGAGCATATTAGGTGAGACCCTAGATTCGCCCAAGATTGTGTATGTATTATGTATTCACCAGTCCATCAGTTTTTTCTATCATGTTAGGGCATTATCAAAAAATGAAGCAAATCCAATTATTGGGTGGACCATATCATAGGAATAGTGGCGATTGACCATTAATGGGCCATGTAAGTTTTAGATCAAGCCTACGTTTGTTTTTTTCCTTCATCCAGGCTTATGTGGCCTTATCAACATATTAGATGGCAAGGTAAACACTACATAAACATTATGGTGTGCCCTAATAGGTTTTTAATGGCAGGGCATTTAATCATCGTTGTTCTCATGGTATGCTTCACCCGATAATTGGATCTGCTTCATTTATGAAATAATGCCCTAAAACGATATTAAAAAATGGATGTACGACCTAAGTATAAAATATATACATCATGGTGGGGCTCATGGTAAGGGCCACACCGTCTCGGGTGAGTCCAGGGCCTCACCTAATCAAGAGCGGATTAGGTGAGACCCTGGATCCACGGAGGTGAGTGGGACCCCTAATGTGAGGCTCAAAGCGATGCATGTGCCTTAAGTCCACACTGTCCAATCGTTTTGAAGCTTGTCTTAGGGCATGATCCCAAAAATAAAACAGACGCAAATCTTATGTTTACCATGCCTAAGGAAACAACAGTGATTGAATCCCCACCATTAAAAACTTAATGGGGCCACCGGAATATTTATTTTTTCCATCCAACATGTTGATAAGGTCACAAGGATCTTGATGAAGGGACCATTGAAGTAGCATATTGATCTAAAACTTTTGTGGCCCACGATAAGTTTTTAATGCTTGATTACCACTGTTTCACGTACTGTGGTTCAGTTGAGATTTGGATTTGCTTCATTTTTTAGATCATCTTTTTCAATAAGAATGGATGGTGTGGATATAGTCACATAAATCACAGTGAGTCTCATAGTCAAGAGTACCCACCTTGTGGATCTGGGTTCTCCCTTGATCCACTCCCCCACCATAACCCTTTTCATTTTTGCTTTAACGGGGGCTACGTGACAACTTTTCATCCAATCAAATCCTGTCACATCACAACAATGCGCAATCCTGATCTAGCCCTTCACCTACCACATGAAATGTAGAGTGTTGATGTTATGATCCGGTGTATAGAGGAATGAGGATGGTTAATGCACATTTTAAAGTTAAGACCCACTAGATGATACTATCTGTTGTTTTTTCTATTGATTTTCAAATTGCATATTTGGACCATCAAATATTGTTGTTTTCCGCCATCACTTTAACACCCACGGTCACATATCATATGGTATTATGGATAGGATTTTCTAATAGGTGTGATTTTTAACATTTACACTATCAATTCAACTGACTTGCATATGGACAGTTCTGATTTCTACACCCCCTACCAATTGTATCATGGCTCTACCATATTCAAATTCTTCCGTGTCCATGACTCGTCTCACCAAATATTGGCACGGATTAGGTGAGGAAGGGTAACAACTCAGTGGGTGAGGCCTTGAGCATGGGCCCACCTCGATGCATTCTTTATATATCAAACTTCCTTATCCATTTTGCCATCTCATTTTAAGACATGATCATTGAAATGAGGCAGATTCAAGTAGCAGATCAAATTGCCATTTGTTTTTTCCTTTCATCTATATCCTTATGACCTTATGAACAATCAACTCATACGTGCGTGCGTGCATGGGCACGGGCATAGGCTCAGGCACAGTCATGGTCATGGTCACGATCTCGGGCTCGGTGCAGAGGCATGGGCATATGAGGTAGTATGGTTGTAGAGGTGCCAGTAGCATACTTTACATTTTGCACGTGCACATCATGTCGCAGATAGGTCGCTCCTTCGTGACCTTACGCAAACCAGTGTGACAAAAGCTTTGGGTCAAGTGGTTGGAATGTTTTTGGGCAAGTAGTCTGAATGAGACCATTCAACTTTTTATATAGGGTGAAAACTAACTGCACATGCATTATTAAACTGGACCATGCAAAAACTGCTGCATATGACTAACCCAACAGTCATAAAAAGCCTAGCCAATAAGTCTAAATGACTAGCATGTGGCAGCTGGTTTGTCCCACATGTATAACGGTCAAAAACCGCCAAATAACGGTTAGTTTCTCACCAACGGTCATAAACGGTCTCATGGAGTTATAACCCTTGACAAAAACGGCTAGCAATCATGACCTATATAAACAATGCCTGGGTAGTTCCATTGGACCATCACCAACAACTCAAACCATTATCGCATACTACCCAATAAGAAGAATAACAGTGACTTCTAATCAAGTCAGCAAGGTTTGATATGAACCTTAGCCAACAATCCTCAATAAATAGACCAAAGTAGTGGTCTAATCCAACTATAATTTCTAATCTTATATCTAACATGGGATTTTATTTTTGTTTATATGCAATACAACATCGTGTATACAAAATTTCATTCATGGTTCTTTATGTTTGTTGAACGCATAACTGCATATAAGCTCATCATATCATATTAGTTATTTGACTGCAACCTATTTTTTTAGTTATTTGACTACATCCTATAAACATTCTCAATCACTATGAGAATGAACTAATAACACTTTAAGAAAAGTGTGATCACACTTGTTTCAATATGTCCTTAACATTTCAATTTATTATTATTATTTTACATAAATAATAAATATGTAATTTAGATTAACATAAACTCTCCCATAGGGAATATATTCCAATGATATCTTTATTACTTTCGATGTTCTCTCTTAATACCATATCAAATAATCAATGTATATTAAGGATAATTAAATGGAGCAAGACTCCTGCGTGAGTTTTCTACCACTTAAAAGATCAGGTGATCCTCACATTCGTAAAAAAAAAAAAATGCCCACATTGAATACACCTTAAAGTTTATATGCCATCTACATTGAAAACACCCAAAACCTAAATTTATACAAAACTTTTGTGGCCATATAAATATATCAACGGTGGTAACTAAAACCCCACTGTTTCATCTTGTTTGGGCCATTTGAGTTTTGAATTTATATTATTTTTGGTCTCATTTCTTAAAATGAACTCGAAAAACAAAACGGATGGACAGGTTGAACAAACATCCAAGTGGACCCCACCCAGAATCCCTGTGGAGGAACTTCATGGAAAGGCTTTCGCAGCAAATCAGCGTCCGACTCCGCACCACAAGCTGTGGAGCAGATCCGTATACCCGTGTAAGACCGTAGTGGGTGGTTCCCTGGTTGTGGGGCCCACCTTGATGTACGTGTTGTATATCCACACCGTCCATAGGTTTTTCCAAAACTGATTTTAGGAAATGATCTAGAAAATGAACTACATCCAAATATCAGGTGGACCACACCACAGGAACAATGGTCATTGAACACCCACCATTAAAAACTTTTTAGCTCCGCTGTAATGTTTATTTTCCATCCAACCTGTTAATAAGGTCAAACAGACATGGATGAAGGGAAAACACAATTATGAACTTGATCCAAAACTTTTGTGGCCCATAGGAAGTTTTTAATGGTGGACATTCAATATCTACTGTGTGGTCCACTTGAGATTTATATCTGCTTAATTTTTGGGACCAAGCTCTGAAATGATCTGAAAAAACTGATGGACGACGTGGATATACAACAAACACATTAAGGTGGCCCCACAGTCAGGAAAACACTGGTAGTACCTAATCCGCACAGCGTCCTAGTGGATTTGAGACTCTCTCGTTTTCTAATGGTGCAAAACTCACATAAGAGTCAGACGGATATTTTAGGGCGGTTCAAACTTTCAGGTGTCCTCGCGGTTCACCCAACCGTTTCCCATCTCTCGTCATTGTTCCCTTTTGGGAGAGGGAGACGTCCTTCCTCTCTTTTTCTCCTTTCCAAGAGACAGAGAAAGACAACGACGGAAGTACTCATCTGGTCGGTCCCGAGAGCCACCCAAATCGGTACTCCGTCAAAATATCCGAAACGAAAAAGTTAAAAAAGAAGAAGAAAGAAGGAAAAATCTCACCCCCGATAAAAGAAAAAAATCACACCCGCTCCGGTTAACAAACACCCCCTTTTTCTTACTTTTTTGTCTTTTCATAGCCATTTTTATGTATATATCATATACCAAATATCTTCTCATTTCATCTTCCCTTTTCGTCCCTTTTCCCCTTTTTCTAGGGTTTTTTTTTTCATCTCTTTTATCTCATTCTTCTCATTCTTGCAATGGCATTTGAATCCAAATCTCAGGAGAGGAAGAAGAAGAATCTGGTGTTTTTCGCAGATGTATATAATGTGATGATGCTGCCGCCGAAGGAGATTGATCTTGACAAGGAAGCTGGTTTTGAGCTCCGTTTTCAAGTTCCTGATGTTCGGCTAGCGATGAAAGTGAGTTTTTTTTTTTACTGTTCTGTTATTTTTCTTTTCCCTTTGAATTTTGAATTTTGATTCTTGATTTCTTTATGTTCTGAGTATCTTTAATGTTTAAAGAAATGATCGGATACAGGTGGCTGAATCGGAAGTTTTGGTGCAGCAGCTCTTTCCCGCCAACATGTCTCATGTCTATAATATCCAATCCGTGAAAAAGGTGGGCCATACGATGATGATGATCGCGTGGTACGAAGATCTGGCTGATCCAGTCATTAATGAGTCAGACCAGTACACTAAGTCACGCCAATGGCTGTTTGTTGATCTTGATGTTGTGTCGCAGTGAGTCGGTCTGATTCTCGTATTGGGCGATCATCATGGTATGGCCTGACTTCTGTGCGGATTGGATGTTCTACACATGTGACACGTTGGTTGGAAAAAAATGGCCTTACGCGAACTTCTGTCGACAGTTGTATCTGATCATTTCTCTTGTTTTATTGTTGATTTCCTTTTATTTTAATGTGGACGATGATCACTGTCGTATATTGTTATTCATATGAAGGTTGTTTCTGTTATGGTCATTTGAGAGGAACCGGATTTGGTGAGGCTGGGAAACACCCACTTCTGTGAGGCCCTGACTAGGCAGGATTTGATTGGGATATGTGCCGCTGTCAGAAATGGGGTGACACAATGTGGGCTGAACCAATGGGAGACCTCCACGTCAGGGCCTCACCGAACTCGGTTTTTCCCAGCGTCACCAAATCCGGATCCCATTTGAGATTGAAAGGGAGATCAACGGAATAGAACTAATTATTTTCTTTTAGTTTGATGAGTTTGAGTTTGTTGAAATTTTGGTGTTTATGTGAAAAATCCTATGGTTCCATCAAGGTCATGCAATGGTACAAAGAAAGCTCTGATCATTAATCTGGACAATCCATCATGTGGTCCCACCTATGATTGTGCATACTCTCAAAAACCACTTTGATCAGATGATCTAACTGTCCATTCATTGGCCTGATCTTAATTAATTATAATAGTAACGGTCTGATCTTCATCCAGACCATCCATCACTTGGGTTCCACCATTGATTGCCATCCTCTCATGAATCACTTTGATTGGATGATCTAACCATCCATTCATTGGTGAGGGAAATAGGTGGTCTATATTAATTATACTAGAAATGGCCTGATCATTGATCCTCATCATCCATCACACGGGTCCTGCCTTTGATTGTCCAATGGTAGAATGGTCTGGATCACTTACAACTATCTGTCATGCATGGGTTTATGTGCTTGATCTTTAACTTAAAAAGGATTTTATAAGTTCTCGTGCTTTTCTAAGTTGCAAATTATAAAAATGCTCGCTCACGTGTTAATGTGCCCACGTTCGATGCACATGAAATTTACTTTTCTTTTCAGATACGTGTTGATATCATCTTCGTTTTTCTTTCTTTTTCATGGGCTATTTTTATTTTTCTAATACTGCTGGGGTAGGAGGAACCAAGTGGGATCACAGTCAATTACAGTTCTTCCTACGTTCATTTTTTTTTCTTGAAATGAAGATGAAATTATGTCGCCATTAAAAAAAAAGAGATGAAATTATATGTCGCCATTAAAAAAAAAGAGATGAAATTATATGTTTCCTATAATCCTGTTTTCTTTATTACTATCATCATTATCACCATTATGATTTCCTGTGTTACCTTTACATAGAGGAATGGTTGATGGATCTGCATTAGCTACTTCCGTCACTTCTGTTCATATTGAAGATTGAATTATTGGGCTGTCAGGAATGTTCATTTATATTTTGATTCTACTTGGAGTGGAGTTGATAGGGGAGTGATTTACGTATTACATGAGCTTCATGAAGAATGAAATTATGATTTTGATTGGAAAGTTGTTGAGATGGGTTGACGTGATGCAGGACTTTCTAAGGAATAGAGAAGTTGGTGAGTTTCTCAGTGGGGCTTTAGCAGGTGCCATGACGAAAGCTGTCTTGGCTCCTCTCGAAACCATTAGGTGGGCATTTCTGCAATTATTGTGTATTGTCTTTTTTTTTTTTTGGTTATCATAGCTGCTGCTGTTTTCTATTTATCAAATACTTACTGAAATACACAGCGATCCTCAGCCGCCAATAATCTCTAATGAGGAACTTGTTTCATGACACACACACACACACACACACACACATATATATAGGTTGATGAATTAGGGCAATAGGTTGAATTTGTGAGCTTTACGGAAATATCTGGATGGCTCTGAGGGAGGGTTTGCCAATTTGGTCACCCCTGTATGATTTTCATGATGCCTTTGTTTGCCATTGTAATGCCAGCTAGGTGAATATTTGTGGCAGCTCAGTTCTGTGAGGCTGCATTCAGATACAAATATTAACTAAAATTGCAATAGTTAGTCCAGTTAGTCCAGCAAGTCTTGTAAAGAGATAATGACCAAATTGTAATTACCTTAGTAGCCATAAAAGGAAGTAGCCACAAATTGCAGTTAGATTCCTTTTTAAGTCCAACTCAGAAGGTAACTCGGCTGTTATTTAGAGCCTTGTTCACTAAAATGAATATTAAGGAAGCCAGCTGCAATTTGGCCATTCATGAGTCAGCTAATGCATACGCCACCATATGTGCCAGCATGCCAGACAAGTGAAATATCCAAGCCATCCATCAGGTAGACCTCACCATGTACATGTTACTGCCCATAGATAAAGGTGGTCCACTGATTAGGCATGCCATGATATTAGAAATAAATGGGCGGGTTAGAAATCTTTGGCGGAGTTTTTTTTCGCAACCGTACATTTGTTCAGTTAACTGTTTTCCACCTGACTAGGGAACAGGGAATCTACATAGTGGCACCCTTCTGATGGATGGCTTGGATATTTCACTAGCTGCCATGCTGGCACATGCGTGGCGCGTGCATTATCTGACTTGTACATGTTTGTGGGTTAGCAAAGCCCATCAAACTAGTTATTGAATTTGATTCAACAATGTATCCTAATTCCTAGTAGGCCCAATACTTCATATTTTCAGTCCCGTTGCAGGTCATATCAAGCACGCTTCACTTCCTGTCTTGTTTTATTGTATGAGTCTTATAGAGATATGATTGATGACATAAAGCATAAAATAGGATTGGGCCTAAACTTACGTGTGCTAACTCTATTATATAGCACATTGCCTATTTGATTTAAGAAAGTTATTGGAAGTTATGAGTCCTACTTGCTACTAAATCGCTCCCCAGCTTATTATTCTTGTGGGTATGATTTTGGGATATGATAGTCAGGTCTTGTGTAGATTACAGCATCTTTTCCTACAATCCACATTGTCTTATACTTTTTTGGGGATAAGAAATATGTTTTTGTCTGGTGTGGCCTTGACTGCAATGTCAGTACAATTTTTTATTGGACAACATATTAGTTTTGTCATGGTTGTGGGGTTTGTTGGGATTGCCATGAAGCTGGTAATGAGTAGACCCAACTGAGTTTTTCAAGTTACTGGTTTGACTCAAGAAAGTTGGCTAAGTCTTCTGAGTTTTCATTCAAGCTTTGTAATAACAAATTGAAAGGCTGAGTTTCAAGTTGACTTGAAATCTGTCTGAGTTGTATTGACTCTACTCATTTTCTTTCTACAACTCAACTTCCACGTCTGATGCTGTCAGTGGGTCTCTTTGCAAGAGTTTGATCCTGACAGGTGAAGAAGATGACTTTCTAGAAAAAGTAAACATTTTTCCCCTTCCGTTCTGTCAACATGAACGTGATCTGTGATTACAGAGCAGGAAATGTAATAGTAGCCATTAGATTGGCAGCAGTGGTGTCATCAGCAATGGAAAGTAACTCACATTGGCTGACATTATATATGGGTAAAACTCTATTTGTTTACAAAACAAAATGCCAAACCTGTTTTATGTTTTCTTTTGCAGGACTAGAATGGTGGTCGGTGTCGGGTCCAGACACATTGCAGGCAGCTTTATTGAGGTCATAGAACAGCAAGGCTGGCAAGGACTCTGGGCAGGCAACACCATCAATATGCTCCGTATAATCCCAACTCAAGCAATTGAGCTTGGCACGTTCGAATGGGTCAAACGAACGTTAACATCTTCCCAAGAGAAACGCAACCAAGACAACTGTCCGAAAGTGCGAATCGGCCGTTTCAATTTCGAGTTATCTTTTTCGTGCATCTCTCCTGTGGCTGTTGGTGGTGCAGCTGCAGGGATTGTGAGCACGCTTATCTGCCATCCTCTAGAAGTCATGAAGGTAAAGAAATTGCAAAATGCCAGTCACCTGTAACATGAATAGTGAAGGTGCAGTGGGCAAGTACTTATTTTAGGAGAAGCCAAATATTGTTATCAGCTTGTGCTGTCTTACAATATTCTTCCATTGCTTGTAGGGGTTTCAATGGGCTGGGCTGGTTGATTAGGTTTCCAGGCCTGTCTAGCAACATGTTTTGCTTGGGTCTCATCTTTTGGCATGTGGGCTCTGTCTGTGCCTTTTCATTGGGGCCTAACAAATGCATGGGCGAGGTCAGGGTCTACGCCTGATGTCATTTTCCACCGAGGCCTGGCCCAAACACCAATCCAGGCAGCCTGAGATAAATTTCAGGCCCAAGAAATAAATGTTCTAAGCTGGGACAGACCTATTGCTTGCTCAGCTAGAATAACATGTATTTTATGGTCCACCCAGCAGATAACTTCCAACGTTTCATGGGCGTGTGACATCTGATCTATCCAATAGGTTGGCCCCACCATCAGGATTGCCTTAGGCAAAATGAACCAAATCAACTCATTTAGTGGATCATACTTGTAATTAGCAATTTATCAATGGCTAGACATTGTTTTCTATTGTGTCGCCCACCAGATGAGCACTAGGTGATCCTCATGGCGGGGCCAACCTATTGGAAGGGTTGGATGTTGCTTTCAAATAATAGATTAGAAGTTATCCATTGGGTGGACCATAACTTGTGGTCCAACTGGTTAGACTTGAGACCTCTTTTTTAATGGGTTCCTTTCATCTTTGAATGCATCTAGTGGCCTGTTGACTGCAGAAAACAAAAAACAAAATAAAAAGTTTCTACTGTTTCTTTGAATCCTCATTAGAGTATGTTACAGGATCGCTTGACCGTAAATCCCGGGGCTTACCCTACTATTAGCCTTGCTCTTCACAAGATCTACAAGGACGGTGGAATTGGCGCCTTTTATGCCGGTATTTCACCAACTCTGATTGGCATGCTTCCATACAGTACGTGCTACTATTTCATGTATGATGGGATGAAGAACTCTTACTGCCAAGCAAAGAAGAAGGCTTCACTAAACCGTGTAGAGCTGCTTCTGATAGGAGCTCTATCAGGTGAGAACCTTTGTTTTTTTACACACACCCCACCCACTCACACACCCACTCACACCACATGGGCACTGGATTCCTGGTCTCGGTGTTGAAACTCCTGTGAGTCTACTACTGAGCCATGAATGGAGACCTACTATCAGGTGAGAACCTGGCTTTAGCTTTCCATTTTCTTGCAGAATAAAATAATTCGAACCCTTTGACATTTCCATTTAGGGGTGTTTGGATGGAAGAAAAGTAAAACGTGAGACAAATGTAACCTGGAATCCTCAGGAGCCAGGGAATAGAAAACCATGGATGCTGATTTTCCATCTATCCATTGTTTGTTTCGGATTCCAGTTTTTCATGGATTCCACATACGGTCACCTTTGTTGTCTTCTCTACCTTGGAAATTGATTCAACATCTGTTTTGAGAAAATGAATGTCCGTAGTTTTTGAGAAAAAAGTTGAGAAATGGAAATCAGTTTTAAGGCTTCTTTTTCTCCCCCTTCTCAAGTGGTGGAAAACTGGGTTATCCCATTGTTCTAAAACTTGGTGAGTTGACTCGAAACTCAGCTGAGTCAACTTGATTCGGCGGGATTTGATTCATGACTCATGGAAACTCGCTGAGCAGCGTGACTTGTCCAAGACTGGTCGAGTCGGCTCGAGAACTCAACTGACTCTATACGACTCGGCATGACTGGACTGAGTTACTGACCCAGTCAGCTGGGTTCTATTTTTAAAACTAAAAATGTTTGGCATGACAGTCGAAGAGGCAACCTCTTTTGCAAGGGAGAGAATGTGCTACCACTGTACTAGAATGTGCAGTTTTGTGTTGTTCTGGTATTTTTAGTCGGTTATCTGTTTCCAACAGCTTTAAATATATTAAATAATAATAAAATCAATTATAAAATATTGATTTGAGTTACAATTCCAAAAAAAAATAAAAAATCGAGTAGAGTTGATTAAAGACCAGGATGTGTCCTCAAATTGACTTAACCTGGCTAGATAATGAATCGAGTCAAGTTTTCGAGTATTTGAACTATTGGTTTTCCATGGAATCCAATTTTGTTTCTGGGTTCTCCACAATCGTAAGCATCT
Source organism: Magnolia officinalis (assembly GCA_021015155.1). Taxonomy (NCBI): domain Eukaryota; kingdom Viridiplantae; phylum Streptophyta; class Magnoliopsida; order Magnoliales; family Magnoliaceae; genus Magnolia; species Magnolia officinalis. The sequence continues at coordinate 62,301,484 of JAJHSJ010000015.1, read as the reverse complement.
CGTTAGGGACATATGTTAGTGAATTTCTCGGAGATTGCTGAAAGCAAAAGCTTCCGGATTCCTGATTCATCAGGCTTAGATTGAAACACTGTTGTTTTGTCGTTTTCTTGGGGAAACAACTGCAGTGTCTTTTGTGGATGTGTTGGGTTATTGGCATGAGATATGATAGGGCACTGAAGACTGACCTGTCATATGCTGGGTGTCTGTTAAACACTTCCATTTGAGATTGGGCCAGACTAAGATGCCCACTTCCACCATTTTGTAAATGGTGGTGACTCATCCAGATTTTGGGTTGTGCATGTCACCGTACATGGGTATCAATGTGTTATGAACTGTCTAAATCATCGGCCTGTTGTGGATCGATCATCATCATCGTCTAAACCTTATCCCAACCAATTGGGGTTCGCTACAGGAATCCTTTTCCGCCATTCCACTGTACCAAGGGCTACAACTTTAGTTAGACCATAGGTCAAATGCCCTAGCATGAGTTTGGAATGCCATATTGTCCTGATTCGTGATGAAAGTTATGGCATTGACGCTGGCTGCCGACCTGATGCAACCCACTTTTTATGGTCTTGGGAGTTGGGACCTTACACAGCCGTTATGTAATAAACTATTACATAGGTTGATTATAATCAAGCAATATCTAATAGTATATTAGGTAGGTTGATTACAATCATCGGATTTTGTTTTTGATCCAGAATTCCCGGTCTTATTGAGAAGACATTCTTAACCATAGATATCCGTTGTGGAATTCTAGCTATTGACAATCTCTGTTTAACCACAAAATTGGATGGTTATGATCAACCAAGTGCGATTAACATGTTTCTTGAAATGTGCTCCATCGATAATGGAGTCGAAATGTGCTCCATCGATAATGGAGCAATTTTGGATCAGTGTTCATGTATTCACCTTATTGCACAATCCTAGTCAGGTGTCGTTCCTGCTTTGAATTGCCCTTCAGGCTCATGCTCATACTCATACTCATACTCATGGCTCCTAGCTGCATATACCTCCTGGCATGAATCAGATGCTTCCCCGTTCCTGCACTTGTATCTGTTCCGTTCATACCATGCTTCATATAACTATAGTATGCACATGTGCTGTCTGGTCGTATGTTCTCCCCCTCGCTTGGTTGGTAAGTAGAAACCAAATCCTCACTGTAGATAATTTGAGGAAGAGGGGGATGCGTCAGCTGCTGAGAGCATCGACCACCTATTTTTCCATTGTCCCTTTTCTACGGATATTTGGAATTAGGTGTTCAATATGCTAGCATCTATAGGGGATCCACTGTTTAGATATTCGGGAAGAAATCAAGCTGGTTAACTATGAGGTTGGACAATGGGTAGTCTGGAAAACCTTGCAATTTTTTATAAAGCATCCATTGTTTCCATACAGGTCTTGTGTATGGTGTACCTGATATTTGACCGCCCTGAATATTTGTTTAAATGATCTGCATGGTGGTCCCACCTGGTGCATGGATTAGATGTCCTGGACATGCTAGTTTGGCACGTCATGCCCATGCGTGGATTGGTTTGGCATGCATGTGAAGAGATGTCTCCGGTGGACACGAAAAGGTGCATAAAGGGATCTGGTTCCTTGAAGGTTCTGTTCTGCAGGAACTGATTACCCACAGGCAACGTACCACAACTTGTGGTACCGTACCATGTTTCCGGCAAATGTTTAGGAAATCAGGACCATGAAAACGATGCGCTCAACCACTTGTCTAGGAAATCGCCTCTTCTCGAAACCAAGCTGTCCACTCACTATGTGGGCCACACCTATATGTTGATTCAGATAATTGGTTGCCCATTGATTGTGATGGTATGGCCCTCCTGATGAGCATAGCGGCCTGGTTTTTTTGACAGGCGATCTACATGGTGGGCCTGAAAAAATGACATTTGGGCGGTAGCTCTGGTACCCTCCCTTTTTTGTGGTACATAAGTTTTGATAACTTGTGCATAGTTGAATTAGTCTCATGTAGCTAAAGTATCGAGAAAAAAAAAGGGGGAAAAGAAGCATCAGCTGTATGACCTCTTCCTTTTCTCCTGTCAGGTTTCACAGCCAGCACGATCAGCTATCCATTGGAAGTGGCGAGAAAGCGCCTGATGGTTGGATCACTGCAAGGGAAGTGTCCAGCCAACATATCCGCGGCATTGTCAGAGGTCATTCAGCAGGAGGGGCTGCTGGGTCTCTATAGAGGGTGGGGCGCGAGCTGCTTGAAAGTAATGCCGTCATCTGGCATTACATGGATGTTCTATGAAGCATGGAAGGATGTTTTGCTCGTTGACAGGCCCCATTTGTAGCTGATTTTGATGTGGGGCTATGGATTGAATTCATCCACTTCGGGCGCCCTTCCATGCACAATGCTGTCGGGGAGAGGCGATGATTTATATGGCTGTGGTGGGATTGGTCCGGTGAGAGAAATTGTCGGGATGGCGCATTGGTTTATGCTAACAAGATTCCTGGATCAGGCAAGATGTTGATCTACATTGATATGATTTAATTGCTTTCTTTTGCACCAATGTTTAGCTGAAGAGAAAACTTTGATACTCGGCAGAGTGTGATGGATGATACGCAGGCACTTGGAGATTACATATAAATTGGCTCCATGTCATGAAAAATAATTCAAAGTAAACCATCCAAAATATGGGTCCCAGTTTAAACGAACGCCTTGTTTGATTATCCGACTATTGGATGGTTAGAAATGTAAGTTAAACATTGGTCCAATTTCCACAAACAAGTGTCCATGGATTTGGATGTTAGGATTGTTAAACCACTTTGTTTTTAGGGCTATTACTTCCTGCTATAGTTTGATTTATTGTATGCCATGTGTGAAATTTCTTACTGCCTGTGTATCAAGCATCCTGCTCAGTTGGAGTATCAAATAACTCCCCTATGGTATTTGTGTCACTGGTTCCAGAGAAAATACAAGTTATCGGCTTCAATTTCTGTGCATGCTGTGTAAATGTGGAAGATCAGGACCGTTCATCTGTTGGAACCTGTGGTGGACTGTGAGTGCATCCATCCTAGTCAATGGTTGGATGGATTTTGAAGGTTACGACCGAGTGGCTGTAAAAGGGCGAAAAAAAATCCAAGAAAAGATAAAAAAACAATGGGCAGGATTCTTCCAATTGGTGGCTAGGGTCATCCCCCTGGTGTGATTTTGGGTGTATGGCCCACCCCTAGTTAGGTGGGAGTGTGGGCCCATGTTCACCTGGATTTGTGCTTGTGATACACATGTATAATATACTTCACACGTTTCGTTTCATTCCCTTGTAAATTTATAGGATTGACCTGATTTTCGGACCATCGTCCACGCACGGTGAATAACCTGGATTTGCACAAATGGGTTTATAGGCTGGACTTGGGTTGGTCTCAGTCAAGATATTATCATCTCTCTCCGGCTCGGACCCAGCAAGATGAGAGTCTTACTCAGGGGTAGATATGGGATTGAACATTGCAATATCTAGTTATGTGAAAGGACATGACATTTCACTTGGATATTGGATTTGGATATGGATCCTGACATCATCCAAAGAAGTTGGGACAGTTGGGTAGTCTAATATATGACTAATGCCTACTTTAAAAAAAAAAAAAAAAACCTTAAAAAATAAATTAAATATAAATATTCTTAATAAAAGTTAAATATCTAATAAAATTAATAATATATTTTTTAAAAAAATTTATGTTCATGGTAGCTGCTAAATAACATAATAGGATAATATAAAGCAATAAATTCTAGAACTTATAAATAAAAATTCTCCACTTTGAATGGTTAACAATGGTAACAGTATTGAAAGTGGATTGCCTAGTGTCACGAGGGACATCTCTTGTGGCCTGACATGATGAAATTTGATTGGGTCAGATAGAGCCCATCAAACCCACCATAAATCTGGGGGACTCGGATTGCGTCCTACACTCCCCCCCATCTGTGGGGCCCACAGTGATCTAAGTGTTTTATCCATGCTGTTAATCGCTTTTATCATATCATTTTAAGGTATGATACCAAAACTTAGGCAGATCCACATCTCCAATGGACCACACCAAAAGAATCTGCATTGATAATGACACCCACCGTTGAAAACTTTCCAAGGGCCACCATTATGTTTTTTTACCATTCAACCTATTCATAAGGTCATGTAGACATGGATGAAGTGAAAACACAAATATCAGCTTGATCCAAAACTTCTCCAGCTCTCAAGAAGTTTTTAATGGTGGACGTTTAATTCCCATTTTGTGGTCCAATTAAGACTTGGACCTCCCTCAGTTTTTGAATCATACATTAAAATGATCTGAGAAAAACTATTAACGGCGTGGATAATACACTTACATCACGGTGTGCCCCACAGAGCCCTGCCCGGACGGATTACCGTCCGGGGAGGGGTAGGACGCAATCCGCGTCCAAATCTGGGCACTTGGGCCCTGGAGATTCAGTCGCCAGGCAATCTGTGTCCTACTGTATCAACCTCATCATCCATGTCAATATCAATTTAATAAGACATATATTAATATTTTTATATTTCAATTAAAATATTATTAGATGGGTTAGGTTATGCAAATCCGTCCAGTTAATTTGGTATAAATATCCAATATCCAACCTACTTAAGGAATCGGGTATGTTGGATAATCGGGTTTCTATAGCGGGGCCCTTAACCGTTAGATGGATAACCCATTTGATATATCAATCTGCTACGTGTACTATGAAGTGGTGGATGTAACATATTTCGATTCTCCTGCATCTATCATACTATCTCCCTTACTCAAGTGAAATGCAGAGGCTTACTAGACCCACATGAACCTCCACACGCGTGCAACCGTGACCAGTGAAGAAGAAATCTGATCCGTTTATCTTGTGGGGCCCATAGTCTTGGATGATCTGAGCAAAAGTTTGAGGTTGTTCAACTATTGGTCAGATCACCCATGCATGAAAAAGATGGAAGGCTACAAGTGCTTGTAGGCTATCCGTTGGTTTTGCGTGTGGCTTTATGACATGTAAATAGCATTATGATCTGGACAGTGGGTCCCACGTGATACACGGATCGGATGTACTAAGACGTGTCATTCTTTCACGTGCATCTTACTGTAGAGGTATGTGTTGGGACTGGTGCGTGTGGGCCAGCTGAACTTCTACTTTTCCAGGGCTGAACTATAAAGTGAGATGATTGCCGACTCCACTTCATAAGCTTCAGGTGAAACATCAGATACAGCGGCAGTACGTGAATGTTCACGTACAGCCATCCCTTTACGTCAACGTGTGATATATGTAAAATATCTGATCCGTACAAAAGTCATGGAACACTATGGTAATCATATAATATGAAAATAAATCTGAGCCATTCATGAAAAGAAATATTACGCTAACTCATATCAACGGTTGTATTTTATTTTTACGTTGTGTCCTGGTCAATGAATGGTTCAGCCTGATTTCCGCATCAGGGGATTTCCAATATGTGACTCGTTGGAATGAAAGAAATGGCTGTAGGTGAAAGTTCACATACAGCTGCTGTATGTATTACTTCTTTCTTTTCCTTTGAAGCCGGAAGAACTGGATATGGTACATTCATCTCTCTAAAGTACACGAGGCCTTGTGATGTACGAATCGGATCCATCCATATGAAGGGGATGAAATGGATTATTTAAGACCCAAAAATATCTCTTGTTAGAAAATCTGATCCATTGATCTGTGTTCACTAAAGTAGCGGTGGAATACAAAGATAGCTGACCATCAAATTAGGTGGTGGATAAACTTTAGAAAAAGTAAAGGATTTGATGGTCACATGGGTTTTATTTTCAAAGTATAAGCCATCCATACTGTAGATGAGTTGAACCTTACATGCCACGTGTCATACGGAGAGATAACTCTACCATATTCCAGTCCTTCCGGCTCTACCGTATCATCTCCCTTTCCTTTTCTGAAAAATGATAAGATACAGCGGCTGTATCAATATTTCTAGTACATCCCCCTTTTCCTACCAACATGTCTAATTCGTATAATATCCAATCCGTCCAAAAGGTGGGCCATAAAACTAAGATCACGTAATATAAAATCAGGATTATTCACTCACTGAGTGGGCCATACTAAAATACTTAAGTCATACAAGGATGACTGTATCAGAACTTCTGTATGACCTATAGGCAACGGTGCCACGAGTTGTGGTACCGTACCATCTCTTCTTCCAACGTTCCATTCATGTGGGACATCTGTACCATTAAAATGATAGTATTCACCATCAAGATCACGTTACATAAAAATAATTTTTCTCTGCTTATTAATTGGACCACGCCGGTTGTTAGGACAGACCTTCGTTTTTACATGGTTTCACTGATATGGCCCACCTGACGATCTTACATGTCTTAGTTTTTATGAATTTAATCTCCATGACGGGGCCTACCATTTTGATGGTACTGATTTCTTGTATGATGGAATATTGGAAGAAAAGAAGGTGATGTACCATACATTGCAGTACCTTGCTTGTAGGTGATTATTTCTGCTTTTCCTACTGTCCTGACTCCTGAAGTAACTTGCTCGGTGGGGAACGGTATTATTGTAGTTGTGTGAAAATGTCGAGGGTAGTTTTGTCAAATGTGGGATGAAAAAGCAGGAAAAAGTAAGGAGCTGGAACTGAAGGTGGAGAGACGAATGCCAACAAAAGAAACAGCCTTTACATGCATGCAAGAATCTGCTTTGATGGTAGGTGCGAGTCCATATCAACCTCCATTAACCTCCTTTACTCCCATCAATGGCCCTGATTTCTATTAAATTTCTAAAACTGCCACTAATGGGTTTTGTACAAGAGCTTTGCTACGCTCTCGCGTGTGCAATAAAGCTCATGACACGCCACACATATGCCAGCATGGTGCATAGGTACGAGATCCTATCCGTCCATCAGGTTGGCCAGACATTCTCCATGTTTTCATATAAATAAATATAGTGGTTGGATCCTGGAGCCCACCGTGATATCTGTTTTATATCCACGCCGTCCGCCCATTTTTCCTTATCATTTTAGTACATGAGCCCAAAAAGGAAGCAGATCTGAATCTCACGTTTATAATGGTGGGTGTTCAATCATCACTCTTTCCTATGGTGTGGTCCACCTGAGGTTTGGATCTGCTAATTTTTAGGCCCACGCCATAAAATATGCTGGCAAAATGGATGGACCATATGGATATAGAACGCATACATCACAGTCAATTATCCACCGAATCCGCGTCGAGCTCGTAAGACTTTCAGAGCCCGTACATTTTCTGCTAACTGTGGCCCAGATAACTAGTGGACCAACCTCATTCTTTGGCTAGGAAATTAACATGGGGGTCCCATTTGGATGGACGGATTGGATCTAGGACATATCTTGCCATGCTGGTACATGCGTGGCGTGTACATGAGCTTTTTGTACACGCGCGAGTGCGCTTACTAAATTGTTTATTCCACTGCTGTCGCAGTCTTTGCAAGTGGACGAGGTTACCGGGTTTGAAGTATCGCCCGATCCGTACCGGTATCGTCCACGAACGATACAAAACAATCTACGTGCGGTGGATTTTTGGATTGTAGCCGTTTATAGTGGGATCCATGATTTGGACGATAGATCAAGTACACTAATGCCACGTGTACAATCCATGTGTGCAAGTGCACGGATCTTCACACTCTGACAGAGTATCAATGTCTTTTTTTTTTTTTTTTTTTTTTCCTTTCTTGTTAGCCTGTTAGTACACCTCAATGTCATTTCACACGTCACTGTTAGCCACCACTAAGGAATCGATACCGGACCTCGGTGTTGAAACGAGATATCCTTCACTCAGTCTAATACACGCCTTGATGTGGGGCTCACCTTGATGTATGTGTTTTATATCTATGCCATCCATCGATTTTTGGAGCTCATTTTAGGGTATGATCCCAAAAATGAAACATATCTAAAGCTCAGGTAGACTACACCATAGGAAATGGTGGGGATAGTGACAACCATGATTGAAACCTTCCTAATGCCCACGGTAATGTTTATTAGCCATCCATCCTGTCCGTGAGGTCACAGAGACCTGGATGAAGAGTAAAAAACAAATATCATCAGCTTGATCCAAAACTTTTGTGGCCCTTGATAAGTTCTTAACGGTGGGCATTCAATTATTACAGCTTCCTATGGTGTGGTCCACTTGAGGATTAGGTTTGTTTAATTTTTGGGCTCATGCACTAAAATAAGCTGGCAAAGCAAATGGATAGCATGGATAAAATATGCGTCTTGGTGGCCCCCACAACACTTGTCACTCTTACCCCAGTAAAAAAATGATGGTGACTCTTCATCCATACACATGGTATAGTTGTACCGCAATTCTAATAATCCAGATTGCTGAATCAAATGTGTATTGGGCATGGCCTTAAAATTCACATTGATAATATTAAATTAACAATCTAATTTAAAACTCTCAATTTGGACTACTCATTGTTTTCCTTTTAATCACCCATTTAATAACTATTGTTGGATCGTTTGAAATTGCTAGATTAATGAGTTTCTAGATATATGTTCCATTCACAATGGGACCTATAATTTGAATGATCAAGATAACTCTGTATTAGTGCAGCGAGTGGAGGTTTGTCCCTTTCATTTTTTGTACTTAAATTTAAAAAGAGTTACTCAAATTTCAATTAGCAAAACAGTATCTACAATTATCATATATGAATAAATAAATTAACAATAGCTTTGATAGCAACTTAAAAAATTAGTCGATGTCATTTTAATTAATGATAATTATGTATTAAAGATTAATATTTTACTAAAGTAATTATAAAAACTAATGATTTATAAAAGCTCTAATATATTATTAATATAGATAAAAATAATGTCAATTGATTTTTTAATTGGCTACCAACCGATCTCTAAAGAAGTAGACATAACTTATTAATATTATAAAAATTCAAAAAAGAATGTTTAAAGATAGTCAGGATGGGTCTAATTATAAACTTTGTTTTCATAAATGCCATGATTTAAGTGGTATGTGCAATGCTTGTAGAGAGAGAAAGATACCTTTTTAAAGGGAAGAGAGAAAAAATAAGAAGAAATAGATAAAAAGCACGTCGCTTCGAGCACATGCAAGGTAAAAGAGTAGGTCTTAATATGAGGGAGAGCAAGAAGTATATACCAATGTTACATAGTTGTTATGGTAAAATGAGTAGGGTTAAATTTTTTAATATTTTAAATTTATATTAAAAATTTTATTTAATATTTCATAAAATCTAAAAACCTACCACTCTCCTATGACTAATGGCATGGGCAAAAATGTCTATTTGCCCCTATGTGTCTAAGTGATGGCTCTTGTGCATGTGTTGCATATGAGGTTGGGTTGATTAGGTTGGGCCATGGCCCCAGATCGGCCCAACCCGACCTAACCTCAAATTCGGGTTGGGCTAATCGGGTTCGGGTAGAGCCCGACTCAAATTGCATCCCTGGCGGGCGGTGGCATTTTAGTAAATATTCTTGAAAAAGGAGACGGAATTACACAATCGTGCTTTTTTCCCACCCAATCTCTCTCTCTCTCTCTCTCTCTCTCTCTCTCTCTCTCTCTTCCTTCCAACATCCTTCGAAAAATCCAGCACCAGATAAGCTGATATTGGCATAATAAATGGAGCGGAATTCGAACGAAGATCTGCTCTGTCGTAGCTTGAATCGATCGCATCAGCAGCAGCATCAGGACTTATCGAGGAATCTCGGAATTCCCGAGGGCTTTTCAGGGATGAAAGGTGGCGTTTGGGGCTTGGGACCGGACCTAGATGAGCTGCTGGGGCTGGAGATGGTAGTAGAAGAGGAAAACGAGAATCGGATTTCGAAAGAGGAGGAGAAACGAAGGAACGGTGGCGGGATTTTCAGCGCAGGAGTAGACGTTTCCTGTGCTGATTTGAGTTTCGGTTCCGGCAACAACTGCACGGTTCGTTCTTTCTTTTCTTTTAGAATAACCTTATGTGTGTGGGGCCACCATGATATACGGCCAAAGGTTTAAAATCGGTGTTATCGGCCACCGCCGCATCAGCCAATCATCTCTCTGTATCGCGTTGTTTCGGGCCGATACAGCTGTATCGTTCATCGACGATTCTTGGCGATACGTACCGGTTTGGAACAATACTTTGATTCTTGTGTAGGGTCCACATCCACTCCGTGGATCATTTGGGTTGCCTCATGTTCTCGTTAAATCTCCAAAATCAGGCAGATCTAAAACTTAGGTGGGCCACACCATGTAAAATCGTGGTTAAAACCTCTAAAATCACGTTCTGTGGCCTACCTGAGTTTTGGAATGAGATGATTTTTGGTTTTTCCATTCATGGTTATGGGCCAGATCTTATGAATGGATTGGATGACATGTTAAGCAAATGATGGGCCTCACACAAAATCTGTAATGTTTTAACAGTATAGAGGCTTCTCCATCCCAACTGTTCCCTATGGCGGGCCCACCTGATATATATATATATAATATATATATATATATATATAATATATATATAATATATATATATATAAACATGGCCTTTGAAAGACGGGGTGTGGATGGAGCAAAGGTGGGCCCTACATGAGTAGTTGTACTCTTATTCCAGTAGTGCCCGGATTTTCATTTGTTTGTTTTGTTTTCTTTCTTTCAACGTCAGCTCCCAACAACTTGATAACTTTATATAGAATATGATTATTATACAACCATGCCTATGGTCCTGCTTAATGTGGCTTATCCAAGCCGTCCATCCAATTTTTCAGCTCATTTTAGGAACTTAGTCCAAAATAGAACCATATAAAAAAGCTTAAGTAGACCACACCACAGGAAACAGTGGGACAATAACGTCCACCATTGAAATCTTTCTAGGGCCTACTGTGATGTTTATCTGTAGGGCCCACATCCACAAAAAGATTTTTTGGCGTATGTTATTTCATTTTTATTACAAATAAAAAATTTCATTGTTTTTTATATTGTTGAATCATATTTCATTTTTGTTTATATATGATTATAAAACATTTTATACTTAATTTATTTCAAAGTTGACTATTAAAGGAAAATGAATAATTTTTAAATTTAGTTGTTCACGACGTGAAATGACACTTTTACTTTTAACTTAATAAAGATGAGAGAGATTTTCATTTTGAATTAGATATAAATTATTTGGGTATGTGGGCTCCTACATGGTTACATGATCTGGATTGTCCAATAGTGGTAATCCATGTCATTTGCTCTATATCATTTGAATGGTGCATTAAAATCATCAAAATGTCAAGGATAATATTTTTATATTTACATGGAAGTGAAATGATAATTTCTTTCATCTCTATAGAGTAAAAGGTAAAAGCATTATTTTATATGGTAAATAGTTGAATTTAATGGTCAATGTCTCTTTAAAAGTCAACTTTAATGTAAATTAAACAAGGTGTTTTATAACTTTTTTATGAAAAAAAAAAAGATAGAATTATTTAGTAATAATGAAAAGGGAAACAGTTATTTGACCTATAACCAAAAAAAAGAGAAGAAGAGCTATATGTCCAAAACTTATACAAAAATGTGTGATCTAAGACTTGGGTGGGCCATACCACCTTAAATCATGCTTAAAACCTCTATAATCACATGGCGTGGCTCACATGAGTTTTGGAATAAAATATTTTTGGGTTTTTATTTTTCATATGACCATTGCAAAGGAAAGCATTTGATGGTTCACATTCAACCCAATAAAATCTATAGTTAGGATACTTTTCTGAGCATTATCATTGGATGATAGGAGATCAAAATAGACCCCACTGGATGGACAGTCAAAATTGTCCAACCATACAATGGTTTTTGTAAGGCGCACGTGCAAAAGAAGAAAAAAAAAAACATGTATAATCTCTTTGCAAGGTTCACTGTATAATGACGGTGTGATATTCATTCTATTCATAATTTGATCCACATTATATTAGACATGGAAAAAAAAAAAAAAAAAGCTCATCCAATACTCAAGTGGGCCATGCCATATGGGCATAGCTAACCAAAGTTTTGGATGAGGTTGATATTTGTATTTACAAAGGAAAGTCACCTGATGAATGGATTGGATGGCATATAAACATCACGGTAGGCTCATGAAAGTTTCAAAGGTGGCAGTTCCTATCCCCACAGTTTCTTGTGGTGCGGCTTATTTGAGTTTTGCATCTACTGGTGAGATGAGCCAGCGTGGGCCTGGAACCTGGTCTGGTCTCTAGAGAGATCAGGCTCTGGCCTGGACAAGTCTCTCCTCACCCTGGCTTGCAGAGCTGCAACCCTAGGACCTAATTCTCAGGTGGTTTTCAGACATCCAAAGCATGCAGTTCTTTATCGTGGTGAATGACCAACCATACGTTAGGTCTATGTGGAGCCCACCCACCATGTGTTGGATCTCTGTGGAGCCCATGTAAGTCCTTTATCACGGGAATGATCAACATATGTTTGATCTCTGTGGAGCCCACCTGTGGTTTGTATTCGGAATCCAAGCCATGCATCCAGTGAAAATCCTCATATTCACTGCACATCACAAGAATTATCCTGATCCAAAACTCAGGTGGGACACACCAATGAAGCAATGCACAAACACACCCAAAAACTATATATTCATAAGGTGTGGCCCACCTGAGTTTTTGGTATATCCCTTCATCCAGGTGGGGCTTACCTGGGCAATGTTTTGGATGGCATACACACAATACAGTGACCCCACATTCCATTTGGAAGGGGCTGTCACCTTCCCCAATCTCCCCCATTATTCCCCTTGGTGTGGTCCACCTTTATTACTGGTTGGGCTGGGATTTTGGGGTCTAGGATTAACATACGGGGTACATCTAATGGACGGATTTGATGGCACTCATACATCACGGGTGGTCACCCACAGCTCCAACATATGGTAATTTTCACCACACATTCAAACCGATGCCGTCATTCCTCACCTATAATTATCACATAGTTGGTAGAAACTGTTTTTTAACAAAGGGTTTTTTGTGTACCGTCACCACATTGGCGAAATGTGTTAACCTTCGCTGGTCTTCACCAGCATAATCGGCCGATATTTTCATTGATCAGGGCCATCCATTAGAGTGGCCACCTCTTGGATAGGCCGTTGGCCAAAGCCCAGATTGATTTGATGATCTGAACCATGCAAAAAAGTATACATCAGTTCGATGGTCAATGAAATTTCAGCCATGAAGGTTGAAAACAAAGAAAAAAAGGAGGCTAATGTCGTATTGACCATCCCATTAACCAGACATTCTAAGCTACTAAGAAGCATCTGCTTCAATCTGGGTTTTGATCAATGCCTTATCCAAGATGCGGTCGTTCCAACGGACGGTTTGGATCAACTATCACAATCACCAATAGAGGCCGTTGAAGATTAACATTACCAAGGTGGCAAAGATTTCCAAACCCAATTGCATGTGTTTATTAATGGCGATGTATTTTAAGATATTTTACTACGAAGACAGGATACAGTAAGCAGCATTACAGCTTGTGGGCCCCCACGAATGTGGACACAGAATCCAACGGCTAGGCATTCAAGCATTTCTCCGACCATTGATTCCCAATCATCAATATGTGGTATGTCCATGTATCTCACATTTCAGTAGTTTTCCGCATTCAAGCAAAAGAAAATCACAACTGAGAATGTATGGACAGTACACTCTTTATCTCTTAGTGTTTACAAGTGGGGTCCACAATCAAGCAGTCCAGATCGCTTATCTGTTTCGATGGATCATGGCCCAAACATAACCTCGAACAAGATTTGATTTCAAAGTGCGACCCATTGAACTGTTAAAAAATGGCCCAAGATCTTCTACAATGGGACAATCAGCAGTCTGGCTCAATTAACCATGGGCCCCACTAATCCAATCTGAAAAATCTCTAGTAATTTGGATTGCTATTTCTGCCAATCTGATATTAAGGTTCTATACTTGTAGTGTAGATTAACTTGTAATATAGATACATGTTCAGAACTTGGAGATTTGTAGTCTGATCTATCTATTCTGTAATGTCTTTCCCATCAATTTCAGCCCTGTCATTCTCGATCCAACAGCCTAGATTTGATCCAGTTTGATCAAATGCATTACCTATGTATAGCCCACCTAATGTTTACTGTAACAGATGCTGCTTTTTCTTTCTCATCTAAAATGAAATTTCTCTCAAAGTTTCCATTTAAAATGAGAGATCTCTTTCATTTTGTTCAAGAAGTTGTGAAGAATGCCATTGTTGGAAGTTGGGAGTCTGCTTTTGAAAGCAGTTTTTAAATTGATGGCAGGTTTGGCTGCAACTAATATCATGAAACTTCATGATACTTTGTACCTTTTTTTGTTTTGTTTTGAGAATTGATAATTTTTATAAGAAAGCCAAAAAGGCCAAAGAGAAAACAATGATCAGCTAGAAAAAGCTAGAACAATCAGCACCCAAAAAAACTCAGGAATCCAACACCTTGATATACATAAAAGTCCTTACAACTTCAAAAAGAAAATCACTGCGATTCCGGAAGCAGTGATTATTCCTCTCTCCCCAAAGGTTCCAAAGACTGGCAAGCAGGGCTAGCCGCCATCTCGACCTGCCTTTTTTCCCAGGGCAATCCCCTTGATAGAGCTCGCATTACCCACGGGACCTTGAAAAAGGCTAGAAAGCTATCCCACATACTCTAGTGAATGGGCAGTAAATGAAGAGATGATCCACTGCTTCCATGTCTTTCAAACAAAGGAGGCAGGAGGCGAATATTCGGGTGCACCAATAGAGTGATTAATCATGAAATTTCATGATATTTCTTGCAACCAAATGCACCCCAAAAGAAAATGCCAACATTGTATTGATGGATTACTGCTATCATCTTACATCTCTTGCTCTTTTTCAGGTCATGAATTGTAGATGGAAAATCCTCTGTTTTGTCATTTAGATTCAAATATAAGCTCGTGTTTGAATGCAACAATGAATTGAATTGTGATAATCAGTTCAGTAAAGTGGAAATGGCCCAATTGCGATCACGCTATTTAGTGTCCGTGTTGAGGAGCTATGGTTCAAATCACAATCACAATGCTTTCACATTGGACTTGAACGGAACGGGACTGCAATAAGTGATTGCAATCCAGTCGTTTTCATTAATGCAATTCACTTGATCAGTGCGTCCAAATGCATCATAAGGTGTGCCATGTAAAATTGAAATTGGTACTTCTCAACATCAATACATATCATAGCTCCTTTCACCTATTTGGTCACTGTGTTGATTTTTTGGAGAGTATGGTTTTGTAGGCCCTGCATCCGCTTGTAGCGGTTTAACAGTTGCATACACTGGTTCAGCTGGAAGTCCGATTTCGCCTCATAAGCTTAAAAGTGGAGATAATCAAGGACAGGGAGCAACGAGTGGTTCTTCAAGGGAGCAGTCGGATGATGATGATGAAGCTGGGCCATGTGAGCAAAGCAAGGATGGCATCGATTTGAGGAGCATGAGAAGGTACATACACACTAGCATTTCTTTTGGTTGTTTCAACAGTCGGTACGGGTGTGTTTGGTTGCACCAAATATAATGAAATTTTGATATATGGTGCAACCAAATGCATCCTAAGTAAAAATTCCAGTTGTTGATGATTCATATACAAGTCTTCCATTACACTTGTAACTGTTTCCCCATGAATTATCTTCATTTGGGTTACTAGCATTAATCTTCTATTGTTCGCAACTGTTGTTTCTTTGTGGTGATTGTAGAAAGGTGTCCAATCGGGAGTCTGCAAGACGATCGAGAAGAAGAAAGCAAGCGCATTTGGCTGATCTTGAATCACAGGTATACAGTATATCCAAAGTGGTGGGTGATTTTCTACTGGATCAATGGACATGAGGCCCTCTTGATCCTAGCCGTTTGTTGTGGAGATCCTGGGTCATCACTACATTGGCTTGTTGATCAAGTTTCTAATATGTTTTCATTTTGTGTTATTATTAGAATTAATGTTATTTACTCTCAAAACTACTTTTGTACTGATAAAAATCGAGGTTAAGGACGGTATTGACATGGCGTTTTACCTTGGGAGAGTTGATAATCTGACCAAGAGGATTGTGGATTGGATATCTATAGAAGGGAAGTAGAAATCTCATTACAAATAAAACAAGAAACAGTTGAAAAAATATATGAAAAAATCACATGAAAACACAGAAAACCACCTGCAGTGAGGAAGAGCACTCTCCCATTGCGATTCTCAGTCTCACAACACTCTCTTCCTCATTTGGGTGAGTGAAATGAAAGAAGATCGGCACCGTTGATCACCACCAAAATGAATAGTGTCATGATTTTCATGCTTCTTCCTATTTTCCATGATCTACCAACCAAACCGATTCTCGAAGAAATTAGTTTGGACAGCCGGCTTTGAAACATGTAAAACATTATCTCATAGCCTTTTTAAGTATTTCTTGCGTAATTCGACATTCATTTAGATGAATCCCCTCTAATCAGAAATATGAAAATCTAAATCTAACGAAATGCTAATTGCATTTTATCGAAAATCAATAGCCGAGTCTAAGGTTGGTAGAGGGAATTGGAGATTGACTTACAATGGAAGAACAGAACATTGCTTATTGTGATGAATGCTAATACAGCTTTTGATGTATGTAAATTGCACTATATTTGAATGTGGCAATGCACATATATTCAGTGTATGTGGTGCACTATATCCTTTGAGATAATGGTGTATCTTTTGTAATATCATATGTACGGACATACATCGAAGACTGTATACTCTAACAGCTAGAAGAAGTTCAAGGAGATTTCTGCCAAGGTTTAAAGTATTGTCTGAAACAGGAACATATCACCGGATATGGATTGGTTTCATCCATCAGTATCGGCCTGATACAGCCCTGTTTCGGTGGTGACTGATACGGTACACCAAAACCGATTCTCATTTCCTTCTTCCATAATTCAATAACTTCAATCTATTTGCTTAGGTCAATCAACTGATAGGAGAAAATGCTTCTCTACAAAAGCAGCTGACGGATGCTGGTCAACAATTCAATGAAGCCGCCACGGATAATCGGGTGCTGAAATCAGATGTGGAAGCTTTGAGAATGAAGGTACACCTTTGTCTATTACATACATGCATTTGAGCCTGCGCTGAGGCTTTACTAGTGAGAGTAGGATTGCGAGAGCCGGACCATTTATCAGGTGGGCCGTGTCTTTTACGTGGCTGCTGTCTAGACAAATATGGACAATTGGCCTTGTTTTTCCAAATGTCTATTTCTCAATGCACGTCACGCACCTGATGGCCAGACTGGCCTGATTTGGGGGCACAACAGATATACAGTGGGGCCTACCTGATGGATGAATGGCCTAGAGAACATGGCCTGATTTGGGGGCGCAACAGATACAGTGGGGCCTACCTGATGAATGGCCTAGACAACAAAATGTCCTTTTTTCTGTTTTACTTGTGGTTGAAATTCAGTTTGGGAACTGCTAATTGTGATCTTGGTGGAGTTGGACTGCAACTCGACAACGGTTGCTATAAACAGAAGCTGAATCTGTGTAAAAAACCAATCTCTAAATGAATTTGAATTGCTGATTTCAGGTGAAAATGGCAGAGGACATGGTTGCCAGAGGCTCTCTGACTTGCAGCTTGAATCACCTCCTTCAAAACCATTCCCCACCACCCCCATCACTCAATGCCCGCCATTTAGGAGTCCCAGACATTGGTGTCTCTGTCTGCGGACAGATCCCGACTGTCGTATTAGAAAACGGCGACACGCCCAATGGGAATATCAGGACGAGAGTGAATAACATCACGCAGTTGCAAAGGATTGCAAGCTTGGAACAGTTGCAGAACAGGATTTCTGGCGAGGCACTGAGCTGTGGGTCCGAGATTTGGCAATGGGATGCACAAGTAACTCCGGTGTCCAAGCAGATCTGAGGCCTACAACGCTACCTACAGTATGTGGGTCCGACGCGGGTACGGCATTGATGCAGTGTATACACTGAAAATTGAAGTGTAGGGGCTGCATGGCTATGAAATGGTTAGTAGAGATTTCATGTTATCCTCTTCCCTGTGTTTGAATTTTATGTTAAAACAATGTTGCTTGCTTTGAGCCTTTTTCATTTCTGATAATTAGAAAAGACAGTAAATTAATGGTTTGATCTCTTATTTTGTTGATTTTTGTTAGTTTTAGAACTTTGGACGGCTGGTAAGTAAATGGGCCGGGCGGGCCCAAACCTAGCTGTGCTGGGCCAGCTAATAGTAGTACAGAGATGATGTTTACATTTACATTTACATATACGAGAGAGAGAGAGAGAGAGAGAGAGAGTTGTTTTTACAAGTATGGAATGGTCCTGTCAGCTGAAACTAGGATGGATACTGAAGGGTTAGAAACCTTCACATCTGGTTGATTTTTGGAGCATCTCTCATCCACACAGGGCCCCATCATATCAATGGTCTGGATAACAGAACCATGGACCCCGCATGCTGAATCCTGTGCCAAGAAAAGATCCTATTTTTCTCTAGTTGAATCCCAATTTCAGTCCCCTCTCGTCAAAGGAGAAGTGATTGTATTTAGAGCATAAACTGAATAATCATGCACTGACTGTAGTGAGGTCTGGGGCTTACACTTTCTAGAGGTTGAGATCTACTGTGTGGGGCCCCACAAATCACTTGGGATGAGTAAACATACACAAATCCTACTCAAGACAAACATGAAAGAGGATTTGATCTCTAAGGGAGCGCTTGGTTGCACCACATGTCATGAAATTTCATGATAAAAAAGTTCTTTGACTTTGGTGCAACCAAACGCACCCTAAAACATTTTTTTACATACAAAGTCATGAAATGTATACACAAACAATCAAAGATCTTCATTTCCTTATTTATGTTTTTCACCCATCATCAATTCAAATTCATCAAAATCCACCTTCCCATCAAAATTCAAATCCGCCATCTCAACCATCCGTTCAAATTCTCCCATATCCAACCCTTTAGCCAGCCCAAGACACTCCAACACTCTCTTCACCTCCACAGCTTCTATAAAACCATTACCATCCTCATCAAACACCATGAAGGCCTGCCGCAGCAGCTCTACACGCCGCTGCGGCCCATCCTCCTCCTCCGGTCCACCCACGATCTCCTCGGCCCGCAGGAGCTCATCTTCCGGCCCACCAACAAGCTCGAACCCATATCCATCCTCATCGCCACCGATCAAACCAAGCTTCTCCACCACACAACGCACCGTCTCCTTCCTTATTCTCCCCTCGGCGTCCATACCGAAAACTGCGGTCAGCGCCTTAGCGGCCAGATCGTCGAGATGGGCCAAACCATGTGAACCGGTCGAACCATCATCAGCATTGAGCTGAGCCAATCCATTACGTGGGGCCACTAAAGGTTGGAGGAGATCCCCGATGAATCGGTAAAAATTGCCGATCATGTCGATCATATTCACAAAATGCCGATCGCTGCCACCGAAGAACTTAAAACTGTAATTTTCTTTTGTAACTGAACCAGTTCAGATACAGTTACATGCACCTGATGACTCTCTTTCCATGTTGTGGATGCATTTCTCTTATATAGAGGGAGAGCTAATAAAATACCATTTCCACTGAAGGAAGCCATGCATGCAATTTCCTGGCTGATGAATGCATATAATAGATTCATAGCACATGCATGTACACAACCATTGTACCCGTGTGACACACATGTATTTCAATCCAAAACGTTCAAATAGTGGGCCCCAAAAGACCAAATAAATCCCAACCGATTTCTGGGTTGTCACCAAGCATTTGAAGTTTAGAAAGAAAATGTCCAATTTTGATAGTTAGAACCGTCCGATCAATAAGATCTGTGATGCTATGCCCCATCAAATGTAGGGCCCATGTTTTTATTGGGATGGATTGAGGTAGATGTATGCCACGTGTACTGTGGGTGTATGAATGTTTATGATGTTCCGTACTCCGTCAGAGCATGAAGCAATACTAATACACAATGTATGTGTACTTGCCTCGTGAGATCCATGAAGGGGAATCGGGAGACAATAAAAGGCTGTCCACCGCGTATTAAGATTCGATGTAGCCATGCACCTTCCTTGAAGCATGAGTGGGACCCACCTAATCCAATCAGATTTCTCCACGTGTCAACACTGGGTTGGCATTATTTTTTTAAAAATAGAGTTATTTTGAAACTGACTAAAATGACATTTAGATTTGAGAATTTAGCAGAGCTTTGTTAAATTATATGAGTTGCATTTGGACAATGAACTCTCCAATCAAATGATCAGGACCGTCCATCCAATCGAACCGGATCTTCCTTAGCAACATGGAAGAAATAATCTGAATCCGTTTGAAATCAAACGACCATCATAGAAAATAGGTCCAATCGTCAATCTAAACCATTCATTTGGCCAAATGATCCTAACAATACATTTTCATGGCCAGAAAATGAACCGGTCAAAAAAAAAAAAAAACTGGGCTTGACTCAGCTGAGTTGACTCGACTATATGGTATTTCATTAAAGGCTCCAAAAGGGTCGATCTAACCACAACTCGGTCAATACTCAGCCCTTTGATTAGACAAAACCAAGTAGACAATTTCAATCTTATCATGTGTGTGTAACATCCAACCCATCCAAAACATAGGCACCATCACAAGGATCAGCCCCATCCACCCATCAGGTGGGCCACACTTATATTTTTATTATATTAATAGTATCCATCGTTTTCAATTGGGTGGATCACCTGAAGAGCAGATTAGGATGATTTCTTTTTTTGTAAGCTATCCTCATGGTGGGCCATCCTATCAGAGGTGTTGGATGTTGCATGCAATCTGCTCAACTCGTGGAGAGAGAGTGAAAGGGTACTACTGAATCTGAGTCGACTCGGATGAATTTGGACAACGTAGAGTTTTTATTTTTAACAACCCATTTGATTGCAACCAATCAGACGGTTACGATTACTCAACAATGTGATTTTAGAGATTTGCCCACAAGTAGGGTGTTCTGGTTGGCAGTACGAGTGCCACGTGTAAGAAGGATGAATCACCACCGTTTTCGAAATGGAGGTAAACTAACACGGGAGTTTTCTAAATCCACGCGCGTGTACGAGTCAGCTAATGTACAGATCACCACACATGCCATCGTGACTCACGGGGGTAAAATCCAATCTATTCAACAGAAGAGGTCCAATATGTGGATCCCCTATCCCAAGAATCAGGTCGGTCCATTAATTAGGTGGGCCACAAATAACTGAAGAATTGTACGGTTGTGAAAGAATGGCTAAAGTTTTCTAATCCAGGCATTTATTTCTAACATCATGACATACTAACTTAGTGGACCACCTTTATATAGGTACTTAGAAGATGAGATCCTTATGATGAATAATGGCTTGGATATTCCACCCGTATGCCACGCTGGCATGTGTGCGTGTGCATTAGGTGACTGGTACAGCTTAGCAAATCTCTTGTTGGAAAATAATGGGAAGTGAGATTCTCCCTTGTAAGGGTAATTTCGTCCGAACACTTTTCTTATTTAAATAAATAAATAAAAATTTCTCGAGATTTGCATAGATGTTCGACGACTATAATATATCCTTATTTTAGTAGGTATGCAGGTTGGAACCGTGTGCATGCGACGAAAGTGCTAATATTTAAAATACCTGAATTTCCTGCAACAACGGAGCCCGTGTAATAAAAGGAAGCGGACTGCGTACTGAGTAAACTCTGTGAGGTCCATCAGGATTTATGTATTTTATCCGCTACGTCCATCCATTTTATTAGAATTTTAGGGCCAGAAAAAAAAAAAAAAAAAAAAAAAAAAAAAAAAAAAAGTAATATCCAATGTTCAAATGAACCACACGACACGAAACAGTTGAATTTAACGTTTACCGTTGAAAATTTCTTGTGGGCCACAGAAGTTTTGGATCAAACTTATATTTATTTTTTCCCTTCATCCATGTCTGTATGATCTTATGAACAGGTTGGATGACAAATAAACATCACTTTCGGGCCTAGAAATGTTTCAACGGTGGAAATCATTATCCCCACTGTTTCTAGTGATATGATCCACTTGATCTTTAGATATATTTCAATTTTGGGCTCAACCCCTTAAATTAGATGGAAAAACGGATGGACGGTGTAGATAGACCACATACATTTAGGGTCGGCCCAACTGAGTTTATTCAGTACGAGCGTACTGAGTAACTCAGTACGCAATCCGATTTCGTAATAAAAAATCTTTGTGGGCCACCGTGACGTATTTATGGCATCCACGCTGTACGGAGTGGGTTGGGTGGTGACCCCAACACCACTAGCCACCGAGCTTATTCTTGGGCTTAAGCCTTAAAATTATAGTTAAAACGGATGTAAGAAGTGGATGGAATATATATATCACGGTGGCCCACAGAGTTTACTCGCGTAATGAGTTACTCAGTACACAGTCCGCTTCCTGTGAGGAAATCAGATTTGCTTTCTAAGTTACTTAGTAGGCTTTTATCATATTGTGTAAACTTTGCTGAGCCCACTGTAAATGGATGGACGGCATAGATGTCGTCTATCTATGCCGTCATCCATTTTTCAAGCACATTTTAATGGTTGAGACCAAAATTGAATAATTTCAAATGCTCAAGTGGACCATAGCACGAGAAATATTGGGAATAATAATTTCCAGTATTGAAACCTTTCTAGGGTCCATAGAGATGTTTATTTGTCATCAAACCTGTTCATAAGATCACATAGATATGGATGAAGGAAAAACACAAATATCAGATTGATCCAAAACTTCCGTGGACCCCAAGATATTTTCAACGGTTGACTTTGGATTCACACTGTTTCCTATAGTGTGGTCCAATTGAGCTTTGTATATACTTCATTCTTGAGTTTAAGCCTTAAAATTATATGTTAAAATGGATGTAAGGAGTGGATGGAATATATAAATCACGGTAGACCCCACAGAGTTTACTAAGTACACTTAGTGTAGTGAGTTACCCACTACGCAATCTGCTTCCTTGTGTGAGGCCTTACCGTGGGGCCCACTTTGATGTATTTATTCTGTATTCAAGTTCGTTTGTCTGTTTTCCTAGATTATCGTAGGGCATGATCCTAAAAATGAAGAAGATTCAAATATCAAGTGGGCCATACTTTAGGAAACAACATTGATTGAATGCCCTGCTATTAAAAACTTCTTATGGCGTAGGTTAATGCATCCGTGGTGTTCATTTGACATCCAATCCCTCGTAACATCACATAAGCTTAGATGAGGGGAAAAAAACCAAATATAAGCTTGATCCAAAACTTTTATGGCGCATTAATAGTCAGTCACTACTGTTTTCCATATCACAATGCACTTAATAATTAGATATATTTCTTTTTTGGGATCATGCACTCAATAATCTGACAGAAGGGATAGACGGCATGATACTGCATAAATATATTAAGGTGGGCTCACAATGATGTATGTGTTTTACAGGCACGAGCCGAAAAATGAAACAAATTCAAAGCTCAAGCAGACCACACTGCATGAATTTGTAGAGATAATGACATCCTTTGTAGAAACATATGTTTATTTTTCATCCAACCTCTTCGTAAGGCTGCTGTAACATCCTGGATTTTCACTGTTTTGAATTTCCAAAATCCTTGAAATTTATTTTTTTTATTAACTCATAATATCACTTAATGACCATTATCACTCAATGTTAGTTCATACTGGGATGGACCAGTCTAGTTATGATGGGACAAGTGCGGGCCGCCAAGCCAGATGGCTTGTTTACATTTAACAACAGCCCGTGTGGGCCGCCCAGCGACCGAGAAAGGTCAGAAAAATCTAAAAATTTAGGAAATCATAGATCTCACTGGGCTTGAATGCCATCGCGGACCGCAACTCCGCAGACGCCCAGAAGTGGGATCTGGCGGGGGCCCCATGCACCCCACCAATGCCAGAATTGAAATCTGGCACTGATCAAGGAAATTGAAATGTGAGACTTTCCAACCATCGGATTTCTTCCAAATTTACGGTAATGGTTTGATATATTTTTCAACGCCCGTTCACCAAATCTGGGGCCCGATCGTGGCACGATGACCGTCGATCGCAAATCGGACCCGTGCGACCAACCCTATATCCGATCGCTCCCAAATTTTGTACGGCCCTTCATCGGGCCATGGATCACTTAACCTATAAGTTTGATGGCCAGAAACCCCCAGAACTATTCCAATCACCGAAATGGGCCCCACAGGGCCACTTAAAGGTCGGCGGCGCCCTTCCAGATCATATAACCGTTCATCCGTTCGTCCTCAATTTTTGCATGGACCCTAGTAGGGTTAGGAGACAACTACACGCCGAATTTGGTGGCCAATGAGGCTCTAGGGCCACCTCAACACTTAATAGGGGTTCCATAGGTCTAATTTGGGAAAATTAGGAACCATGGGCCAAGAGACCCAACTCTAGGGAAATAAGCCCTAGCCCTCTTCACAATCTCATTCACTCTCTCAACAACAACCCTCTCTCCCTCCTATCTCTCCCTTCACCTCCCAACAACCCATTCCCCTTCTCCTTAATCTCCTTCCAAATCTCCAACAACCAAGCTCTCTTTGATCTCCTCCAAAACTCCAACCTCCCATCTCTCTCCCTAGCAACTTCCACCATCCTCCAACAACCAAGGAGAGTGAAGTAAGAAGAAAGGGTAGGCAAGGAAGTGTGGTGGACCCTAAATCGAGTTGGGGCCCAAGAGAATCGTTCTTCAACACCGTCTCCCTTTCCAAGGAGAAAACCCCTCCGCCGCAACCCCAAATTCGTTCGTGGGCCATCTAGGTAATTTCTTCTCCTTTTTCTTCTTGAAATCCATGTATTGTGGTGGGATTGTCATGGAGAAACTAACATGCAAGGGTTGGTTTAGGGATTTCGGCCGATCGTCCCAAAAGCCCCTTCCCTAGGACGTTCTTCGTGTCGCCAACAATCCATAGGTGCGGACTATTGCTCTTAGGTGGCCTAGCACCAACTTTAATACGGATATAATGATTTTGAGTGCTTGGATGTCGTATTTGGAATTCTAGGAAACCCTAGGGATTTTCATGATGTTGAATTTGTTAGAATATGCATGTTTAATTCTCAAATGTTATATATATTGTGCCTTCACATGATTTTATGTTGATTGATACATTTCCATCATATGAAATGCTTTATTGTGTGTGTGATTATTTACAAATGCTTATGATCCCTCAAGGTGGAGGAAGTGGTTAACTTCCTCACACAACACACATTCACTCACATGCACCTAAATTCTATGATGATACTTGATTGCTTGTTAAAGATTTGTTTGTATGGTTAGGATGCATGAGATTATGACATGGATGTACTGGCTGATAGTATGAGTAGTGAGCATGTTTAGATCCCTTTTCACTCTCTTGGGATGGTCAGGAACCTGACGAGAGAGGGTAGCCCCATCGGTAGGACTACGCTAAGGCTAGACTCGCGGATTGGGCGGGAGTGTTCGGGTGGCTGTAGTTCGACTACATGGGACCTTTGTGCCCGAGGTCATTCGTTTTCATGCTCGCCTGATTTGTGCGGATTAGCCTATTACCTGATCATCCCTGTCTGTTAACCATGTTCGCCCACATATGTATGGAACCTGATGCACCCACCCTATTCCTTTGTGGCCCACTGAAAATTTGACTACAATGGTCCACAGTCTCGTGAGCCGGGCATGGTGGAATGGGACACTGTGTCCGAGCTGTCGGCCTACGCTGGGGTACGCGCCTCCCCGTAGTGACCGCGAGCGATCCTTCTCTATCGGCACTCCTCATGTGCTTGGAGTCGGGGATGAGGACCCCGATGGGATCACGGACCGCGAGAACTCGGCCTCACACGTTGTTGGGGCCTTGCCCTCGCAACCAGATTAGGGCAGTGACATGTAGGGTGATCCAGAATCCCCAATCTGCTGGATGAATGGACTTTAAACTAACAACTTGGCTAACATGATCGCATTTCACGCATTAGTTAGGATGGCGACTCGGAAGTCGAGGTCGCATTGAGGGAGTGATGACATTTGCGATCGTAGACGTAGTCGCTTGAGGGAGTGTTGTGGCGAGGGCATGCATCATACCATCGCATTTCATGCGCATTTAATAAGAGTTATAGGTGTTGCTGAATTCCTGCTTTCATTAAATTCCTATTATAATTGATGCCTGTTACAACTTAAGATTAATGGTTCACACTGAGTTGATCACTCACTCCCACTCTGGGACGGTTTTTTAAAACACCAACCAGACTCATACATAGATGCAGGTGACCTAGAGCATGAGGAACCTGGCAAGGCGAGCTTGGATGAGGAGGACGGACTCTCCTACTTGCAGCTGATGGGCGGCTCACTATCGGCTAGATCAGACTGGATTTGGTTTTGCTGATCTGCGGGCTCAGTTTTATTTTTTTGGACCTAACTATCTTTTGTTGTTCTGTTGGGCAACGCCTTGTGCGACCCTTTTATTTTCCTTTAGACCTATATATATTGATCTCTTCATTTCAGTAGATTAGTTGTGGTTGTGTTTCATGCTCCAAGAAATTCCAAGCTACGCATTTAAACTGGATTAATCATAAAATTATAAAATTGATGATAAGTGACACTCGGGAATTCGTGAGTCGAGTCTATGCACGACCCCCAATTTTCCGGGGCGTTACAGCTGCCCTGACGTGAATAAAAGAAAAAACATAAATATTAGATTTATCTAAATCTTTTAGGGCCCTTGAAGAGTTTTCAATGGTGGGCATTCAACCACCACTGCTTTCTATGGTATGGCCACACTTGAACTTTTTATTTGCTTATTTTTGGGCTCATGATTTAAAATAAGCTTGCATAATACATACATGTACGGCATGAATAACACAAATATATCACAGTGGCCCCACAACACCCAACACTACCTAGCTGGTGTGGTGATAGGGTCACTACCCAAAGTGCTTTTATCTTTTTGTGGCAGATAATGTTAGAACATGAACCAAAATATAAGACGGGATACAAAAGCTTGGGTGAGATAAGAAATGGGAGGGTGTGAGAACGTTCCTTGAGGCCTTTTTGGGTGTGTCCGAGAAGGTTTCATTGGTAGTAGGGCTGAAAGGCCGACAGGTTGGGTAGGGTTGATACTCAACCCTAGCTCAACTCAAGGTTACCATGCCTCAATCCTAACTCAACCCAACCTAACCTCAGGTTAGGAATTCTCAACCCAAGCCCAACCCAAGCGGGCTCCGTCGGGTGGATACATGCTAATATTTTCATTATTACATCAGTCTATTATATTTCAATACACGTCTTATTTTTTGTATTTATGATTTTATTAATTATATATTTAGTTATTTATCGTAAAAAACTTCATTTTTTTCTAAACAAACAAGCTAAAATATAGGTCAACTACTCCTTTCAAAGTCGTGTTGTGTAGCACCCAATCTATTTGGGAGAGAGAAATCCGGCATATCTTGTTAGCTCGAGTCATCGGAAATGATGTGGACCAATGAGACCCGATAGTATTGGAATTTCCTATGCCTTCAACACAGACGATCCACACTCAATTATAATTTATAAGTAACTTATATATTGATCGGGTTTGAGGTGGGTCTGGCGACCCAAGACCTCAGCCCAAGCCCGACCCAAGTTTTATCAGGTTGGTGTTTGTACAGCCCAAGCTCGAGACCGGACTCGATACATCTTGCCCAAGCTCAACCCAACGTTGGGTCGATCAGGTTGAGCCCACCCAGCTTTCAACCCTAATTGGTAGTCATTTCCTTCCCTACTTTTCCATGTGGTGTGGCCCATTTGAATTTTGAATCAGACTTGTTTTGGTGCATACGTTTGAGAATGAGCTAACTCACATGATGGACGGAGTGGATATCACACACAATGACACGGTGACTATTCTTAAAATAAAGTTGCTCCATGTTTAAAAAGTGAAATAGGCACACACGCGACGCTGTGTTTTTTTTTTTTTTTGTGAACTTTTACATTCACCTGTGTAGCACATCTGAGTCATGAAAGTTGTGGGCTACACCAAAAAGATATCTGGTGTGGACTAAAAAAAAAGAAAGACGTACGGTCCATTCATCAGGTGGTTGATACTCTAGGAATCCATGGATTTCTAAGTGCAATTGCCACCTAGTGAGTGGAATGGCCAGGTTCTTACCACATGTGATCCTAGCGGTGTGGCCCACCTCTTTCACAGATCAGATATTCCTACAAGTGGCATGCTGATGGGAAAGAAAGCATTGTATTTTATTAGTTCTAGATCTAGGAAGTCAGGTAGATGTCTAACGAAATATCTCTTCTATGATTCAAAAACTGGGATCTAAAATCAAATAAAAAACAAAGGATTACTTACTTTAAAACTATTACTTGCATTATTTTAGCAAAGAAAATAAAAAACATTAAGGATTACTTAATTTAAAACTATTACTTGCATTATTTTCGCAAACACATAGGGATGGCTTATCTTAGTTGTCACTTGGAAGAGATGCCAAGTATTTCTAGCTGGCCGCATGTGTGCCTGTGTGAGAGAGAGAGTGTGTGAGTGAGCATGAGTGCATGAGAGAGATCTTACGTGTGCATGCACTTGCGAAGGGTTAAAGTATCATCCCAAATCAATACATATTCACCTATCAGAACAGGCTTCATCTATAGGCGATATGGTTGTATCGGGCCATATATACTGGCCCAAAAAGAAAATGCAAACTGGTTTCATTGGTTGCTGTATGTTGATATTCAATCCTAGTGAATGAACATAATCCCACAAGGTGATGAACCACATAAAATGTAAAATTTTCTTCTTTTCTCCTTCTCCCTCTATATCGTTTGTGTGTGGGGGACATCGATCGCGATGAATCTATATATAAGATACTAGTTCTTTTGTTACATTTGTTAGAATAGGCTTACTCTATGACAATTATTTGTGTGGGCCCACCATAGAGTGTGTGTAGGGAAAAGGTGCTATGAGGTTGATCTCATGGGAAGCTTACCATGAGGTTGAGCTCCGTAGGCTGCATCATCGTCACACATTCATCTCACCAATTAGACGCGCCCTTCCATGGTGGGTGACAGGCCTAAAAATAGGCTAATTCATGACTTAGGTGGGCCACATCATAGACAATAGTTGAGAGTGGATATCAACCCATTGAAATCTTTATGATCGTTTATAGGCCCACCGAGGTGTGGTTTAGAAATACAGCACATCCATTAATTGTGTGTATCCCACTTGGATGAGGGGTCACACCAAGTTTCATCCGTATCCAAAACTCAAGTAGGCCACAACAAGTGGCTTTTATATATTTTAGACATGATTTCACACTTTTCAAATCGTGTGGCTAACTTGAGTTCTGGGTACAACTAATTTTTGGGATATCATATAACCTAGAGGAGACCCACTGAATTTTTGGTGTGGATGTGTCTAATACACATCATGGTAGGGCCCACACAACTCTACCTCGTGGGAAGCTCCTATGAAGACGACGGCCTCGTAGTACCATTTCCCATGTAATCTGGAGGTTTTAGGTGGTTTTCCATTGTCTTCTTTGGTGTAGCCAACCTAATGTTTGGTTTTTTAAGCCATATCATCATCTCGGTGCAACTCACCAAATGCACAAAAGTAAGCCATCTCTTCCAATTCTCACCATAATTTCTATTATACAAGATGAAAAACTACATTAAATTCTAGAGAATTCTCTTTAATGGACACTGTACAATTAGTCCTAATAGTAGTCTTTTGTAATCTCCTAACCTTTAATTAATATTGGTGTTGACTTTTTAGCTGTATCTAAGTCTTACTAACTAAAATTAACTCTAACTATCATTATAACTTCATAACTAACAACAAACAAGTAAACCAACCATAAGAAAAAGAATAATATGATCACCCCCCAAACACTAAAACAAGATGAAAATACCCAACTTAACATCATTTGTCTCACACTTCTCATAGTCATTATTCCTTCCTCATCCTCGTCCATGGCCTCCGCCTCTTCGCTTGGGGGTCTTTCTCAATTCAACATTGATAGGGCACTTTTTGTTTTTAAATTTTGTGGGTTCTTCGCTACAATTGAGCCTGTTCTGGTCCTTCTCTCACTGCTTTTTCTAAATGAAAGTAGGAAAGTTACTCCCATGTTTCTAATTATTGATTGGTTTTGCAAGTTAGAAGAAGCCATGCATGTAAAATGATTGTGAATCACGAATTTTGCGCCTCTTATAGGGCGCATACAAATGATCCCATCTTTACTTTCAATGGGAATATTAAAATAAGTGAATTTCATTGGGCCAAGAGTACCTCCACGAATAAAGGCTTCTACAGTTGGTTGACCAAAATGAGGATTCCAAAATGGGACAATTTGAGTGGAAGGTTGACAACTCTTTCTATTTCTTATATATATAGAATTAATCTATTTGTTTTTATGTGTTTTGTACCATATAATTACTTTATTTGTGGGATCATTTCTCCCAACGGGTAATGAGAAGAATTTCCAAAAGGATTATTCCCCCCCCCCCCCCCCCCCCCCCCCCCCCGTGCCTGCACGGGAGAGGACAAAGGAGACCCTGGCTAGTTCAGGGGATCCTCCGATGCCTAAGTCAGGCTTGGAATCTGGGTCTAACAGTTTAGATTTAGGGGTAAGGAATGAATGGGTTTTCATACCTTTTACCGTGGGTAGATCCTCTTATTTATAGAGGTAACGTAATCCCGTGGCGTATAGAACTTTCCCTTAAGGGATTGATCGATATCTTCAGGATTTTAAGATCTTTGATCCTCTAGATTTTCGGGATTAGAGTTTATCCTCCTAAGATCTTGAAATGAGATTTAGCCGCCTTCTTGATTCGGCTCTAATTCCGTAAGAGGCAATAATAGTCGAGATTTGACTGATCGAGGCTCGATCGACTGTTCACTGATCTCGAATATTAGTATATTTGGACAGCTTATGTTGGGCGTCTGACTGACGGCCAACCCATGACCGACCTACAAGATTGTTCGAGCTTACACAGGGCCAAGGCTCAGTTGGTAGTCGATCGATGTACGGGGTCGGCCTGACGTCACCTTTGAAAGACCTCTTGAGTGTCCGTAAAGGTGTATTGGCCTCCGTGGAGGTCTCGCCCTTTGGCTCGGGACATGTAAGCTCTGGGCAGGCTCGACGCCTAGTAAGCCTGGGCCATGTCTCTCCTTCGGCGTTCTGGACATGTGGGCATCGGTCAGGCTCAGTGCCTAAGGAGTCCAAGCCATGTCAGTATAATCGGTATACTCCATGAGCCGACTCATCTAACTTGCCATATTTTCCCCCCAACAAATGTCACGCTGGAATGAGCCGGCAAAATGGATGGACAGAGTGGATATAGAATACATGCATCAAGGTGGCCCCACAGGGCCACACCTAATCCCTACTCCTGAGCCTGTTTGGGTCAACTTTCTTTTTGGAGAAAAAAAGTCCCCCAAACCAGCACAACTGCTAATGAAAATAGCTGAACACAATCTTTTCAAAATAGTTATAGAGGCATCCTTTATTCACCTCCTTCGAGGAACAGGAACACATTTGAAAGATCTACACAATTCACATTATAACTGATGGCTCAAAAGCATATACCCATAAAGTATCTTAGTTATGCGCATACTCACTGTTAACAGCTTATAGAAGTGGACAACTAATATATTTCATGTCAACTAAAAATCAGTTATATTGATTTTTTGGCAAGGCTCAAAATTTCCTTGGGCTCTATTTAATAAACGCCTAAAAATTAATTCATCTCATTTTAATTAATAGTAATTATATGTTTTCAGATCTTAGTTTATAATATATAATAAGTTTAAATTAATCTACAAGTGCTCAAGTGATGCCCGTAAAGATATTTGTATGACATCTAACTTACAAGTAGGGTCAACCTCTCTTGAAAGTTGGAGACTCGACATTTAGTTGATCTAACCATCATGCGGGTCACCACGTGAATTTGAAGGTCTTCAATGGTTGTAGATTATTTTCTATGGCTGGATCCACCATGTTGTGTGTAGGTCAACCTACTGATGTGGGGTCCACCGTGCTTGTACATGTCATCCAACGCATTCAACAGGCGTGGAGCACCAGAACGAATGGACACCAATACTCAGGCCATTCCAAAACACCAGTGCCAGTGAATGTATAGGTTTTAGACGTGGTTTCACATTTCTCGCTGTGGTGGGTCCCACCTGAGTTTTGGATCAAAATGATTCTTAAGATGTATGGTGAATGCAAGGAATCGAACCAGATGCACGGCTTGAATTCCACACGCATTTGAAGGGTAGGCCCCACACACCTCGAAAAAAATGACCATATGTTAGAATGTATCTGATTCCCAATCATGGGTGTATCCGCATTTTTGGGTGGCAAATGGACTGGACCAACCGGGCTGAACCATGTTCAAGTCAGGCTCATGGCTAAGGGCCTCAGTTCAGGGCCATCTCAGCCCATGATCTCGGCAAACCCTGACCAAGCCCACCATTCAACGACTCAGCCTGCCCACAGCGCCTACTTATCTGGTCTGCAGGCACATGCAAGACAAATCCGGCCCATTTAATTTTTGGGCCATAGCTGAGGCCCAATCCAACTCACGGACCCGTTGGCCAGCCCAAGCCTTGATTTAGATGGGCCATTCCATCCCTTTTACCACCCCAGTTTTCACTAGATTTTCTGTCCCTACATCCACCCCCCCTCAAAACATGCAACTCTAAAAACAGCAGATGAGTCTTTCCTGATACACGGTTCAAATATCCTACAATTCATTGTAATGCAAAGTGGTGATGGATAGAGCTGTACATTAATAGAGTTATCTTGATTAATCTGCTCGACTTAGATTCGAAAAAGCTCAACTTGCTTGAAATGGAGTTCAAGCCAAGTTGAGCTGATTTTTAAAATTTTTCAAGCGGAGTCCGAGCTAAAGTGAACTCGACTTGACTTGATTAGAACTTGACTTGGTTCGAATTGATTTGACTCAGATGAGGCTCACTTTGTATAAATATTATATATATTTATATATTTAAATAAATTATATATTATATATTATTTATATTAAAAGATATAATATACATTTTTTTTATACATTAGATATTATATATAATGTATATTATAATATACATTATATATTAAAGAATAAAACTTAAACTTGAACTTAGCTTGTGGACTCATACTCAGCTTGAAAAATGGAGCTCAAGTTTAACTTGAACTTGGCTGAAGTTGGCCCAGTTACTGAATGAGCAGAACTAGGCTGAGCTGCCCAATCAAGTTCAAGGACCAAGCCAAGGCAAGTTCGAGCTGGGTAGCTTACTGGCCAAGTGGAGCCAAGCTAAGTTGGCCAAGCTAGATTCAGTTCAACTCGTATACAGCTCTAGCGATGACCTGACAGGCTGGCTATGTAGGGCTTGGGCCTTAAATTGACCCGAAGTCCAGGCCTGGGCTTGAAACTAGGACCGCTATAGAGGCGGCTCTAGTCCAATCAACCTGTAGGCCACAATCATAAAAAAAGAAAAAGAATGCATGGTTAAAAGACATTTGTGAACAGTTCCATTCAATGTAAGTGTGGTTTAAAAAGACTCTTTCGAGCTCTTGTCTAGGTCTGGCCGCATCATCTGGTCTATGGCTCATTTATAAGCGGTATGGATCGATTGGGTAGGGTGGGATTCAACTCGAGCCTAACCCATTTACTTAAACAGGCGACAGTTACTAACCCAAGCTCACCCATCGCCACCTGTAATGTTAATTGCACGTAACACGGCACTATGATGCAGGGCAATTAACCACTTGCTCTAAAAGCTCGAACTGTTAGAGTATGGCGAATTAATCCCTCGTGAATAGGGCCAATGCAAACGCAAAGGACAGATGATCTTGACCCAAGCCCGGCCTGTTTACTAATCCAACCCAACTTTCCCCTAAATAATGACCAAATATTTATGTGACTCTATAAACGGGTGTGGGATGGTAAATAAACATTACGATGGGCCCAATCACTACTGTTTACTTTAGTATGGTCCACCCGATACTTGGGTCTTCCATCGAAAAACAGATGATCTGGAAGGTCCACACCTTCCCGAATATATATTCGGGTTTAGATGTATCATTATCTGAATATTCCATTAGTGGACACTTACTGGCGATGAAAAATGAATAAGATCGAATGGTCTTATTTCAACGAGCGAGTGTCCGACAACCAGGGTCTAGGATTGTACAACCATCTCATTGTTGGACTGTGGACTTTGGACACGACCTATTTCACAATTTATCCGGGTAATTTGAGCTCATGTTGCCCTGTGCACCTTTTCAAAGTGCCTGTGTATCAAGTGTCATATGCAGAGTATCAAATTACTCCGGATCATCCATATGTAAATGGACTAAACTTGGATAATTGGCCTATGACTCTGCCTATGACCAAGCACGATAGGTCATAGCCCAATTGTCAAATATAGACTGGACAATTGTAGATGTTGATCAACTGGCCCTCACCCATCAGCTGTCCAATCGTAGATGTGCACTACAATGGCTAGTGTCCAAAAATAGTGAACTGATCATCCTGACGTCTGTTTGTGTAATTTAATGGATGGCTCAAACAACGCTCATTAACAGTCTTCATCCGCATCGGTGCACAAATTGGCATCCTTTGGACAATCCCAGGCCCACCACAGGAACGGCCCGGATTGTCCAAAGGGGACAGTCCAGTGATGAATTCGGAGGATCTATTGCCCTTTTGTAGTGTTCCAGGCCTCTAGTGGTTCTTCTCGTACTCACGAAAACAAAAGGGGCATTCGGAGGTTACATGACCCAACGGTGTGTACTATCCATCTGTTGGGTCCTAAGGATCAAGTCATCAGGTGGGCCAGATAATCACATTTTGTAATCCAATCAAGGCCACAAGGCATACAGATGGGCCCATCTGTGATGACGGACGAGTCAAGTCAGAGAGGAAACAAAAAGGAAAAAATAAATAAATAATCCTTCATCCAAGGTTTCAACTATAGCCACATATTGCCCGATGCAAACCAGCTTCTGCCATCAATGAAATGCGTGTACCAGCCCGATACAGGCCCAAGATGGGGGAGATACAACCCAGTTTCAGCACTGAAGGATGCATGAGTCATGTGGGCTCACAAAAACCTAACTTCTTGATAAGCTTGTTTTCTAATCCAAACAGCATTGATAAATATAGAAAAACACTTTTAAACCCAAAGACACTTTTCTCATTTACTAATGTAATAATCATCAAAACCACACCATACAATCATTGCCATTGGCCCTAATTTGCAAAACCAGGTTTTATCGTCCACTAATGTTGACAATCTCAAATGGAGATAAAAAGGGAACAGAATTCCTAACTGCTAGCAACTTCGATAAATATACTTCACTAATCAAAGAGTGAAAATCCCATGTCATCGTCACTCTCTTCTTTCTCTTCCTTCTTCTCCTCAGCTGGAGGTGCCTCGGCTGCGGCTGCACCACCCCCAGAGGCAGCTGCAGGAGCAGCTCCTCCACCTCCGATGAAAGCGCCGCCGCCGCCCCCACCTCCGATAATCACCTACAGCAAAAACACCATTAACAAGTTAGAAACCAAAAGTAAAAGAGGACATAAAAAATACAAGACATGCATAAACAAATACACATTAAAAGAAGTGATCCTATAAATTTAATGAAAGCTTTGGAGACATTGCTAATGTCCCGTCAAGCATGGTATTAAAAAATGGTTAACACAACAGTGACAGTGGGACTCACTACCAGATACAAGGCTGTGACATCCGTTCTGGAAAAGAAAAGAAGGCCAGTAACGGGCTGACATGAAATTTTGACTATTACAGGGGTCGCCCATAAAGCTAGCAGTTATTGTCACTGTTACTGCATTGAATATCTTGCAGTTAAGGTGCACGCACGCACACACGCACACAATTAAAGAAGCAAAAATAAATAATGAAATTTACAGAGCCATGATCCTCTGACAATTCTTTGCAGCTTACTACAGTGTGAAATCATAGGTCAGGTCCATGCGAGATATGTGGAAACTGGATTATAATGCAACAAGATGTGTGTACATTTTTGGACAACTAAGTAACTAACAGTCCACACTCATCCACAAAAGTCATCCAATTTGTTAGTCACATGGACAGCTTACGTTTGGAGTGGTGGATCATTTCCATGTTAAGGATCGAAACACGAAAGATAGACAGCCTGGATATAATAATGTGTCATGCGTACAGGGATAACATGCTGTGTACCACTGCCCTCATCGTAGCCTTGTTCCAGTTATTTGGGGCAAGTTATGGAGCACCAGGTATCTAAAGAACAAATCATCATCATCATCTAAGCCTTATCCCAACTAATTAGGGTTGGCTACCTAAATCCATCTCCACCATGGCGCCATTCCACTATCAAAGGCTATATCATCAGTTAGACACAGGTCATCAAATCTTTTATTACCACCTCTACCCACATCCTTTTAGCCCTTTCCCTTGCCCTTTTAGAGCCTTCAATTTGTACAAACTCACTCCTAACTGGCGCACTTCTTGGTCTATGCAATACATGACCAAACTATCCAAGTCTACTTTCCCTCATCTTGTTATCTATTGGTGCTACTCCTATATTCCCTTGAATGCATTCAATCCTTCACTCTTCCATCTCAACATCCTCATTTCAGCTAAACCCATCCTATGGACATTTTTCTACACACACCCCGAGCCGAGTCGAGCTGATTTTTGGAGCTCGAAAAAATTTCGAGCTTGAATCGACTCGGATCGAACCTCAACTCGAATTGAATCAGTTCGGTGACTCGGTTATTTTGAAATGGAGGTTGCTCACCAAGTGTTTGATGAAATGACTCAACGAAGTGTTGTTTCGGGTGCATACATTCTCCACGGGATCAGCTGGTGGCGAGGAAAGTATGGATACGAAACAAATCACTACCAAAAAAAAAAAAAATTACATGACAAAACTATCCTTTAATTTTGATTTTGATGCTGCCTATTGAGTGTTTGATGAAATACCTGTAAATTGTTGATGTTATTTTGCATACTGTGAGAAATTGAAGGTGCACTCTATAGGTTTGAGAAAATGCCGCACATGCTTGAACTCGGCTCGAACTGGCCCGAGCTGCTGACCGAACTGAGTCGAGCTGGCCAGTTAAGCTCGAGGACCGAGCCAAGTTGTGCCAAGCTCGACTCGGTTCGACTCGTGTACAGCTCTACCCACACCACATGGGCACTTGATCCCACGACCTCGGTGTTGAAACAGAGTTTGTCTACCACTGAGCCATGGAGCCCAACCTATGGACATGTTGTCCTTAACTGGCCAACATTATGTCACATAAAGCATGGCTGGTCCTATAGCCATCCTATAAAATTACCCTCTTAGTTTGGCATGGTACTCTACGACCACATAAAACTCTATTGGCACCATCTCTGTTCCTTTCACTCAACTTGAATTCTATGGCCAACATCCTTCTCAATCTCTCCACTCTCATGAATTATCAACTGAATATATCAAAAGTGGTCATTTTGAGGAAACTTCTTAGTCAGCAATCTTTACTAATTCCTCCTTCCCACTCCTTATTACTAAAATTGCACTGCATATACTCTGTTTTAGTCCGAATAATTTTAAGTCCTTTATATACTAAAAAACCTCTCCATAAATCTAGCTTTGTGATTACGCCTCCCTCATCTTGTTAATCAAAACTATGTCATCTACAAATTACGTACACCATCGGATCTCTTCTTGCAAATGCCTAGTTAACTTCTCTATAACCGATGAGGAAGGCACGGTCTCAATGTCGAGTTGCCGACCCTTAGTGCAGGCCTACAATAATTGGGAACTCACTTGTCTCTCCACTAGTGGTCCTCACAATTGTTATTGCCCCCTCATACATGCCAATATATCCTCCTAAAACTCCTCTCTCCCAACACACACCGGATTAACTTTCCAAGGAACCTATCGTAAGCTTTCTCTAAGTCAATAAATACCGTGTATCTAATAATAAATATATTCTAAATATATTATAACAAATTTTATCTCCAGATTTTGCACCATGCACATGAGGCACTTCTAAGGAAATCAAAACCATATATTAGGCAGCCTGCCGGGTGAAGGGCCCACCTACAACTCAAAAACCGCGGGAATCTATCTGAACCTTCACATTAACAACCAAAAGATGTACAAAAGAAAAGGAAAGAAGAAGAGAAAGAGAGAGAGAGAGAGAGGAGAGAGAGAGAGAGAGAAGAAGGGAAATGCTAGCATCCCCAACTTCACAGGGGCATTCACAATGTCCCTAAAGCTTTTAAATGATATATGTGACAACCGATAAGCAATCTCGACTGTTCATTCATTCAATATCACAATTGGCACTCCCATTGAATCACAATGAATGGATGATCCTAACCATAAACTCGCTAGCATGAAAAATGAGCAGTCAAGAACGAGGAGGAGAAAAAGGTCCAATCATCATCTTGAAACGTCTATTTAGTAGGCCCCACTACGGATTACTTGTGGCTCCAAGGACACACTTTGAGTCAGACCTGTACACGAGTCAAACCGAGTTGAGCTTGGTATAGCTCGGCTTGGCCAGTAGCTAACCCCAGTTCGAACTCGACTCGGCTCGGTCCTCAAGCCTAATTGGCTAGCTCGGCTTGATTCGGTCAGCAGCTCTGGCTAGTTTGAGCTGAGTTTGAGCATGTGCGACATTTTCTCAAACATATAAAGTGCATCTTCAATTTCTCACCAAATGCAAAACAGTAGCAATAGTTTATAAGTATTTCATCAAACACTCGACGGGCAGCATCAAAATCAAGATATGAGGGTAGTTTTACACTGCAAAGTTTTTTTTTTTTTTTTTTTTTTTGTAATGATTGTTTTGTATCAATTCCTTTCTCGCCACCAGCTAATTCTGCAGAGAATGTATGCACCCGAAACAACACTTCGTTGAGTCATTTCATCAAACACTCGGCGAGTAACGTCAATATCAAAATAACCGAGTCACAGAGCCAATTCAATCCAAGTCGATTCGAGTTGAGGTTCGATCCGAGTTGAGTCAAGTCGAGCTCAGGCATGCTCAAGCTCGGCTCGAAATTTTTTCGAGCTCCAAAAACCAGCTAGACTCTGTCTGAATCCAATTTCGAGCCAAGGCGAGTCGAGCTTTTCCGAGTTGAGTCGAGCGAGCTGACCACGCCAACTCGGCTCGTGTACAGCTCTACTTTGAGTATATGATTCTACCCATCCGATGTGGCTTGCAAAATATGGACAGTTATAACAAATTGACAACATTAAAATGGTTAGGACCATCTGGCCATTGTGACTTTCGTATGAGCATTGAATGAATGAACAGTCCAGATTGATGATTGCATTTCCCGCGCATCATTAAAAGGCTTCAAGGGCGTTGATAGTGTCCCAATGAAGGTAGGGACTACAGCATTAACTGTCCATGTTTAGTCCGCGGAAATTGCACTTTTCAGATGGCTAGTTTTATCAGGCGAGTTCATTCTGCCTATGTCGAGACTCAGGATCCAGCATGTGTCGCCCCCACCAGGGCCCACGTGCTGAGATGACGATATGATCTGAACCATCCATATTCTCTTTACCAGCATACATAAGCTATTGTCCCACAATAATAGGGCGGAGATGGTCCTAGCCTTTGAATTTAGAGTAGAATGAAGCCATTGAAAAACTTCTTTTCACTGTTCTAAATTCATCTATAGATAGTGATGGTCACAATAATCCTTTCAGCATAACTTTCTTATTATGGCCCGCACAAATAGATGGTTCCGATCATCGGACCAGTCAGCATGTGGGCCCAGTGGGCAGCGGCCCTCGCTGGATCCTGAATCGTGATGGAGGCAAAACGAACTGCTACCAGATTGCCGTGACCATGAGCTTCGGATGTAGGCCTATCAGATCAACGGCTCCTACTCTACAGAGCAGGTGCCACGTGTGAGGTGGATATGCTAGAGACGAGCAAGATCTCAACAGTACTACAGATAAAGGGATGAAACGGAGAAGGAATCGGAACCTGAAAAACAGCTGAAGACGGTGAGATCAGGGAGAACGAGGATTGCACCCCACCAGAAGAATCGGTGGAGAGAGCTGCTTGGACGAGCTTCCTCTGCAGATCGAAGGTCGAAGAAGCCGAAGCTTCGACTTCACCGGACAGCTGCTTCGCGCTCCAATCGTCGCCGGATCTCTTGCAAACGAACGTGAAAACTCCCATCTTCTCTGCAAAACCCTAACCCTAATCCTCACCCTAGCAGTCGAGACGAGAACGAGAGAGAGGCGTTGAGTTGGGATCTTCTCTTTTGTAATACGAGGCGATGGAAATAAAACCCTAGACCCCAGTCTGGTAGTTCGCGGACTACTGAATTGAATTTGTAGTCCGCTAGTTAGGCCATGCGTAACCATAATCGGAACGGTCCCTCGGTGTTGAGCCACGCCCATCGTGAGGCCTCAGGGTTAGCTGCTTGGGTGCCTGTCAATCGTCCGTGACCGTTTAAATTTCAAGCCTGAATTTTAAGCCCAGCTCCAGAACACTATAGGAAGAGTCCAGTACAAGCCCAGACCATGGAAACTGCAAATGGGCCTAACCGAGATGTTTCAAATGGAAAGTGTTGTTAAAAAAAAAACCTAAGCACGAATATGGTCCGTTCATTTCTGGGCCTAGAAATAGGGACCATGCCTAGCCCATGGACCAAACCTAGGCTCAGCTCGTTGCCAGTTGTGCCTGAGAGAAAGTGGACCAGCTTGACCCCGGGATAACCCAACTCTTAGTTTTTTCCATGATGGAAATGCCAATACGTTTGTTGTCGCTCATAGTGTTATCTTTTCACAAAAGTCGTGATAGCCTTTTTTATAATAGAGTATGGGCCTCACTAAATCAATGATTGCAACTACCTTATACTCGATTTGATTCGTTCGCTTTAATCAAACGGTAATGAACTTGTAATAGGGTCATTTTTTTAAAAATGGAGTTATCTATGACTTACAACTGTATTAACATTGTGAGTTAATTTTTATATGTTTTTTCCCATGCGATCCTTCTGTGATTAGTTTTGCCCTTAAACTTGGACAGATTATATGATATTGAAACTCATTTCATGTGGACGGCTTGGATATAATATAAGATGATCCAATGGGCCACACAAAGATATGGAATGGGTTTAATAGATGGGTCCCTTATGAGGTAAAGCCATTTATCATTTTCTCCATTTCTTCTTATTTTTCAAAGAGGGACCATTTTGGCCGTAGGGACCATTACTACATACATGTCACCCACTTTGCCTTCTATGAGCTTCTAAGAGTTTTTTTTAATAAAGATTTTTCGCCACACTTTCCAACGTAAAAGCTATGACAGTCAAATGTTTAGGTTAAGATAATAGTGGCTTTTGTGTGCGTGCGCAACTTTTTTGTGTGTATCAATAATGTGACTTTGTGAATGGGATGAGGGTATGATGGTTCCTTTTATAGTTATTTTTTATAAGTACGAATAGTGGGAGTTTGTGAATTTGATGAATTTTGTAATTGAATAATGTTATAATGAATGAATATTGAAATAAATAAATGTTGTAGTAGAAGAATATTGAAGTGGATGAATGGTCATAACTATTATAAGGAGGAGTTATGATCGTTTTCGTTAGATCGGCAATGTATAGTACGTATTGATAATCCACAGTCTTTGATGAACTCTGGACCTATTTTATGGGCAATCAAATGATATCCAAATGAGATGATTCCAAAACTATTTGAAGTTCATCAAATTATTTTTTCAATGAGTAAAAGATCACCAAAATAGAATATGTAATGAAGGAGTTATGACTATTTTCATTGGATCGGCGATTTATATTTAATATCGATATTCCACTGTTAATATTATTAATTCTTGGTGAATATTGGCGATCCACGGTGAATATTGGCGATCCACAGTTAATATCGATAATCATTACTGATATCAACGATCATAATAATTATCGACATTCTACTGTGAATATTAGCAACCCACCATACAATACTCATCGATTATAACATTTTTATATCTTAACATTTATCAATTACAATATTTTTTCATTACGACATTCATCACATTTGTCATTTTCAAAATTTATCCACTATAACACTTTTCCATTGCAAAAATCATTCACTTCCAATTCTAACTTTCGCCATTTGTTTAAAATATATATATAAAGGGAACCACCATACTCTCAACCCTTTCACAAACTCAAACCATTGATACCACACACAAAAGCCAATATTATCATGACCTAAACATACATCTGGTGATTATAATTTTTATGTTGGATAATGTGACCGAAAAAAATATTAAAGAAAAAAACACTAAAAAGCTTATCATAATTGAGGAAATGATGCTAGATGCATGCTATCAGTTAGCTGGACTAAGTAGCGTAGAGGTGGCAATGGTCCTAACAGCCAAAATAATCTCTCCCGTGAAAAAATAATAATAATAATAGAGAATGAAGAGTAATGAAATGCCAAATGACCTCCGAGTATAGGGGACCCAACTATTGAACCAATTCCACATCTCATGTGGGTCCAACGAGATCGTCTTGTATCATATCTAAGCCATCTATATGTAAGTGATTATAATTCTATGCCATTTGTTCATGTTGAAGGCAAAATTTATCACAGATGGATCATGTCGGAGAAAACAATCTGGAATTAACTTACAGTGTTAATGTAGTCATAGGCCACAAACATCTTCATTTTTTATTTTTAAATAATTATACCGTGATTTTACGGATTACCGTTCAATTAAAGTGAACATACCATATTGACAAGGGTTACCCAAACATTAATTTATATTACATCATCCTTTTAGCCTATTTTAATTACCCCCTTATTTTGGGCCAGGGCTCTACGACGGCAGGCAGTATGCCAAAGCTAATCAACATACGTACACTGGCGTAGATGGTTTATGCTTGTGAGATCTGAGCCTTCCATCTGGCCGGTGATGATGACTAGATCCTCTGTGTCTACAATCAGAACGGTTTCACCCATGCTGGCCACAATCCTGACCTCTGATTTGTGGACACTTGTTTCTTAAAATAAAACCATCAATATTTTTCTTTTAAAAAGATTATAACCTTAAATAAACGTCCACTAACTTGATACTCAGATGATTAAATAAGCTTGATTTTTTGTCCATAGTACCTCTAAGCTGTTCCTTAAATTTAAAATAATCATTTACCATGAAAATATCATTCCAGCCACGATTTTGAGGCCGACCTTGTCCATGAGAAATC
This sequence comes from Magnolia officinalis, assembly GCA_021015155.1. Taxonomy (NCBI): domain Eukaryota; kingdom Viridiplantae; phylum Streptophyta; class Magnoliopsida; order Magnoliales; family Magnoliaceae; genus Magnolia; species Magnolia officinalis. The sequence goes on along the minus strand of JAJHSJ010000015.1, from coordinate 62,258,310 downwards.
CACCCCGTCCATCAGCTTATCCAGCTCATGTAAGGACATGTTCTCAAAACAGAGGCAGATCCAAAAAACAAGTGGACCACACTACAGCAAACAGCAGGGATGTAAATGCCCACCCTGGAAACCGTCCCAGAGCCATCATAATGTTTATATCCTATCCAAACCGTTCATAAGGTCATTCTAACCCGGACGAACTGAAAAAACAGGGTGCGGCTTAGCCACTGACAGGTTGAGTAGTGAGACTATCTACTGAAGTGATGTCAGCAAGTTCCGTAGGCCCCACATGATGTATGTTTTATATCGACACCTTCCATTCATCTTCATCTGGAGAGATCATCTCGGACAAAATCGAAAGAAGCAAGTAAAATCCAAAGCTCCAGTAGACCACAGCACGCACAGAAAACAGTGTGACAGTAACACCCCCATTAAAAACTTCTAAAGGCCACAAAAGTTTTAGATCAATCTGATATTTGTGTTTTCTGTAATTTCATGTATCCAGCTAATATTTGTGTTTTCCCTTATTTTATTTATTTTTTAACTTTTCAACACGTTGGATTTCAAATAAACATTATGATGGGCCTCAGGATAGTTTCAACGTTGGGAATCACTCTCCCCACTGTTTTCTTTGGTGGGTCCACTACAGATTTTTTATTTGCTTTCTTCTCTGGTTCCTAACCTAAAATGATATCTAAAAATGGATGGACGGTGTGGATATAACACAAACATCATAGTGGGGTCCATAGAACTTGGTGACGTCACTTCAGTAGCCGACTCGCTACTCAACCTCTCAGTATCTAATCCGCGTCCGAAAAAACGAATACTACCCTGATCCAAAACTTCTGTGGCCCCATGTAGGTTTTGACTGCGGGCGTTCCATCCTCACCGTTTCCTGTAGTGTGGTCCTCCTGAGTTTTGGATCTAATTCATTTTTGGGAATATATACTAACATCAGCTGGAGAAACTGATGGACGGGGTGGATTTTTCATGGACATTTCTGTGGGCCCCAAGTAGATTCCGACCACAGTAACTTCCTGTCGGGTGGTGGCGGCCGCAACTCGCTAGAACTTCTAAAACCCTAACCCTTCCATCGTCTCTCTTTCTTTCATCTTCTCTGTAGTCTCCCTGATAAAACCCAATTTATATGTTCGTTTTTTAGGGTTTTAGGATTCTGATAAATCACAATCCTTTCCAATTCGAATGCAATTGGGTTTTGGGTTTCTGATAAATCGCAATTCTTTCCAATTCGAATCCAAAAACATCACGATTTTCTAGTAACAATGCCGTCGTCAAGGCCGGAGCTTAAAGCCCCTCCGGAGTTCTTCTACAACGAAGAGGAAGCTCGGAAATACACCACTTCATCACGTATAATCGAAATTCAGGTAAATTTCATTGATTCCATTCTACTGCAAATGGTTTCTGTGTATATGCTTTAATTCCCCCTTTTTTTCCCTCTCTCTCTGTCTATCAATAGTGAAAAAAATGCTATTTACAGCCATCTTTTTGATCGAGACTCCCTTATTTTACACTTTGGTGTTACGGTTAGACAGATTTGTACTGTTAGATCACCAAAAATCTAAGTATATAGCTGTAGCTACGAAAAGGTTGGGTGTACATATCAATTCCACAAACTGAACTTGCATTTCTCCTCCTTTTTGGGGAGTGATGTAGTTTCAGTTTCTGAAATTTGATATTTTCGTAAGGCCGGACCCGCCATGAAGCTTTGTAGTGAAATCATGCCTAAGACCTTCTAAAATCACGTGGCCTGAGTTTGGGAATGGTGGATTTTTGGGTTGTCTAGTCATCCTAGTGGGGCACATTTTCTGAATGGATTGGATGGCATATACAAAACATGGTGGGTTCCACATACAATCTGGAAGGTTTTTAATGGTGGGTGTAGTCGTCCCAACTGTTCCATTTGGTGTTGCACACTTGAGTATTGGGTTGCCCTGATTTTTGGGTAGCATGGAGAACCTGAAGGGTGCACATGATGGACGGAGTGGATGTCATGTATATGTGACAGTGGACCCCACACATCGTGTTGTAGGTTAAGCTTAACTTAAAAAGCTTTATAGTGGATCCAGCCTTAATTTTCATCCCTGAAGGGGTAATTAGTCATGGTATTGTTTTTCTATCATGTATTTATAAAGAAGTTTGAAATTGCAAAATTACCCTTGTAGAGAGTGAAAGTAACGATTTTTAAGGTGGAAATACTAATTCCCTTTTTTTTTGAGGATGCGATTTTTATTATGCCTCTTTTTTTAATTTGTAAATTGTGGTTTTTGTTTCTTAAAGGCGAAGCTTACGGAGAGAGCATTGGAGCTTCTTGCTTTGCCAGATGATGGGATTCCTAGAGTTCTACTTGATATAGGTGAATAACTAGAGCTCTCTCTCTCTCTCTCTCTCTCTCTCTTCTGTCTTTCGGATTCAAATGTGGGTAGAGTGGGAGATCCATCACTCTCTCAATTGTTTGACTCGGTTGATTTAGATAATGATTGTTATTTTTATCCTTTTATAATTGGGATTGCCAATTTTGGAAACTGTGGTTGTGGCCATGGTACAGATCATCGGTGGTATAGAGGCACATTATCCCATCCTTTATATACAAGGAAGAGGTATGCAATGCTCAATGTTTCGTTTGGCTAACATTTTGTACAGATTGGGACCATCTTTCCATGACCCTTGTCATTCATATGATGACTCCCACCATGGATTGATTATGGTCCATATATCTCCTCACTCAACCGTTACAACCATCCGAATGGTAGACTTCTTCCTGATCGTAGGACCATTGGCTGTATTTTCTTTTTTAGTTGTCTATTTGCAGCCCAATTTTTGAATGTCTAGGCTTGTTTTAGGGGAGAGTTTTGTGCAGTATCGTGCATCAGCTATGGAGCCCACTGGATGAATGTTACGGACGAATGAAAAGTGGCCCTACATCTACAAGTGCCCACTGAAATGAGGAAGATCAATAAACACAAGCCAGCCATTTCAATCCTAAGGAAAGGCCGAGCATTGAATTTCATGAGAGGATTATGCTCAGATCCAGGTCCAATAGTTGCAGTCGTGAAGTGCTAACATTGTTTAAAAACTCATCTTGAGTACACAACATTTGATGGGTCGAATGAACTACGTCCAGTGTTCCATGAAACTTGTGTACTCTTCTTTTTTCGGTTGGGGGGTTGGCTTTGATGAGATCCACCCCGTCCATAAAGTTTGCCGTGCTGTGTTTGGACTGGGGCCCGAAAAGAGGCTAAAAAAGAGGCTAATTCAACACTCAGGTGGGATACAACGTGGGAAATTATTAAGATGGGAAGTCCCAATATTAAAATCGCCATACCACATGGCTTTAAAGGTTTTTAAGCATGCTTTTACACTGTTCATTAGGGTATGACCTACCTATCTTAGATTCAATTATTTTAGGATCCATGGTCAAAATGTGGTGGCACACCTGATGGTCGAGGTGGATCTTATGCATGTTTGTCCCAAGTAGCGCCCTCAGTTATTGCAAATCAGGCTCTCCGTGTGCCTATGCGAGTCAGGTTGGCGCACTCCTTTGTTTAAACCCACAACAAATTTATAGGCCATGTGAAAATTTTCAAGTATTAGTAAAGAAAAATTCAGATCAAGGTTTTTAAACTAGAAAATTTCGTTTTGGTAGTGAACTGAGTTTTGTTAATTCATACCTCATTTTGCTTGACTTAGGCTTCAAGTTTTTAAATCTCGATACCGGATATTTTGTTAATGGCTTTCCCCTTGAACCAAACTCGTTATGTTTCTTTTATCTTATTTAAGGGAGGATATTGGAGGGTTGTTATGTGACCACTTTTTCTTGTTTACTTATGTAGGCTGTGGGTCAGGACTTAGTGGGGAGACACTCTCTGAGAATGGGCACCATTGGATTGGCCTAGATATCTCGCAATCGATGCTTGGTATGTGAACATCACTAGTTTTGCATGTAATCTAAAGCGGATAGCGTGCTAATTCCATTCCTCTGCTATTTTTATCAATGATCATTTCACTTCAGATGTTGCCTTGGAGCGGGAAGTGGAAGGTGATCTTTTGCTTGCAGACATGGGCCAGGTATCCTTTTCAAGTTGGAAATCATACTTCCCTGTGTATGTGATTGTTTTGTTGTTGGGAACTACAATGTGAAATAATGGATAGGGTTCACTAACAAAGGATTTACCTGTATTTTGTGATCGTAGTTTAGAAAAAATATGAAACCCATTAATCAATGCTTACTTATCTTAGTGAAACTTGATAACTTGCTTGCTAGTGGGGAGGCTTGGAACCTTGGATATTTACACGTCTTAGCTGAAGGAAAGAGAGAAGCAGACTACTTCGGGAGCGTGGGGATGAGCTCCATATCTGGGAAGAATGCCCTTCAGCGTGATGCTATCTTTCCTTAACAAGGACAGGGACCCAAGGCTTGAGTAAATGGAACCCCCTTTTTCTACATTGCAATTTTTTTTGGAAGGTTGGTGTTGAAGTATGGATGCATATGGTACATTTCATGGGATTGTGAGCTGCATTTAAAGAAAAATGTTATACAATTTATATATAAAGTTGGGTCCAGTGGTTGCACCATTTTGCCTGCATGCTCCGTCAGGAGACAGATTTGAGAGATAATTGCAGCTAGTCGATTTTCATATTTGGATTTCTGATGTTTTGATGAGGGCATTCGAGCACCTACACGAGTTTATCGGAGGAGGAGGAGAGCCAAGGCCCCAACTCCAATTTCATTACAGTTGGATCATCATTACATGGGGCCCAATGGACCCAATTCGAGCTCTTAGCCCTGTTAAAGACCCCATGATGCAGGACAATTAACCACTTGTTCTAAAAGCTCAAACTGTTAGAGTATGACGAATTAATCCCTTTATCTCATAGCCCAGGCCCCACATCTCATGGGTTAGGACCTCGGCCGAATCCCCTTCGTGGGCCCCAAATCACATGGGTCACTCACCCCTAGTGTGTCCCTGCATCCCACGGGCTACCTCACTCGAGCCCGGTGTGAAATGCGCATTAATCACCCCTGGTAAGGAGTCTCGAACACGAGACCTCCCCCGTGAGCCCCAAATCGCATGGGTCACCCACCCCGAGTGTGCCCCTGCATCCCACAGGCGACCCCACTCGAGCCCAGTGTGAAAATGCCCCTGCATTAATCACCCCCGGTAAGGAGTCTCGAACACGAGACCTCCCGCTCTGATACCAATTTGATGCAAGACAATTAACCACTTGCTCGAAAAGCTCGAACTGTTAGAGTATGACGAATTAGTCCCTATCTCATAGCCCAGGCCCCACATCTCATGGGTTAGGACCTCGGCCGAACCCCCTTCGTGGGCCTCAAATCACATGGGCCACCTACCCCGAGTGTCTCCGCATCCCACGGGCTACCCCACTCGAGCCCGGTGTGAAATTTGCATTAATCACCCCTGGTAAGGAGTTTCGAACACGAGACCTCCCCCGTGAGCCCCAAATCGCATGGGTCACCCACTCCGAGTGTGCCCCTGCATCCCACTCGAGCCCAGTGTGAAAATGCCCCTGCATTACCCCACATGCATGGTTATGCATTTTTGAAGACCTCTCACTTGGAAGATGCATGTAGGCTGCTTATTTGGAACTAATTGATACATCTTTGGACCATTTGGATGTCACGTAGCCTGACCTGGACCACATTTGGACGTTACAAATGTTAGACGATGCCGTTGGGTATCTTGGACACATTAGTTTGGTGATCCGGATGGGAGACTTGGGTTTAGGTGCACGGATACTCTATTCTACACATCCGAGCCATGGACACATTGGACCACATCCATCCAGGCCGTTGATTACATGTGGATGTACTTATTGCATGTTTGAGATCATCCTTGTGCCGTGTGGCACATCTTTATTTTTGCTTTATTTTTCAGTTTTATTTTAGGTTATTAGAGATTTATGTTTTGATCTTGACCGTTAATAGATTCAGACAGTTAAGAATAGTTTTAGACTTAGGGTTTGCTTAGGTTTTCTTATATATACTTGTTTGAGACTTGAGACTTGAGATTATGGACATATTGAATGGAATTTCTCTACATTGCTTCTTTCGAGCAAGAAAACTTCCTGTGAATGGAATTTGGTGTGAAGCCATTGGAGTGATAAGCTATCTTTCTTATTCATATCAATGTATTTTTTTTTTTCTTCTTTCTCAACCTTCTTTTTTCCATTGAATATATATATTTTTCTCTCTTCTCAAACCCTAACTCCATCATCAACCCAACTCATCACCAACCAAACCAACGTGGCTCCACCACACCGTCCTGATGACTGTATGGATGTGCTCGTACACTACATGGACCTGTCCATACAACGTCCATACTGCATGAGGGAGATATGTCAACATGGGTTGCTTTTTTCTTAAACTGAAAACAGGTTATCCTATAGCTGCCTGTTCCTTGCTCAGTTGGCTCCCATGATTCAGGGTTCACCTTTTTAGCAGGAAATTATTGGAGAAAAGGTTTGGACATGCTAATCAATTCATTGAATTAGTTTACAGATCATGGGTGGTTGTGCATGTGTGAGACTGGAGAGTCCATTGCTTTCTCTTAGGGTGGTTACTTCTATATTGATGCAATAGATGCATACATAACTATTCATTTGCCTGGAGAACCTTGTATATTATATTAACCATCAACAAAGAGGAGAATCTTTTACATTAAGTTCACGTGTATATCTTTGAAGTGATGATCATATGCAGTTTTTGTGATTTCATTTATAACAGATCTATCTGAAATATGCACAATTATCTGGCAAAACTGTTTTACAAGCATTTGCTCTTTTTTGGGCAGTGCCAACCTAATTTTTGTGATTGAATGTCCCAGGGTTTAGGCTTGCGACCTGGTGTTGTTGATGGTGCCATAAGTATCTCTGCAGTTCAGGTTAGCAGTTTGCTTATACATTTCCGTTAGGCCAACTGACTTGTGACTTTGTTGCTTCCCCCCTTTAGAAATGCTGTAAAGGAAATCCTGGTTATTTACCCTGTTATTAATGCAGTATTCCTGATTTCTTGTGCAAGGTATCGTTGTTGTTTTTTTCCCCCCAAATGCAGTCAATTTGGTTCATCCTCAGTATCCTGTGCTTGATAGTTTTCGATTGTCAAATAACAGAAATAGTCGGAAATATTGGATATTCATACTCTACTTAAATTGGTGGCTGTTCTGGTTTCAAGCAACAGCTCTCATTGTACTCCATGATGTAGGCAATTTTTTATTTTTTTTTTTTAATTTTTAAATTTTTAAATCAATATAATCAGGGACCTTGGCTGTACATAGGTGTGTGCTAGTTTCCTTGGTCTGCATTTAAGCGTCCACGCATACTGTAGCAGTCCAGTTAGTCTTGTGAGAAATGTTTTCCTATGTCAGTAAAAGGTCCTTCATGTTTTGATGTCCCTGTTAACGTGGCCAGTTTACAATATGATAATTACTTTTGGTTAGCTTAATTCTATTGTGAAAAAAATAAAAATAAAAATCTATTGGTGTTCTCAAAGCATCATGCTAGATGGATGTTTTTACCTTGAAATTGTCAATGGGAATGAAATTCAGTCAATCAAAAGAGAGATAAGGCATACAGTACTTCAGAAAGATAATGGAGATCGAATTGTTAGTTCGGGCTATTTAAGGAGGGGCTTGAATTTTGGGGCATTCGCATCAGAAAATGCCCAATGCCTGAGGGAGCTTGTTACCCTTTACTAGAATCCATATTAAGCTTTAGAAGGCATTTCTTTTGCACAATTTCTGTATATCTACAGCATACTGTTGTTTCATTATTGGCCTTTGGCATGCTAATGCAACCTGCTCCTGCACCATAGTACATAGGTTGTGCTACAACTTGAGCATATTTCTCTTTAAATCCAGAACCATGCTATCGAAGCCATTCCCAAATGCTAGTATGCTCTTTGCTAAATTATTGAGTGGTTGCTGACTCTCAACACACACACACGCACACACACACACGTGTGTATTGATATAGATATATGCATATATACACACATTAGATATATGCATGGATATGTATGGGAAAATTTCTCTTGGGAACCGGTTTTCTCGTGAGAACCCTTTGAGGATTCATCCCACGTGATGTGTGCACCAAATCCAATCTGCCCCACTAGATGAGTTACCTTGTGAAACTCCTAGGCCCATGATGTAGGCTAATTTGGGCCCATGATCCACGGGCCAGCCCAAGCCCAACAGTTGGCCTACCAACAAGGAGGCCCAAGCTTCCTATTTAGGTAGCTAGTCTATTTAGATAGTTAGCTAGCGAAATCAATCAGCTAGCTAAGAATAATCCAGTAGTCAAATATTTTTAATGCATTCTTATATCTTTTTATCTACTTTCCATATTTGTAATAAGTTATTGGTTGTCAATGACATAATGTTTTTTTTTTAATTTAATTTTTTTTTTTTTTAAAATCCTTATATATATGTTTCAAAGGCCTATATAAGGGCTTGAGATGAGTAGCATGAAGGCACATTTGAATTGAATCAAAATCTCTTGAATTGTTTTCTTTTATTTGTTTGTGTCTCGTGCTTAAGATTGAAGGTGCCTACGCTTGGTTGGATCATTTCCATCAGCCGGTTGTGCCAGTTTGGTATCAGAGAGCTTTTCGCTGAAGAAAGCTATTGGATAACCCTCCTGACTGGGAACACCAATGGGGACATTAGAGGCGTCACAACTCACCTCAAATACTTAAGTCTGGAAGGCGCAAGACTGGGGCTTGAGTCATTTGTCGTTTGATAGTTGATACTATCAAACGCTCGTGTTGCTGCACTTGTCTATCGAAACTCCATTTGTTTCATACAATTGGTGATTGGGGTCATGATGCTGCTGAAGTTCCGCACAAAACTTTTGTAAAATGTAGCGAGGCCATGAAAACTATGAATTTTGGAGATAGTGGTAGGTGTTGACCAATCAACTATGGTTTTCACCTTGGCGGGGTCCACCTCTACACCTTGCGACGAGACAATGTACCCTAAGAAAAACCACCGATGCACTCATTAAGGTATACTTTTTAAAGTTGATGTAGAAGCGCTTGCGACGAAGGACTTTGAAGATAAGACTTAGGTGATTGATGTGCTCTTTTCTTGACGTACTATAGATAAGAATGTCGTTAAAATAGACAACATCAAACTTACCAATAAAAGGGCGCAACAACTGTGTCATGACGAGTGTGAAAGTGTTAGGCACGTTTGTGAGACCGAATGGCATAACTAGCCACTTGTAGAGGCCGTCTTTCGTCTTAAATGTTGTCTTCCATTCATCACTAGGTCGGATGTGAATTTGGAGGTAGATGGCTAAAAAATTTCGGTAGAGTCTCCCCTTATAAATTGGACTTTTGGGTTTTGTAAAAGAAAAAAAGGAGAAGGTGAATGGGGGTAGGATGAATGGATGCAATGAAGTAAATAAGAAAAACACGCAGAATTTTATGATTAAAGAACCTGAAAACAATAATATCAAGATTGTTGTTGATCCAAGACTTCAACCCAGTCGTTTAGAACCGCTTTGATACCAAACTGGCGCAACCGGATGATGGGAATGATTCACCCAAGCGTAGGCACCTTCAATCTTAAGCACGAGACACAAATAAATAGAAGAAAATAATTCAAGAGATTTTGATTCAATTCAAATATGTCTTCATGCTACTCAGCTTAGGCCATTTTATAAGGGCTTTTGAAACGTACATATAAGGAAAAAAATATAATGTCATTGACAACAAATAACTTGTTATAAATATGGAAAATAGATAAAATGATATAAGAATATATTAAAAATATTTGACTATTGGATTATTCTTAGCTAGCTGATTGATTTCACTAGCTAACTACTTAAATAGACTATAGCTACCTAAATAGGAGGCTTGAGCCTCCTTATTAATGGGCCAATTGTTGGGCTTGGGCTTAATGGGATTGGGCCTTGCCCATGGATCGTGGGTCCAAATCAGCCTGCATCAGTCGAGAAACCAGCCTGATCCAACAATCAAGTGGGCCATAGCAAAGTGGGAGGGGATGTCCACTCGTGATTTTCACTAGGGCTCACTTGAGTTACAAAACAGCGTGATTTTTGCCCAACCTTTCATCCAAGCCAGATGAAGGATCTACATGGCCTGGATTGCATATACACATTATGTGGTATGAGTTCTCAGAGGTTTCTCACAAGTTCTCGTGAGAAATGGGTCCTAGGAGAAAATTTCTCTGTATGTATTGCCATGTGTATGCATATGATGATGGAACTTTATAGATGTGTTTCAATGTTTTTGGCTCTATGGATTTGATACTCTTTTCTTTTTTTGGGTGGAGCAGTGGTTATGCAATGCCGACAAGGCTTCCAATGAGCCAAGATTGAGGTTAAAGTGTGTATTAAAAAATGCCTATCCTGCAATGGTTTTGTTTATTAGATGTCTCTTGGGTTATTGTATGTTGACTTTGGCCAACTCTCTTTGCAGGGCTTTCTTTGGATCTCTATATAGATGCCTGACAAGGGGAGCCAGAGCAGTGTTGCAGCTGTATCCTGAAAATGAAGCCCAGCTTGAGATGATAACTACTTCTGCAATGCGTTCTGGATTTGCAGGTGGCGTGGTTGTTGACTTCCCTCACAGGTATATTGCATAGATTTATTTTCAGCAGTCTCAAACTCTTCTTCTGTCCTTCTATATAAATCACCATAAGGCTGCTTGTTTGTATGGAATACCTACAGTTAGTAGCAATTATGGTAATATGTGCATGACCTGGCTAAATTGTGTATGCACGAGTGAAGGCTGCCTATTTCAGGTTACTGTAACATTTTCTATGTCGAGTGGATTGTTCCAAGGGGTGAAGTACCCATGTCGGATTTGTCGCGATTCTGACAATATTGTCTGGACATGACAAAGCTATCTCATTTCATTCAGTTTTATTTGAATTTCACATACCATGAAGTTACAATTACCTTAATTTTTGTGTTTGTTTCTAGTGGGAATCATGAATTACATTTATGACCCATTGAAGTTCCCACCGTATAAGCCATTGTAACTCTAATAATGTAAAGAGATTTATTTTCTAGAACTGATAAATATATACCTTTGAATCCATGAATCCTATTTTTTGGGGTTTCCCTAACCGACACTCCATAGTCCATACTTGTGTAGGACTCGGATTCTAACAGTTTGGTGCAACCCGGTTATTGAGTCTATGAGATCTCAACACCTGAATTGCAAAGAAATGGACAAGAGTACATCCACAAGAATATTTGAGTATAGACGGAGAAATATAAATAATATTGGGCTGCATGCTCGGTGTCTCCCTTGTTTTACTTTTGTTTTGCCCTCCTTTGTTTTTCTTTCTTAATAAAATTCTGTAATCATTCATTTTTTTAATGGATATCAAACTTCTTGCAAGACTTGGGAAAAAATCTACCTAAGATGGCAACAAGCATAACAATAGTAAAATAAAATCTAGGAAATAATCATCAAAATCTTCAATCACATCTTTAAATCAGCCCTCATATGTCCCACAAATGGTAATTACAATTCTTAATATTTAGGGCCTAAATAGTCCAAAATCGGCACACACATGCCGTGCCCAATGGTGGGCCATGGGCCTACATCATGCTGGGTTCTGTGGTGAGCTGTGGGCCTACATCATTCCCCCTAGGTTGGAAAGAACTCCACTCCAACAAGTTGGATGCTTCATACAAGTGCAGATGTCCTGATCCAATCTTTTTAATTTGTCACTGTGATCCATGTGTGTTCAGAATATGGCTTCTTCTTTCATTTCATGAAGGTGCTTCTCAATGGGAGGCAGAGCATCTGATTGTGTTGCTTCATCCAAAGTATTCTGTAATGGTACGATATGGGCTGTAACCTGTTGTTTTTCTATAACGGTCGTTAACCTCGTAACGCATAACGGTGGCCACTGTTACCGTTATCTTATGGTCATTGCATAGCCATTTTTCAATACCTTGACTTTGCCTTTACTAACCAAGACATACATGATGTCGATTGCTTTTCTTTTTCTAACTTTTCTACATTGAAGGATTTATGGCTTCCTCTTTATCAGATTTGGGCGTTGGAAGATGTTTTATTGGGTGCAATGTGATATCAACACTATCCTTGATAAATGAATAAGTGTTAACCCGAGTTAAATACATCATATCTTGATCCCAAAACAACAGTCTCTCTAACAAAATGTGGCATGCATCCCATCACATCACATATCATCTGTGTACCTAGATCCAATAGAGAAGGAAATTAAGCATGTGGAGTTGACAAAAAACTTTTCTCTGTTTTTTGAACCAACGAATCTGGTATGGGTATAGATGCTTATGTTCTTTGAGGTTTAATTTATCTAACATTTCTTGTGAGACAATGTTCCCACGACTCCTTCCGTCAAAACCAAAATTGTGCACACATTCCACCAAAAGTGCAAGTGGTGCAGAAGGTAGTGTCATAACAATCGTCCCTTATCAATTACTGGTGTCAATACCAATAACTCACCCCTATCACCATATACATCTTGCTCCATCATCCCCAATATGTGCCCCATCCTCATATGGATGTGTGTCATAATTAGCTTTCATTTACATGCAGTGGGGAGTGTCTTCAGCATATTCTCCTTCCTTGGCCAAATTCACTTTAATCATAGACTGATGTTGAGGATAGTGAAAAGAACAATGTCTTGGTTGCCCACACTTGAAGCACATGAAAGGAGTATTGTGTTGCCTTGTCTTGGGCAAACTAGTCCCTCATCCATAACCACCTCTTACTGGGTTGGGGTTTGGCTTTGTTGTTAGACGCTGGCTTATCGTTCCTCGACCAATAAGAGGTCCTGTGGTTGCCTAACACAGGAAGTATGTTGCCCTGTCATTGATGACGGTCTTTGTAGGGTACCGAATTGTCTCCCAACTCCCCAATTAATTATCCCATCGACTTTTATAAGTGCATATACATCAAACATCTAAAATGCATCTTTGAAAGTCAGTTCATTTCTGATGCTTGGGTTAAGGTCATTAAGATATTTTGAAATCTTTTGGTCTTCATACTCATGGAACCCTGACCGTAATGTCAATGTATGAAACTCCTCAGTGTATTCATTCACTGATTTATTTCATTGACATTGAAGATTCATTCAGCTTGGAGATCATTCCACCATGCTAACTCGTGACTAGAAAATTTCATAGCTACTAACTTCACCTTCTGATTGTCTGTGATTTTCCTGTACTCGAACACCTTTTTGACCTTGCTTAGCCAATAGGTGAAGTCATTAACATGCAACTGACCATGGAATTTTGGAATTTCTACCTTAACTCTGGATTACCTATCACGTTCTAACATTCAAAGGATTTGAATCATTAGCGTCTTCGTAAGCCGGGGTCACTTGTTGATTAGGACCTTGATGGGGACCTTCCCCCAATGATCACCCACTCTGATACCAAAATGATACAACCCAGTTATTGAGTTAATGAGATCTCAACACCCGAATTGCAAAAAAGATGGACAAGTTTACACCTACAAGAATATTTGAGTAGAGAGGGAGAAATAACTTAATTAATATCAAACATTTTCTTACAAAACTTAAGAAAACTCATACTTAGAAAATTTCAAATGCCTACCTCCTACACCAACTCCCCTTTCATAGAACTTGAATGAATCTTTTAGTGAGAATTCCCCCAACTAAGAGATTGATTTTAAATCAATCATAAATTTTCTGAAGATTTAAATCAATTGTAATTAATATCAAATCGATGTAATCCACTTAATATGGCAACAAACACAATAATAGTAAAGGCTAATGTTGGAAATAATCCTCAAAATTTTCAATAACATCTTTAAATCAGCCCTCATATCTTCCACAAATAGTAAAATGCAGTTCTTAATATTTAGGCCCTATATAGTCCAAAATCAACACATGCCGGGCCCTACGGTGGGGCATGTTGAGCGCTATGGTAGGCCATGGGCCTATCACAGTTGTACCTATAGCTTCGTAACATAGTGGACTTGGTCAGAACTCCCAACTCATTTTTTCCCTTTATAGAAGCTTGTTTGCTATACTGAATGTCATACACATCCATTGATACTTTTAAAAAAGCCAAATCTGCTAATGACTTGCCCATGGGCTAAAAAGCCTGAATGTTCATTCCACAATCAATGGCTATAGTTCTTTTGATCTAGAGCTAGATTCTGCAGAATGCAGGTATCTTTATTATTTATATTCTCTCCTTTAATGAGATGAAGATACCCGCTCGTACACATATATAAATGTGTGTGTATGTGTACATATGTTCTGCTTTGGTGTCCTATTTTGTGAGATCATATTAATCGGAGCTTGTATGCTGGTCTTCATCTACAACAGACGAGTGAAACTCCCTTGGCTAAAAGGTTCCCGAGATGTTGGTTTATGGGACTTTGCATATAGAACATATTGATTTACTGTTAGTATGTTTCTTTCACAATTTTAATCACTCATTAGCCCAAGTATTTTGCGATTATGACAGTACACGGGCAAAGAAGTACTTCCTTGTTCTCACATGTGGCCCACCGTCCCTAAGCACGGCTCTTCCAAAGGCTAAAGGTGAAGAAGGCGAGAGTTGCAGTGACGATGATAGCAGTGATGAAGAGAATCATACTGTAAGCTGTCACTTTGAGGAATGCTTCATTTATTGATGCTTATATTCATTTTCTGCAAGGAACATGTTATTAGATTCCCCCCCCCCCCCCCCCTCTTAATATGGATTTTAAATCCTTGTGGAGCCTACATGCAACCAAACATGTTCACCTGGTATATATGTGTAACATCCGAGCCATGCAGCAGATGGTCCACCATATGGTTGACCAGGCTGGAAAATTAGGCTGGCCGACTCTACAGGTGGGACGAATGCACAAAAACATGTGCTAAAGTAACTTGCCAGTGGTCTGCATTAGAGTGACCCATCTTATGAATGGATCAACCTAATTTTGGCACCAGTTCATCTACTCAGCAGGGTTTGCCTGATTGGATGCCCCACACACAGTGTAAGGTTTGCTCAGGAAGGTGCATAGAGGTTCATGCAGACTTAATAGAATTTGATGAATTAACATCTAAACATAAAGTATCTTCCAACACTATCATATGGATGTATCTTTATATTTTTACGCTGCACAACACAAGGATCTACCTAGGTTCTTCTATGGCGTTGGATTTGCTATGCAATTATTCTATTTGGTTTTAGTGATGACCTTGAATCTTTCGGTATACAGGTCACTATTTCAGATAGGCATAGGCCAAGGAAAAAGATGAAGTTAAACAAGAAGGGGAAAGGGAGAGAATGGGTGCTGAAGAAGAAGGAACAGATGAGGAGAAAAGGGCATAGCCTGCCTCCTGATACGAAATACACGGCCCGCAAACGAAAGTCTCGCTTCTGATCTATTCTCAACTCATGCAGTCATTTGGCGGCAATTTTTCTTGGTAAAACATTATTTTTCTTTTTATTAGGAAATGTTGGTTCATGTGGAATCATACCAATGGCAAAAAATTGTTTTTTTTTCCCCCCTTTTTGCAAAACACAATTTTGCCTGGATGGTAGAAGAGAATACTGCTGTCAGTACTCGATGGGAAAAGGTCACCAATGACCAAACTTGATGTGTAGGATAGTCTAATCTGCTTGATGGCGCATAGTGGTCCCTCCATGGTGGGGCCCACTGGACCAATGGTCCAGGTCATTGGAAGTTGTCCAATTTGAGTGCAGGACACCGAATAAGCGAATTAGTATGTTGTGCTCTGATTAGATTCCCCCATGAATTCATAGTATATATCTCAACAATATTTTATAGATTTGTCTGCATTTGTTTGTCTAAGGGCTGCCTTTTTGGACTGTATCTTTACATGACTGGCCGACATGGCTGTCCTGGTTTTGATTCTTGGGAAACACGAGATTGCAAAACTTCTCTACAAGTTATCAGCAACTCGAAATCTCGTAGACTTGAACACTTGCAAGATCTGAATGGTTCATCTGGCGGGTCCCGCAGATGGGTCAATGCCCGAAAGTCAGACTGATGGTACAGTACTAACCATCCTAGTATGGAACTCACAACCTATTAAAAAAAAGAAGAAGAAAAGAGCAAAAGTAAGAAAACAAGCTCTATTAACTGTCCATTTCCTGCAGAAAAAAAAAACTGTCAGAAGGGTCAGAACTGTCCGATCGTTGTGATTTTTGGTCCACGGCCCATATATTACATTGTCTTTGGTAAATGCATGATAAGAGTGTTTGTCAGCGATTTCTTGACCAAAATTAAGATTGGACTTGTTTGTATTGTACGTTTATGCAGGTTTGCTTTGTGATCAATTACACACCTGAAGGAATCAACAACATTCATTGTAAGGCTTTGAACAGAGTCATGAATGCATGCTCAATTATGCAGATGAAAGAATCAACACTGTTCATTGTAAGGCTTATTTGATATGCCTGTTTTATTTGTTTTATCCTGCCATGTACGGATTTTGTTAGGGCATTAGCTACAATGGATACTAGCAGGATTTTGCTTGGCCTCTTGTTCTTGTGATCTTTTACTCTTTAATGATTTCTTCGATGTGGATCCATTCCAATTTTCTCCAATCAATGTAGATTATAAATGTTTTGCTGGGGCAGTTTGACAATACATGGTATTAATAACTTGAGGCGAATGATAAAATGACAAGAACTTTTTGAGAGAAACTTTGATACTCTGGCAGCCTGTGATGTGTGATATGCTTGCTCTTAGAAATTTCTTAGGAATTGCATATTTGGAATATAAATCAAACTAAACCTTCCAAATTATGGTTCCCAGTTTAGATGTATCATGAACTGAAAATTGCGCATGTTTGATTATCTAACTATAGGATTAGTGGACATTCATTGGATGGTTAAAAATGAAAAATATCCATTGGTCCTATTCTGACGAACCAGTGTCCACAAATCAGAGGTTAGGATTGTTCATCTGATATTGGGATTGTGATTTGAGACCATGGGTTGCGGTTTAACTTGAATTATAGGGGCGTTTGTGCGTGGGTATGTAGTGTATGTGCACGCCAACATCCACGAATAATGAGAAGTCTTCGCTTCGCTCAACCACTGCAGCCACTCCCATCTCTTCTGAGTAGATGACCCAAAAAACAGTTAGTCAGTGGTCCACATCCAAGTCTAAAAAAAGAAGAGCATTTACATGGTGGGTCCCACCTGATGAATAATTTGATTTACAAACATGTGCCATTTCGACATGTGTGTGGTGCATAAGTAGGCTCTTTTTCATGCATATGGCTTAGGAATCCTTCCTCCCTAAAATAATCAAATATGTATTACCATAAAAGTAACTAGACCCAACCCAACCCAACTCAATTTTAATCAGCCCAAGTCGATGGACCTTACCTGAATCTAACTAGACCTGAATTTAACTGGGTCCTGGGAGAGACCCAAAGCCAACCCTATTTGGAAAGTTGGGACCCCACTTAAAATCTAGGAAGGTCCATTGGGGGTCTGGTACCCATTGACAACCCCTGCAAGAAGCTCATGCTTGAAATAGCTAAAGTTAACTTGAGCAGAACCGAAGGCAAGAGACAAGCGATCGAGGAGAATCTAGCTCTGGGGTAAATCTTACTGGCAAAAGTTTAAGGTTGGTCCACTTAGTAGGTGGGCCATGATATTAGAAATAGGTGCATTGCTTAGAAAACTTCGGCCAACTTATTTACAGCCATACATTTATTCAGTTAACTGTTGCCCACCTGACTTGTGGACTTATCTAATTTTTGGGATTAGGTATCTTCATAGCTGTACCCTTTCGTTGGATGGCTTGGATATTTCACCAATCTGCCATGCTGGCATTTCGATGGTACGTTGCATTAGATGACTTGTTCATCTCAATTTTTTCTTCCCTAACAATAGTATTAGGAGTTGGGGACCACCAAACTTCTAGGTCAACCACCAAATAATAATGTTGGTCCAACTTCTCTATAAGAATAACGTGCTTGACCTTTCAATTTTAGGCCGGCAAATTCACGGGCCATGAGATTTTTTAACAAGAGTTCATCTCAGAAGTTTTTGATAATTGGTAGTCGGCAGGAGTATGATGGTTTATACACATGCACTAAGAAATTGCATGTAAGTAACCAAACTAAACCATCCAAATGGTTGTGCCTAATTTAGATCGTTGAAAATTTATTGGATGGTTGAAATTGAAAAAATAGCCAAGGCTCAAATTCAGCAAACAATTGTCCATGAATCCAAGGTTAGGATTGATCAATCAATAGGATAGTGCCCTCAATAGCTTTCATATGTCGCATTCTTGCTGTATGTTATTTGATGAACTGTTTTTGCTGTATGGTATTTAACATTCTGCTTTCTTTCTTCCATAAATTTTTACAGGTGGGTACTTAAATGATGTATATTTCATCCATCAATGTTTGAGATGAACCGTTCTAGGGTAACCGGCACTAGGTGCCTTCCAAAGCAAGAGATGTGTGGGTGGGACTTTCATTGAATCCAGCAATCCAGCCCGTCCATCAGGTGCATTGCTTCATGTTAACCATTGAACCCAAAAATCACGATAATAAAAAATTCAGGTAGGCCACAACATAAGAAACTGTCAGGATAGAACACCTACTGTTGCTTTTCTGTAGGGCTTACTCTGGGGTTTATATGCCATCCAATCCATTCATTTGATATGCCTCAGTATTACAGAACTACGGTTGGCTATCTCACATGAAATTTAGGGTTTTAGGTATAAGTCTTTTGGGAGTGGCACACCCATGTGTTGAATCAGTCAGATTTTTTGGGATCAATTCTAGGCCAAACAAGCAGTGGTGTACCTGATGGACGGTGTGGATTTCGCACACAAGTGTTTTCCTTTTGATTCAATGGCCATAAGTAGATCTGAATGCATGAAAAAGTCAAGCACTGAGATATGGGCGAGTTGTATTAATTGATGGAAGAAAAGAAAAATATCAACTCGTAATGGATATTATATTTTGCATCTAAATAGAAAAAAAAAATTCAGTTGGCAATAATGATAATCAGGTGGGCCACACACGTAGAGACAATGAGTGGTTAAGATTGATTGACTGTTCCGTATGCATGTTTTGATCCACCTAATGACACCACAGACTTGATTTTGGGACTGGCATCGGACAATTCCAATCCCTCGCACGACGTGTTCTAGATATTTGAGTCTGGTGGATCATGACCTAGTAATCATTTATGCCCATTTTCAACGCCTTGGCCTTTACGTGGACAAATGAAAGGCTGCCATGGGTATCTTTTTCCTTCACCGTTACATATTTCATTATTAACGTGGAATCAGAGACCCTTATACTTACCTTTAGTAGTACGAATTAACATATGACACATGGCTTGCATAATACACATGGCTACATTTATTATGCTAATTAATGAAGCAACGTACTTAACACATTTGATCTTGTCATGTATTTGGCCATGATAGTGAAGCCATCTTCTACTGTCCTTTTCCAAATAAAATATCTTTCCAGATACATTTGGAGATCCAAGCATAAAGATTTCGAGAAATTGGATCAATATCCAAGCGAATCTAACTATGATTTGGACTCAAATTAGGAGAGACAAACACATCAGCCAGATTAGATCACAATTTGTACATTTATCGGAATCAAAAGAATGAGAAAACTTGAGGACCCGATCCTCTCACAATGATTCAATTGAGATTAAGAGAATAGGAGAAGTAGATCTAATCTGGTGTGATAATAGATCAATATTAGGTGTCAAATCTTTCTAGCATTCCAAACTATCCTGGAGCAAGTTAAAATTCAGAAGGTGGTTCGATTTGGACCATTCGACACTTCAATTCAAAGTGCAGAAGGTGGGCCACTAGATGAGCCGACCATGATCGATTTGAGATCCGGGATCAACTTTCGATGTTCCTTAATCCAAAATCTAGTTAGCGGGCCACGAAGATCTCCATAGCATGATCAACTACGAGATGAAGATTTGAGAAGCTAGCAGTTCCAAATTTATCCATGAGATAGCCCTATCTAGAACACGTGTTGTAAACATGGAGGATTCAAAATCAGCAAGGAAACTGGCAAGGGTTTTGCTACCTCAACAAGTTATAAAAGGAGCACATCTATATACTTTTCAATTATCTTTCTAATTTATCTTAACATAACATAGCCTAGTTCTAGTATGGATTGCTATTACCTAACACGGCTTTCTCTATAATACCTTAGGAGTATATTAAATATCTGTAACATTAAGTTATAGGAGGATAATCAACTGGGTTTTGATTTAGCTGATCATACCCATCTGGTTACATCCTACTGACCGCTTACCTTGATTGTCCATTCTAAAAGATGAATTAGGTATTTGTCTTATCTTTTTGTTTATTTCTTTGCTTATTTGATACTTTGTCAATTGTAATGGAAAATATATTCAAATATTAACATTATTTAACATTCTTTTATTTATCCGTTCATTCTTATTCATTCGAAAATATTAAGCTAAATTATACATGAAAGAACAACTCATTAAATATGTAGACACCATCTATTGTTACAAGGCAAAAAACATATCCATTTGGAAAGACTAACCCTTATCCTTTCATAAAT
Source organism: Magnolia officinalis (assembly GCA_021015155.1). Lineage (NCBI taxonomy): Eukaryota > Viridiplantae > Streptophyta > Magnoliopsida > Magnoliales > Magnoliaceae > Magnolia > Magnolia officinalis. The sequence goes on along the minus strand of JAJHSJ010000015.1, from coordinate 62,237,719 downwards.
CACCTTAACGCTGAGTGCAATCGGTGATTGAGAGAACACAACGAGGAACACCAGAAGTTCAATCAAACCTTGAGTTGTGTAGACTCTGGCACACCCGCACATTGTACCCACATATGAAAATCGAATTAAGACCCTCATTCATGCGTGTGGCCATGTGTTTGATTGAATTTGCGGCAACAACCATCCATCATGTGGGGTGCAACTTCAATTGTTCGTAGGCCTCATGACTCACTTAATTAGACGGCTAGGAATGGATGGTCCGGATCAATATATTGTAGAGGGTGAGATCTTGAATAAAAACTAGGCGAGATCTTGAATAAAAACTATCCCAAGCATTCCATTTGATAGCTACTTCTAATAGACCACAATATGAACCATATGAACCCCACATTTGATTTATGGTTCATATCGAAATATTGCAATAGTTAATCATGGCAATCCTTCCATGGGGCCAAACCTCTTCTCTTCCATGGCTCTCAACTTTCAAGAATTACTTCCATTGGAGATTCAAGGGCTAGGAAATTGGACAATCCTTGTTAATCATATTTGAAGAGGTAAGATCATTGATATGGATTTTTTTATCACGTGGCCTCACCTTTGATTGCTTTCACATCGTAAAAATTACTTTCACCGAACAATCCAAGCCATCCAGTTCATGATCGTGAAATTGGATGATTTTGATTGATTGTATGGGCAAATGTCTTGTCCTTAATCTCGACCATCCATTGGTGAGACCCACGTTTGATTCTCATGCCTCCAAAGTCTCGATTTGATTGGACGATCCTAGCCAATGGATGAGTCACAATGCTGGAGGATCAAACAATTCCTATGAAAAATAAGGTAGTCGGTCCTAATATTAATACTTTTGGTCAATTTTATAAGGAAGAAAGTCATGGGCCGTCGTTTATGAACTGTGGCCAATCGTCAAAGTCTCAAAGAGGTTTGCTAATTCCACACGCGTGTGGTAGCCCTGCACATACACATTCAGGCATGCGTGCAAGAATATGACATGTGTATAAGATCTTAGCTTTCCATCACATGGGCCATACTGTTTAGATCTTTTGAAGTAGAAATCAAGCCATTTCACAAATCAGGCAGGAGTGAGCATCCTCAAACAAATGAATGGCTAGAAAACCATCCGTTTACTTTGTACGGCTCACTGAGATTTAAACTATCTGATTTTATTTTTTTACACAGAATATCTATGCATTATTCCATAGAATTATGAGATCCACACCGTTCATCAGGTGGGACACCTAATTTTTGACTTTGACTCGGAAGATGACACTGGTCAAAACTCAGGTGGGATCACCATAGAAAACCATGTAAAAATCATGGCTAAAACCTGGTGTGGCCCACATGAGTTTCAAAACAGAGTGATTTTTGGAGCGTCTGTTCATCCTGATGTTTTGAGTCAGAAGAACGAGTTGGATGACACATATACACCATGGCGGGCCCCATGGTGGGCATCACGTCCCAACACTTCCCTGCGGTGTGGCCTACATGAGTTTTGAACCGACCTGAGTTTTGAGTTCCAGCGTTAACATGAGTTAACGCACCTGATGGACGGAATGGATCTCGTGCATGTTTTTCCCCCCACGTGCCACTCTGTTAGGCTAGAGGAGTTCTTGATCGTTTTTCCTTTTTCTCTATTTGGCTTCTCATTTTTTATCAGATCCGCGGAATGTAAACGTAGATCAAGACCTCGCTGATTCGCCTTCTACAGATGAGCACTTAAACACATCAGGTCGGGGCATCGTAGCCGTCCAAATTTTTTGGTTATATCCATCTACATTGGGACCATTGTCTAAACAGTTTGGATTACAGAATACTTACGCCACGTGTGCAGCGGCTTTGTACCTGCCAATAGATGGTCATGCTCTGCAGCGTATCAAAGGTTTTCTATGAGAAACTCTCAACCGTTCATTTATTTTGTATATTTCATTTCTTGCCCCTGGCCCACTTCATTATCATTTCAGCCTAATTTTTGAGTTGTGGAAATTATTCAGTATGTTTCACATGATGAAAGGCTCTGATCTCATACACGTATTCATCAATTCCATTTACGAGAACTGTGTACTCGAGCGCCTGCACTCAACATCCCTTACTTCTTACCTTTAGATGGTTTCATGCCGACAGCAGCGATGATACGCTAGAGTCGGGAGAACCGGAATAAAGTAGAGCCGTATCAAAGCAGGACGCGGACTGAGTACTACCCCGCCCGTCCCTTGATAGAACCGACGGGCCTCTGAGGGGCCACCCTGATGTATGGGTCTTATCCACACCGTCCATCCATTGTTTCACATCGTTTTAGATAAAATCCCAAAAAATGAGTCAGATGGAAATCTCAAGCGGGCCACACCACAGGAAGCAGCCGTGATAATGACATCCACAGCTGAAACTTTCCTAGGGCCCACCGTGATGTTTAATTTCCATCCAACCTGTTCATAAGGTAACATAGACCTGAATGAAGGGAAAAACAAATATCAGCTTGATTCAAAACTTCTGTGTCCTCCAAAAAGCTTTCAACGCTAAATGTTTAATACTAGCTGTGTGGTCCATTTCATTCATGAAACTGTCTAATTTTTGGGAATATACTTAAAATGATATAGAAAAAAATGGATGGACAGTGTGGATAAAACCCATACATCACTGTGTTGCCTCAGAGCCATTTTCAGTCCTATCTAGGGAAGGCAGTGGTAATACCCCATCCGCCTCCCTCGAAGCAGTACTCGTGGTCGGGTGATGTATCAATCGTGTCCGTGCATCTGCTGGAACTCGCCATGGGTGAGATAATTAAAAAATAAAAAATAATAAATAAATAAATAAAAACAGACGTCTTGGATCATCAGATCCATCTTTTATTTAAATCGTTTTCATACATAGTTTAGTAACTATTTGAACGGTTCCGATTGAGACATAAACCTGCCAGATAGATCTACCTTATAGCTCCAGCATGTCGGACGGTGGGCTCTATCACGTGCCAGGGAGACGTATCCATCGGAGACGTCCATTTGTGGGCTCTATCATGGATGTACTATCTCAAAAAAAAAAAATAATATATATATATATATATATATATATATATATATATATATATATATGAATTAGACAATCCTATCCATTAAATTCTCCAATTTCCGTGATGAATGTGTGGCCGCAGCTATTTTCATTTTGCACCGTCCGTTTAAAGGACAACTTTCGGACGTTTACGGTAATCTAATAATTGATGCACTGTCCATACAAAGTGGGGGAAAACTGGATGGACGGACCCGATCGATTCGTTACCCTTCTCTTGTACTGTGGAGAGCTGGCTCTACCATACTCCGATTCTTCCCGGTCTACCGTATCATCTCCCGCTGATTATCCCTTTGCTTACGTGGACAGATGATAGCCGGGCGCGGTTTTCTTTGTTTCCATTCGCGCGACTGCTTACCGTTTCAACATGAAATTCTTCCCTCCTTAACGAACACGCGGTCCGAAAAAATTATGAAAAAGGTATTCTTTCAAATGGCCGCTCGCCTTTTACGCTATTAACACGCTATTAACCTTAAAACCACACGCTGTCAAACTATTTCCTGAAACTCGCCAGTTAGCCACCTAATCGAATGAAAAAGGCTGTCGACCTAAAGCCTCCCGCATTTAAACTATTTCGTGAATACCGTTCATAGCTTTCCCCGTCAGACAGACATTGCACCGCTGTTAGTTTTAAAGAATACTTATACTTTCATATTGACGAAACTAACCTCTTTACCGCACTAGGCAGTAGGCATTTAGGCAGCAATCTCCGTTCAATAGGCATTGGATTCATTTGCGTGCCAAAGTAACCCCGACATACCATACATGGAGCTTATCTTGATGTTCATGAAAAATCCATCCCATCCATCTGTTTCCCTAGTTCATTTTATGGCATGGCCCCAAAAAATGAGACAGATCCAAAGCTCAAAATGGATGCAACATGGCCTCAAGCAAGGACCCTTAACGGTGGGAGTTTAATCCTACTGTTTCCTATTTTAGTGGGCATGTGCTAGGTTTTTGGTATCAACCTTGCTTTTGGCCCATGGCATAAAATGAGCTGAAAACACGGATGGACGGAGTGGATTTGTGATAAACATCTCATAATCCTATGAATAATTCAACAGTGGCCTTTCAATCCCAATTGTTTCATGTTTGTTTAGCCCACTTGAGCTTTGGATCGGCTTCATTTTTAGACGGTTCCTCAAACGATGTGGAAAATCCGATGGGTAGATTGGATTGTCACAAAACATCATGGTGGGCCCCACTTATGGTCGAGCAATCCTCGCCCTTTTGACTTGAATATCCGATGGATGGAGTGTATTTATCACAAACATCATGATGGGCCTCACGTAACCTAACCTAGACCGTATGTGGGGCCACCTTAATGTTTTTTATTATTATTATTTTTTTATTTAATAATTTATAAATCTACTCCGCCCATCTGTTTTTCCAGCTCATTTTAAGGCATCTGCAAAAAAAATGACCCAGATCCTAACTCAAAGTAGGCCCCTCAATGGCCTAATATGTTTCAATGGTTGTCGTTCAATTCCATTGTTTTTTATTGTGTGGCCCATTTGATCTTTAAATCTGCCTCATTTTGAGCCATTTTCTAAAATAATCTGAAAACACAAATAGACGGTAGATTTGTCACAAACAATCTATGACCCTATGGATATTTTAATCATTTGCGTTCAATCCTCACTCTTTTTTATTCATTTACTCCACTTGAGTTTTAAATCAGCCTCATTTTTTGGATCATACCATAAAATGATACGGGAATTCAAGTGGATGAAGTGGATTTGTCACAATCATCATGATGGCCCCACCTACGTGAGGCAACCCTTGCCCTATGGACTTAAATGTCCAACCACTTCTAATTGTCTTGCCAACCTAACCCCATTTGCACGTGTCCCACTTTGATGGATGTGAGAAATCTACCCTGTCCATCTGTTTTACTAACTTACTTTGATGTGTGCCCCAAAAATAAGGGAGATTCAACACTCAAGGTGAGCCTCACGAAGGTCCCAAGATGCTTCCATGGTGGGCCTACCATCCCACTATTTTATTTCCTGTTGCTTACTTGAGCTTCATATTGGCCTCATTTTTATCCCACCACATAAAATGAGCAATCTAAAGAGATGAATGGGAAAGATTTCTCACAAGCATATCATGCCCAATTAATGATTAAAAGGGCATCCAATCTACATTGTTTCATGTTATGTGACCCACTCGAGTTTTAGATTAGTCTCATTTTTTGCAAGAAACAGTGCAATGCAGCACTCTTCATGTTAGTGGTACGAAGAATTGTATAAAATGAGTTGTACTTGTAAGTATGTCATGGATGATGACCCTATACACGACCTAATTAGTTGCACCCTCGACATCCTAGTGAATGAAAAATTTCTGATATGGTACAACCATGATCAAATCATCGATTTGGACAGGTTAGATTATTAATCAACCATGACACATGTATAGTTTGATGAGTGCAGGTGTGTGTAGACCATTATACTCCACCAATCACCTAATTCACTTCCCCCCTCCTTTGCTTAAGCTCTAGCTAGGAATGGCATAGCTTACCCACCGGCTTAGTAAGTCAATGGAGCCCACCATGATGTATGTGTTTTATATCACCATTCATCTGTTTTACAAGCTCGTTTTAGTGCAAGATCTCAAAATTAAAGCATATCCAAATCTCAAGTAGGCTACATCATAAGAGCTAGTGAGAATTGAATGCCCAAAAGTTAAAAATTTCTCGAGTAGAACAAAAGCTTTGGATCAAGCTGATATTTGTGTTTTCCATCCATTTATGTTTTCGTGATCTTATGAACAAGTTGAATGAAAAATAAACATGACCATGATCTATAAGAAAGTTTTAATAGTATATGTAATTATCTCCACCTATTTACTTTGGTGTGGCCCACTTGAGTTTTGGATATGCTTCGATTTTGAGCTCTAGACGTGCTTCAAATTTTTTGCTCATGCCCTGGAGTAACTTGGTAAAATGGATGGAGGTCATAAATAAGCTGCAACATCACGGTGGACCCCACGTATCCTCTTGCACGTGTATGTTGTGATCTTCGTGCAACTAATGAACCCGCTGAAATGAGGAGAAAGGGAGGGCGGTGCTTTCATTTGGCAAACGTAAAACCATATTGAGAAGGGGTTGAAAAATAATTTCTACAGGGTTGTGGGAAATAGTTTAAAGGTGGGAGATATTCGGTCCATAGCCACAAAAGCAAGCGGGCCATATGAAAAAATTGCTAAAAATAATAGTCAGCGAGCCGACGTGACGAAGATATTCATGCATCGCCTTTCAACGAACGGTCGAGATCACTCCGCTTATCCGATCCGACGGACAGAGTCCTTCCTCCACTCCCACGCTTCGTTTCCAAGCTACGTTTAAAATGCAGAGAATGGACGAATCCTCTCTTTCTCTCTTCCACGTAGATTCCAAGAGAACGCTGTCCGAGAATCCCCGCGAAATTTCTAGGGTTTTTCTCCACGTTTCCGCTCGCGGATTCGAAGATTTTCGACGGAATTCGTTGCAATTGAGGTGAGATTTTGTGTAATTCCGCGAAATATCACTGATTTTTATTGAATCGTCTGTTCTAGAGAAAATCGCCTCCGATTTCTGTTTTGATTATTACGAGTTTTGCTGCAATCGAGGCGAGATTTCGTTTGATTCCGCGAAATATCTTTGATTTTTGTTATTCTTGAGGAAATTGCGATTGATTTTTGTTTGATTTCTCGAGTTTTGCTGCAATCGTGGTGAGGATTTTTAATTTTTATGGAGTTTTAAGAAATCGAGAATGCAAGGGGAGGTGAGAGTTATTCTTTTAAATTTAGGTTATTTTGTGGGATTTTTAGTTGAAAATTGTTGTTGTTGTCGTCGTTGAGGAATTTACCTTCTAGTTTTTTTAATTACTTGTGTGGAGTTTGGTGCAAAAGAGCTGACATTTCTCCATCTTTTTTGGATTTTTTGGGAATTTGGAGTGATGCGATTTGTCCTTTCATTTTGCTGAGTGTTTTGGAGTATTGGATATTTGGAAGTTCTAGTTTCTTTTCTTATTGAGGGAAGGAGTTGAATATTTGTTTGATTGTAAGAATATTTAGCAATTGAGTTGAGATTCATCTTTATTTTTATTTTGTTGAGGTGAGATTCATTTTTGAGAATTTAACTTTTTTAGTTGCGGTATGATGAAGCTTCTATCCATTTAAATTGCTGAAAACTAAGGCAGTTTCTTTTTGTGTCATTGATATATATTTCCTATCCATCTGGGTCAAACTTCAAAGTCAAGTTGTGAATTAATTTTTCCCACAATGAGTGAGTCAATATCAGACGAATTTGGTAGGTGTGATTTAAATTACTTAGTTTGATTTTTCTAGGCCTAATTTGAAAAATATCAGCAAAAGTTTGATTAGAACTCAGCAGATTGCTACTGAAGTAGTTACTGGATGTCAATTCTTTGAAGATGCTCATTTTGGTAGGAATTTAATCTATTTGATGATCTTTTTTTAGTTTGGGAATGGCTTCTTTCAAATGAGCGTGATGAGCACTATTTGATTAAGGATTCTCATGCTAAATTTAGAAAAAAAAAGGTGGGTTTGATTGGAATAGTGATTTTTGAGGGTTGCTGCATGGATAACATTTTCAAAATATTAAATTTTAGTGGTGAATTTCATCTTGTTTTGATGTTGGGTATGCTAGTTAGAAATACAAATGAAAAGCACTCTTTGGTTAAGGATTCTTCTCAAATCGAAATTTTGCCTGAAATTCGAGTGGTGGAGATGTTTGAGGTCAGAACATGTATGAATTTGTTAGTGCACTGATTTGAGCATTTTGTTTGTCAATTACCTGAGTCCGTGTGTCATGTAATCGGTTGAGCCCTTGGAAGCTAAAGACCGAAGTCCCAAGAGGACATGAGCATCAATGAACAAAGAATAAGTAAATGAGGTGCCTTGGTGACCCTAGCCTTGACCCAAAACAACCCTTAAACCTTTAGATGATCCTAATCTTAATAGGGAAACCTTGTGTGATCATCCCTTAGCCTTATGAGCCTTTTTGAAACATGATAAAATAGGCTGTAGAGGTTCCCAAGCTGCTGGAAATCTAAACTACCCAAACTAGCATTCTTGGTGGTGTGCTTGAACAAAAGCTCGATCGATTGAGTCGATTGACCGAACATGACAAAAAACGTCTAGTAAGCTCTGGCCTAAAATATGAATTAATTCGAGCGCTCGAGACACGAGCTCGATTGATCGAACATGGTCAAAATAGTCCAGTGAGTTCATTGGATCATTTTCAGCCAAGCTCAATCGATCGAAGGCCAGGCTCGATTGATCGAGCCTAGCTATTGGAGATCCGTTGGAGTCTTTTGTTATAAATATTGCTTCGAATCTTTGGGCAATGAGAGAGGTTTTCGGTGCAAATAAAAGAAGCTAGGTGTTTTCCGATTCATACCAAACATCCTAGACCACTATTCAAAGAGTTTCATGTCAATTTTCTTGTGATCATTTACTCTAATGAGCATTCCATGCTCTTATTTGAAGATATGGATGAACTCTCAACTTTCTAGAGATTAGACGCTATGCCTATAGTTAAATCATTGTCTAAACTCTCTAGAAGACCCTTCTAGGTGAATCCCTTAGGCATTACAACATTCCTATGAGTTGTAGGAGATTCACCCATTCTCCCATCACCTTGGTCACCTCAAAAGGAGCACTACATACAAGGCGTTTGATCTTGGAGCTAAAGCTTTGACAAAGCATCGGCATCATGATTGGGGGAGCAAAGGGGAACTGATTGAAACACGAAAGAATATCGATCAAGCAACCTAAGATGGCGCATTAATGGGGCTCAATTTGACAAGTAAGTATCATTGACTGAGTCCATGTACACTCCTTCCTTGTGTAGGATTGAGTGTAAGAGTTTGATTGTCAAACTTGATTATGTTCTTGTGCAAGACCTAAATCAAGTCCTTCTATAAGACATTGGTTCTTGTGTAAGACCTAAATCAAGTCCTTCTGTAAGACATTGGTTCTTGTGTAGGACCTAAATCAAGTCCTTGTTTAAGACATTGGTTCTTGTGTAGGACCTAAATCAAATCCTTGTGTAAGACATTGGTTCTTGTGTAGGACCTAAATCAAGTTTTTGTGTAGGCCACCAGACACGAGTGTGTACATGTTAGTTTCCGAAGGAGCCTCTGGCGAGAGTAAACGTAGGTCCTTGGATTAGTACCGAGGTTCGTGTCGAGCCTTTTGAAAACCATGTAAGTCTTCGAGGGAGCCGGTCCTTGTGTAGAATTGTAAAGGTTAGAGGTGAACCTTATTTAAAACCTCCGATAGTGAAATCCGGTACACTCATGGGTTGAGTGCATCTGTTAGGAGTTGAGTAGGGAAACCGAACTACTATACATGCTTGTGTTTGGTATTATCTTTGAGCACTTCTTTAATTATGCTTATATGATGAATTGATGAATTATATGTGTTGAGGTCAAAATTTGGTCCACCCTCCATTGAATGCTAAGAACTCGGAATAGACCCTAGTCTTGCACAGAAAGGTAAGCAAAGGAGACCCTGGCTTAAACAGGGGACCTTCCGATGCCTAAGTCAGGCTAGGGAATCTGGGTCTAAGTAGTATATTGTAGAGAGAGGGTTTGAGATCTTGCATACCTGTTGCAATGAGTTTCTCTAGTATTTATACCTATGAGACGAAGGGATCATGGCCGTCAATCTCGGCACGATTTACTCAATCAAGCGGATGTCGCGCATGCAGAGATATCGGCCGTTATCTTTGGATCGTGCGCTAGATCATTCTCCCGTATGCCTTAATGAGGCGTATCCACGGGCGTGATCTTTGGCCATGTCCATACTTGGGTTAATCCCATAACTTGGTTCCCCGAGCTCGTGATCGGACTGACCTTATCCAAACTCGGATTCAATCTGTCCGGGTCTACGATCGGATCCCACTAGTTGGAGTACGGGGGTCGGAGTCCGTTAGGCGTGCCTGTTCTGGGCTTAGTTCTCGGCCTCTGGATCGAGGATGACTCGGCCGATCCGAGGCCGTAGGTCTTCAGAGGAGAGATCCAGACGAGAGCTTGGCTTGGCCGATCCAGGGCCGTAGGTCTTCGGACGTCGGCTCTTCCTGGCTCAGTTTGCTAGGTCTAACAATATATATGCATGATTAGATGAATGATAGGATTAGATAGGTAGCATATCCCCCACACACATGTACACTATCTTATATAGACTAGTAGCTTAGCATGTTGCGTCTTTTGTAGTCTATGTTATTGGACCCACTAACGGCTTGGAAGCCTTAGTGTTAAATTGCTTTATTTAGTTTAATTTAGGAATTAGTTTAAGTAATTGGATTTAAATAGACATTATTTTTATTTGGTCCTAATCACCCCCTTTCTAGGACATAGCCATCACTCTATAGCTTCTATATGCTTCCGCACGCATAATCGTAGTATCTTATTCCATGCAATTTCAGAATTGAGGCAATGTGTAATACTTTCAAGAAAAAAGGATTCTAACTTTACTGTTAGAATTCATCTTGTTTGATGTTTTATTTTGATTGTAGGTAGAGCAGTGTTTCAAATAGCGCCCGTAGCGTAGCGGTAGCGTAGCGTCCCAAATAGCGTAAATCCTCTGTAGCGCACGATACAGGAGTCGTAGCGTACGCTACAGCTACGTAGTGTCCGTAGCGTAAGCTACAATGTATTTTTTTACTATTTTAGTTTTTTATTATTTTTTCACGTTTTCTTTATTTCTAATGTTGAGGAATGTGACACTTGTATTGTACTTTATACTTTTAACCTATGGGATTTTTATTTCTTTTCATAATTGTGACTTGTGGTTTCAATTAAACATTATTAATTAAAGTGGTTTTCTTAGAAAGTTGTTGATGTGATAATTATTTGATTTAGCTTATATATGTGGATTGGCTTTTGATAAATGATAACTAATAACTTTTTTTAACATGCTTATAATTGATAAAATGAATCATCTTTTAGGCATTTTTATATTTTTTCCCTTTTTTTTTCACTATTTATTATATTTGTCCTATTTTTAAATTTAAAAATAGAAGTATTGTGTAGCTTACGCTACACGCTACACGCTATAGAGGGCTGAGCGCTACGCATCACGCTACCGCTATTTAAAACACTGAGGTAGAGTGCTTAGAAGCACCAATGAAACAATACTATGTATTGGTGATTTTCCATGAGACAATCTGAGTTTATTGTGTATTTTTGTTGTTTTATGTGGCAATTTGTATTGGATTTGAGCCTTTGATTGATGTTTAAACAATAATACTTCTTTGCCATCTTAATGAAGTTTGTCAATTATTGGAGGAAAAAGAATATATCTTTGCAAGGTGTTCTGTAATCATCTAGAATTTGAATCTATGGTGCATTCCATGTTGATTTTGGTTGCACAATTGGTTGATGTGTTCATTCTGACAAAGAAATATGTTTAACACATCTTATTCATGAGGTGGCCATTAAAACACAGTTTTCTTTTCCTCAATTGCTTGCTTTTTGCCCGAGGCCTAGGTGTATCCTCTTTCTTACTTGAGTATTTAGGGTTCATTTGGATGCGTGGATGACTGATGCAGCAAGTTCTATTAGTTTTGATCTAGATCCATCTGAAAAGATCTGGGTCTGAAATTTCAGCAGAGAAAACACAAAATATTGCCAAAAATATAAAGATAATGGATTGTGCGAGAATTCCTAACTGTCTACTAGCTGCTATGCTGGTATTCACATGCATAAAATCCCCCATTTCTTCCACCAATCAAGCAAACATGCTATTCTCAAATTTTATTCATTCATTCATTGTGATCCTCCATAGATATGGCTGGATAACTTTAACTACTAAGTGTGCGGAGATGAGGACAACTGATAGATTGATTGGACCCTTCTAATCCGAAGATATGTCACACATGCAATAACTTGAAGCCACTCAATTGGGCCTGTAGGCCCCACAATCCAACTGGAACATAGATATGGTCTTCTTCTTCTTTTTTTCCTTCAAGATAATGATACTTTATTAAGAGGCCCCACCATTGCGAATGCAAAGGCAAAGAACAAAATTACAACCCAAACAACGAAAAATGATTACAAAGATCAGAGCGTGAATTTAATCTAGGTCTTCAATCATCCCATATAGTTCATCAACAGGGTCAAAGATTACAATATGGATGTTTCAATGGTCCATGTCACAATATGAGGAGATGGATCATTAATCAATGACCATCTCTTCAACTTGCACAGTTGGATCTTTGATCAAGACCCTTTCATGGCCCTAATCTAGGGTCGATATACACTCTTAATGGTTGGATCTTAGATTGATCATTATCCAATGTGATATTTTCTTTTGTAGCTGTCAATGGTAATTGTACACTGAACCATGTTGATTTCAATGATACGGGCAGAATCTGGAGATCTTGAGTCATCACCAAGCTTTCTAATAGAGACCAATAAAAGCTTGGTTCTTTCCAACACTCTATAACCCTGCAAACTCAGATGGGATGGGGAAGCATTCAGAGAAGGCGCCTAAAAGTATTCACAGTTGCATTGATAATCTACCTGGACTATAAGGTCTGTCTTTTTTCTTCATTAGTCAAGTCTAAATCTTCTTCTTCTTCTTGTTTTTTTTTTTTTTTTTTTCTACTTGTCATGGAAACTGAATGTACTTGTTTTATTGCCACAGGCAGTGCAGAAGAGAGGGAAATGGGTTAATAAAGCTAAAAATGACATTCTGTGGGAAAGAGCTCATGAGCGCAATGCAAAACGTGTACTCAGTTTGGTGGTAGAGTTGGAAGGGTTGTGGGTAAAACTTGGTCAGTATTTATCTACACGTGCGGATGTGCTTCCCGAGGCCTATATATTTCTTCTCAAGCAATTGCAAGACTCTCTTCCTCCTCGTCCTTTACGAGAGGTGATTTCAGACAGCTTCAATTCTTAGCCTGTTGACCTATGCTTTTACATCCAAAACCAGAAAAGAATTTAAACCTAGTACTTTTTTTCCTTTTCTTGGATGATTTTGTAACTCCCAAATCCCAAGCAAACATCTTTATCTTGCAACTTGCAACAACAGTTTATGATATATCTGACAAATTCCTAAAAACTCTCCAGTTGATTCCATGCTCAGTTTGTTTGTTTTTTTTCCTTAGTTTAAAGTTCCTTGCATATTATTGGAAGTTTGGTTGAAGTTTAGTTCCATTGACTCTTCTGGAACTTTCAAAATTCCAGGTTGAGATATTTGCAAAACAAAACCAGTGTGGGTTCTTGCCTTTTGGCTTTTCAATTTTCAATGCATTTAAAATCTAATATAATTTAGGAGGTCCAACAAAATGTCCAGTTCCCCAGTTTCTCATCTGAAGTTTTTGTTCTTTAAAGGAACAATCATAAGAGGGGCAGAGTTTCTTCACTATGAAGAGATGTTCTAGAAACTCCTAACAAAAAGCTTTGTTTTAATTTTTAAATTCAACTCTGAAGTTATTCTTTCTTTTTACTGATGACGACTTTATTATAAATAAAATTGAGACAACCATAGGGATGGTAGAGATTGCATATGAGAATATGATCTGGAAATTCCTTCCCTAGCAATATTATACACTATCTTAGTAGCCTCAGGATGAAAATGAGAAAAGAAACCTCAATGATTCTAACCTGATCCATATCCAATCAGTTGAAATTTTGGCAGAAATGAGATTCTTTCTTCTTCTTTTTCTTCGTAGAAACTTATTTTTTAAACAATGGGCTAGTTTGACCGGCAATTGCTGTTTCAACAGGTCTGCCGGACCATAGAGAAAGAGTTGGGGAAGCCCATGGATGCTATTTTCTTAGATTTTTCTGAAGAACCTCTTGCCACTGCATCTGTAAGATTCTCAGGCTAAAGTTGATAATGACAATGAGTATTGTTATCATCATGTAATTGAGATAATTATTCTCTTGAAGTTACTGCAAGTGGTTGCTGGAATAATCAGTTTCTTGTGCATTAATATTTCGCAATGCAGATAGCGCAAGTTCACCGTGCAACTCTCAACAATGAGCGGGAGGTGGTTGTTAAAGTCCAACATGAGGGCATCAAGGAAGTCATATTAGAGGTAACTCACGTTTTTAATATTAATATGATTTGGATGAGAAGTAAGCTAGCAGTCATATTTTGGCATAAAACTTATCTCAGGACTTGAAGAATGCAAAGTCGATAGTGGACTGGATAGCATGGGCTGAACCGCAATATGACTTCAACCCAATTATAGATGAGTGGTGCAAGGAGGCACCAAAAGAACTTGACTTCAACGGTGAAGCTGGTATGCTTTGGTCTGGTCTGCCTCAATATTGTAAATTATTTAGGTAGTTTTGTCTTTAGCGTGAGAAAGAAGATTGATTGCCTCCTGCAAACTTGATATGCAATGCTTCTCAACATGCAGTTGTCTCATTTCTGTCTGGCATCTGTATTATTGAATTGGCACGATTGATGTTCTTTTGCGGCTGCAGAAAATACAAGATCAGTTTCTAAAAATCTAAGTAAAAGCAAGCAGGATGATGCCACTCCAGGTAATCGTGTGGATGTGCTGATTCCAGAAGTTATCCAGGTATTGATCTGTGGTTAACACCTTGCTCACATCAATTATCTCAATTTAGAATGCGGTAGGATGCTCCCTTATAATTCTACTCATCAATTATTCCTTTTCTTTTGGTTCTTCCTCGTAGTCATCTGAAAAGGTCCTTATTTTAGAATATATGGATGGGATTCGTCTAAATGACCATGAATCATTGGAGGCATTTGGTGTAGACAAACAAAAGATTGTTGAAGAAATCACTCGTGCATATGCTCATCAAATATACGTTGATGGATTTTTCAATGGTGATCCTCATCCAGGTATGTGTTCTCTGTCATGTTCCTGTTGTGGCGTTATCATTTTGTTAGATTATCCTCACATCACCATCAAGATGGACGTTGTTTGGTTGTAGTTGTATACCATTATGGGCCATGTTGCGTTCTTGTAGGGAATTTTCTTGTGAGCAAGGAACCTCCTCATCGCCCCATTTTACTCGATTTTGGGCTGACGAAGTCAATATCAAGCTCTATGAAACAAGCCCTGGCAAAAATGTTTCTGGCATGTGCTGAGGTTTGTACAATCCACATGTATTTTGAAACAATCTGATGTTAAATAGGAATGATTAAAATAGAGAAAATATAATATTAGAAATCATAGTTTGGAATACATATTAACCTATTATAAATTATAATTGGAATTTTGTAATCAGAAAGACTCCTAGCAACCCTGGAGCTAAACCAAATAACAAACCAGCATAATTATAAAGTGGCTCTAACAAAAAGAAAGTCTAAATAAAAGGTCAATTTGCCTTTAACAATAAAAACCTAAATGCCACACCTAAAACTGTAAAATAACAAATAGGTCTAATCATGTAACTAAAGATGTACCCTATGATACCAGAACTTTCCAGAGTGTCTGAATTGGAAAAAGAAGAAGAAGAAGAAGAAGAAGAAGAAGAAAGAAAGAGTATCTGAGCAGGAGACTGGGATACTCAGGTAAGGGTAGGGATAAAAAATCCCCTTCCCTAAGACTTGACTCCAATTCCACTAGGATTTTGAATTCTAGAATTGTTAGTTAACTAGAAATTATGTTGAATCCACCAATTGGGAAAAATTTTAGGTACGTAATTTACAGAAATAATACTCATGAGTAGTACTCAATTCTTTGTCATGCCTGTACTCTTAAGAATTTTGATTTCAAGGGTTCAACTACCTGATACTTGTGTACTCAATACCTGTACCCATCTACTCAGATAACATAGGTCATTCCCAGATTAATGTCTATGACTGAAATTTAGTTCTTGTTGACTATAAATCTAAGGATACTCCATGAAAATCAGATACACAAGTGTTTTCCTACCTGTCCGATTCTGCCCACATCAATTCCTTGAGAACTGTTTTGGGGGAAAGCCTTTCAGGCTTCCTACCCACCCATTTCTGTTATGATAATCTTCGTGCACTTGTCCTTTTCCAATCCCTTTATCCTATTTCTGTTGCTTCTCTAATTCTGTGGATTTGTCTGCTTATGTTTTTTTTTTTTTTCTTTATCCCATTATGTGAAAAATTATCTTCCAATCTGGTTCCTGTTTCCATCTAACATATCTCTATTTTTACAACCACAGGGATTAGAGAATTTTCTTGGATTTCCCAAATTGAGGACCGATTCCCTTTACTGTGATGGTCTATATTTTCTGGCCACTTGCCAATCTTGGAAATTTTCTCGTACTCCTTTCCATATTGTAGTTTCAAATGTTATTAGGTGTTGAGTTTGGCTAATTTCTGAGCTAAAAGAGAAAAGTTACTCCATCACTTTGGTTGTTTCTAATTACTCCATGTCTCTACAATCGATTGGCAGTCAAGATGTGCTTGAATAATCTAGGTTCAAAATTTCAGAAGACTTCTCAAAATATCATTTATATGATTTTTCTTATCTGTTATGTTTAGCGTGAATTGTACTTCCTTTCTTGTTTATCTTCAAACCTAGTACCTGCCTTTGCCTTTTTCATAATAATTTTTGCTTTATCCCTTTTGAATAAGAATTTTTTTACAATGCACGTGGTGGCAGGGGGACCAAGTAGCACTTTTGTCTGCATTTGCCGAGATGGGACTTAGGTTACGCTTGGACCTGCCGGAACAGGCTATGGAAGTAACCAGTGTATTCTTCCGCAACTCAACACCAGCAAAAGAAGCTCTTGTGAGTGTGCTTCAGGCCTGCTTCTTAGATAGACTACTCAACTAAAGTCATGCCTTATGTCCATTCTTTGCTTCTGTTTAGGAAAACATGAAATCTATGGCCAATCAAAGAACGAAGAACATGAAGATCATCCAAGAAAAGACGAAACTTGGGAAAAAGGAACTAGCACGGTTTAATCCTGTGAGTCCAAATTTCTTAAACTTTCTACTTGCTAATTTCTTATCCTCGAGTTGTTTTATTGATATGTAACAAATGCTTGAGGATCCAGCTTCACATGCATCCATATTGAGGGACCTACAAACTCTATTTCCCAGGTTGATGCTTTTCCAGGTGATGCTGTTATATTCATGCGGGTTATAAATCTGCTTCGAGGCATGTATTGAAACTCTCTTGTTCCTTGTATCATTGTCAAATATTGGTTTTATCTGTTTAGTTTGTTTACTGCAATGCTCTACATTCTCCAGGGATTTCGTCCCTTCTAAACGTCAGCATAGTTTATTTAGACATCATGAGGCCATTTGCTGAGTCTGCTCTACGAGGGTGAGTTTAATGTTGCAGGCAGATTGTCAATGTGCCTTTAAAATAATAATAATAATAATAATAATTTTATGAAGGTTCTTCTAACAGATCATGGTTAAATACATGCCTTATACTTTTCTCTCCTTCTCATGTTGGACTTTTACATTGATTTTATTGGAAGCAGAAGTATTAAGACTGGATCTGCAATGGATGCACAGTGGATCTATAACACACCTGTTCTGTCTGATGTGGAAGCCAAGCTGAGGAAACTGTTAGTTGAGCTGGGAAATGATAAAATACTTGGAATTCAGGTAAAATATGAAATCAAATTGTAACCATGTGATAGGATGCTACCATTTTCCTTCATTATCCATCTCTGATTATCTATTTATCAGACTATATCAGACTAATGTGCACTGATCTTAATGTGTGTTGTGTGTGTGTGTGTGTGTGTGTGTGTGTGTGTGTGTGTGTGTGTGTGTGTGTGTGTGGTATATATATATATAAAGTTGCTTGTTTCATCATTACATCCCCCTTCTCCACATTATCATTCATCAGATTATTTTATATATATATATATATATATATATATATATATATATATATATATATATATATATATATATATATATATATATATATATATATATTTCTGGAAATTGAGATTGGACACTGATAAAACTTAAATGCTTTCTCTAATCCGTTGCCACGTCTCGATTTGACTAATCCCTTTTGAAGAACTGCATAGGAGAATCGTATACTGTTAGTTGACATATTTCCGATTCATGAATGGTTTATTTTTTCAGTCTAAATTGTAACAAGGGTGTATTGTTGTCCGATTCTTATCTTTTTAATTCTGTTATCGTCTTTTGATGATACAAAATCATTTTTGCCCCTTAAAATTTCACATGCAATGAGGAAATCATGTCCAAGGGCTCTTTTGTGATGTTGCATTTATGTAAATGTCCACTAGGAACCAATCGAGTTGCCTCTACTTATCCAGATACTGGTTTAATTCCATGACGACTTTATTTCTTAAATAACTCACGATTGTTGACTTAAGTCTATTGCAGGCTTTTAAACATCTCACATAAAACTTTCGTAAGATGACAAAATTAAGGATTTGTTGATTTATTCACAATGGCGTGTGATGAGTTTTTGGCAATCTTCTGTTTGGATGCCTGTAATTGATTCTTTCCTCAATATTCGTGAGTTTTTCTTGCAGATACATTTTAGGATGTCTTTATCTGAAATCAGTTCTTTCAGTATTGTTCAATTTAATTATTTCCTAAAGTGCAACTAATGAAAATGGCTGTTACTAGTTTTTTTTGGTTCGTTCCATTAAAATTCTGGATGATTTTGTTTCATTTTAGGTATGCGCCTACAAGGATGGAAGGGTTGTAATAGATTCTGCTGCTGGCACGCTCGGAAGATATGATCCTCGGCCTGTTCAGCCAGATACCCTGTTTCCAGTTTTCTCTGCAACAAAGGGGATCACCGCAGGAATGTTACATTGGCTTGTTGATAAGGGGTATGGTACAATGTCCAGTGTCTTTCTAACATTAAATTCCATGTGTCCTGGTACATAGTTTTTCTGTTGGAGGAAGGCAGCCCCTAGAGGGGTCCTTAGTATGGCGAGGCATGCCTTCGCCCTCCCCTTGTGATGGTTGGTCTTACCAACTCATATTCTCCCTCACATACTGCTCTCCCCCTTATATTTTTTTATGCAGGACTGATGCATGAACCAATTAACATGTGAGATCAAGTAGTAGAATTAAGAGAATTAACAAAAAAAAACACAGGCATTGCTATAATCATCACGAATCCCATGAAAACCAAAAGAACATCATGCATAATCCTAGCTTAAGTCACCAACATCGTCATACAAGATCATTAAATAAAAAGAAACTCGGATCTAATAGATGTAGGGACATCCACTTAGCATAGGGTATAGTCTATTTCAAAATAGAAAACCTAATACAAGTATACAACCTAGGGTAAAAATTAGGATTTGGGAAAGTAGGAAAGCTAGGAATTTTAGGTTTAGGGTTAGGGTTTCGGGAATGTAGATAGGTAAAGGAAAGATGAGTTTAGGAGAAGATGAATGCTTAGGTTTGGGAATCGAAGAATTTGAAAAAAATACTTTGATGGAGGCAAAAAGAGATGATGGTGTGGAGATAGATGGAGACCTCACACCTCCGTTGATGAAGATCAGCCTCGCACCAATCTGCCTTCCAAATTGCATGGAAGTATCTTCAAATCGCATGAAGATGGAAGAAGAAGAAAGCAATGACGTTTTCTTTTTCTTTTCTTTTTTTTTTTTTTTTTTTTTTTTTTTTTTTTTTTTTTTTTTCTTTTTTTTAAAAAAATCACAAAATCCAATGAGGGAGAGGTTCACACACCCACCCTCATTTATAGCTTAAAGAAAGTTCAAAATTTACAATAAACACCATGTTTTGTGAATTTTGATGAAAATAGCCATAATCTAACTAAAATCAACTAAAAACACTCATAATGGTGTCCAAACATAACATGAACAAAACTAAATCCTCTAAGCTGATAAAATCTAAGAAAAACTAGTGTGGATGCTCCACGATCAATGGCCCGATCGTCACGTCCATCCAATCCAACGATCTGGATCACTCCATAAAGTAGCCCATGTGCATCTTCCCAGTATGGGGTCTTCCAGATGCTCGCACATGCACATGGGGTCTTCAACACAATCACGGGTACTCGTCTGACTATAGGGAAATCGGTGTAGCTCGCTTCCTCTGATACATACACAAAGGTGTACGTGTAGTGATGTCCTCATCAATTTTTCTCCCTCTTATCTTCTATTGTCACTATTCACATTAAGTTGAGGGAGGGAGGGAGGGAGGTTCTTGATTGCGCGACTTGTCGCTGACTGTTGGCTGCATATTTTTTGTGCACATTTTTCAATTGTGCTAGTATCGCATCAACAGATGCTTGTTGTGCAACTACTCCTTGTTGCTTAAGGTCTGTCGAGTGCCAAAATGCCGCGATGTGACACCGCACTATATGCACTGTGGCTAGAGGTGTACACGAGTCAAACCGAGTCGAGCTTGGCACAACTCAACTCGGCTCAGCCACTTGCTGACCCCAACTCGAACTCGGCTCGGCTCGGCTCGGCTCAGTCCTCGAGCCTGACTGGCTAGCTCGACTCGGTTTGGTCAGTAGCTCGGGCAAGTTTGAGCCGAGTTCGCCTGTGCCGCATTTTCACAAACACATGCGTTGCACCTTCAAAATCTCACTACGTGTAAAACACAAGCAGTGGTTTTACAGGTATTTCATCAAACACCTTGTAAGGAACATAAAAATCAAGAAAAAGAGGGTATTTGTTTCATATACTTACCTTCCTTGCCACTAGCCACACTTCGTTAAGTCATTTCATTAAACACTTGGTGAGCAACAACAATATCAAAGTAACCGAGTCACCGAACTGGTTCGATCCGAGTCAAGTCGAGCTTGGGCAAGCTCGAACTCAGTTTCGAACCGAGTCGAGTTGAGCTTTTTTGAGTCGAGTTGAGCGAGCTAACTCTGCTCGTGTACAACCCTAACCGTAGCTTATCGGTTGCATCCCGTTGTCGTTAGGGTGATGCGGACATAAGTGGTGCACCCTTTAGAGTGTACCAGAGGAGGAGACGTCACCGACAAAGTACCGGAGCGGAGGAGTTGATGTGGATGGACGTTGGGTCCATCAGACCCATTTTCTGACGCGTTACGAGTGCAGGAGCGACATGACCGCACCCCGACTATAGATCCATGGGTCGGATTTCACACCCTACCACACGGGTGTTTTAGTTTTAGGCGTTTTTATTTTTATTTTCTTGTTACACAGGCTTTATTGCACTTTCTATATTTTTTTCATCTTTTTTTGTTATTTTTCTTGTTTTCAGGGATCTTTAGTGCACTTTTACTTTTTTCATAGCTTATATATTATAGCTATATATATATATATATATATATATATATATATATATATATATATATATATATCTGTTATGAGAAACCCTATTTTCATTATTATTGAATGGGTAGAAATTCGTATTTTTCTTATTTATTCAAGAGATTAGGGTTTCAGGATTGACCCTTAGGTGTTGAAGATTCCACTCCGATTTAAGGTTTCCTTCTTTTTAGATCTTCGAGGTGCAGGAAAAGGTAAGAATCATCCTCATTTTCTTTTGATGACAAAAGGACCCGTACTTTCTTCATCTCGAACCCTTCGTTCTTCACCTCTTTCGTTCCTCTCTGGATACCCCCTTTCTAGTTTGAATGGAAAAGATGAATGATTAGTCAGTAGAATCATATCCAAACTTGACTGTGGACTGACTTATGCTAGATTTGGGATATCCTCATATCCTCAAGTTCCCCATTTTGTACTGTTTACTTGATTTTATGCTAAGGGGCATGATCATGATGGAATGACCTTATCTTTGTGTTGAAATTTACCTAATCCCTTTGATTGGAAACCATTAGTTGATTCGTGTATTTACTTGAACATTCTTTGACCCGATTATACATGCATCTAGGATTAGGTCATCACTTATCCCTGCATCACGTTAGAGCTCATGTCATGGCTGCCCAACCATGTCGTGCTGCCGTGTGTTTCCTACTGCATGTCACGCATGTCACCTGCCGCACGACAGAGCTCTATTGTGTAGATCTATTTGTGAGAGCCAATCTCTGGCATTTGCAACCGGTTAAGCATTAACCAGGAGTGTAAGCCCCCAAGAGATCTTGTGAGAACGACATGTGCATGAGCATAATATCTGAGTTATTCTTTGACATCACCTGGCCATTGCTATGGAGGGATTTCCTTGTTGTCCTTTTCAACTTCGGACACTTCTATTGCACCCATTTCAGTAAGTGAAGACTTTTGGGCCAAACCAATAATGACTATATTGCCCTTTGTGAAAATGGATTGTCTGTAGCTCAAACCACTGATGATAGTTGCACATGATATTAAAATGGTATAAATTGTCCCAAATGGTCTTTTTCCTGGTCAACTGATTTAAGACCCTCTCTCACCAAATATATGATAACCCATGGTATCTAAATCTATTATTCTGGGCATGCGAGAGATTCATACCAGATTGGGACACATAGGAAAAGTCAATGATAGGATTAGTGCAGGATGGGTTGCTAGGAAGATTGACTGAAGTGAACTTGCTGTTCTGTGAGTATTGTATGTCAAAAAAGGCAACCGAGAAACCATTCCGAAGGCAGCAAAATCGAATGAACTTTGGCAGATAATTCATAATGATACATGTGAGCTATTGAGTGTACGAGCGCGAAACAGATCTCAGTAATTTACAAACTTTATTGATGATACTCGCTGTACGGGAATGTGTATCTGATCTTTCAAAAGTTTGAAGCACTCGATTGTTTTCAAAAATAAAGAACTGAAGGGAGAACTAGCTAGAGAAGAAACTTAAAGTGTTGAGAACGGGCGAAGAACAAAAGCAATGCTAGAAATCTTCACCAATATCTCCCAATATGATATTGAATGCCATAACTCTATTTGGTATTTTACTTCTTATTAGAGCTGTTAGGATATCTGTGTACGGGATGACATAATCAGTTACCTGATGCAATGCAAGGTCATGTGTGTCTGTGGATGGGATTTTGATTTGTCACAAGGACTTAATCGTCCAGTCGTGACCTGTGAGAGGCAAATTAAGTTTCCAATAGTCTAATTGACAAGAAAGTAGAACAACTTTATTTGTCAGGCAGGCTTTCCCTCTTTGTAGAGAAGCTTTCTTATTAATAGAATTATATTTATCAAAAAAAGGGGGGGGGGGGGGTGGAACTTGTGCGTTGAATTTCTTGGGGTAAAGCAGGCCCTTCAGATCTTCTGTTATTTGTAATACTATTCACTAAAATTGGTTCAAAACTTAGGACTGCCCACTCTGAGCATTTGGTGGTGAAAATTAGAACCATTCAGTTTGGTATTAGATGATCTTGGAAGGCAGGAATGAACAAGAGAGTAATGCGGCTTTTGATGAGATGTTTTAAGTTGCAGACCGTGGCAGTGTTTTTTGTCTGAGGAGACATACAAACCAGAAGATCTAAATTGCTGACCAATGCTTTCACACTCTAGAAACTTTTTAACCAGAGGAGGCTGTGGAAATTCAAGGAATTGCCAACAAAATCTAAAAACAAAATACTGAATAGGAACTCAATTATTGGGTTTGTTCTTAACCTCCATATGGCAGTGCTTGTCTCTAATGAAGACCCTCTGATTCTTACGTTCTAGTGCCTGTTGTAAATTTTCTGGTTAAAAAGCAGGGTTTATTCAACTCTTACGAGACCCAAGTCAACCTGAAACTTTGCCAAATGCTCGATTTAGTTGAAAGGAATCTTCTTCTTTTTTTGTGCGTGCGCATGCGTGTGTTTACTTTGTTTTTAAACGAAATCTTGATCTAGTCATCTCAGGGAGTTTTTTGAGCATTCAATCAAGTGTTTGAACCCTGGTTTAACTTGTAGATGCATCTACCTTTGTTCAAATAGAAACAACATAAAATAGGCACTAGACATCCTGTACTACATTTTGTGCTGAATTTTGGGGATATTTGTTTATTTATTTTGAATGGCTTTGGAAATTTTGATTTGTTGTTTATCCAATTTCGAAAACCAACCAACCTATCGAAAATTTTGAATTCTGGAAATAGGGATTATCTGTTTTGAATGTTCCCTTTGCAGGAAGCTGAAGCTAGATGAAAATGTCGCCAATATTTGGCCCGGCTTCGAAACCAACAGGAAAGACCTAATAAAGGTACAAGTTTCTTGCTGAAGTTGTTGCAATACCATCTCTGTATCAACTCAGTAATTTTGTTCGTTTTTGTGTTTCTTTTACTATTTTAGGTTCACCATGTGCTTAATCATACATCTGGTCTGCACAATGCATTGGCTGATGTCTCAAAGGAGAATCCTTTGTTCATGTGTGAATGGGATGAATGTTTGAATCGTATTGCTAAAGAAGCCCCTGAAACTGAACCTGGGCGCGAGCAACTGTATCACTACTTGTCTTTTGGTTGGCTTTGTGGTGGAATTATAGAGGTAATCTCCTTTTCTTACTTTAGCATGCTCAAATTGTATGAAGATTTACCTTTGATTCTTTTACAATTTTATAACGTCAATTCTTCAAATTGGAAAGGATTTCTAATTAGGCCCAATTTTGGATTGCAAACATAAAGGGAAGTGGCATGTACACCCGTTTATATATATATATATATATATATATATATATATATATAATATATATATATATATATATATATATATATATATATATATACACAGACATCCTTTCTTCCTGCTTTTGGTGTTGCAATAGTTCTGAAGTGTACTATTCTATTAACAATGAAGAAAGTAAGGGTATATGGATCAAAAGGATTGTACATACCTGCTTTCATATGACAATGCATATGGTTTCTTAGAAGAAAGTTGAAAAGCTCCTGAACTTCCAAATGATAAGAAAATCACAACGGAAGTATTACTAAGGGAGTATTAACAATGGTTAGGCTCCTAGGTTTTTTATTTTTAAAGGCTCCTATGTCATTGATTTGAGATATTCTAGTAATTACTTTTCTTGGTGTCTTTTCCCATCCTTGGCTCTCGGTTTGGCTAGTTAGTTAATTCAACTTACTTGTGTGTGTGTGTGTTTATGATAATGCATTCGGGTGGAACAGCATTCATCTGGGAAGAGATTTCAAGAGGTCCTGGAAGAAGCAATCATTCACCCACTCAACATCGAAGGCGAGCTATATGTTGGCATTCCTCCCGGTACAACTGAAACTCTTTTTTCTCTCCGTTCATGTGCCCTTGATTTGTACACGTCATGCACCATCCATGCATACATGTACAAGTAGCATGTATGCATATAAGCACCATCCACTAATTGCATACATGTGTTCGTAGCAAGGTTTTAGGACTCAGCCGAGTCCCATGCAACCAAGGTTACAAGTATCATCCAAAATGGGTACGTATCGCTTGATATGTGCTGGTATTGCCCATTAATTATCCAGGTTGCTATATCAGTGATGTACAATACGGTACCTGATACATGGTAAGACCTGATCCGGTTTTACATGATGCATCACCCTCAACACAGGGCGAGTTGTGACTTGACCTGAGACTGAATAATTCGGTCCGAGTTAGCCGAGTCTTAAAACCATGGTCGGTAGCTTCAATCAAAGGTCTATCATACAAAACATTCCAATCTCACTCAGATTTTTATTCTTTTTTATTTTGGCAATAAAATCTCAGTTGTCATTTTCCAGTGTTATGTTTGAACTTTTCTCTTGCTGATGTACAGTTTTCACCCATGTCCAATGGGGTTTCAAGTTCCAGTTATTAGGTGGGACTCAACTTCATCACTAACAAACTTGAATGTCCTCTCAGGTGTAGAATCTCGACTGGCAACTCTCACTCTTGACACAGATGATCTCAACAATCTTACCAGGATCAATGGCCACCGACCGGAACTTCCCTCTACCTTCCAAGCAAGCAACTTACCAAACATTGTGTCAACCCTCCCTGTCATCTTCAACACCCTAGCCGTGCGTCGTTCTATCATTCCTGCCGCCAATGGGCACTGTTCGGCTCGTGCATTGGCACGATACTATGCGGCACTCGTCGCTGGTGGTGTGGTCCCGCAACCGCACACACCTTATGAGCCGCCTCTTGGCAGCCACCCCCACATCCCAAAGTTACCTTCCTTGCATCCTCAAAAGAAGAAAGGAAGCAAAAGCAAGGAGGTAGCTGTTCCAAAGAACACTCCAGACACCACAACTAATAATCTCACTAACCCTAAAAAACATAGTCGAAGTAAAAGCAAGGATAGTGATACTACTAATGATACTGGCAACTGTAGTACAGACAACATCGATGGCAGTAGCAGGCAAAGAGGTGATAGGATTTTTAGTAGCCCGAGAATTCATGATGCATTCTTGGGTGTGGGCGACTATGGAAATTTGATTCTGCCGAATGGGAAATTTGGGCTTGGCTTTACCAGGCTTAGCTGCAGCGATGGATCGTTGACGGGTTTTGGGCACTCAGGGATTGGTGGGTCAACGGGTTTCTGCAACATTGAGCATGGATTCGCAATGGCGGTGACTGTCAATAAGATGTCACTCGGAACCGTTACCAGAAAAATAATTCAGCTGGTATGCTCAGAGCTAAATGTGCCTTTGCCTGATGAGTTGTCCAGATCTGGGGAAAGCGGGCCGGATATGCAGCCAAATTTAGGGAATGCTTTGATTAATTAGCAAACCCAATTCTTTTCCCAACAGTACCTTTTTTATACGTACGGTGCTTGGTCAATACTTTCATCCATTGAAGCAAATCTCAGGCAGTTTTTCCATTGCCTGTTGTTGCATTGGGTAAAACTGAAATTTTGCCATTTCAAATTTCTACATGACATTATTGTGTGCTATATGTAGAATGAATTATATTCCTTTGTTGGCCCACCTGAGTAATGGGTCAATGCCTCATCATTACCATCTTCATCTTTAGCCTTATGGGACCATGTCTGCTTCCCAAAATATATCAATATCTTTATATGTCTGATGCGTTGACATCTATTTTCATGCATTACAAGTGCATCATGGATTATAATCTCTCTTTTGCATCTACACTAATTTTGTAGTAATGTACTCATTGCCAGTGGCAGAAAGGTGTAAATATGCTTTGGCCGTTTTTTTCTTTTTGGTTTGTCATTAGATGTCCATGAAATTCGAAAACCTCATAATTGCACAAAAGACAGTTTCGTAAATGTCTACGATGTCCAGAATATGTCCTTGAATTAATTAGAAAATCTGTAATTTTGCCTATAAGAACAAACGTAAATATATTACATAAAAGAGTAATTGCTATGTATTTACTTGACAACGTGTTAGAAACCAGGGTGCTGCTACCGCATTCGATGGTGGGAAACTCATGACCACTTTTTCTGGTATAGCCCACTCGAGTTTAAGATTTGCCTTGTTTTGAGGCTGATGCTTTTCATACATGAGGTGGCACAACATATCCACAAGTGGTTTGCATAGAATCATCATGGTAGGTTCCAGTGTTTGTTGTATGGCTTTCTCAATAGTTCCACTGGCTATATGCACTATGCAGAGAAGATAGTAAGCTAGTGGTGCTACATAGGTGGTTTGTGGATAAAAATATAAGCTATTGTGTGATTTTTTTTTTTGGGGTGAAATCTGAAATATTTGACTGACTACCATATTGTTAAGTCCCCTAAATACCACTATGGTTGTTACAAATGTCTTCCCATGTCCTTTGAATATCCAATGATCTCTGCTCCATGAAAATTAATTGCTGAGTGCAAAAATGCCCAAAAGCCACCAGCATTATATATATATATATATATATATATATATATATATATATATATATATATATATATATATAACAAACTCATGTAAGCAGGTATGCAAGGTGTGTCAATGTGCAAAACATTCCATGTAGATAAACATTGCTCCCGATTTTGACAAGAGCACAATTTAGCCATCTTCCTAATGTATGCAAAGATGTACTTTCACCCTTTGATGCATGTACAAGCTGATTGTGTCCAACTTGGGTTTTGCTAGTGTCCTCTTCACGTTATGTGAGTAGGGCATGCAACTGCATTTCGCTGAAGTCATTTTGATAGTAGATTTGACCACTAATGATCAAGTGGACGGCACGACTGCCACATGGGTGACACCTCCCCAAAATGGAAGGCTTATTGGGCAGTCATTATATAACAATATGATTGGTCTCAAGAAGCAAAAGCTTGGCTCAAAAAAAATGAGTTACACTCTAGACATTGTATTTCAATGGAATATTTTCAAAGAAAAAAAAAAGAAAAAGAAATCAGAACCCCACGGTCCAAGCAAGACAATTTTCTGCCTAAAGCTCTCAAAATAACCATCACATTTGTCACATGTACGTGGGAAATAACCTGATCTTATGTGAATGGAGGGTCTCTGGCAGGGCAGGCAATGGGGGATTTTGTACTAACCAAGGCAGACCTATTCAACGACATTGATTTTGCCTGGCTCGGGTGTGGACCATTGCCAGCCGTCTGTAGCATCCCAGGGCATGGAAGTCCATGTAAGCCAGCCCATGGCTCAGAAATCCAGATCATTAACCTGCTGGGCCTAGACATTGATGGGGGATGCTTTTGACTTTGTAATTGGAAGTTATAAATTGTTGCATACAAATACCTAGCTTAAATACAAAACATAAACAACAACAATAAAAGATTCCGTGTAAACATAAACAACAACAATAAAAGATTCCGAGTACCCACATCCAACCCGTAGAAAGGGCAACGTTTGGATGAGATGGCCCATCGAGGGTTCACTGATCAAACCAATCATCAAGGGAACCAAACGCAACAAGAAAAATAATTCCTTAAAACTTTAAAGTAATCAAAAGCTTTTTTATTTTATTTATTTTAAAAAATTTCAACCAGAGAGAGAGAGGGAGGGAGAGACTTTAGAATCAAACTTTACAACCAACACCACTTCGGATTCCAATATCATATGGTCCCAATTTGCTCTACATTGCTTACATTGATATTATTTTATTTTTCAAACAAGATGCTGTTGAATAATCGTTAAACCAAATTTTCATTATCGATTAAACGAATATATATTTCCTCGATTTATAATAAAAGACCTATTGACCATATTACAAGAAGAGATATGGACATCATCTTTAATCATAAACATGAGATTCGAGATTTAAAGCCATCACTGTCACATTGTAAGACATTTCTCTGTGGTGCTATGGTTCGATGATCAAGACAACTGATCTGATAGACTTGGTCGATGGAGCATGCCTCAAAAACTCCAGATTGGAAGAACCATGGCTGTATTCTGCTTAGCAATTTATTTCCAGGGCACCAATCAAACGTTTAGAATTGTCTGGGAGATTTTTGACACCAATCCACATGGGGCCCACCACATCAACAGTCCAGATCACCAAACTGGTAGGCTTTTGGGCATTCCATCCATGTTGTAGCCAACAGAGAGGTCTAGATCACACAACAAGGGTCCCACTTGTGTGACTCAAATGTCTAGACAACACCACACATCATTGGGTCAAGGATAGTATAATTCCTTCTTACTTCATAAAAACTACCATATTAGCTTTAAGAGGACTACAGAACCAATCTCACCAATGGTACCTCAATGTGCAAAGCAAGGAAGACTCAGCAACCAGTGGCAAATAGAATGGAGCAGTCATGTAACTATTTCTCACAGAATCAAGGATGGCATCATCTGGAATGCCGTCCTTGGTTAAAATGCTACCTATGCTAGCACAAATGCTATACATGCATAGAACATAAATCCCAAGGAATACATAAATACGTATTTACTACCTTTACGGCACATATATTCGTATCATCAGAGAACTACTTACAGAAGCCTGACCTGTACATCTTTCCAGCAGTTCGGAGCCTTTCGAATGAATTTCGGATGGGAAGGGCTTTTGTGGTATTTTATATTTTACCAGTGGGCTAACAAACCCTGTGTTTTCATGTGAAGTTTTCACCAATGGTGACATACTGATGGGACTTGATATGAAACCTTTTCCAAGAATTATGATTCTGAAGGTTCGGTTTCTGCATTAAAGGCACAGTTAAAGGATTAAGATATTATAATAACCAGCTTAAATATCAGTAATAAAGAAATGGACTGAGTACATGGAAATGATGAAGTCAGTTCTAATCAACTCTATGGTCAGCCCGGATATGTGGTCCACCAGATCAACAGCTCCAATTACGTAGAAGCAGTGTTTGAAGTATCGGTATCACTACAAGTTTCGCCAACCAGGGATACAGAATCTATATCAATATTGCCAATAATATTGCCGAAAACTGGAAATATGGGGAAACATGGGGAAAACTGTGGAATTTTTCAATGAAACTTCAGGAGATGCTAAAATACACATTTGCACATTTAGGAATAGAAAATTTGTAAAAAGAATGCCTAGATAATTAAGTTTCCATTTAATGAGGGCCTAAAAACATGTGTCATCATAAGAAATCAGTCCAACCATCCCATCAATCCATCCAACCTTCCATGCAAACATCAACAATAGGATATTTCACTGAGAAATCGTGGACAACTGGAAAGGAAAGGAAATGAAAGATTGTGGTCTCGATATTGCCCATGTTGTTATAATGATAATATAATATCCACTGTTAAAAAAACGATAATATAATATTGATATTATCATCGACAATTTGAACACCACAAACAACCATGTGTCCATAAAAAAACTGTAATGGAAAATTTTTTAATAAACAGATTTTTGTCAATATTGATACGCGGTGATATTATTGAAATATCGCCGATACACGGGTGATACAAGCAACACCTGGAATTTACAGAGTCCAATATATTGGTGATACAAGCGACACTTGGAATTTATATAGTTAAAATTATTGGCAATGCATCGGTGACATCAATACATCACTGATACCTGGAATTTCTAATATGACCAGCTGGAATTTACAGAGTCCAATATATTGGTGATACAAGCGACACTTGGAATTTATATAGTTAAAATTATTGGCAATGCATCGGTGACATCAATACATCACTGATACCTGGAATTTCTAATATGAACAGTGTTATCGGTATTGCCGAGCTGGAGATACGGATAATATCAGGGATATTTTGATAATATTGGACTCTGAACAATGCATAGAAGTGTGCCACGTGTATGGTTTATGATGAATCCGAGTATGAATAAAGGCAGCATCGCAAGGAAAAAGTCATGGGAATTGATAAGATGCATATAGGTGCATCACGCAAGCAGGCACATGCACAAATGCCCATGCCAGTGTAATAACCATCCCTTTTCTTTCTTATATCTTACCTCCCTGCCTCCCTACAGGTTTCGCATTCCCCACCTAACAAGGTATTCCAAATCGGTTACGTAACTGCCGTTACGTAACAGTAATGGTCATAACCGTTACACGTTACGGGGTCGAAACGGCCGTTACAGAAAAACAGGCCGTAATGGCCCCATAAGTCCCGTAACGGTCCTGTAACAGTTTTTTCAAAAAACAAAAAAGGGACGGTAATGGTGGTGGCCGTTACGGCCACTGTTACTGTTTTGGAACACCTTGCCGCCTAAGAGTAACCCTACTACTACACTATGGCTGCATTTGATAAATTTCTTAGTCAAGAGTAAACCTTCGATTGCAAACAGAAAAAGGCAAAACCCATAAATAGTGACCACATCAAGATGTTACAAAATGAATATAGTTTCCCAGGAATGGAATCCATACGCACCTTCACCAGAAAGTTGTTCAACCCGAGCAACAATGTGTTTCCCATATGTGTATTTCTTCAACGCGTGCAGGTGCACTCTTATACGATTGAGCAATATTTCTCGTTGTTTATTGGTACATGTTTCAAGAATCTTCTGGACCACATAATTTGCAAACTGGTCCTTCATCATTATCTGGAACATAAATGCCGGACAGAATGGGTTAACTGCATTGGATTACAAGCTTCAACATAATAAAATAGTACAACAATCCCTTGAATTGACATGATCTCATGGCATATCATTAATAGTATGTGATGCAGGACTGATTCATGAACTGAGTAACATGTGAGATCAAATAGCTGAATTAAGATATTTAATAAAAAAACACAAACATCGCTATAATCATCACAAATATCATGAAAATCAAAAGAAAACCATGCATAATCCTAGCCTAAGCTACCAACATCATAACTCGAGATTATTAAATAAAAAGAAACTAGAATCTAATAGATGTAGGGGCATCTAATTAGTATAAGATAGTCTATTTTAAAATAGGAAACCTAATACAACCTAGGGTGAAAATTAGAGTTATGGTAATTTAGGAAAGTAGGAAATTTAGGAAATTTAGGTTTAGGGTTGGGGTTACGGTTTCGGGGAGAAAGAATGGGGTTTTGATATAATGATGGTGGGAAACCAAAAGGGGAAGGTGGGTTCCACACGTGTGGCCATACGGTCACACGTGTGGCGTGGGAGGATGGGTTTAGGTCGGTGAGGGTTTGGATTGTGGATGGGTATGGGTATGGAAAAGTTAGGTTTGGGAGAAGACGAAGATTTGGGATGGGAGAATTAAGAATCTGAAGAAAATACCTGAATGTGGAAGAAAAGAGAAGATGGTGTGGGGATAGATGGAGGCACCCCACCTCCGTTGATGAAGATTAGCCTCACACCAATCTTCCTTCCAAATCGCATGAAAGTATTCTTCAAATTGCATGAAGATGGGAAAAGAAAGCAAGAGCTTTTCTTTCTTTCTTTCTTTTTTTTCTTTTTTTCTTTTTCTTTTTTTTTTAATCACGAAATTCAATGGGAGAGAGGTCACACGCCCCCCTCTTTTTATAGATCCAAGAAGTTTCAAAATTTACAAAAATCTCCATCTTGTGAACTTTAACGAAAATAGCCATAGTCTAAATAAAATCAACTAAAACACTCATCATGTGTCCAAATATAAAATAATAAAAAACTAAATCCTAAAATATGATAAAGTCTAAAACTGATGTGGACGATCAACGATCAATGGCCCGATCATGTGATTCATGCGATCCTATGCCTCTCTTTAGCAACTTCAATTAATTTTTTTAGCTTTTCTACTTTTCATAAGTTGCTAAAGAGAGGCATAGGAGAGACAAAAGAGAGGAGAAGCTGATAAGTATGTTGTTTACCAAACATACTTATCTTCTTAAATAAGTAAAAACTAAGATAAGCTACTTGTGGCATAAGTAACCTATCTTAAGCAACTTACTATCCAAACGGGCCCTAAAAGACCTAAGATTGAGTTGGAAAGTGTGAACAAAATGCAATTACCTTAAAGTACTCTTGCAAGGGATTCATCACGCATGGCTATACCCACACACTAATTGGATAAACAAAGAAAGAAAGAAGCACAAACTCTCCTGGAAGGCAGTGGTCTATTCCCCCGTAATTTCCAAAAGGATGAGTTATAGCACTACAAAAATGTCAACTTCAAGTTATACCAATAGAGACCCTCCCAAGCATAACTTGCAAGTGCCAACAAAGAAACTAAATTTTGAAATAACAAAATTACAAAATTGTTACATGGAAATTTTGAAATAACCAAATTGTGAAGTTGTAACATATTCTGAAGTCTGCAGCCGAATTTCTTCTCACAGTCACCTCACAAATGACAGAAATTATATCTATGCGGTGAGCAAGAAAGTGTACATCTCATGCATTAACATCTCTTATCAATAGTTAGAAGGACAACTGAATGCTTAGGGATTACCAGATAGAGAACATGACCAAACATTGTCCCTTTACAGGAGAAAAATATAACCATGGTTGGAAAACTCTTCAAGTTGGCTCATGACTCGCCTGAGACAACTATTTTGGGGGAAATATTAGTTAAAAAATAAAATTAGAGGAGCCCTATACAGAAAATGGACTCTAACTAATCCAAGTTTTGCCAAGTTTTTATGTGACTCAGTGACTCCCCTGAGACAAAAGGAAAAACATCCGAAACATGCCATTTTCATTCTAATGCAGAAAAGGAAAAAGTCATACTTTATTTGTGGCTCGAAAAGTTTACCAATTCAATAGATTCTCACAAGCCATCTATCTAAAATCTTATGAATTTTTTGAGGTTCAAATCTTTCCACTGTAAGAGTACGTTTCAAGTTTGAGTTTCAACTAATAAAGTTAGGTTTTGTTGATGAGATGAGAAAACTGAGGGGATGATAAACAATATAAGAACAATTTCTGCAATTTTTACGATAGTCAGCAACACAGCATAACTCTAGCATTGAGAGAAGCAACAACAATATTGTTCGGTTTCTAGAGTAATGTTTATCTTAATTGAAAGATATCCAAGTACTAAGGCTTCTCTAAATTCCAGAAATTTGTCCACCATTAAATATTGATATATGGCTTCTCTATCAATGGCAACAGGAAAGAAAATAGAAGAAATTAAAAAAGGTTGTCAGGGTTAATTTCCAGTTTAGATATCAGGGGGGGGGGGGGGGGGGGGGGGGGGGTGTTCGCCTCCTTTATGAAGTTTAACATATATGTTTGTATGTGTATGCACACACAATTTTATGCTCTTGTTTAAAAAGTCTGAAAAAGTTTTAACTTGTCCAAGTCACCAAGTCGACTTGCCAGAGTCAAAATTATCAAATAGGCCGAGCAGAGTCTGAGTCTTGAGTTCTCCAACCATGGGATAACAAGTGACGGTTCTATTAAAAAAAACTATATATATTTATAAACCACCATACCAGCAAATTATCGTTTCCCTCTGTCTGTCCAACAATCTCCTCGATCAGAAGTTCTCGTTCTGCAGCGTCACCATGCTCCAAACACTTCTCAATAACATTGGATGCAAATTTATGCTGGCTCATCTGTACAATTTGTCCAGCCAATTTGCTAATAATCTGGCTTCTTTCATGGGGTTTTCCCCTCTCCAAAACATGCTGTGCAAATAGCATGAACATATTAGAATAGGACATCCAGCAAAGAACTCAAATGTTAAGTCAATGAAATTGACACTGAAAGCCCGCCTCAACAGACACAGGAAATTCATGGAAAATTAAGAGGTCGGTAATTACAGAATTGCTTTTAACAGTTACATGTAAATTTTGTTAAAAATACAGAAAAGCATGCAGATCTAAGCCCAAAGAAGGCAATGCCATGTAATAGAGGTAATAAGTTGGACAGGAGAAAACAAAAAGGCTGGGCCTGACAAATGATGCATATGAGATTTATTGTCTGCATGATGCACCTGTAAATCAGGAACTGTTAGTATTGGATATAAGAAAATCCCAGGCCCCAAATATTAGGGCTGAAAGTCGGGCGGGTTGGGTCGGGTTGGTGCTCAACCCTAACCCAACCCAAGCTTCCTATACCTCAACCCTAACCCAACCCAACCCAACCTCGGGTTGGGAATTCTCATCCCAAGCCCAACCCAAGCGGGCTCGGTCGGGTTGATCGGGTTGGTCGGGTGTATACGTGCTAATATTTTTGTTATTAAATTAGTTTATTATATTTCAATATAGGACTTATTTTTTGTATCTATGATTTTATTAATTATATATGTGATTATTTATCATAAAGAACTTCATTTTTTTTCTTTAAAAAAACAAGCTAAAATATAGGATAACTACTCCTTTAAAAGTCATGTAGCATAGCACCCAATCCATTTGGGAGAGAGAAATCTGGCATATTTTGTTAACTTGAGTCCTTGGAAATGACATGGACAAATGAGACCCGACATCACTAGTGTGTCTTCGACACAAACGATCCACACTCAATTATAATTTATAAGTAACTTATATATTGATCGGGTTCGAGTTGGGTCGAGCAACCCGAGACCTCAACCCGAGCCCAACCCAAGTTTTATCGGGTTGGTGTTTGTATAGCCCAAGCTTGAGATCGGACCCGATATATCCTGCCCGAGCCCAACCCAATGTCGGGTCGGTCACGGGTCGGTCGGGTTGAACCCGCCCAACTTTCAGCCCTACCAAATATGCTATAGAAAATGTAGTACCAATGTAAGTCGATGTTTGCTCTAGATGATCAACGAAAATGCTATCCATTGGCACATTACATAGTCATTCGCCCCCTCAAAAAATAACAAATAAATAGGGAAAGATAGGGAGTTGAGAAAAACAGGAATCGCATCACTTATCTTTAACCCTGGTCACTAGCCATTGCTGCTTCCCTATCATTAACCCAACTCATGAGATTGAAGCGAGAAAAGTGGGTTTACTCAACAATTGGGCATGTTTGTAGCAATAGGTGAATGACAAAGTAAAGCTCTTTCAGATGAGACGTTCTTTCATGTGATGCATCAGGAAAACTTGCCTCCATCTAAGGTGGAGGTATTTTTTGGTTAAATGGCAATGGCCAACAAAATTCTAAACAAAACATAATCTTCAAGACTTCAACACAAGGAAATTAGGCTACAGGCATTTGGTTACCTGCAAAATGATGGGAGAATTAGTTGATAACCTTCCTGTTCATTGTGAAGTGGAAACGAAAATGTGTATTTTCTCAAACCATTTGGCATTGCATGGGTTTTCAAGAAAGCCAATAGTGAAGACTCGTGCAGTTCCCAGGAGGGAAGATTTTGTCGAGGATCTTTTTAGCTATAGTATAGTATTGATTTTTGAAAGCCAAGTTTCCCTTGGAGAAGATATAGTGATTATTAGAGCTGGATAACAAAATGGGCCCACACAAATTCCTGAATCACATTTGATGAGAAATTGGAAATAGTACTGTGAAATGAAGAAAATGGAGAGATGGTGGAAGCCACCTACCCACCTGCTATTGAAAATTGAATAGACAGTTCCCCGTGTGGAAATCCAGGTCCCTCCCTCTTGAGGTGAGGGGAGTACTTCACCCTGAATATTGTGCTATAAGAAAAAAAAAAAAACTTTCAAGACCAGCGAGATGGGAAGACTCCAGAGAGAGACACAAAGCAACTTACAGTGGGTTTTCAGAATTCATTCAGCACTTCATACCAGAAATCTAATGATTGAAGATGACTCAAGAAATGTAATTTTGTGGGCTGTCAACAGCATTTCTAGCCTTGGAGACTTTCTTTCATACTTGACAACATACAAAATTCAGCCAATAGGACAAACATTTTGCAAATCAGAATCTAGGTACAGCTAAAAGATTCTATGCATCTTATTTGTCCATTTGGAAACAATATGAATAACTACAACGGAATGGGGAACGGTGACGGTGAGGAATGGCGAATGGTGAAATGCAAAGGAAAAGAAAATCGATTGATCGCAGGGGATGGGTCACCTTTGATGTCTCCAACCTTCCTCTTGATCCATCAGGAACTAGATTGGAAGACATGTAAAAATAACAGAATGGAGAACGGTGAAGGTGAGGAATGGCGAACAGTGAAATGCAAAGGGAAGGGAAAATTAAACGATCGCAGGGCATGGGTCACCTTGGATGTCTCTACCTTCCTCTGCATCCATCAAGAACTGGATTGGAATACATCTTCAAAATGATAGGCCCAGTGGGGGAGGTACTTATCAAAGGAAAGATGGTCAGGGAAGAGTAGAAGCTTTTGCTTTGTTAGGTTGTGTCCAAGGCATGGTGTGCCGTAAAGGCCGTTACGGGACTGTAAAGGCCATTACGTAAAGGTAACGGTGGCAACTGTTATACGTTATGGGGTCGTAACGGCCGTAACAACCGTTATGGGAAAAAATGACCCGTAATTGCCGTTAATAGCACGTTACATCCCCTATAAAGGCCATAATAGCCCTATAATGGTCTATTACGAGACATATACAGGTTTTTCATACTTTTTAATAAACATTACGAGGCAGATATAGGTTTTTCAAGGGTTTTTTCAATAAATAAAAAAAATAAAAAAGAGAGACTGTAATGGCCGTTACGGGGCCGTAACAACCGTTATGCCCCGTACCGTAAAGGTAATGGTGGTGGCCGTTATGGCCACCGTTACCATTATGGAACACCTTGGTCCAAGGTAATAGTTGAGACTAGTGGCATGGAGTGGAAGGGAGAAGTGTTGAGGGTGCAAAGGGCTAAATTTGGCCTAGAAGCTCACTAGGTAGGAATTGGGAAGACAGAATCCATTGATAGAGGACAATGCTTGAACAGACATCACTCTAATCTAGGGGTCAAGGCCTCCCCACGCAAGCTGAAGCCTCAGATCCGCAGGTAGATCATGAGCAACAGTACCAGATCGTGCAGATATTGAGCAGGAGGCACAATCGCATGCAATATATAGGGAAAGGGTGAAGGAATGGGTCATAGTTACAATGCAAAGGGTGGGTTGCATTGTCGGTCTCTCCTTTGGAGGCAGTGGGGAAAGCCTAGAAGAGTTGTTTTGCTGGAAGGAAGGAAGAGATAGGTCAATCAAAGAGAGGTAAGAGCACAATCAAGCAAGCTTGGGAAGAAGAGCATGAGGGAATTGTTGAATTTGTTCTTCTATCAATTATGATAAACATAGAGGGAAGTCGAGGAAAAGTGGGGGAGGAGGGCAACCTAATAGACAGCTCCTAAAAGGGGCATCTAGCAAGGGGAAGAAAGTGTTGGAGTTATGCCTTGGAAAACCAATGTGCACCATGATCCACTAGCCATGTGGATTTGATAGGGTCGATCTTATCTATTGATCTTGATGATCATGAGTCCTTTAAGACATGTATGATATGCCTTAAAAGAATATTGTGTTTCCTTAAACTTATATGATATGGGTTATGTGAGGATTACATCTCTTCCTTAAGAACTTGAGATTGGACACAAAAGTTACTGATGCAGGACACATGATTTAATGCTAGCATGCAACGTGAAGATTATGAAAGAGTCCAGAAAGTAATTCAATTAACAAAATATGCTAATCCACCAAGTAATTAAGAGTAAACAATAGGCAATAAAATCTGATTTAGCCTAAATCACATACCCGCATGCTAAGAAATCACATAAATCAATTAAAATTTTAAAACTAGGCTCGATGAAAGGATAGAACTTCCAATTTAGCATAGGCACAATTCACACTCGAGGGAAAGATTTGTAGGTTTTATGATTAGGGTTAGGAAGGAGAAAATTTGAAATTTGGAAAATTATGGTTCATGGGAATTGGGGATTCTGGATTAGGGTTTCTAGAAATTGGAAAAAATAGGAAATTGGGGATCTAGGGTTATGGATGGGGAATCAATGGATTTTTATGGGAGAAGCAAGAGGAAATCAAAGGATTGAGCAGTTGTCCATACGGTCAACCTAGGGGGTCGCACATGTGGGTCGTTGGCTAGGGTTTTTTAGGTCCTCAATGGTTGATTTCGATTGAGGTTGAAGTTAGTTGATGAAAAGTTAAAGAAAAAGATGATTTGAACGGTCTTGGATAGGAAGGGAAGAAGAAAGATGAAGTTTTTGGAAAAATACTGTTTTTGGATAGAAAGGAATAGAGAATGAAGATGATTGATGGAGGCCTCCACCTCCATTGAATGGGGAATGGAATCACGCCACACCCAAGCTCCAAATCACACGGAGTATTCTTCAAATCACATGAAGAAGAAAAAACACAGAGCTTTTTTTTCTTCAAAATAATAGCATTAGGGCTCCACACACTCATCTTTCTCTTTTATAGTCTCAGAAAAAACCTTCTACAAAAAGACATTTTCAGATAAGATTCTCAACATAAAGATGCTTAATAAATTAAAAGTTGTTCCTAACTCCTTAATCTCAACACAAATATAAGGTATACCAAAAATAACAAGCATGTAAACAATCTAAACAACTAAACTATTTCGTGGCCCATGAGAGTCCATGATCAAGATGTTCGATGATGATGATCCAACGGTCCGATCATCGTGTCCACCCAATCCAACGTTCCGATGTGTCCATCAAGCTCCTATATGCAGCCCACATGCATCTTCCCAGTGTGGGGCCTTCAAAGATGCACGAAAATGCACATGGGGTCTTCAACGTGGCTCAGAATGTGAATTGGGCCAAGTGGGCCCCATGTAATGGTCGTCTAGCCATAAGGAGACTAGCTCAGCCCTCCTCTGGTATAGTGCTTGGATGCCCTCATCAGTTACTAATCCGAGAGAGTTGTGTTTTATGGATCTCAGTACCCTAATGAGCTGTGACCGACACGGATGCTTATGACACATCTATGGACATCACTCTTTTAGATGTACAGTCATCTTGTGTGGGGGGACTGACTTGTGTCGGATGGAAAGTCCCCACCATTAGGAGCCGACTTGGTGTCGATTATGCCTTTACCCTACCTTACATGAGAGTATAAGTGTGTCATGGATATAGCCATATAGGAGGTATTAAACATTTGGACACTTACAATGCAAGATCGATATTCAAGTCAATAGTCTAGGGGCCCATTAGCGTGTATTATGATCATGATCAAAGACTTGATGATGCACGAAAGATGATCAATCCAACCTGAGGCCGTGTATGGGTCTTGAATGTTGATTGGGAGACTTTGGCTCACTTTACAGGACTTCCAAGAGGCCACCAAAAGTGTGTGATGTTGGGTACGTCCATCATGATTCATTGGTACTTACACAAGCCAACATGAGATCCATTCGGTTTAACTAGGGACATGTTTCGGTCTAAATCTAATTAGATCGGGGACTCATCAAGTGGTTCTTTTCGCGAGGCCTAGTTCTTAAAAGGTTTTTATTAGCTTTAAAAACATTTTCAACTTGTTTTACCACACTTGATGATGATCTAATGGCCCATGTATCATCTTAATAATCCTTCCAATAGGCAGCAATTATGGGGACCTAAACTCTCGAGGCAGGTGGAATCTCCCTTGGTGTATTAGGGAAGACTTCAACACAGTGAGATTCTGCATGAAAAGCTAAACGGTGTAGCCTTTACAAGTATTATGCATGAATTCTCAGCTTAGGTGGAGGAGAATCATCTGATTGACTTTCCGTTGACTGGAAGCAAGTTCACGTGGTCCAATCTTCAGGGAAATTTGACAACGTCCAGGCTAGATCGTTTCTTGGCATCGACAATGTGGGTACAATGCTTTACAGATATTATGCAATGGAGCTTGGCAACAGCTGTATCTAATCACAATCCTTCATTTTAGAGCCTTATGATGAGTCTTGGGGGTCAAAACCATTCAGATTTGAGCTTGGATGGTTGAAAGAAGAGGAATTTCTATGGAGGTAATAGATTGTGGGCTGAGAGCCATGTCGAAGGGTGGGCTTGTCACCGGGTCATAATGAAGCTCAAACTGCTGAAAAGCAAAATCAAAGATTGGGCTAAATCAAAGAAGACCTCGATGGAAGAGGGAAGGATAGACTGCTCAAAGCGATCAAGTGTTCAGAGGGGAAAGAAGAGACAGGTGGCCTGGAGGAAGATGAGGCTTTGGAAAGACTTGTTGAAGGTGGGACTAGATAGTATCCTTCTCCAGGGAGAAATAAAATGGAAGTAGAGGTCAAGGGCATTACGGCTCAAAGTAGGCAATAAGAACACTAAGTTCCTTCATGGCATAAACAATGCACAAAGAACGAACCAGATCCATTCCTTGTTAATCAACGACGAAGGGAGGAAGGGAAGGAGCATATTTGCAATGCAATCATATATTTCTACTCCACCTTTTTTCTCAGAGGAATGGACTCACCTGCAATTGGACTACTTTCTGATGAAACGAATCTAAGAGCAGAGGATACCTGTCTAGACTGGATATTCCAAGAAGTACATGAAGCGATTAAGAGTTTGGGTAGTGACAAAGAACATGGCCTAGATGGCTTCCCTTTAGCTTTCTTCCAAGTGTTCTGGGGGCAAAGAAAGGGGATCTAATGGCATTTATGGAAGATCTTCGATAGGGACAAATTGTCCAAGCATTTGAAGGCGACATTCATTGCCCTTATCTCCAAAAGGACAAAGCAGAATGCTTGAAAGACTTCTGTCCCATAAGTACCATCTGAGGCCTGTACGAAATCCTTGCAAAGGTGTTGGCAAAAAGATTCCACAAAGGTCTCAGTAGAAGGAAGTCATCTAGCTCAGGTCCCAACTCCATGATTAGCCAACCATATCTGCTTCAGAGTTTGCCTAGACCTCATAGAAAGGTCGAGAAAGATTCTAAAAAGCCTGGCAAAAGTATAGATAAGTCACTGAAAGTGGTAAGAGGCAAGAGTTGGTCATCTCATATCATTCTGAGAACCTCCCCTCAATCCACAACAGGTCAGAAGGTTTAGAATCTTCATACTAATGAAACCTTTTGGCCTCAAGGATAAACATAAACAATGGCAAGGAGGAAGGAGATGCAAAGCCTCAATGAGCAGCTAGAGAATTGTGTTTTTAGTATCATGACATGGAAAAAAAAAAATCACTTATAGTGAAGATGTCAACTCCAACATTCAAGCATGAGCATCATATCATCATATGGGAACTTACGAAAATGCACAAGCACCACTCCCCAAAAT
Organism: Magnolia officinalis; assembly: GCA_021015155.1. NCBI lineage: Eukaryota > Viridiplantae > Streptophyta > Magnoliopsida > Magnoliales > Magnoliaceae > Magnolia > Magnolia officinalis. The sequence goes on along the minus strand of JAJHSJ010000015.1, from coordinate 62,195,443 downwards.
AGTAGTCATTGATGAGCATGACATAGTAGCTTGTCAGGATCATGAACAAGCACCAATCTGGAGAATTGAGTTGTCGCATATGAGCAGCATGGCAACTTGAGTAAGACCACTCAACATCAGAAATTAGTTATTAAAATTAACTTTGAGTAAAAGTCCGCAAGCACAATTTAGATTCTAGAACAAAAAAGAAGGTATGAAAGAATGCGAGTTTCTGATTTTTCTTATAAGTTTCATGTTCTACCCTATCTCCATGATTAAAGAAGTTAACTACTTTCAGAAAGTCCAGCCAGATTGTCTCGTTGATTTGCTTACCAGATCAGATCTTCCACCAAAAAATACTCTATGGCCCTTCCATGTCTATAAAGACAACAAGAGCTGATAAGATTGATCTCGGACTAATGATCACCTACGAGTAGTTCAGGCATCACATGTAGGATTTCCGAGGCATGCATGAGGTGGGCCCACACTGAAGATCGCAGGTACAAAATTCAGGCCAGTTCAGAGTCCACTCATTTGGAGGGCCACCATGTATTAAAACAATGGCCTGTTTAAGTTAGATCTGCTGACAGTCTGATTCAACTTGCATATGTGGCCTGCTGGAGTGGACCGGCCTGATTTTTGTGCCAAGTGACCTCTCATGCATGCAGTGCATGTCCTACACAACCAACACATTGGCACATGAATTTGGGTGGGTTGCATGTGAAGTTCACATGCGGCACCAGTTTGTAGGTGATCGTTCCTCTTAATGGAGCTTGTCCAGAGAGCAAAGAGAAGAACATAGATACCTGAATAGTCTCAAATTATAAGAACAAAAAAGAACATGTTAACTTGTTCATGAACTTCCTCAAAATTTCAGAGTGTGATTCCAAGTGCTTATGTTATGACCATGGAAGTCACCAAGGGTAATGCATGGAAGTCACCAAGGGTAAGGTGAATATATCACGCATTGGTGAAAAGGAAACGAAAAATCACCTGGGTAACATAATTTCCATACTGGTCCTGGGCAAGAGAACAAGCAGATTGCAAGATCTCATCCACTATCCACTGACTTTGTTGATCATCAGTACAATGCTCCAAGACTCTCTATCACAATAAAAAAGAAGCTGATGCATTAGAAAATAATATAAATAAGAGATGGAGGCCCCCTCAACTGCTTTATAGTATCTTGAGTTATTACCTGGATAACACGGCAGCCATAAGGATGTGTGGACAGTGTTGCAACTTCATCACGAAATGCAAAAATGATAAACCCAATTTTCTCTGTTGGCACACATTCAATGCATTTTTGTATAACATGGTTTCCATTTTGATCACATACGCATCGCATGACATGTCCATCAAGTTCCCGGACAAGCTGTGTTTTCTGATCAAGCTCAATAACTTCAAGTGCCTGCATCAAGTTATGATGCATGAAGAAAATTAAGAATATGTTACTAGGACTTGACTAATCTAGAAAAGGTAACAAAAAAATAGGGGCATTTGAACTGGCATTCTAGAAATTATTTAAATATGACGTCTTCTAAACCATAAATAAAACATATGAAGCCTTCAGAGCATCTCTATGGGGCTTGTTTGTGAACTTGTAAAGCCCTGTTTAAACTAGTAGAAACAATTGTAGCTCCTCAAATCGGCAGACGATAGATACTTACAAAATTCCCTGATGTCATTAAAAAGCTGGAGCACAAAAGTGAAATGCTAAAATAGCTAAAAGTTTGAGGTGGTTGACTATTTATGTGCAATTGACATCAAGAAAGAGGCAAGGATTCAGAAGAGGTTTATTTTATGTCTCTCTTCAAGGTTTATTTTATCTCTTTTCAAATGTCCAAAATCTGTTATCAATGCGTTGGAGAGACGTAGAAGGGACTTTTTGTGGGAAGAGATTCGGAAGAAAGTTCAAATTCCATCTTTTGAAATGGGAAGAAGTTTGCCAGCCGACAGTCTTTGGTGGAGTGGGTATTTCAAAATTAGAAGAGATGAATCTTGCTTTGTTGGGGAATTGGGTTTGGAGGTTTGGGGCAGTGGGAGAGGCTAGGTGGAGGGAGGTGATTTTGAGAAAATATGGGGTAGAGGTAAGGGGTGGTGGACTAAGGCATCATCTTTGTATCGATCTTCATACTTGTGGAAATCAATAGCGTCCCTTAAAGAGAGTGTGGGACGATATAGGTTTTCATTTGGGGGATGGTAAGAGAATCAGATTTTGGGAGGATAGGTGGGTGAGAGATGAGAAGTTAGGTAATAGGTTTTCCATCTTTAGCAGGGTTAGCTAGGGAAGTTGGGGTGAAGGTGAGTAGTTGTTACTCAGTTACAAATGGAGATGTGGTATGGGGCCCTGTCTTGAGAAGGAATTTGTCGAATGAGGAGATTGTAGATCTGGCTTTGTTGTTTGAGTTATCAGTGAAATTATCTCTGGTGGTTTTAGAGGAGGATTCTATAAGGCAATTAAAGGCTAAGTTGGGCTTTTTCTCAGTTAGATCCTGTTATCGGTTTTCTATGCAGAAGACGAGAGAACTACAGGATTTCTTCTACAGTTTTTCTACGGCATTATGGTGCTCCTACGAAGGTGGTGGCCTTTGGGTGGCTAGTAGGCAAGAATAAAGTCACAACCATTGATAATCTTTGCAAGAGGACGATGATTCTACTAAATGTTTTCTTAATGTGTCTTAAAGATGCAGAATCAATGGATCGTCTATTTATCCATTGTGCATTCGCTAGGGAGGTTTGAGATCATCTTCTACAATTTTTGGGGGTCATATGGGTGTTTCTGAACACTATTGTTGATGCAGGACATGAAATTAAACATGATGTGTGAGATTTCAGGCTTAAAATCACCTTAGTTCAGAAACAATTACACAAATTCCATATCCCACATAAAAAGTCCAAACACTCAAGTAAAGGGGAATCTATGCGGGTCCAGGCCTACACAGGCTAAGACTGGACCAATAAAAATTATAAACCAAACGATGCTCAAAGGGAAATAGAAATCAACCACACATGCATAGCAAACAGTCCCTAATCCAAGGGATTCCCCAATCTCAATTCAAGGACCCCTGGGGTGAAAAAAGGGGGCAAATAAATTAGAGCTAATGCAAACTAAGGCTAGGGTTTAGGAAATAGGAATGAAAAGAGGAAAACCTGACCCGGATAAAGCTCCTGCGTGCAGATGGTGACCCGAGGCTGATGCATGTGTGCAGGTGGGCTGGCCGCACGTGTGATGGAAGCCCGCCTCCCCAAAGTGACACCTAGGCCTTAGTCGGCCAAGGGAGACCTCCAATCCCTCCAAGTTTGACGACAATCCAACGTAAGGTCGAGGCGTAGTGCTCCGCCGAAGTTTCAGCCCTCCTACAGGTCCAGATTCTGGAAACTGGCTGTAGGGGGATGAATAGCTGCAAAAGCCGGGAAATTCAAAGCAATAATGATGATAGAAGATGAGATATATGGATGGTAGAGGGTAGAGACGGATAGGGATAGATGTGGCTTCGCACCACGGTAGTTACCCCTTCGAAAAGGGAGGGTTTCGCACCCACTTTTGAATTCTTCCACAACTCACTAAGAGAGCAGAAAAATAAAGCAGGAATTTTTATTAAGCTTCAAATGAATGAAAAGAACTACAAGGGGTGCCTATTTATAAGGAAAACTCTATACCTCAAAAACTCGCACCATGTGCGCGACCTATTACTTGGCGATGAAGTAAACTAAAATAAAAACCAAACAAAGAAATCTAAAGCGTTCACGATGTTCTAAATAATAACAATAAGCAAAACCTAAAATATGAAATCAATCCGACGAGTGGGCCATGATCATGAGATCCTATGATGGGCTTTTCTTGACTATCGGGCCGACCCTTTTGAACCAAAACTTCGTCTTCTAGCTAGGAGGCCCTCCCTGGATGTCGTCATCGAGCCAGATTGATGGTGGGGCCCTCCTTCTGCGTACGTACATGCGTAGGAGGGCGGTGTGCGTGCGCGTGTGCGCATGATGTCCCCATCAATTGTGGAATTTCTCGTTGCTTGGCATGGCGGGGGGGATAGGGAAATCATGGAAATTTTGTGGAGGCTAGGCATGTTAGCAATCCTATGGGCTTTATGGTGGGAAAGAAACAAGCAGTGCTTCAGGAACAAAAAGAGAGAAGTTTCTCAAGTTTTTAAATTAGCCATTCTCCATATGAAGGAGTGGGTGGAATGTAGTCTTTTTCTTTATTTGTCTCTTGGTGGGGTTGTTCTTCTGTATATTTGTATTTTTTTGGCTTCAACCTTTTTTAAAGAAATCTCATCATTGCTTTAAAAAAAATAATAATAAATAAATATATAAAAAAAAAGGAAGAGGCAAGGATGATTGGAAAATCATCATCCCCAACACCATCCCCACCAACACCATCACCACCTTGATTAGCACCACCCCCATCATCATAGAGCCTTATCCAAACCATTTGGGGTCAACTTTACAAATCTGGCTTCGCAATCATTCATATGTAAGATCATATCCTCTACAAGCAGACAAGCCTTCATATCCCTTCACACCACCACCTCAATCTGAGTCCTTTAAGATCTTCCTTTCATCCCCTTTTCAAGCCATTTAACCCCATTCCCCTCCTAACCAGAGTTGTCTCCTATCCTCATAGTACATGATCAAACCATCTCAATCTACTCTCCATAATGTATCTCTCATTCAAATTATACCTTGGCTACTTCCGATGACCTACTTCTTAATTAGGGTTGTAAATGGATACCCAAGGTACCTGATCTGGATCAGTGTTCAAGTTGTCGGTATCGCTACAAGTTTCGCTGACTGGAGATAAAGATATAATATCGTTATCGCCGATAACCGGAAATGCAAAGAAAAATGGCGAATAATAGGGAAAATGATGGAATTTTTCAGTAAAACTTCAGCGCATGCCTAAATACACATATTTGCATATTTAGGAATAAAAAAATTTATAAAACAATGCATTAAATAATAAGTTTTCATTTAATGGGGCCCAAAAAGCATGCGCTGCCGTAAGAAATGGCTCCAATTGTAATCAAAATGAGTTCATATAATACTTTATAGGGCTCACTATAATCAAAATCGCTCCAATTGTAATCAAAATGAGTTCATATAATACTTTGTGGACCGAGTCAACTCCATGGGGCCCACTGATTTATATACTTTTATCCACTCCATCCATCCACTTTACCATATAATTATAGGGCTTGATTCCAAAGATGAAGCATATCCAATGATCAAGTGGACCACACCGTAGTAAATAGTGTGAATTTGAACATCTATCGTTGAAAATTTCTTAGGGGCCATAGAAGTTTTGGATCAATGTAATTTTTGTTTTTTACCTTCATCGATGACTATGCGATCTTATGGACAGCTTGGATGACAAATAAAAATCATTGTGGGCCCTAGGAAGTTTTCAACGATAGGAATCATTGTCCCCACTGCCTTCTATGGTGTGGTCCACCCAAGCTTTGGATCTGTCTAATTTTTGGGTTCATGACCTAAAATGATCTCGCCAAATGGATGGACCGTGTGGATATAACACATACATCGTGGTGGGGTCCACGGAACTTGGTGACATCCAAGCCACCGAGGTCGGCACGCCCACACGTAGCCGCTTTCACTCCCTATAAAAGGGACGCGGATTGTGTCCTACCCCCGCCCGGACGGATTACCGTCCAGGCAGGGATCTGCGAGGACCACCATGATGTAAGTGTTTTATCCATGCCATTCATCATTTTTCTCAGATCATTTTAACATATGAACCAAAAACTGAGGCAGGTATAGGGCTTAAGTGGACCACAAACTAGGGATTGAACGTCCACCATTAAAAACTTCTTGGAGCTGGAGAAGCTTTGGATCAAGTTGATATTTGTTTTTTCACTTCATCAACATCTACATGACCTTATGAATAAGTTGGATGGTAAAAAAGCATCATGGTGGCCCTTAGGAAGGTTTCAACGGTGGGTGTCAATATCACTGTATCTTCCTTTGGTGTGGTCCACTGGAGCTGTGGACCTGCTTCATTTACATAATTACATCTTAAAACAATCTAAGAAAAGCGATGAACAGTGTGGATAAAATACTTACATCATGGTGGGCCCCACAGAGCCCTGCTCGGACGGATTACCATCTGAGTGGGGGTAGGACGCAATAAAAGGGGGACGCGGATTGCATACTGAGTAACTCAGCACGCTAAGCATACTGAGTAAAGTATATGGGGTCCACCATGATTTACATATTTTATCCACTCCGTCCATCCTTTTTAACAGATAATTTTAGGGCTCTAAACCAAAAACTAAGTATATCCAAATCTCAAGTGGACCTCACCACTGGAAACAGTGTGAATTGAAATTCTACAGTCCAAAATTTCTTGGGGCCACAGAACTTTTGGATCAATCTTTTATTTGTGTTTTCCCTTCATCCATGTCTGTGTGATCTTATGAACAGGTTGGATGACAAATAAACATCATTGTGGGCCCTAATGAGGTTTCTAACGGTGGAAGTCATTATTCCAACTATTTCCTGTGGTGTGGTCCACTTGAGTTTTGGGAATTTTTCAATTTTCGGCTCAACCACTGAAATGAGCTGGAAAAACGTATGGACGGTGTGGATAACCCACACACATTCACAGTAGGCCCAACTGAGTTTACTCGGCACGATAAAAGCGTACTGAGTTAGCAATCCGATTTTGTATAAGGGTTTCAAAACCCAAAACCCTAAAAAAAACTCACGGAAAAAGCCGCCGATAGAAGAGGTTCAGGAAGGGAACCCTAAAATCTCGAAAAATCTCTCCAAATTTCTTAAGATTTGCATATTTTTCGCCGAGATTTGCCCATTAATTCCAATCAACGATCCTATTCTACAGGTACATACTTCCAAAAGTTTCTTTTTTCCTTTTTTTTCTCGATTTTTTTTGGTATTTACGCAGCTCCCGATATTATCGTCCCTTTTATTGTCGAGGAGGAGTTGTCGGCTACAGTTATCCCTTGACAGGGCCACGATTTTTGGTCGACAACTGTATTTTACATTAAAAATCGATAAAATCGTCGAATATTTGCCGATATTAAGAAGAGAAACGAAAGAAAGTGAGTTTCGGTGTTGCAACTCCGGCGACACTTATAATATCGGCGATATTATCGATTTTTCGCCGATAATATGAACACTGATCTGGATAAGGTCAGGTCTACGCCCAAATTTCAAACCCATTTAAAAAATGATTCAGCACCAATCTCCTAATACCATGTGCACTCTCTCTCTCTCTCTCTCTCTCTCTCTCTCTCTCTCTCTCTCTCTCTCTCTCCCCCCAATCTATTAATACAATGTTATTATAGATGTTTTTTTCTAAATTTAAGAGAACACGAATTTTACTAAGGAAAACAAAACTACAACAAGGGGGCGCAGAGAGGGTGACCTGAAAACTACCCTAGAAACTCAAGATTACAGTCCCTTAATTTTGGAACACAAGAGGCCCATCCAATAATTAGCGACCTCGCCCTATGAGACACGATATCCATCGATTTGTTGACATTGTTGAAACATCTAGCATTCCTCTCTTCCCAAACAGGCCACCAAGTAGATATCAACGCCATCCTCCATAAAACATACTTCACTTTTCCACGCCCCATCCCATGCCAAGCATACAAGAAAGAGTTAACCGAACCCAATGAAGACCACGAGACTCAAAACCGAAGAAGCCCACGGGACTCAGAACCGGCTCAAGTGATCTGCCCAAATCAGCCCCACGAAAGGGCAATGCACAAAGAGGTGATCCACCGTCTCCTAATCATGCATACACAAGATACATAAGCATCACCATAGACCTTTTGCAGAGGTTATCAATGGCAAGGACTTTCTTCCTTCCCACTAACCAGCCAAATGCCACAACTTTGGAGGAATTTCGTAATGCCACACAAACCTAGTTGCCCCAGCCTTGGACTAGGTGTCATTTCCGCAAGTAAGGGAATAGAGAGATTTGACCAAAAACAACCCCGAGTTATCGACCTTCCACAACGTCTCGTCCAAATCATCACTAGATGGAACATAGAGGTGGATGCAATCTAAGAGAGTCGCGAACTCAACATATATGTCACGAAGTAACTGCCTACAAGAGAGTTCCCATACAGTGTTGTCATGTGTGATCGCTTAATCACATACCATGGCTCAAATCGCTTATGCCATGGCATACTAAATTATGCCATGATTATGAGATGGCATAATCGCATAATCCAGGGCATACTTGGCATAATGGCCAACAGTCAAGTTTCTTGTAGATTGTAATAAGTTGCAAGTTGTAAACTGTATTGTATGCATTAACTTGTCAAGATTCAAGTTATCAATACAATTTCTATATTAGTAGTTTTCAATAATTAATTCTTTCTTAGTGTAACTTGTTAATTATTTAAATTTGTTTTGTTATATATAATATAATATAACTCAACATATAGATAGCCTAATAGTCAAACTAAAATGAAATTGGTAAATAAACCCAATCCAATCACTTGTAGTAATTATACAGTTTTTCTTAACTTCTTAGAATTTGTTCTTTTTTTTTTTACCACTTTTTCAATTTTTTTCATTTTCAAAAAAAAGAAAAAAGAAAAAAAGCCATCCACCTGAGTGATCACTTATGCGATTATGCGATGCCATAAGCGATCAGCCCAGGCTGATGGCTCATGCAATTTTATGCGATTTCACAACATTGTGCCCATAGAGTCGCTCAACCAAAACGAGAAAACCAGTCTCCCACCAAGATGGAAGGGTCTGGAGCCAAACAATAAATCCTAGAGAACTTGGACTTTAATGAAGAAGTCCCCACCCACACATCATCCCAGAACCGGATTCTTCCACCGTTTCCTGATGAGAAACCAACGCCTTCCATAAATGTCGTTTTCACATAAGAAACCCCTTTCCACATGGCCGAAGCTCTATAAGCCGACGATTCCCAAGTCCACCAATCCCCTTCAAAGAACTCATATTTACTTTTAACCACTGCCTTCCAGAGCGCCCCATCTTCCTCACCGAATCTCCCTAACCATTTGCCAAGCAAAGTTGAGTTCATGGATTCAAGATCCTTTATGCTTGCTCCTCCCTCTTCATATGACTTGCACACCTCGTTCCAACTCAACAAGTGGAATTTCTTTTTATCCTACGCACCTTACCACAAGAATTCTCACCTCAATTTCTCAAGCCTTAAGAGAACCGAAGCCGAGCATTTAAAAAGCGACATGAAATACAGGGGGAGATTTACCAAAGCCACTTTAATGAGAATATGCAACCACCAAGTGATAGGTATCTACTCTTCCGACTTGCAAGCTTCCTCTCAAATCTTTCAACAACCTTGTCCCAAAGGTGTTTAGCTGGTTTACCCATGCAAAGGGGTGGCCCACAAATGTAGTTGGAAGAGACCCAGGCGCACACTCAAATACATCGGCTAGTTGATCCATCTCTTCGAGATCCATCAGCGCCCCAAACATTTTGCTCTTAGCTATATTCACTTTTAAGGCCAGAAACCACCCCGAAACAACGAATAATCATTCTCAATCTATCCACCATGTCGGGAGAAGTATCGTAAAAGAGGAGTGTCGTCCGCAAATTGAAGATGAGGGGTGGGAAATGGCAGTCCACCGTCCACCTTGAAATCACTTATGAAGCCCTCCTCCTGCCCTTTAACAATCATTCTTCCCAAAGCTTCTACCACCATGAGAGAGAAACGAAGACAAAGGGTCTCCTTGGCGAAGGCCCCTTGAGATTTTGAAAAAACCTTTTGGGGAGCACTTTAGAAGATTCGAGAAACGGGCCGATTCGACGCATTCTCAAATCCAAAGCCACCATTTTGTGCCACAAACCACGCATTGCATCATATAGTTAAGAAAGCTCCAATCTACGTGATTGTAGGCCTTCTCGATATCCAATTTATAGACTACGCATTTTGATCCCCTTTCGTGCCTTGAATTGAGACATACGTGCGCAATTAGAGCGCTATCATGAATTTGCCAGCCCGAGACAAATGCACTTTGATTATCGAAAATGGCATTGTCTATCAACTTCCACAACTGAGAAGCAAGGACCTCCCTCAAGATTTTATAGGGCCCTCTAATAAGGCTAATTGGCCTAAAATACCTCGGAGACTCCGCACCAAAGACCTTAGGGATTAAGGCAATGAAAGATGCTCTAAGGTCATTTGATAATCGGTCCCTCTCAAAAAAAAAAAAAATTTGACATAAAAGTCATAATATCACCCTTCACCACCTCCCATAACATTTGAAAGAAGGCCATCAAGAAGCCTTCCGGGCCTGGAGCTTTATCTCTTCCTAAAGCATCAATGGAACTTTTAACCTCTTCCTCTAAGAAGGGAGACTCAAGTGAGGTGGCCTCTTCACCCGAGAAGAATTTGAAGGACAAATTGTCCAGTCTTGGTCTTCTCCAATCCTCCCCCAAGAGCAAGTTCCTATAGAAGAGAACAATTTCCTCGGATAACTAATCTTTGTCTTTTATATGATTCATGTTCACACTAAACTACTGATTTTGTTAATATATGTTTGTAAGTAAAAATTGAAGAATAGATGTTAATATATGTTTGTGTAAGTACAAATTGAGCAATATTAATTTATATTCACACACACACCCTTCCTCCACCGAATCTGTGTTTGTAACCTTTAACATATCATCCTTTAAAAAAAAAAAAAAAACATAAGTACATAAACAAAGAAAGAATTGCATAGACTATTGCAAACAATATCATGTACATATGGAATCTTTATTGATAACAACAAAAGAAGTTATAATACCCATAAAGCACAAGTGCATGAACAAAGAAATAATTGCATAGGCTACTGCAAATAATAATACCTTTTGAATTACCCGGCACCCATACATCTGAAGGCTCAAAGGTAGAATGCGGCCAGCGAGCTGATTTGCTAGTTCTTTTCTCTGCTCAGGGCTTCCATGCTCAAAAAACTACAAAGACAAACAATTAACCGAGCATTTTTATATCATAGGCAAACAGAGTTCATACGACCAACATGAGAATGAATATAGAGACTACCAGATCACCAGCCCACAGTCTTTTAAAAAAATGATGAAAGAAGGCAGATGAAGAGGGGGAAAAGAATGGAAGGTATCTTTACAGGGAAAAAAAAAAAAAAAAAAAATGGAAGGACACCGATGATTGTTTTTCCAGAAAAATCATACCTTTTGAATAACATAATTGCCGAACACATCAGTCATCAATGTTGGAGCATGTGGGAGAACTTCTTCAAAAACAGATATCTTCTCTTCAGCACTACAGTTTTCCAACTTCTGCTGAATAAACCGACTCCCATGTTGGTCAGCACTGATGCCAGACATGCACAAAACGATTACCTTCTTGCATATTAAATATACTACAAAATTACAAATATACTTTCATGCATAAGATCTGCAGAAGTTAATATAGAAGCTTGCCTGAACTCAACGATACGTCCAGCAATATCAGATAGCTCAAATCTGCGGGCCTTACTGGATTTCAACTCTTCTAGAAAAGAAAATGGTTTTGGGTCATCAAACTTCTCACTTCCTCTTTGTGCCTGCCATCCAGAATATGCCCCTACATTCCTATTTGAACCCAAAGGGAACCTGAAATTCTCATTTTTCCTTCCTGGTAGGCTCGTGCTGGACATCGGTGATCCTGGAAGAACTGGACTTTGAAGAGGCGAAGTTGGGTATTGCATCAGGATGCCCAAGCTGGGGGGGCTTCCATAAGGATTTGGACTGGCAACTCCTACCTTTCTTGAACTTGGAATGCTTAGCGCACCACTTCTCAGAGTTTCGGATTTCTGATCTGCTGTATAATCAACCAAGGGAGGCCCTTTCTGTGAATTAAAAGCATCGTGGCTGCCTAAAATATCCCCCCTCGATGCCAATGGACTATATTGACCAGCAGCACCATATGCATCCTCAGAAGGATGCTGAAAGTAATGCATGTACAGAGGACCAGTAAAAGAAGGTTGCAATGCAAGTCCAAGCTGTCCATAAAACTTGTACAGGTTTTGTAAATCAACTCCAGGTGCGCTACTTTCCCCGGTCGTTACACCAACAGAACGAGAATTAAAGCTTGGACCAGCAGGATTTTCATAAGCCATAGGAATAGCAGTGGGTGGTGGGTATCCAGCTACAAATGGTGGCATTAGTGTGGCATTTAAAGCATATCCACCGATGTTATACTGGGGAGCAAATAGACTTGAAGGTTGCAAATTGGGGTAAAAAGGATTTCCAGAGGCCATATAAGCAGTTGCAGTCGCATACAAAGGGGGAGTCATTCCAGAGGTCTGAAGTACAGGTTGTACCTCAACCGAGGAAAACTTGTTGTGGCCAAGAGATAAATGATCCATGGTATTGTAGGTGTGGTGCATTCCTTGAGAAATCATTTGGGGGTGGACACCTTGAACTTTATTAGAGCCTCGTTGCGGATGCAACTGGTGTCGCAGATTACTCTGCTGCGGATGTTGCCGTTCTTGATTACTTCTATGCCCCTCTGCATTGGTTAGGTTAGATATGCTAAGACCCTTCATTTCAGCTTCAATACTATTAATGTGCGAACCAGCCACACCACTACTTAAGGCGGAATCGTCCAAATGAGCATCTTCACTACTTGCTTCTCTTTCGAGGCCAGGTAGGCTTCCAGTCATGTCAGCAGATGATGAGCTTGGAAGAGGTACTTCAGGAGAAGGATCACTGCTTGCTAACGATCCAATAAAATGTACACCCAGTGAAGGTGAAGCCCCATGAATGCCTGCAGTGGCTGTGCTCAGCTCCTGTACTAAAGCTGTGTTGATAGGAGAACCATGTGTAGGGTTTACTTGGGCATCTGCATCACCTGCTTCCTCTGTTACCACATGACTTGAGGAACGAGACAGATTATATACAGGAGATGGAGTGCGAGGAAAGTCTTCCTGGAAGATGTGAAACAATCACAAAACACATAAAAACTGCATATTTAGTTATTTACATATTATAGACAGCAGCATAAGCTATATTAGGCATTCTATTTTTTAGTATTAGCAAGCAGAACTACATTATGCATCTGGAAATGCTAATCAGCATGTGACATGGAAAATCCGGCACAGATACTGTTATACATAAACAAGTGAAGCATTGCTAATAACAACCTTTGCTGAAGAAAATCACTCCAAAACATGAACGATGTAAACTTTTGTAGATCCAATCATAAAACATGCATTTAATGAATGAGGAAAGTACTGCAGCGAATATGCTCATCACCCATAATAAGTACATGGCCATTGCAACTCATACACATAATAGAAAATTGGTATGAAGTGTCTCAAGATTAAGTTCCTTACCTGTATCAAATCCACCAGACTTTTATGGCGGCCTGTCAATGATCTCATGTACTGTCTCGATAGAAACCCAGTACTCTTTTCTGCCCAATCACTAGAAGCCTGTCTAGGCGACCTCTCATCCTCAGACTCCTCCTTGTGAGTAGAGAGGACATCACGAGTCAAAGATCTGCTGCTACTTTCATCAAAAGAAGTCAACCTCCGATTATCTCCAAAACCACCAATGCGATGTGCTAAATGTCGGTTCTCTCGTGAGATGAGAGGCGGGGGAAGTCTCGGGTTCAAATTGACATTTGCCCAATAGTATGCTACGTAGGCCGGATCAGCACGGAGTTGCTCCTCAGACTCACAGTTTTCTATTGCATTGTTTAAACTCGTCATGCTTTCTACCAGACTGGATTTCTGCTGACCAAAAAGGTTCGCAATAGAAGCAAATGATCCTTCCATGCTTGGTGGTGCACTTCCACTCCGGTTGGGGACCATGTCCCTCCCATTAGCCTGAAACCTCTGCTCACTCAAAAGCAATCCCAGCTCCTGTGCTGCCATATTATTTGATGATGATGTTAATGCTGTGGCCTCCTTAGATGAATGCCAATTACTAGCTCCACCACTTCCCACCAATCTCATCGGAATCTCAGTTGTCATTCCTCTTGAAAATGAGTAAAGATCCCTCTTAGCAATAATGCACTTCACATATTTACCATAAAAGCAACTCAACTACACCACTCTTTGAGCATTTGCTAATATTATGGCAAAACTAGAGCCAAATTTGACACAAAGAAACAGGAGAGAGAAATGTCCGCCCCGCAGACAAGATAAACAGACCAGACAGAACCTTCATCGGAAGATAACTGGCACCCAACCATGACATTAGCAACAAATATAAAATAAAATAAAATATAAGTGATCAAAGCCTAGCAAGAACATCTCCCATGGAACATCATTCAACAAGTTTACCTTGAAATCTCAGAGGTAACAAAGCTAGGTCACTCTTTGAAAAATGTAAGTCATAGCTATAGTTGGCAATAAGACCTGCAAACAACACAGGTGGTTTATTATAATTATAAATAAATAAATAAATCACCAACAGAGAATCTCAGCAGCTCAAAGTGAAAGCTGAAAGACACTAATATCCACACGTGACCATGGATTGCTGGCCAATGCGCATGACATGATAATAGACCTATTGTGAATATCAATACCATTCTTTCTTGACAGTTTCAGTAGGAACGCACCAAATATATGACTTGTAAACCATAAAGCAGAAACCAGCTGCAGAATAATCCAAATAACATTGTTTGACACAAGGGGCTGCAACATCAAACTTAAATCTCAAATGCCGCAAAGAAATGACATTTTATCAAGCTAGTTCGAATCTCAAAAACCACTCAAAACACCACCACCGGCAAGATGGCAATAGCGGAAAACCTACGATTTAACAAATACCAGTTTTGAAATCAAATATAGATCCTGATGAGAAATGTATAGTCTTCAAGGGCTGAATAGCTCAAGGAATGTGGCAAAAACACAAATTTTCCATGATGTAGAGGTTAGAGTCATAGTTTAATGGAGGCCTTATACGAGTCGCGAACATGCATGTTGATTTCATTGTATCCATTTATAATAATACCTGTTAAAGAGATCAGTGCTTCATGATTGTTGCCTGTATACTATGGTTTGTATATGCGATTATGGTTGATCATCCAGTCCTTGTAAGTGTACTGGTATTCAAAGGATGGAAACATATGTCACTAGGGGGTGTGGCATGGTTCCCTGGTCTTATTAGCTCCGAAACTTGGACTCGGATAGCTAGATAAGATGGGATGACTCACTGTAAGAACCAGTGGCATGTTTCCCAATGCTTATCAGAATTAAAGATTGGGTTGGGGTAAGGAAGTGGGACGCATTTTGTAGATTGTCCACTTGCATTGATATGTGCTCAAGTACTTGAGAATAGCAAACCATAGGTTGAGGCCGTGCATTGGACAACCACTTGATCCCAGTGTTTAGATCGTCCCTAGATGATTACCTTATCATAGGCATGAATCTTTCATTGCTTTTGACTTGGATTAAGTTCTCATCACATCTGATGGTGGATCTCACTCATTTGGGTAATTGGAAATCACTTACTTTGCCTCACCGATAATCAGATCATCATATGGATTCAATTTCTCAGGTTTATCAATTGTGTAGATCTCATGGATGCTGATCAACAATGATCAGATGCCCGATTATACCAAACTCTTATTTTAATGGGAAGAAATATTTTGCAAAATGAGAAATTAGATTTCCCACTATTTTCAATATTAAACGTATTTACATAAAATAAACTATGAGAATCCAATGTTTTTGCATAATTGGATGTGGAAAATATGGCACTTTTTGTCAATGTCTCGTATTATGAGAAACTGAATTTCTCGTCACATGAGAAACTGGAGAAGGAAAGACTCCTAGTATTATTAGGAAGTGGTGGGATAGATCAGGGGGCTTTCTTGACCAAGGAGGAAACTAAAAGATAGAGTTCACTTTTCTAAGGAGATTTGGGAATGAGCTTGGGCTCTCCTGTTAGAGTGAGACGTAATAAGTGGGTTCCTCTCCCCTATATATACTTCCTAAAGTGATCCACTGGATTCTCTCAACCTAGAAAATCTGAGACAAAAGGACACAAGGTGTTTGGAGATGAGTCATAGGGACTGCAAACCAATAACCATAGCAATCTACCACAACCATCATATTCCTCCATATCCGTTCTAAGAGGAATTCGATGTAACACTCCGAACTAATCTTTTCAGTATCATCATCGCCATTCTAAAGCCTTAACCCCACAAACTGGGGTCGGCCTAGCATTTCTTCATTAGTTGATAAAATAATTGAAAAAATCTAGGTGATTCAGTCCCCATGGAGTTGTTCCTCAAATATTTTTCCCCAGTAGTAAAAAGGGCTTAGGAGGGATACAACTCGGAGCATATTGGTGAATGGTTCTCATGGGGAGTCTCCTAAGAGATTTGCACATAATGGTTGATTATTATAATATATATATATATATATATATATATAATAAAAATTAAAAAAATGCACTCTACAAGGAGGTGAGCAGTCCTACTACGGAAATCTTTCAGGTTGAAATAAAAATAAATGAAATAGATGAGGGGGATTACAGGAGCTTGGACCAAAAATGCTATCAAAGAAGAGGTTAAGGAGACAGCTTTCTAACTTAGCAGCGATCGAGCTCCAAGACCAGATAATTTCTCTATTGGAGTCTTCCAAACTTGTTGAGAAGCAGGAAAGTTGTTATTTTACCCACATCTATTTATCAAAAATAACTACAACAAAGGTGAAGCAGAACACAAGTACTCACCACAGAAGTTTCACACAAAAGCTTCAAATGACCAATTTCTACTCAATAACCAACAAACGAATCACACAATTACTGAAGCAACTATATAGAGACTCAAAAGAAACCTAACTATAACTCCAATTAACCACAGTTGAAACTAAATTAAGCCATCAATCAATGACAAACCACCTCTAAATATTCAAATAATAAGATGATGCCTATTCTACCTTAATCACATCACTAAAATTAAAAACCCCATTAAACTATCCAGCGATTATCATGATTTTAAATATCAGTTACAATGCATCTGGTGCTGCGGTGCTGATACTGATATAAAATCACGGAGATGATTGAATTTGATGAAAACAACTTCACAATTGTGGACAACAATGAGAAACGCATCCAAAGAAAATGGAAACACGGGCATAAAATTCCAACCATCCAATCACAACTGTATCAGACAACAGCCATCCCTTGGGCCAACCAAACAACAATCATACCTCTAAAACGACTTCCTTCAACGAGAAACAGAAGCAGGACAATCCAGTCACAGATAAAAGGATAGCAACCACATAAGCAACCGTTTAGCAATATAGATTATACAAACTTCCCAAACAGGCAACCTAAGCTCCCTTCCATAGTGACCGAACACCTCCAACCAAAAACCCCGTTAACGGCAATTAATCAGAACAAAAACCATAGAAAATGCGGCTTCTGCAATACAGATTCTTCAGATAGCATACAGCAAGATAAACCCATTCTCCACCGCTTCAAAACAAATAAAAACTCAATCTTCGAACTGAAGCAGAGAACCCGAACTCATTTCGCGCAATAAAATCGCACAAAACGCAGAAATTTCACGTATAACAGCACAAAACATCATTTGCAAAACCCTAGATCATTTTCTACAGTGAGAATAGTCAAACGGAGACAGAGAATGGCGATCCTACCTGATTTTAGCATCTGAGAAACCCTAACTCTTGAAGATTAAGCTTGAATTCGTAGAAAATCGACCGGGGATTCGAGATTTCTGGAATTCTAGCTGAGAGAGAGAGAGAGAGAGAGAGAGAGCACTCGGTTCGGTCTCGAGGCTTTTCTCTGCTCGAAAAACGAAATGTAAACAATAAGCATCGATATTAAATAGCCGTGAAATGACGAAAAAGCGCTCGACATTTGTCAAGCTCCTTTCGTCGTTGCTCGGTACAGCACGACTCGGATTGGATAGTGATCCCTCCACTACCGACATCGGTACTGGAAGAGCTCTGTGGGACCCACCATAATTTTTTTGCTTTATCCATTCCTTTCATACATTTTAAAATATCATTTTATGATATTTTATTTGAAATTATTCATATCCACAGTTCAAGTGAACCACACTACAGGAATCATCTGGGATGATGAAGCGCACCGTTGAAAACTTCTCAGGGCCGACCGAAATGTTCACTTACCATCGAACCTGTTCATAAAGTCACATATACCCAGATGAAGGATAAATATAAATATCAGCTTGGTCCAAAACTTCTACGGCCCTCAAAAAAAATTAATGGTCGTCGTTCAATTCCCAATTCATGGTCTACTTGAGCTTCTGATCTACTCAATTTTTGCCTCATGCTCTAAAATGATCTTCAAAAATAGATGAACGGCGTGGATAAAACAAATACAAGCCCACGTATTTCTTCCACCGCCCACGTCGATACGGAGGGTTCACTACCCAAGTCCGGTACTTTGAAACCGGGAAAACACGAAACGTATTGATTGTTAAGTTGCTAATTCGTATACGTTAATGGGTGTATACGAGACCATGGGACTACCTTGATTCATTTTTTGTAAATCCAAGCGGTCCATCAGTTTTTCCAGATCCTTTTATGTCATTCTTATAAAAGTAAAATAGATTTAAATCTCAAGTCGACCACACAGTATGAGTTGAATTCCAACCATTAAAATTTTCCGCAGGCCACAAGCATTTTGGATCAAGCTGATGTTTGTGATTTTCCTTCATCCAGGTCTGTGTGACCTTATCAACAGGTCGTATGGAGTGGGCCCTAGAAAGTTTTTAATGGTGAGACTTCAGTGACCACTATTTCATGTTCTTTGATCCACTCGACACTTGGATCTGCTTTATTTTTTGTAACATGCCCTAAAATGAGATTTAAAAACTGATGGACGGCGTGGATATACAAAAAGAGATTAAGGTGGGCCCCACGGCCAGGGAAACACCTACCAACGTGTTACCCGCGTAACAGCTAATCCGTTCCCGGGAAGGACCATGTACGCGATCTACCTCGAGTGCACTTTGTAAAGTGATCTCGCACCACCAGTGTGAACAAGTCATATGTATACGAGATCAGAACCGTTCATCAAATCGTCCATACTGTTTCATGACTTATTCTAGAAAACCAGGCGTTTCAGGTAATGTTTGAGCGACGCACGTACAAAGAAGTAGGACCATCCGTCCAGATTTCTCTTAATATTTCAATGGTTTTCCTCACGAGTGGCCCACCTAATGGTCATATCGACCTGTTGCTTAGAGAAGCATCTAAACTGAGGATCGCGTGATATACTGGTTGATATATCGCGCGCGCGCTTCCCACGTGGGATGCGAGTTCAGCTCTGCATTGCAGTTCTCGTCGCTCTGACTTTTGATAGTCCGGCAGAAATTGTGGATGATACACGGGCACTTAAAAATTGCATACGTGCCATACAAGTAAGTCAAATTAAACTGTCCAATTTATGGTCCCAGATTATATGTATCATGAACCTAAAAAATAAAATTTCTTTGATTATTTGATCATTGGATTGCTGGACATTTGTTTGACAGTTGAAAATTAAAAAGAAAAAAAATCAACGGTCTTATTTCAATAAACGAGTGTCCGCGAATAAAAGGTTTGGATTGATCAACGAATCTGATATTGAGATTGTGAGAAGGCGATCTTGGATTCCATGATCTAGTGTGTTGTATGAGTTAACGTATGCTACGTGCAGAATTTCTGAGCGCCTGCATATTAATCATCACTGTCTGCCAGAGTACCGACTCCCTACTTCTCGAGTCGGGATCCTCTGTTATCGGGTCAACAGGATTTTCCTGTTACCCTAGTGGTTTGGCGTTCGAAGCTTTTTTTTATTTTTTTTATTTTTTCAGTGAGTGTTGACGTGGACCAATGAATTTTAGGGTATTAGGAATTCTCTGTTGACCGGGTAAACTTCTCGGCGTGTTCAAGGGGTCTGGAAGCGGATTAAGTGCGGCCACATCCCTACCCAAGACGGTCAGGCGCTTAGCGTGGGGCCCACCTTCATGTATGTATTATCAATCCACGCCGTCCATCAGTTTTTGAAGATCATTTTAGAGAAGTATACCAAAAACAAATCATATCCAAATTTCATTTCTACCATAGTATAGGAAACAGTAATGATTGAATCCGCCACCATTAAAAACTCCCTAGCGCCCAACATAATGTTTCGGCGATATTTATTTTCCATCCAACCTGTTGGAAAGATAAAAAGATCTGGATTATTGGAAATAATAAATATCATCTTGATATAAAACTTTTGTGAGCCACTAATGGTCAATCACCACTCTTTCCTAATTTATGGTCCACTTGATATTTGGATCCGTTTCATTTTTTTTGCTCATATTCTAAACTTAACAGGAAAAACGGATGGACGGTGTGGATATAGAATAAATTCATCAATATGGGCCCCACAGTAAGGGTCTCGCCGTCTTGGGTGAGGCCGGGGCCGCACCTAATCCGCTCCCTGGTTCAGGGCTTCGGTCCCTACGCATCCTGTAAGGAACACTTCAAAGTCTCCTTGACTTGAAGACGAAGAAGAGTGCACTTAGACAAGATCCAGACCGTTCATCGTGTGGGTCTCACTGTGAGATTCTTACTGCAATCGGAACCATACAGCCAGTAGCTTATAGATGGACAGCAAGAAGTACTGATTTGTGAGTTGTGTCCATTCTAGCCGTGGCCCATTGAATGAATGGTTTCGATGCTGTCAAGGATACCATAGGAGACCAAATACCATAGTAAAAATTTATGGGGCGTTTGGATTTGGAGTCATTTGGATTTTTGGTAATCCAAATCTCTACCTAAGGTGCTGTTGCACTTGGAGCTGTAAAGACCCGAATATTCAAGTTCTCAGTGACCATCCATACTCAAGATTAGGTACTGAGAGATGGAGAAAATGAAGAGAGATTCGGAGAGGAGAGAAAATGGGCGAGAGAGATAGGGAGGGAACGCAGTACCCAACGACACTGGGTTTATACACCATTTCGTTTTACATTAATGGGTGGTTAGCATCATCTAATTATAGATTTTTTTACATGGAGTGGCAATCAATGGTTGACTCCCATGATGGATAGTCTACATCAAAATCAGACCATTTATATCATGATCGGTATGGACTATTTCAGCCAGCATTGATTGAAAGATTAATATCATTGGACCAAAGTGAATTTTGAGAGGGATGGATGATCGAAAGTGGGACCCACATGGTCTAGATAGATGATTGAACTTTTTGTAGTGTGACCAGACTGGATTGTCCTTTCCCTGAGCATTAACGTATGTTGCGTATTTTTAAAAATGACATTTTAAGAGGAATGGGCAAGTTAATTAAGGGTAGGATCTGCCTAAAGATAATATGGTCAATGTGGCCCATTGATGTAGAGCGGGTCGTGGATAGTTTCATGGCCAAGATGGATCAAAAGAGGCCCAATTGTAAGCGGAAGTGATCTGAACCATTGGGACTTTAAATCGGGCGTATCTCGCAGTCCGAAATGAGTTACTCTGCGTACCATATATGATTTTGGGTAGGAGTTACTTTAGCTACCCAATCCTGCAATGTCGACTTGCATACATGGAATTTTTGAAATATCATCAAATGGATGATTGAATTTCCATTTTATTTTCATTTTTACTAGTTATAGTAAGTTTTAGTTTGAATATAACTCTTCATCCATTGGACTTTAGGAGCTGCGCCCAACATGAAAAGTTCTTAGAATCATTAGAATAACGTCTTGATTCAGCCAAATAGGACACGTACTATTTTTGGCTGAAAACCATGGGCATTAGTAGACATCAGGACCCGTCTATAAATAATAGGTTTACTAGTCATAGTAAGTTGCGATTATAGGGGATCCTTACTCTTGTTTTGGTGGTAGACTCTCAGGAGTTTCAACTTTCAACACCCGGTCAAGGGTTTGAGAATCCATAGGTGGTGAAATCCCACTACAGCATGAGTGTGTGGGGGTGTGTGGGCGTGTGTAAAAAAAATAATAATAAAATTAATTGCAAATTCTAGGAGTTTTAGTTGTTGTTTGATTCTGAAACTTCTCACGTTGCTTAATATCTCTATTTAAAGGGTTGCGAACTTGTTTATTTCATTCATCAATCAAATTACGAAATTTATAGAAGTTATTTTCTATTTTCCTTGCTTTTCTCCTTGTTGATTTAAGAAGTCTCTGTGAGGAGTCCAAAAAAGCTCTATGGATTCGGAGTAATTATCCCCTTGAGGAAGACACTAATAGACCTCGTCAAGTCCACCCTTGTGTCAACCATCCATTTAAATCACATACCAAGTGAAATTTTATAGTGACAGGTGGTCAAAGGGGTGAAAAAAAATAGACCAGGTGGCCTTAGACCAAAGACCCACCCACGTTTTAGCAAGAACAATGCCACCTATGATTTTCAACTTACATTTGAATTAGACCACAGTATTGCAATTTCTGGAAATCGCAATCACCTGCTACAAGATGCTGAGCATTGCCATATCTAGGCTATCAATGTGCCTGAATTCAAAGCTTCTAATGACATATACAAGATATTATCTAGGATGGCCCTTAATGGACCAAGATTGAATTTGATTGAACTCACTACTTTGTACTCATGATGAACGGCTAGTACCATCCACAAGGTAATAGATGGGTGAAATAGTACAACCCATAATAGGCTATGACCCTATTGAAAAGTGGTCCATTTTCTGGATGCATTCCATTCATGGCCATTGAAAAGATATCATAGGATTCATGTTTAAAGCATAAATTTGACATTTTTGCAATGAGTTCTTAATTTTTTACTGATTTATTCCATGCATGATGAGGACATGAAGCGTTTTTTATTGGCCATTTATTGGCATGGGATGGAGTGCATCCAGCGCCTTGGGCTTTGTTTAGGGTGTGGATTGCCTACAATAGGCTTTTACATGAATTTCTCGAAACGATAAATGTATTTTTTTTGGTTTATTTTGATAACTTATTTTAGAATGTGATAAAAAAAAAATTTAAAATGAGGCAAATTCAAAACTTAAGTAAGCCACACCAGACTAAAAAGTGCAAAAAGAAATTTCTATACACTAGACCATACCTAGATTTTTAGGTGCCATTCAAACTTCTTATAAGGTCATTCCTACTTGGATATATTGAAAACATAAAAAATCTAGCTTATACAAAACTGATGTGGCTATAAGAATGTATCAATGGTATTTTATTTTTTTTACATACACCCACACACATCGTAGTGGGATTTCACCACCTATGGGCTCATTTGGCCGGGCGGATTGGAAGGGATTGGATGGGATTGGAAGGGATTAGAAGGGCGTGCCAAACAGATTGGGTGATCTAATCCCGGTATATAGCAATCCCACGAATCTTAAGATAATCCACTGACAACACCATTGTTACCTTTAAATCTCATCCAATTCACCCTAATCCGTTCAAATTTGCCTGGGACGAGTTTGGCTCGAGGGATTGGAAGGGATGAGAAGGTTTAATCCCGGGATTGGCCGGGCGTGCCAAATAGACTCTATATAGCAATCCCATGGATCTTAAGACAATCCACTGCAACACCATCATTACCTTGAAATCCATGCCATCCACCCTAATACCATTCATCAATCCCTTCCACTCCACCCGGCCAAACGGGACCTCATGTTGAAACTCATCAAGAGTTACCACCGAGGCAAGGACTTGAACCCAGTATCCTGACGCGGATTAGAGACTCGCTACTGAAGTGAAGTCACCAAGTTCTGTGGACCTGACTATGATGTATGTGTTGTATCACACCATCCATTCATTTGGAGATATTATTTTAAGGCATGACCCAGAGAATTAGGCAAATCCAAAGCTTTAGTGTACCCCACCAAAATAACAGTGAGAAAATTGATGCCTACCATTGAAAACTTCTTAAGGCCCACCATGATGTTTTTTTGAAATCCAACCGGTTCAAAAAGTTAGCAAAGACATTAAAAAAGGGAAAACACAAATATCAATTTGATCTAAAACTTTCCTGGCCTTTAGAAGTTTTTAATGGTGGTGTCACTCTCCGCACTGTTTTTTGCAGTGGGGTCCACTGGAGCTTTGGATGTGACTCATTCTTTGGATCTTTGGTGACGTCACTTAGTAGCAGTCTCGCTACTCAACCTGTCAGTAACCAATCTGCGCCCACTCTTTACTCTTGTGTGGCCCGCTTGAGTTTTAATTCACCTCATTTTTTATCTGTCCTAAAATGAGCTTCCAAAACAAATGAACGGGTGAATTTTTCACAAACAACATGGTAGCCCCACCTCGCTTCCGGCAAAAGCCTTTCATGGCAAATACACTTCCTTCTTATTCTATACCCATGCCAATGACCATCAGACAACTGAGCCCACCACGATGGAGCACGCCCCAAAAATATCCTTAACGGAGCGTAGTAACCATGAATGGTCCACTAAAAAAGGCCTATAACGGATGAACAGGATCACCCAATCTAGTAGCTGTTCACGACATGGTCTATCCAAGGTCAGCCTCAATAAATCAACGGTCTGGATTACTGAACTACAGGAACTATTTCTACAAAATGAAAAACAGAGTACAACAAGCAATACGTCGGCTACATATACTTGTCATAAAACTCCACACGTGTAGATATAGGCCACACATATGTCGAGTGGCATCCAGAGGTAGGAGTACCAGGTCGGGTGTCCTCCCGGACTACCATTTAAGAGGACTGCGGTTGCTTCTCCCAAACGAACTTTGACTCGGATAAAGCTGACAAAGAATAACTGAATTACAATTTTACCCCATGGCTCGAGGTTATGCACCGCATCTGCTTTTTACTTATGTTCATTAGCTGAGAAGTCATATCTCAAAAATATATATTAATGAAAAAGTACCAGGTGTGTATATCACCGTCGCCATTAGACGCGATTGAAAAGTCTTATAATATCCTTATTTCGGGGTGAAGAGCCACAGGTAGGGGTGTAAACAAACCGGGCTAGCCCGGTTAGCTCGCTCGACCCGGCCCGAAAAAGCCCGACTCGGATCTAAGTTCGGGTCAGGACGGGCCAATTTTCTAGGCCTGAAAGTGAGTTCAGGCCGAGTTCGAATACCTCCCAGTTCGGCCCGACTCGGTCCGAAATCCGACTCGCCCCGACCTGGCCCGGCCCGACCCGTGTATGACTGTATTTAATTTATATAAAATGTTTTATTTTATGTTTTGTCAAATGTATGTAAATGTCCTGACTAGTTAGATTGTTTGTGGAGTCTATAATTCAACTATCTAAACTGTTGATCGAGCGCCTTGTAATGGGACGCGAATTACCTACCAAAACTCTTCTCATGAACTTGCTGTAAGGTTCGAAATTGGCCCGAGCTCAGGTTCGAAACTAGCCCGAATTCGAAGGTTCGAAACTGGCCCGAACTCGGCCCGAACTCGCGCCGGGCCCGGTTCGGACTGGAGATGTTGGCCCGGTGACCAGGTCTGGTCGGGTTCAAACCTTGTGTGGCTGTTGAACGGGCCTGGATGGGCTGAGGCCAGTTCGACTCGGCCCGACCCGTGTACACCCCTAGCCATAGGGCCTATGAGCAAGTAGTGGGGCAGCCCCGTCATTCGAATGACCAGGGCTGGAGCTTCTTATTGAACCCTTGGAGGTGGATCATCCAAGGATGGCAAGTGTGGCTCATGCTTCACTAATCCAGACCGTTGATCTATTTATAGAGTACTAAGAGCACAATACCAATCTTTTATTTGAAGTATAAAATAGACTATGAGAGTACATATGAAACTGTTCACATTCAATTGGCAAAAAGCCCATAAAGGTTTTCAGATGTCCAAGATGGTGTGATATATGGTCCAGATTACTCAACCATGGCACCACTTGTGAGTTATAGACACCATAAGGTTGATAGGACTATCTAAAGTTTGAGGTGGTTGCGATCATTTCAACCCCAATGCATCATAATCTATTAGAACTCTACTGTTAAGCGTACTTGGAATGGAGTAGCATGAGGATGGCCAACTTCTTTAAAAATCTTCATGTTGCACCCCCTCACTTTTATGTCCCTACACATGGCTTAGTTGTAGTCCTGCAATAGTTTCAACACTAATGTCATGGGTTAGAGTACCCATTGTGGTGTGTGGGTGTTAGCTGTGCACGTGAAAAAAATTGTTCAAGGCATAATAAATTAATACTCCAACATAATGTAACGGTTAATATGCATGCACTTGGAAATTATACATGTGTCATCTATGTGACTCAAAGTAAACCATCCGTTTTTGTGTAGTTATCAGACATTAGCCATCTAAAGTGCGGCACACGACGGTCCAATCTGAGTTACCAGTACTCCACATGTGTAAGTTTTGTGTGCATGAGCATACAAGTAAAAATAGAAAAGTTTATTGAAACTATTGTTGCTTTTGAGAGAGTGTATTTAATGTGAATTGGACTATGTAAATTAGAAATCAATTCACATTAAATACGACATAAATCCTTAAAAAAAAAAAAATTCAAATGACTCCATCTCGCATAGATTCCAATTATACTGATTCACAAGTCACATTAATCCTTGTCTTTCCAACAATACATTCCAAATATAGGTTGCAAAACACAATAAGTAGTTCTGATTTACATAGATTCACGATAATTACGGATGCATATCAAATACACACTCCTAATGATGACAAAAATGAGATAATGCCATTAAGCAAGAAAGAGTAGTGGTAAAGTATAGTCTAGCTCTCCACATAACACGTGAAAGGGTGATGCTTTGATGGGGTCCACCGATACACTCAACACCTCTCCACATAACACGTGAAAGGGTGATGCATTGATGGGGTCCACCGATACACTCAACACAATGGGTTATATGCTTAAAAGAAAACCCGCAAAGCAATGTGTCGATAGGTTTTCTTCAAGGTGTCCTGTTGCATTCTTCTTTTCTTTTTTTTACCATTAACTATTTTAATTTTTCACCATCACTTTTATGGTCATGGATCAAGTGGAAAGATTTTTTTATATATATAAAAGTGAAATTTCAAAAATAAACAATCCCCTATATGACCCTACATTTGGACATACATGATTCAATACCGAACCAATTCGCTGAGGCCAAGGAAACACCAACTTTCTCAATGTCGTGACTAGAGTTGGGCATCGAGTCGAGTTGGAGCAAGTTAGGGTTTACTCGTCTTGATCTAGTTTTGAAATAGGCCTGACCCGAACTCAATCCGACTCAATACCGAGTCCAGCATGCTTGACTTGATCCAAGGCCGGTCTGGTCTAGATTGATCCGAACCGAGTCGGATCCGGTTAGAAGTACCGAGTTGGATCGATTTGGCACCGAGTCGGATCTGGTCAAAAGTACCGAGTTGGATCGATTTGGCACCGAGTCAGATTGAAAGGTGAGGGAGGAAGAGACCGAGAGAGTGGAGAGGAGAGAGAGGAGGAGGAGGAGGAGGGTAATGGTGGTGGGTGGTTGTCATTAGAAGTGAGGAGGATAAAGGATGGAGGAAGAGATTTTGAGATCGGGTCGGAGTAGGTGCGGCCGATAGGGTTAGAGAGTCGGGTTTCAGATCGAGTCAGGTCTAATGGATCAAGTTTCAGGTCAAGTTACTAGGTAACTCGAATTCGAATTGGTTTGAGTTCGGATTGGGCGAAGCCTACTCGGTTCGGTCCGACTCACCCATTCGGTTTGGGTCAAGTTAGATCTGAACGAGTCGGACGAATCGAGTTAGCTGGATCGAGTTGTTTGGTGCCCACCTCTAGTAGTGACCATGGGGCCTACCTTGGTATATGTGTTGTATATCCATGTCGTCTCATCCATTCTGCTAGATCATCTTACGGCATGAGCAAAAAAATGAAGTATATCCAAATCCCAGATGGACCAATCACTAGAAACAGTAGTGATCGAATGCCCACAATTAAAAACTTCCTAGGGCTACCATAGTATTTATCTGCCATCCAACATGTTCATGTTATGAATATGGGAAAACACACATATCAGCTTGAATCAAAACTTTTGTGGTGCACATGAAGTTATTAACAGTGGACATTCAATCACCACTGTTTCTTATGGCATGGTCCACCTAAGGTTTGGATTTCTTTCACTTTTTGAATAATGCCATAAAATGCGTTGGCAAAATGGATGGACGATGTGGATATACAACACATCCGTTAAGGTGGGCCCTCAAAATGAACTAACAAAACAGACGGACAACATGCAACACATACATCAAGGTGGGCCCCACAACCTTAGCCTCACCTAAGTTGGTGTTTCCCCTTCGTCACTCAATCCGCTCTCATTTAGGGGCATTTGAATTGTAAGTTATTTTACATAGATTACTTATGCCTAAAGTAACTTATCTTAGTTTCTATTTACTCAGCAAATAAGTATATTTAATAAACAACTTACTTGGTAACCAAAAAAAGTAGAAAAATATGCCTTGTTTTCAACATCCCATAAGTACCTATCCTTTAAATTTGTTTAGTCCACCCTTAATATCCACAATCCATCTCGTCGGCCTAACCTTTAATGTGGATCATTCATGATGTGAAAGCCCGCCTTGGCCTTGTCTTCAATGTGAATTGTCCATCATATGGGGCCTACCCTCAATGTGGACCATCCACCTTACGAGGCCTAACTTCGATGTGGGCTATCCATCATGTGGGGCCCATCTTGAATATGCGTCATCCATCATGCGGCTCCCATTTAACGTGGGTTGTCCATCATGCATGGTCCAACTTTGAAGTGGGCCATCCATCAAGAGGGCCCACCTTGGATGTGAGTCATTGATCATTAAGGGCCATCAATGTTATTGTCTATCATGTGGAGCCCACCTTTAATATCCATCTGCCATCACGTGGAGCCCACATTTGATGTGGACCATCTGCCATATGGGCCCACCTTCGATATAAGGCATCCATCATGCAGGGCACACCTTGAATGTGGGTTATTCATAGTAAAAAACTTTGATGTGTACTGTCCATTATATAGGGCCCACCTTGATGTGGGTCATCCATATGTGATGCCCACCATGAAAATAATTTACCCATCATGTGGGGCCCATTATGAAAATAATTTGTCGACCATGTGGGGCCAACCTTCAATGTCCACCGCCCCTCACGTGGAGCCCACCTTTGATGTGGACCGTCCAACATATGGGCCCCATCTTGGAAGTTGGCCATCCATCATGCAAGGCC
The DNA here is from genome assembly GCA_021015155.1 of Magnolia officinalis. Taxonomy (NCBI): domain Eukaryota; kingdom Viridiplantae; phylum Streptophyta; class Magnoliopsida; order Magnoliales; family Magnoliaceae; genus Magnolia; species Magnolia officinalis. Next base: position 62,166,331 of record JAJHSJ010000015.1, on the reverse strand, counting down.
TGCTTAGATGTCGGCCATTCATCATTAAGGCCCGACCTTTGATGTAGACCATCCATCATGTGGAGCCGATATTCAATGTTATTGTATATTATGTGGTTTCAATATCCGCTGCCCCTCATGTGGATCCCCCACCTTTAATATGGGTTGCACATCCTTAGTCCTCCACTTTCATTGTGGGTCATCCATCATACAAGGTTATTTTTAAATGCGGCTATCATTAGGGACTTATCTTTGATGTGGACAATCCATTACATGGGTCATCCATGATGTGGGGCTCACCTTTGATATGGACTATCTATCCTAGTAGGCCTCACCTTTGATGTGGACCACTTCCCGTGTGCGGCCCATCCATCATATGAGTTACTTTGCTTTTAGAATAGGTTAAGGAAATAACTTATTAACTTAAGTTACTTACTGAGTGATGCCCTTAATATCTTCATCATAAGTTTGCAGTGGAGAGAGGGCTCTACCATATTTCGGTTCTTCAGGAGTCAGGACGTACCGTATCAGCTCGGAAGAAGCCCTTCTTTGTGGACGGGGAATCCCAGGAAATTCCTGCGCTGGGAATTTAGGTGGGGCCCGATGTGATGTTTTTGAAAAATCTACTCCATTCATCCGTTTTTTGAGCTCATTTTATATCTTAGAGCCAGAAATGAACAGTATCCAATACTCAGATGAGCCAAAAACGTGAGTATTGAATTTCAACGGTTGAAATATTCGTGTGGCCACAGAAGCTTTGAATAAGTATAATATTTGTGTTTTCATTTCATCCCAATATGTATGAAGTTATAAACGGTATAGATGGCATATAAACATCACTTTCGTCGCCAGAAACGTTTCAACGGCAATAATTTCCTTACACACATTTTTCTTTAGTGACGCTCACTTGAGACTTTGATCGTAAATAATTTTGGTCTAAAGTACTAAAATGATCTAAAAAAACGTATGGACGGGATGGATTTCTCACAAACATCACGGTAAGCTCCAACTAAGTTTCGAGCGCAGTAACTCCGTTCGAAAGGCTTTCGCAGGAAATCCGTGTCCTTCTTTATGGAGTCCTTCACGGAAGGGTAGTTTTGTAATTTAGCGCGTAAATATCCCTCGGAATCTATGCAAAGGGCATAGGAGGAACCCAAAAAAAGACCTACATGCGGCGCGGATGCCGAGGTATTGACACGTGGGCAGCGGATCAGCAGCAGAGATTCGCTTCCAAAGTTTGGGCAACGGTCTGGATCATGGAGGAAGAACAATGATTCAGACGCCTGCCCCTATCCCTTCTACACGTGGATCTCTGGGCATTTGACAAGTGTCACAGGAATCACGTTGTCCCTTCGGTGGCTTGTTCTACGGGAGTTATTTGATACTCCGACGTCGTGTCGCACTTGACACACAGGCACCTAGAATTTGCACACGTGGAGTACATTAAATCAAATCAAACCGACTAAATTGTCCAACTCACGGTCTCTAAGCTGCAGGCCTAGAATAAGATTATTTGAATATTTTCGGCATCTGATTTTTAGGACACATGTTTGTTGAAATGGGACCGTTGAATATTTCCATATTTTAATGGAATGGTCGGATGATGTAGTAGTAAGCGTGAATTTTTGGTCATGGTACCATATTTGGACGGTTTTAATTTTAAATTATCGTATTCGACTCGGGCAATTTCTGTTTAGTCTCTACGCGCTAGTATATCATCCACACGCTTTGCCAGAGTATCAAAGTTGTTCTCTTGTCCCTGTTCTGGACATCTGGCGGCTCACGTGTCGGGACTTTGGAGTTTCGTTTGTCTGGTGCAGGTGGCCTCACGTGACTACAATGTCCCCACGTGAGCGAAAGTAGCTGACCAACCCATTTGGGACGTGCATGTCACGTGCGCAGAGAAAACTGTACATTAGACGGGTTTAGATCATGTCTTAAGACTCGCATGAGTCTCATGCGACTCGTCCGAGTCGACTCGGACCCAGTCAGACCGAATCCGGTTCATTATCACGAGTCATCCCCGACTCAGGCGAGTTGTGACTCAACTTCTGGCAGAATGAATTGGGCCAAGTCACCGGGTCTTTTAACCATGGTTTTGAAAGAGTTAGGTGGGCCCCACCCCTAGGTTTCCATCTCAAATGATGGTGTGTACTGTTCACGGTCTGAATTCTATCCTAGGTGGGCCATAGGAAGAAACATCCGTCCCGTTGAATTGAATGAGTGATTGTGGATGAAGATGAATATTTTTTAACGGCTCGTATTCAAATTCAAGCTCCAATTTCCTCATCATCAATAAAGCATGATTTTAAGATCATAACTTTTTATTGTATGAGAACATGAATGGTTAAAATCAATCTAAGGATGCAATCTAAGGGTGGAAACTAGCTGCCTAGCATGGTGGGGCCCATATCCTATTAAAATCTAGATAAGAAAAGGTTAGTTGTTTTTTCACTAGTTTTTTGTATCATTAATTTAGAAGCCTTACATGAGGGGAAAATGGTACAGTGAGGTCGATCTCATGATAACTTTCCATGAGGTCAAGCTGTGTGGGCCCCACCGTGATGTGTGTTGGCATCCACTTCATATATCAGATGCACCATTCTATGATAGGCCATAGGCCTAAAAATCAGGTAAATCCATGACTTAGATGGGCCACATCACAGACAACAGTAGAGAGTGGTTCCCTACTAATTATTGAAACATTCATGATTGTTTATAGGGTCCACTAAGATGTGGTTTAGATGTCCAGCCCATCCATTGGTTTTAAGAGGAGGGTAACTCAGGCCAACCGATTCCTGCGGTCGGACTGGACTCAGGACCGAACGAGTTGGTCCGAGTCTCGAGTCTTAAAACCAGACAGAATCGTTATTGACTACGGTGAGCTTTCACCACCATCTACTGACGCAGCATAGACATCTCCGTCGTGGAAAAATAAAAAATGCACCAATCCAACTTACACGTGTGGAAGTGACTGGAGACTGGGCGGCACACCTGGACTGCCGTGACATGGATGATGGTTTATGGTCCGAAACCCTAGCCATCACTTTCAATGAGATTTACACCTAACTGTTCACCCTTCCTATCTGTATTTGCAAGACTACAAAAATGGATGACTGAGATAATCATAGTGGGGCCCACTAAGTGAACGGTTCCAACTGGATGGCTAAATCCAGATGGTGGGCCCACTGTAAATTAAGTATGCCCAGATAATCGTGATGGAAAATGCACACTAGTCAGCTGCATTGTGGAGAGACATCTACACTACACCAGCATCCAATCCTGGTTGTTGAAATCGTGGGCCCCAAAAACCAGTCACCAGAACAACCTAACCAAATGACCGTAGACCGTGACTTTGAGTCTTACAAGTGAAATGACTTTTTCCATTTTAATCAACGGATCACATGCAAAATGTAAATGACATCCATACTACAAATAGGCCGGCCAACTGACCTCATTTCAGTTTGTTTCTACTTCCTAATTGGGCCCCTACAAAAGGGTCCAGCCAACAAGCGACCAAAGAATTGTTGTCCTGTGGCTGGCCACACAGGGCTAAAAATCATACACCCAATCTGGGTGGGCCCCACAACCATCGATGCGACGTCTCGCTTGCGGTGTTATAGAAGGTTGTCCGGGTTGACAATTTAATACGGACGAGTCAGGGACAGCTTGGTCGTGTCATGCATCAGATTGTTTGGGGCCAAAACCGTTACATTCGACATGCACCACCAGTTTTTGGTGAGATGCTTTAAACCTTGATGCCCAGCCACGCATGGACCCACTGAACAGGCCACAATGCAACATGAAAAGTGACCTGTGTCACTTCCTACGCAGCTATGCATGCACCGTGCGCCTCTCGTGTAAAAACAGGCTTTGGAAAAATCTGATTTTAAAATGCTCCCTAGATTCCCTATGCCTTGGGGCTGTCAATGGACCAGGCATGGGGTTGGCTCCGGCCAGGATTTTTGAACCATTCAGCCAGCTCACTGACCGTCCTAGGTGCAGCATTCCCGGCAATATCAAATGCCGATTCAAGTTCAAATCAACTTTCATGAGTGAACGACGACTTCAAAATTTTTTTTTAATGGATGAGAGAAATGCCATACAAAATGCCCAACTCAACAATCCAAGAGAACTGTTAACAATGTTCTGCTAAAAACATTTAAGCAGAAATGGAATTTGGAACGGAAGTTACAACTTGGGACCTCTGAATGAAAATTTGTATTGCCAGTATTATAGAAGAAACTCACTGGGAGATTGTAAAAGATTCTAGTCACCATAATTCAATCCATCATCATCGTCATCAACCTCCACTTCAGCATCGTCAGACCCACCAAGGAGAGAGAGGAAGATAACAATGGCGATCGCCTGGGTTGCTAGGAAGTACTTGGCTCTTCTTCTGAAGGTTTTCTCTTCCTCTGTCTTCTCCCTCTTAGGTTTGGGTTTGGGCTTAGAACCTACAGAAGCCCCCATATGCATAAGATTAATAATAATAATGATGATGATATGACGATGACAACAACAAAAAGGAATCACGAAAATGAGCATGCATGGTTCTGAATATTGGTATCGGCCCAGCCAAAAAATAATACGATACAGGCGTTGTATATTGGTTTCGACCCATATTAGCCAATATCGGTTGAATACTTTTTCCAAGTAAAAGAACGAAGGAAAAATGTTTTTTTTTTTTTTCTTTAAAGGAAAAAGATGAGATATCCAAGAATAAGCTTCAGCCCACTTATCAGCCGGTCAACACATGTAGCTTGAGTGAAGAAACTTGTTATCATTGATGGGTTGTTTCAATCCTGGCATGGGGGAGCTGAGGGGGGAACCTTTTTCATGTGTGTATTTTGGACATGTATATAAACGGTGTATCACACCAGTCTGACCATCCAATTGGTGGACATTTACTGGATGATAAAAAACAAAGCATATCCAGTGGTCCTAATTAAGGAAACAGTGTCTTTGAATCAGAGATTAGGACTGTTTCAAAAAAGTGAATAGCGTGTAGCGCCGCATTCACCCCTCTAAAGGGTGAGGCATAAGCCACATAGCTACATGCTACTTCTAGATTTTTAATCAAGGTTGTGCTTGGTTGCACCAATTTCATGATATTTTGCACCAAATTAGACTGATTAACCATGAAATTAAATGAAATTTCACGATATCTGGTGCAACTAAATGCAATCTAAAGTAAGAGGAAAGGGCAGAGATTAACTATAAAGGTAAAGACAGAGTAACAAAACTGATTTAATACCGTTACTTATATTATTTTACCAAAGCATTGAAAAGACCACTTAATTTTTATTGAAAATACAAAAATGTAACAAATCATTGAAAACATTAATTGATGTTAATGTTGTAGTGAAATATAATTCGTAATGTGAGCTACGCCGCGTATAGCATATGCAAATTTATCATGTAGTGTAGGCTACACACGACTTGAGCTATTTTCAAGAGCTAAGTAGCGTTAAGGCTAAACTATGCAACATAGTGTAAGCCACATGCTACATAGCACAAGCTATTTAAAACACTGTTAGGATTGTTCACCCAGTCTGATTCTGCAACTCAGCGACAGTGAGTTCGATAATTTAGTTGGTTTTTAGTTAATATTTGCCACATGTATAATTTCTGACTTGCCCTGTATCAAGGGTCATAGGCTGCTAGAGTATCAAATGACTCCCAAGAACTAAAAAGGGTTTCTTTGAATTTTCTCCAAAACACAATTAATTGTACACGTAGGTGGTCTCTCCAATCGACAAAGTTGTGACAGAATGTGAACAGAAAAGGTCATCTGCAAGATTAATCAACAATTCATGTGGACTTGAGATAATGCAAATAATTTACAGTTTGAAGAATAAAAACTATATCCAGATTCAACGATGGTCAGAGCCTGAATCAACCAGAAACTTGAGCATCTTGAGTTTGAGCAATTTTATTTCCATATGTGCATCTTCAAGCACCTAGGCACAAATGTACCATACTCGTGTCGGATCCATGAGGTTCATCAAGCGATTGACTTATTGCATGTGTCCATCCTAAAAATAAGCCTAGCCAACTTATCAGCTGGTCAACACATGTAGCTTAGAGTGAAGAAACATTTTTACCATTTCCTAACGTCCATGTCTTTGTAGTTCATACACATTTGGACTTTGGGCAACCAGATGATTGTTTCACATCAGTCCATGTGGTAGTGTTTGTGTTTTGTGCTTGAAGATGGGAGCTAGGAATAGCATTCCACTTCAAGGCTCAAACCCCTTTTCTACAAATTTTAGAGTACTTCCTTGAGTGATGGTCGATCAAGTATTATGGGTACCCATCCAATTTTCTTTCAAATAGTCAGTCGAGTTTTTCAGATGCTTAATTGAGAGTTTGAGTACAACACAAGATTCTATCCTATTCTATTATTAAAAAAGTAGAAAACAGTTGCCCCCTCAACGCATCTTGATTAAATCAAGAAGGAGATTCAAATGGTTTATTGGGTTTTTAAACTTCTAGGTTTTTTATTTAATTCATTTTTTAAAACTTTGATTTGAGGCACTTGGAACATTTTTCGAGAACAATTTGGTTAGGGTTTACACCCCACGATCCCCCTCTTACAACGCAAGGTTAAAAAACCCATCTCAGTCTCACCCATAAATAAATATAGAAGTGCTTGAATTTCATTGTGATATCTTACTCCAATGTGAGAAGGGTCCTCTCCTTGGTGTCGACGATGATGAAGGGTCACGAGGAGACCGTGGCACCGATGATGATGAGCCGGCTTCCAAGAATTTCGTCTTTAGATGTTCAGCATATCTTACAAGATTGTCATGCTTCATGAGCTGGCTACGCAATACAGATGTATCCTATAACATCAGAACACAAGGAGAAAGAATCAGATAAGAGTGCGGTAGAAATGTCGACATCAACCAGTGAGAATGCTTGAACAGCTGACATATAAAAATGTCAAAAAGCGCAAGTAATATTAGTAGAGGATTATGGATTTACTTTTTTTTTTTTTTTAAATTATGGATTGGAAATGTTATTTCCACATTTATTATGAAAAAATATTATTTTGGAATCATAATAAACCAGGGAAACAGAAATCCAGGAAACTCCTTTAAGATCTCATGTTACCTCTCTATAAAGCTGTACTTACGACAGGTGGAAAACTGTTTCCCAAAAAGAAACATGTTTCTGAAAAGAGAAAGTCCAATGCTCCTAGCTGCAGATGAACACGAGATGCTCCAACCAATCAACCCGAACTGTGCATTACGTGAAGTGGGAATTTCATGGGCCATGATGCAAACATCATACTGATCAGATTATTCCAAACATCCAATCAATAGTCCACAAATACACTATTGAGATTGTTCAAGATAGGTCCCGTCAATAATTTTACATTGTCCATGTGTTCTCATTATGGATAATAGATTGCTTACTGATTCTAAAAAATCACTTTGAACAGATGATCCTAACTATTCCAACCACGCTTACAACTAAGGAAAGAGATGACCATTTTTTTTTAAAAAAAAGGACAGAGCTTTCAGGATAGAATCATCTGATCGGTGTGATTCTTTCTTGAAGTCCCATGAAGTATGGGCTGTAAGTTTGTAACTATAGAAGCTTCGATCCGTTTCTCTTCTAGAAAAACAAGAAAAATGTTTATCTATTAACTCCACATATTTGAGTACTAGATCATCAGCTCACCACTGGAACAAGGCCATATTACTTTGTTTTCATAAAATGGCCCACACCTTGTGTAAATATGTGTGCGAGTCAATCCTCAATCTATGGTGGGCTAAAACTCTAACAGAGAACATAAATTCAATCTGAAACTTTATCATCTGTCACATTACTGCTGCTGCTGCTGCTGCTGCTATGTATACAGAGAGATTATTGCTTACGCACGCAACTTAATTTATAGAAGCAATGTAGATCAGCATCTACAATGCAGCTTCGTATACAGTAATTTACACAACAAACAGTGTTATAACATCTAGATATGTGTCAGAATGATGCACAGCCATATGAGTTAATTTGTGTAACATATATTCTTAGGGTAAAAGGCTGATCATCCTGGGGCTTTGAAGAGAAATGGTACTGCCAGTTGGACCATGTGGATCGGTCTAAGACCCACCCACTTCAGGAGGTAGGCCCCACCATGGATAGCCCTTTTTTCTATAAAGATGATTGTAACCAGTAGGAAAATGAATTTGAATGCAAACCAATTGATTACCTCTCGAACATTTTTTTTTTTTTTTTTTTTTCCATCAATATGCAGGGCCCAACTAGCAGACTACAGGTTTGCTTTAGTGGTCGATGGACTACAAGACTGCCTCATAATGTTATAAGACGCATAGCTTACCTAGTTATGCATATTATTTACGTTATAAGAATTACACAACAGGGATAAAAATAATAAAAATGTAAGTTTATATACAAATTAGGTAATTTAAGTGGTAGACCATCTGATCTAAGAATAAAAAATGCACCTCATTGCTGACCAATATGGGTGAAAAACAAAATAGACACCTCATTGGCACCAAACAACGGGGCCCAATCACATGCAATCAAAAGAGCATGTGTCACATGCACCATTGTGTGCCACTAATGATAAAGCGTCTTTATCTTTTAATTTTTTAAGTAAGATAGCTTTGGCCATATCATTCACCTTAGGAAGTACCATGATGACCATAAGCCTCATCATCATAGCCTTGTCCCAGCTATTTGGGTGGCTTTCGGAATCTTGATCGCCAATCAGTCCTATCCAAGTAATCAATCCTTGTCCCTAGATGTCGTTGCACATGACTGAACCATCTCAACATGCACTCCATCATCTTATCTCTGACTGAGTTTGGGAATACTCCAAGGTTGCTTGGGATGATGCCATTCTCAATTTGTCCTAGTCTTCCCATGCTAAATGTCTGCTCATGTCGCTTCTAAGTGCCAAACACTCCATATTGCATAGTCAGTCAATTAACCGTCCCATAAAATTTTCATTTTCACAGGCATGCAGTGAACACGAAGTACTCCTAAACCACATCTCCACTTTATCCACTCAGCTCTAATTTGGAAACATCCTCCCAATCTCTCTTCCTCATCCTCATGAATAGTAGAACCAAGGTAACAGACACATCGCTTTGAGAAATCTCTTGACCATCCATTTTAATAAAGTGTCGCCTATATAATTGTTCTTACTACCCGCCTGGGTTTGGGCGAATGGCTAGTGTAGTGGGTTTGCTCCCCACAGATGCAAGATCGACTTCCCTCCCCGCGATTTACCCGATGCACGTGGTTGGTGGGTGATTGTGTGCACACGCAAGGAATAGTCTCGCCTTATAAAGGGGCAGGGACACCCTGTCATCATCAAAAAATATAATTGTTCTTACTAAAGTTTCATTCCAAATTCTCTGCTTTGGGTGAGTCCTACAGCGCCTTTGCCTCATGTGTGGCTCTATCCAGGCCCTCCGAGTGTAGTCGTATTCAGACCGCATGCTACAAATGTTAAAATCATTTTTTTTTATAAAACTGATACAGTATGGTCGTGTCAGCCCCCGCTGTTACATGATATAGGGGTGAATTTGCTTATTGGGGAAAAAAAGTTATCAGTATTAGCTGATACGATCTGATACAGGCCATAGCTGCGCCAATACACAGTCAATGTGCTAATACCTGCCAACACAGCCATAGTGGACCTCTTTTTTCTTTTTCCTTTTTCAAGCCTAGAGGAAGTTTAGAACTTATTTTAGACTATATCCAGGCCTTAGGAATCAAAACACCATACTTGGGGGATTCGATGAATCAAAGTGAAATGGAAAATTTTGGTGAAAATTGAGAAAACAGGTTAACCATATTTTTTTTCCCATCTTATTTTGGTTGTGTTTCAGTGAAATGGACCATAATCCACCAAATCATGCTTGATGTGTGCTCAATCAGGATCTAATTGGCTGACTTTCAACAAATCAAGCGACAAACAATGTTCATATCAAAGAACAGTTTGATACACAATTTTTTTATTTTTTATTTTTTATAGGGATAAGGTTTGATACACAATTGAATACATGTACTAAAAAATAAAAGTGACAGATTCTTGTGTTTTACATTCTTTCCTATTTCTCCAATAAATTTTCAAGATTCTTTGGACAAGGAAAAAGGCTGATACTAGCATGTATCATCTGATCAAGTTTGATACAGTCTAATACGCGCCATAGTATTGTGTCATTTTTGGGCCTGGCCAATATGCTTACCAGTACTATTATTCAAAATTGGATAAAATTCTCACAATACGCAACCTGCAGAGGAGGAATATGATCATTATGAGCACTAGCCCCCTATGCCTTAAAGATACGGAATTTGCAAGCCATATTTTCATGTTTCTTTTCTTCTTTCTTTTTTCCTTTTTTTTTTTTTTTTTTTCGGTTTGCAATGGATGATTAGGGGACCAATCACAGCCTTCTTCATGGCCTGGAAAGGGGGCCCCTTATAAAAAAGAAGGAAATTTCTATAACGTTTATCTCTGTTGTCTAGTCTATATGCCTCTATGGTCTTTATGGAGAGAAAGGAACAATAGAATCTTCAAGATCAGATAGGAAAGTCATGTAGTAATTGTCCATTCAGCTAAAGGGATGGTTCTGATATAGGCCTTGGGGTCCCAGTTCAGGAGTTGTAAAATGGAAGAAATTGTGGGTAGGATAGATAGGCTTCACTCCTTTTGTTTAGTGCTAATAAATCTTTAAGATCCCATTAAAATAACTCCTTGGTGTTGCTAAACTTTAGGGCTTGTCTGATAAGCAGTAATCCATGGCAAAACAAAGGAATTTGTAATCATAATTTCCCAAGGTACCATTGAGGAATGGATTCCAAGGAATTCTATTTAAAGTGGAATGTTTGATATGCAAGTGGAAATCCCCACTTCATCTCACGAGGGCCACCGTGGATTTTTTGCTTGAGAATGGTAGAAATGGAAATGTGCCATGATTAAGGAATCTGTGATTCCCTTTGCAAATAAAGAAAAAAGATAAACAATTATGATTACACTTTTACTTTCTTTTACCACGGAGTCCCGCTTATCAAACAGGTCCTAAAGCCTCTAGACTTTAGAGCCTTTTTCGAAACCTAGAATATAGCATTTGCCCCTTCTCTAGTCTCATTGACCAAAAGCATGTTATCTGCAAAGAACATGATATGGTAGACCTAATCCTGGACACACCCGCAGTTGATTCTTGGGCAATCGACTCACCTAATTGAAATAACCTAGTCTATATAAGGAAATAAGGTGAAAATACCATACTCAAAATGCACCGGATACAAAATGTGGAAGATAGTTGAAAAGGGATTGGGACCACATCTTCAAATGCCAAACACAACACATCAACATCCACACATGCCAACATGACACATGTGGGCAGGATCAGGGACGTTCACTGGGTGGTCGCACAAAGAATATCCCTCACTCCAAAAATCAGTCAGTCCATTTATCAGGTGGGCAGTGGGCCACACATATATGCAAATAGAAAGTCTTAGATAATGCACTTCCATTGCATTTTCCAGTGTTTGAATTGTAATCCTACAAGGGGAAACCTCTTTTCCCTCCTATTTTGCCATTTAAAATGTCACATAGGAGGGAACTTCTTTTGCCATCATTTGACTTCTTGGAGAAAAGGTTGTACTCCCTTGTTGAGGTGGGAAAGGCAAAGGCAAACAGTTTGTGCAACATCCTCCGCTTTCCAAGCAAGTGCAAGCATCTTGCCGACATAAACTAAATGCTTTGCCAGGTTTACCCTCAATCCAAACACACCCTAAAGTACGTCTAAAAGGTCACCTCCGGATAGTCAGCTTCAAATCTTTTTTGCCTGGGAATTCTATCATTTGATTCACATCATTGACATGTAATGCATGCTTGCGAATGTACTGAGTCCCTTGCATTTTGAATTCTCTGTCAATTGATTCATGTAGTGTATGCTTGCAAATGTCACAAGTCTGTTGCATTGCTCATTTGGAAACTATGTTCTAGTCCACTTCTTTTTCATTCCCTTGTTGATGATTACATCTTACGCATTCTACAGATTAATCTCATCAACTCCATTAAAATGGTATGATCTTATTGAAATCTGACAATTTTATATGAATCCCTGAGGAAAAAATGCACAGCTCAACTGGGGGATCTTTTTTTTTTCTTTTCTTTTTTGAAGATTGCATAGAAATATATTAAGAAGGCAAAAGCCATAAAAACAACAAGCTAAACAAAGCAACATAACAAAGAAACAGAAAAACAGAAAACAAAAGAAAAACAAAAACCAAACAAACCCTAAAAAACTCTATACAGCTCAAGACAAAACCAGGGGCAAAAGCACTAATCCAAGATGGAGGAGAAGAGCAATCTGTCTAAGAGATTTAGATTGGTCAACCACTCCCTCAGATCCCAGATTAGCTGCTTAGAAACAGAAGAAGAAGAGGCTTGATCTTGAAAGCAGCAATAGCTCCTTTCTTTCCAAATGGCCCAAAAGGCAGCAGCCATAACTGGGATCTTAATTAACACAACATTGAATGTGAACTGCCCATTTCACCAAAAAATGGAGTGGGATACTTTTTTTCCTGATTCTTAAAGTTTTAGCAAAAGAATTGAAGGGAGATGAAAATCAGAAAATGAAATGGAGTTATGAGTGACATATTAGGATTGACTGCTTTCCATTGTAAAATGTTCTGCTCATTACTACATGGAAATGACAAAGAACGTTAAGGACTAAAATTCAATGCAAATGTCAAAATATTTTTTATAAGTCGACAGCTTATTTTCTAAGAAAATATTGTTCAATAACTTTCATAGTTTTGTAAAACTTGAAAAAATCTTGTGGTTTATGACGCAAATTCTCAAGATTTTACAAACTGATGATTTTCAGAATAATGTTCCTGAAGCAAGAGAAAAAAGTGAGCATATAATTTTTTTTTTTTTTCAAGGAATAAGTGAACATAGAAAATAACTCAACTGCCACCATAAACTAATTACTAGGTACATTTACTAGTATAACCATGTACATAAACAACACTTTTTTTTTTTTTTCTTTTCTTTAATCTTGTCCATAACCAATACATTTTTTAAGGGTGCCATAATCAACAAAGATTTTCCTACATTTGAATGAGATTGGAGAATATACATGCTCTGTAAAATTGCAAAAGTTGTGGGGATGTAAACTAAGTATTAGCAACATATAACCATATGTCCATAACCAATGCATGCATTAATGGCCAGTTTGGTAGCAACAAAAGTTAATATTGGATAAGCTATCCATGTCATGTGGACTTTGACCAGGTTGTCTAGGCTTTAGCTATCTTAGACTAACTATTTTGTTGTTGTTTATCAAGCACCTTGGAATAAGGAAAGGCTATTTGAAACATAGCGCATGTGCATGTTGACAAACTAGCACATGTGGCACATGCAAGGTGCTTGAAGATGAACAGTGGCACATGTGGAGCGGTTGACAATATATAGTGGAACATGTGGCACATGAAGTACACGTGAAGGTTGAATGTGCTACACTTGTTGCATGTAAAGATGGACGGTGGCACTTGTGGCGCCTGTTTACCACAATTGAATAGTATAACAAATACCATAATGGGGATAAGAAGGGAAGAGGCTTTTTAGAAACAAGAGTCCTCTCCAACAGTTAAAAATGAGAATGTTGTTCTCACTTCTCTTGGATTTTGTGCAAAATAACGCTAGACAAACAACAGACAAGTGGTTAGGTCCTGGACAAGGTAGCGAGGGACTGAACTTTGCTGCTACCCGACATCGCCTAAACCAAGAAATTACATGAGACTGGAGAATAAGCATGCTTTTTGTATAACTGGAAGCTGCAAATGCAATCAGTTAAGAAACACAGATATAGATGCAAAAAAACAAGTAATTTTTTCCTTTCTTTTTTGGGTTTCTTTGTTTCTTTTAACTCATCAATTTCCATCATTGTTTTTTAACCCATCACCTTCCATAACCATAGAGTAAGAGAACTCACAGCTGAAGTTTGAAGTACAAAAAGGGTATGTCCAAGGAAAATAGCATCCAAACTTGTAGGCCTGCATACAACAAAAAGAAGCATGACAGATAACTATGCATTCCTCCCTATTCAAGATAATAAGAATTCTAGAAAGCATAAGATTGCCTTTGACTGAGTTCGTAAAAGGAAATATGCATGCAGGAGTAGTCAACTAATTATTCAGTTACCTGTTTTCAAAGAGAAAGGTCTGATCCCCTAACTTCACTGATAGGGCCTCATATGCAAGGTTTGCTTTCCTGTAAATCTGTCCATGGAGAGAATTCAATCTGTTGACTATTCAGAAACCACTTGAGTCCATCCTTCGATGTGCTCTTTAAGAAAACATCACAATATAACAAATGCAGGTTGACGAGAAACAAAATAAAATCCAAATAGTGCTGCATAAAAAACACAAGGTAACATAGGGCCCTCACGACGTCCTCATGCCCTGTCCATATGGGTCGGGCAGATCCAGAGCAGTCATCTCATGGGCCCCACATTAGATGGACCAAGACCCAAAAATCTCCCAGAATGGAAATTCCTATCCTTCCAATCTTTGGCCTTTTTTCCAGATTATTGCTATTTTTCTTAACCGTCTATTTTGGGACACTGAGCAAACAGTTAGGATCTTCCGATGTGGGAGTTTTTGGTGCATTTTCATCCATGCAAGGCCCATAAGATCAATAGTTTGGATCCCCAAGATGGGGCCCCACCTGCATGGAGTGATGCACCAGAACACTATTCACATCCTAATCCATTGTAGCAATGACCAAAGATTGCATTGGAGCAATGACTGAAGTGCCAAAATTCAAAATAAAAATGGAAGACAATCACGAATCATATAGCGGTTAGAAACCATAGAGACAAAGAATGAGAGAAACCTCCGCTTCTCTTTCTGCAGCATTGACTTTTGTTATCCCAAGTAGTAGCTTTGCAGCTTGGGTTTGCTTCCAATGGAGAACCTTGCCTACTGGCCATGGAAGATCAGAGAAATATATCTTATCTGCAGCACTTCCATCGGAACCCACCCAGATTTCATAGAATGCAGCATCCACAAGCCACGAGCTGATCATTGCCTTTGTCGACAACCATTCTGGGATAGAGTTACTTGGAAGTTTCGAGTCTAGATCAACAATACCATCTTCTTTTAGACTTTCAATGGTCCCGCCCTTCTCATTATTGAATGCCACATAATCACCATACTCAACCAACGGTATGTCATCTACAGAAGATTAAGAGCCATCATTACACCAAGATGATAGAGATTAAACAGAAACGCCTGTGGACGCACACATAATATAAATATAAATGATCCTTGGGCGAAGGAGAACCTTTTTTTGTAACACATGAATGATGGAACCTAAAGAATAAATCATCTGGCATCTCATAATGTTTTTTGTTATCATATTGAGGATTGTGTTCTTTGTTTCCACAAAAGACAGTGACAATTAAAAAATCTCCACCCAAATTTCTCGAATTTCTCCACTCGAATTTCTTGTAGCATGAAAGACTTTTCAAAATGGCTAGCCAGGAATGAAATGGTGGATTTACCGATGGGAGGGGTGAAATTCACATGGTCAAATGGCCAGATTAATGCCTCAAAATGAAAGCTGGAGAGATTCCTTGTCTCTCCCGATTGGATTGAAAAATATCCTCTTGCCCACCAAAGAAGCTTGCCAACACCAGTATCCAACCACTGTCCTATTATGTTAGAAGTGGATTGGGGCCCTCACCCATTCAAGTTCAAGCTCGTATGGTTATCAGTTGAAGGTTTTGCGGAGAAAGTTAGGGAATGGTGGTCTTTCTTCAAGGTGGAAGGTTATGCAGGATTCCGATTATTCCATAAGCTAAAGATGCTGAAAAAGAGATTATTGGTGTGGGAAAAGGAGGTATGGAAACTCCGTGAAAAGGAATCTGCAAAATTGCTTCAAAATATCCAGGCTCTTGATTCTAAGGAAGAGGTTGGGGAGTTGTTAAAGGAGGAGCGAGGTTGGAGGGAGATATATAGGGCGGAATATAATGTGAGGCTTAGAGAGGAGGAAATCAAATGGAGGTAGCGTTCTTAGGTGGTTTGGTTGAAAGAGGGTGATAAGAATATGAAATTTTTTCAGGCTATGGCAAGTTCTTGGGCTCGGGTTAACAAAATATCAAGTCTAGTCGTGGAGGGGAGAGAGTCGAAGGTAACGAGAAGGTATGTGCAGCTATTGTAAATTTTTATAAAGAGTAGCTTACAAAAGAAACATGGTTAAGACCCTCTCTTGATGATCTCCCTCTTCCCTCTTTGTCTTCGAAGTCAGCAGAATTCTTGAAAAGCCCAGTTTCGGAGGAAATTAAAAAAGCACTCTCAGAGTTAGGGAAGGATAAGGCTCCAGGTCTGGTTGGTTATCCAATTGCGTTCTTTCAAAAATTTTGGAGCATGATTAAACACAATTTGGTCAGCTTTATCCACGAAAATTTCAAATCAGGACACTTATCTACAGAATTCGGGATGACTTCTATTGTTCTAATTCCTATAAAAAAAAAGGGGGGCATATACATTAAAGGACTATAGGCCCATCAGTCTTCTTGGGCGTCCATATAAGATTTTGGCAAAGATCTTGGCTTTCAAATTTAGCTCAGTTTTAAGCAAGATGATCTCCAAGGCTCAAGAGGCATTTGTGAAAGGTAGACAAATATCGGATAGCGCTCTTATAGCCCACGAATGTATCGATTCCTGTAAAAGGAAAGGAAAGAAGGGCACCATTTGCAAGTTAGACATTGAGAAGGCATATGATCATGTGGATTGGGAGTTTCTTGACTATATGCTAATGCGGTTGAGGTGCGGTGTCAAATGGAGGAATTAGATGCATGTATTCGATCGGCAAAATTCTTGATTATGGTTAATGGAGCTCTGAAAGGGTATTTTTCATGTTCTAGAGGGTTGCGACAAGGCAACCCGTTATCTCCTTACTTATTCGTGGCAGTGATGGAGGCTTTTGGGAGGATGTTAGATCAAGGGGAGTTAGCGGATTTAGTGGAAGGCTTCCGAGTGGGTAACTCATAGTTCCAAATCTCACATTTACAATACGCAGATGACACATTACTCTTATGCGAGGCAAAAGAAGGAAAAGTATATAGCCTTAGGACAATAATTCATTGTTTCGATGCTATTTCGGGATTAAAAGTCAATATGGTCAAAAGTGATGTGGGGATGGGTCTCTCAGCAGAGAACATTAATGGCTTCGCAATTTGGTTCGGATGTAGGCATAGTTCATTCCCAATCAAATCATGCCAAGTTAGGTCAGGAGGGAGCTCGGTCTAGGCAGGGGAGTACCCAATCCACGTCCATTTACGAGTCATTGAAGATTAGTATTTCTAATCTACTACAACTGAACTTTCTAAGAGCGAAAAGAAATACCTAAGAAACTTAAACAAAAAAGGAAATTGCAACAACTAAGGGGTCATTTGGATGCCCGTAAAATCATTAAGTTGTAAGAGGACTGCACGTAATCATATTGCAGGGGTTGTTTGGATACCTGCATTTGCATGTAAAGGCTTTACAAACTATAGATACATTACAACTTTTAGTTGTAATCTAGAACCATGCAAAAAGCAGTGTTTTAGATTACAAGAAAAGTCTTTACAGCTAAAAAGACATTACACATAATAGAATACAATGGTTGATACATGCCTGTGATGTGTGAAACCCACCGTAATGTGCAATGTACATCTAGTCTGTCCATCAGTTGTAAAGTGTTTGAACTCAAAACATTACATGCATCCAGATGACCCCAACGGACTCCTCCCACGTGTGCATAAGAGGCCCCCATCTGATCCTATTCTTGTGCACACGTGTGCATCGTACACGTGTGGGATGAGATGCAATTGCATCAATTACTAGGTAGTTAATGTAACAAAAAACTATAGCTGCTTTTTAAATAAATCTATATATTTAAAATCATGAACAAACAGAAATGTTTTTTAAAAAAACAAAACAAAAAGGAAAAAAAATCCAACCTGAATCGGGATTGGCGGTGTCGAAATGGACGTCGAACGGCAGATTGGCGAGGCGGAGGTAGATATAAACGGGTAGGCAAGAAGGGCAGGCAGTTGGGAGACCGAAACAAGGCTTCCTTGTTACAAGAACAAGCCCTTTCTCTTTCTGATCGTCCATTTTCAACTCCTTCCCCTTTCTTGGAATTCCTTTTTAGCGGAAAAAAGGAAAAAAAGAGAAAAATGAGGAGAGGAGGGTTTCAAGAGCTTGTATTGGAATTTCCTTCGCTTTCTTGGATTTCCTTTTCTTCGGAAGGAATCCGTAGAGAAATGAAATGAAAAGGAGATATGGGAGAGAGGGAGAGCAGAGAGGGAAAAGGGTTCTGTCAGGGTTTGGTGGCACTGAGATGGAAGAAGGGCTGTTTCGAATCCTACCGTCCCCACGCGCGAGCACGTGCGTGACACGAGGGCTGTTTACAAGGTGGGTCCCCAATCTGTCGTGCCCGCATATCAGGGAGCAGGGAGCGGATTGGGTGAGACCCCGGATCCACCGAGGTGAGTGGGACCTCTGACCGTGATGTATGTGACTACATCCACGCCGTCCATCCGTATTGAAAGCTTGTTTCAGGGCATGATAAAAAGAGTGAAGCAGATCCAATTCTCAGGTGAGCCATAATATAGGAAACAGTGGTAATTGGCTATTAAAAACTTCTCATGGGCCACAAAAGTTATAGATCAAGCTGATGTTTGTGTGGTATCTTCATCTGGATCTTTGTGGCCTTATCAACCGGTTGGATGGCAAAAATAGATTCTGGTTGCCCAAATAAAGTTTTTAACGGTGGGGATTCAATCACTATTTTTACTGCCATATGGTTCATTGACACGGATTGCGTCCTACCTCCGCCCGGACAGTAATCCGTCCAGGCAGGGCTGCGTGGGGCCCACCATGATGTAAGTATTTTAAACGTTATGATATGATAAATGTAAGGTATGATACAAAAATTGAGGTAGTTTCAGGCTTAAGTGGACTGCAAAATGGGGATTGAACTTCCACAGTTAAAAACTTGTTGTGAGCTAGAGAAGTGTCAGATCAGGCTGAAGTTTGTGTTTTCACTTCATCCAAGTCTGCATGACCTTATTAATAGGTTAGGTAGTAAAAAAACATCACGGTGACCCTTAGAAAGGTTGCTATGGTGGGTGTCATTATCACTGCAGCTTCCTTTAATGTGGTCCATTGGAATTGTGTATCTGCTTCATTTTTTGTATGATACCTTAAAATGATATGAGAAAAGCGATGAATTGTGTGGATAAAATACTTACATCATGTTGGCCTCACAGAACCTGCCCGGTCCGGGCGGGCTCATATGACATTTGGATTTGCTTATTTTTTGCCCTAAAATGAGCTTTTAAAACCGTTGGTCAATGTGGATTTAAGTCATATATGTTACTGTAAGCCCTACAGTCAGGGTCCACACTCACCCCGGTGGATATGGGATTTCACCCAATCCACTACCATGACTCGAGGAGCACGGTTGACTTGGTGCAGATCGGGTGCTACCCGCTAGGACCTAACTACAGGGGAGGGGCCTGCCATTATGTATATGTTTCATCAATGCTATTCATTCAATGATCATTTTAGTTTATAAGAATGGAGGAAAAAAAAAAGAAGAAGAAGATTGAAAACTCAAGTGAACCACACTGCATAAAGCAATGGGAACACATTGGAAGGTATTTGTTGAAAATTTTCCAGGGGTTAGAAGTTTTGTTCACATTTATATCTTCCCGTCATACTGATCTATTTAGCTTTATGAATATCTCGAATGGCAAGTAAA
Organism: Magnolia officinalis; assembly: GCA_021015155.1. Classification (NCBI taxonomy): domain Eukaryota; kingdom Viridiplantae; phylum Streptophyta; class Magnoliopsida; order Magnoliales; family Magnoliaceae; genus Magnolia; species Magnolia officinalis. The sequence goes on along the minus strand of JAJHSJ010000015.1, from coordinate 62,146,533 downwards.
CATTATGGTGAACTTTTTTTGTGTTGCAGGAATTCAATCATCACGGCTTCTTATGTTGTGGCGAATTAAGCTTTTTTTATTTTTTATTCTCTCTCACGCTCCTCTTATACCTTAAAATTATCTTTCAAAATGGATGGAAGGCACAGATAAAACATATATATTATGGTAGGCATAATAGACACCCAGGATTGCCTAATCTCTAACTTATCAATGGTAGACATTCAATCCCCGCTGTGTTCCTATCATGAGGCTCACTTGAGTATTGAATCTGTCTCAGTTTTAAGCCCATGTCCTAACATGATATGAATGAAGCGGATGGAAAGGATGATTTTCCTACCAGCATCATGTTGAGCCCCATCTAGCTTCCCATATCTGCCAAAGGCTTTTGCAGGCAATCGGCGTCTGTGTCTCATATCTATTTAAATACTGTGCACACAGGATATAATTTAAGCAGACCAACTTTATTGTTGTAATTTACGTGAGCTTTGATTCTTTCTTATTTTACATATCTAATTAGAAAAAATATTTTACATTTATGAACGAAACTGTAAGAAAAATTGCTTACAATGGTAAAACCTGCTTAACGATAATTATTATTCATTTATCACACGTTACATTATTTTACCGTGCAAAAACAAAGGGGATCTAAAATATTTATCCAACTTTTCAAGCCAATAATCCAAAAAATCCACTAATATTATTTATTTTCAATCACTACGGCTAAAGAACTAAAAGGAGGAAATTTCAAAGGTGTAAAAAATGCATTCTTTTTATTTTCTACTATGGAAATTACATCAATAAACTCCAAAACGAATCAAACAAAGAATTCGGGCTGTAATGAACGGTCAGGACTCGCCATTGTTGCATTTGCTAAGCGCCCCGACGCCCATCACAGCCCTACAAAGAATGTTACATTTACAACCATAGAAAAAGCTAACATCCTTCACACGCGAAGATGAGTCCCACGTGTGGAGATCTGGGCCGCTCATCACGAGATCCCACTGTTTAGGTGCCATTTCTCAATCACAGCCTCGTAGGGTCATCGGGTGGGCCACGCCTGTACAAAACAACGCCCACACGTGTGGCCCAATCATATCGCACGTGCGGCACCTTATGCCCCGTCCTTCTCCGGCGTGTCCTTCTCCCATTGCTTCATCACCTCCTCGTACCCCTCGGCAGACTTAACGGCGAACTCCGTTAACGAACTAACGGCAGCCGACATGCCCGCGCACAGAATTCTAACGGCGACTTCCTCCGTCACACGTCCCTCCTCTCTCTCCGGCGCATCCACCTTCCCTTCCGTGTCGGCCGAAACTCCGCCACCGAAACGCTCTGCTCTTTTCGCCTCTTCCTCCCGTCCGTACACCGACGCTACCCCGGCCGCGAAGAAATCCAGGCCCTCGGTCGCGCCGGCCTCGGGGACAGCGTCGAGGAATCCGGACCACTGGATGCAGATCTCGAAGATCGGCGGCCCGGCGTTGGATGGGCGGGAAGGGAATAGGAATTTCGGCGTGCTGGTATCGGATCGGACGCATCGTTGGGCCCACCCGGCGAGGGAGCGGACGTAGGACCGTTGAGATGTGACCCAGGACTCGAAGCAGGCGCGCCAGTTTCGGAGCTCCGACTCAAGACTCGCGGCGGATCGGGCGAGTCGGGCCGGGTCGGGATCGCCCGATGTTTCGGAGCGTTTCGGAGGCGTGTCGGATAGGATGAGCTTGCCTTCCTCTATCGTGCGCTTCTGGATGACGTGGCATTCCGCGATCACTCGCCACATCCTCGACAACCTGTTGTCAATCGCGAAAAACAGAACAAAATCATTACTAAAAATAAAAATGCCTCTCCAAGCAGAGGGCGATCCAAACCGTTGATCTGATGAGACCCATAGTAGCTGGAGTATAACCCGCAGCCAACAAGTAGACGGTAATGATATTTGGATGGGTTCATATCTAGACCACCCATCCAGTGGGTCCCACCATCAACGGGACAGATCATGCAAACTGAGCAGATTGGATAATCCTAACCATCCAATGGGTTGCAAATGGGTGATGAAGAACGAGACTTATTTATATGATACTCAATCAGATGGGGACACAGCAATTTATATCAGATCCGAACCGTTGATCTGATAGAACACACAGTAGATGGGGTATACGGCGAGGATCTTCCAGAATGGAAGACAATGACCCTTCCATTGATGGGTGGCCAACAAGTGGATCCATTGACAGTGGGCCAGAAATTTGAATGGCTGGGATGAGGTAATGTAAGGGTTAAAATGCATGTGACCCCAACACTCAAACAAGCATGATATGAACTTCTCAAAAACCAGAGATGGCAATGGGAAGAGCTGAAGAAGTCCATCGGTGGGAGCAATCCATGGTATGAGGCCCACCAGATGGATGGTCATATGAGGGGGGGCCTTGGCAGAATGCCACCCACAATCCAATGGATAGAAAAGGACCTCAGTTTTAAATGTGTTTCTTAGATGGACATACCCTCGAATCAGCTCCATTAGCTGTGGCTGCAGCTCCTCATCCCTTAATGCCTTGATTCTCTTCGACACCGATCCGATCGTGTGCATGGAAACTTTCATCCGTGCATGAAGATCCCGTATCAAGGCCTTTGTTTTCTCGTCCACGGATGAATCCTCATCCTTCACATCCATGATTTGCAGGCACTTCTTCTCATAAGCTCTTCGAATTCGAGCTCCAGACTGTTAAAAGGACAAACATGAAGAGATTTTGTATTCACACCAACTATCAAATGATCAGATGATCGGAACGTTGATCCGGTGGGCCACCACATGAACAAGACATAGCCCAAAATCAAGGGCTGACGAATTATCCTTGCTTTGGTTCAATGGCATAGTTTAGAAAATGTTGTGTGAAAGACAACAAAGGTATCATCATCACATTCAATAGCAAAATCACAAGAACAGAACTGCTAGGATTATTCTATCACCCTGGTCTTTGGGCTATGGCCCATCTTCATTTTGACCCATCAGATCGATGGTTCTGGTCGCCCTAGACAATTGCCACATGTCGAGATTGGATGAGAAATGAGCAAGCATTCATCTCTAGCAAAGCAAGGTCAGAACTCAAATTATCTTATCTTGTGCTGAAGACAGCATCACTTGTCTCTAACACCTGAGCCACCATAAAGAAGATCTGGAACAAAAACCAGGATGGTCCATTCATCAGGTGGGCCATACTATTGAAACCAATGCAAGTGTATCCTTCCAATATTCACTTCAGGTGATCTTCGTAGTATGGTCCACCCTCATCACGGCACCAATGTCCGCACTGACGCGACACATAAGTGGAAAAAATGTTGTATGGTAAGTTAACATTCAGCATCCTATCGACCATTTCTCCCATCTCTACATGTGATTATTTAGCTAATACAACCCAATCAGTGGTAGAAAGCATACCTTAACTTCCTCATAAAGCTTCTTCTCCCATTCGCACAATCTGTCTAACGTTGATTGGTGACTCCTACGAAGCATCCAAGATTCATCAGAGATGTCGGAACCGTCGTCTCTGGAACCAGAAGAAGCGTGAAAGAATGGAGATGATGTCGAGCGGAACAAAGCAACCGGATTCAACAGTTTTGCAGCTGCACAAATGAAGAGTATGTTAAAGAGGACAGTCCATCTTTAAGGGCCTGTTTTGATCATCCATTGAATGCAGATCAATGAAATGTGGATGGAAGGGTGTGCACAGTGCCTACAACGAAAATGGGATAACAGTGTGTCCGACCCATTTCAGATGAGAGCATTTGTGCTATCTGCATTTTCTGTGGGATGCGCCAAACAGGTCCAATCGATTGATCCAGACTGTCCATTAGGTCCAACACAAATTTCACAAGATACAATGCAAATATTGCAAGGATCTTAACCATCTGATCATTGGCTTCTAATATGGATGGCCAAGATCATTTGTCTAAAATAGATCTAACCAACAATTGGGTCCATCTATTTGATAGTTCCCATCATGGATTATTTAGGATTCCAAAGATCCACTTCTGTTAAGCAGGCAAAAAGGATGGCCACAAAAATAAGACTACTTATAGAATGGATTTGATCATCCAATCAGTCTTATCTGACTTAATGGACTATTTAGATCGAGCTATTGGACTGTCCCAGTTACCCGATGCTTCGGAGTATTTCTCCTGTTTGAATTGCTAGATTTTGGCAACAGAAAAGGCCACGTGCACATCTGCATGTGACTGCATATACTAACCTGGATTTTATTGGGACATCTGAGCCATGCATCAGACACATTCGACGGAACCCACATAGAAGATCCATAGAACAAAAAAATCACTTCAGTTCACTCATCAGGTGGGATACAGTGGTTCAATTGTTTTCTTACAATAGCCCACCTGATCAGTTTATCAGCTGATTTTTAGGTCAGGTCATGAACACTAATGGGGGCCCACCCTGATGACTTTACTGGCTGATTTCTATGGAGACGCAACCGATGCATGGCCTGTCAGACACATTCGACAGACCGCACCATATAGATGATCCATCACTCATCAGGCCGGATACAGTGGTTCGATTGTTTTCTTACAATGGCCCACCTGATCAGTTTACCAGCTGATTTTTAGGCCAGGTCATTAACACTATGGGGCCCACCCTGATGACTTTACTGGCTGATTTCTATGGGGATGCAACTGATGCATGGCTCGTATGTGTGGATGGATAGGGGTGTGTGTGTGATCTCAGATAGTATCCAAAACTAACATGTGATTGATCATACCTGTTAGCTCAGTTGCAGTTGAGGATTTCTGTGGTCCAGTTGCCTCCAACATCCTCAAAACCGCTGTAGCAGAATTGCACACTGCACTGAACTGGGTATCGAGGTCCTTGACAACTTCTGCCATACTCGTTGGTCTTCGGCTCGCATAGACAGTAAAACCAGTTCTTTCTAACGCTGCTTCTCCATCTCTGGTCACTACTTCCTCTCCATTACCAACCTTAGTTTCCACCCCATTTTGCGCTTCCGATACTTCAGTGCTGTCTTTACTCTGAGATTGAAGCCCCTCCTTCCCGTGCTCCATATCACTGTCCTTGCTAACACTTTCTTCCTTTATTTCTGCCTCTTTGATATCCTTTTCCTCCTTTTCTAATTTGGGTATCTCTTTTTCTTCACAAGCTTGCCTCAGCTCTGCTGTTTCATTGTCGATGTCCATCCGATCGAGACTGTTCCTAGTGGGGTATGCGTACGTATCCAGCGACAAAAAGGGGTCCCAAAAGAAGTCGAATTGGGAAGTCTGGATAGGCGATGGCGGAGGAAAGCTTGACTTGTGGCATGGCGAAGAGAAGAAGGATGAGTTCTTACGTGGTGGTGATTGTGCGACAAAGAAACTATCGATTCCGAAATGATGCATTGGGGGGTAGGATTCTACTTTCATGGTCTCCGGTGACTGGGGCCTCTCAATGACGGAAACCGATGGAGTTCCGCTTGATCTCAAGTAATGAACTGTGTGAGAAGATTGGGATTGAATTGGGGTTGTAGATGAGGAGTTCAAAGGAATGCCAATGGGCTCAGGGATTGTTTTCTCCGTGGGTGTGGAGAAGGGATTTCTGAGTGATTCGCCAATGCATTCGCGGCCTTCAGCTCCATCGACGTAGTCCTGGAGCGCGAGAGAAACTCGTCTTAGTGACTCGATATAAGCAGCATGCCTGGCTGCAAATTGAATTCTATACTCGATGGCCTGTTTGATGAATCTCCTTCTATCCTTACAAAGCTGGACCGCCTCCTCATCACCCAACTTTGAATTAGAACATCCCATTTTTCTCAACAGTCAATAGATTTTTCAGATTCCAATTGTAACCAGATTACACAAGAAAAACAATCAACTGCGAACCAAATCCTCAGGATCTTGTATGACTGCTCAGCAAAACAAAAGAGAGAATTTTGAGACCTTCAATACATATTTTCCAAGTTCCAACAAAGAGGAAACAAGCATTTGCTTGGCCCCAAGAAACAGTGCATGTGATCCAAGCTTTACATATCGTGGGCCATCGTAAAAGATAAGGTTGTGCCCCAAAAATCTCCTGATTCAGACAATCATAACCATCCATTTGGCCCTTGGTTAGATATGAACAATTGACTGTAATTCTCCATTTTCATTGGGTGACCATGATCATATGATAGAGAAGATATTGGGGCATGGCCCATCCTATAAGAGGAAATATGCAATGTCAAATCAAGCATTTGCTTGGCCAAATAAGCAGTGCATGTGATCCGAGTTGTGCATATTGGGGGCCCTCATGGTAAATAAGGGTCTCCCAATTCAGATGATCCTAATCATCCATTTGAGTCCTTGGTTAGATATGAACCACTGGCTACAATTCTCTATTTTCATTGAATGGCTATGATCACATGATATAGAAGATATTCAGGCATGGCCCATCCTATGATGGGTTACACCAAACCGACAACTTCTGATTACCTAAATCTGGGCACCACCTGCAGCTAAAGAGGAGATATACAATGTCCAATCAAGCATTTGCTTGGCCCAAGAGACAGTGCATGTGATCCAAGTACATTTTGTAGGCCCTAGTGGTGGATAAGGGCATGCTTCAAAAAACTCCCGATCAAGATGGTCATAACCATCCATCTAGGCCCTTGGTTAAATATTTCTTTTTCACTATCTTCTTCTTCTTCTTCTTCTTCTTTTTTTTTTTTTTTTTTTTTTTTGCGAGTTCTTTACATATGGGTTCAAGAAAGTAAGGTTGTTTTCGGGGAGAACCAATAGGTAGTTCAGTTCCATTCCCTAGACTTATACAAAACAAATTTTTTTTCCTTTCTTTTTCATTCGATCTCTATGATGTGATCATAGCTTAAATCCGCGCCAAGGTTTCAGACAGAAAGGAAATAGGATCAGAACTTTGGTTAAATGTGAACCATCCATTTAGGCCCTTGGTTAAATGTGAACCATTAGAATGGCTATGATCATATGATAGAGAAGATATTCAGGCATGGCCCATCCTATGATGGATTATGCCAGATTAACAACTTTGATTAGCTAAAGCTGGGGCCCACCTATATTATTACTGGGACAAAAACAGAAAAAAGAAGAAGAAGAAGAAGAAAATAATATAAAAGAAAATTCTTTCTTTCATTAGAGCACCATATATTACCCACCCAGCTAGAGCACAAAGGAAGTACAAGAAACAAAAGGAAACCCATGGACACTATTTCTAAGAAATCAAACTCAACATCTAGTATACAAAAACAGAACTTTCAGCCATTTTCTACATGAATGCTGTGGAAATCATGATTTTGTAATTTTCACTTCATTAAATGTATCAATGCAATTCAATTCGATGGTGCATCCAAACACAGCCCTATCATTGCAATACAAAGTTAAACATTAAAGAAAGGATGTTCTTTTCTTATTTCTGAGACACAATGCATGCTGGAAGGGAAATGCCAAAGAATTCATGCAAGTAGAGATTCAAGAGGTGAATCTTCACACACGTGCCAACATGGAATGCATGTTCAAGATCTAATCCATATACCAGGTGGGTCTAAGTGTGAGCTGCTCCACCTATCAGGCAGGCCACAATTGTGCATTGAACATAGGCTATTGGTGATTTTCTTTTTAACCATTCATTTTACTTGTACTAGTGTAGCACATATGTTCAATATGAACATGCCCCATTCCAAAATCCAGCTGGTCCACCCATAAGGTAGGCCACTACTGTACCTTGAATATAGGTCGTTGGTCATTTTCTTTCTAACCATCCATTTTTTTTTACTTATACTAGTGTGGCACACATGTTTGATATCCAATCCATACAAAAGGTGGGGCTAAGTGTGAAATATGCAGTTCCAAAACCCAGGTTGGTCCACCCATAAGGTAGGCCGAACGGAGGCTATTCATGATTTCTTTCTAACCATCCATTCTACTTGTACTAGTGTGGTGCACATGTTCAAGATCCAATCCATATACCAGGTGAGCCTGAGTGTGAACATGCCCTGTTCCAAAATCTAGGCTGTCCACCCATCAGGTCGGCCATGTACTAGTGTAGCACGCATGTTTGAGATCCAATACATGCCCTGTTCCAAAATCCAGGCCGGTCCACCAATCGGGTGGGCGGAAAGTGTTCGTTGAATATAGGCTGTTGGGTTTTTTTTTTTTTTTCAACAGTCCATTTTACTTGAGATCTAATCCATATGAACATGAGCTATACCAAAATCCATTCTGGTCAGACCGATCGGGTGGGCCACAAGTATATGGTGAACACAAGATATTGTCAATTTTCTTTGCATGTATTTTACCTGTATTAGTGTGGCCCACCTGATGAATGGGGCCTGATTCATGGGCCAAGGCATGCTTACACCCCAACCCGAATGATTGGCCTGGATCTTGTACATGCATGCTAAATTGGCACATGTGCTGTAATTCACCACTTCAACCTCTGTTTATATGCATAGAAGACTAAAATAAGAGATGAAACTTACCTCAAGTAATTGGGATTTATTTGAACCTTCGCTGCAAACTTCTGCAAAAGCAAAAAGCTCCGAAATTTCAATCGCACCTACGGAAAGAAGCAAAAAACTGAAACTTTAAGTCAGTTGGGCAAAGAGATTCACCACAAAGGAATGTGAAAACATGCATAAAAGGATAAATGGAAACTAGAAAGAATGAAGAAGAAATTTGTATTTTAGAAAAAAAGAGCTGAAGAGTATGATGAGAAGAAAAATTGGAAGAAGAATATAAAATGGTTTTCTTATGTGAAAAAAATGCAAGAAATTTCTCAAAAAAATCAGAGAAACTTTTTTATAAGGAAATGATATGATGAAATCTACAGCAAGAAATTTAAGTAGAGCAAAAGAAGATGAGATTCAAAAATAGAAAATCAAAATAAAAATAAACAACGCCTAAAAAGATTCGATGAGATTCAAAACACACTGATATGCTAAAATCTAATATTGAAAGAGGCAAAACCCAGTTGAAGAATGAAATCTTGAGATGAAATGTGCAGCAGAAAATTCAGGGGAAAAAATATAGATGAAATGTGACGAGATTCAAAAGCAGATAGGGCCCAAAGAGGCTTGTTTGGAGCGCCAATGGTTACTGAATTTCAATTAAAAATCTTATATAGAAATTTCAGTAATGGAGATTTGAATGGAGACGAATGAGAAGAAGAACGGACTTTTAGAGGCTGGAAAGAGAAAAAGGAGAGAGAGAGAGACGTTGAGAAAGCAACGGTCGAGTGAGTGAAATTCGAGAAGGGGAAACGAAAGAGGGGGAAAAGTAAAGGAGTGAAACTTGTGTAAGAATATGCCCCTAACTATCATTTTAATTACTGAAATACCTTCAATTCTTGTTTTGGGGAAACACTTGGTTACCCCGTGCTAGGTGAATCAGATCCACGCCGTCCGTTACTTAAACTACCCATTTTGGACCTTGATCTAAAAAATAAAGATGATTTAACACTCAGGTGGACCACGAAAATAAATTTATACCTAAAACGTATAAATTACATCGTTTGGCCCACCTGATTTTTATAACACTGTAAATTCTTCCAGTTATTGCCGATATGAGTTTTTATGATCAAGATCATTGGTTTCAATGGTTAAAATGAGGTAACGTACCTGATGGACGGTATGGATCTCCTGAAAGTTTCTTCCACGTGGCTCTCTGTTAACAAAAGTAAGCCCGGTAGGTACCTAGTACGAGTTACCCAGCGCGGTTCTTTGTTTTTTTGGGTTTTTACTCCGATGCTGCAGTTCACCACCATTTAAAAATATTTTATGACTCTCCAGCCGTACGCATGGGAATAGTTGTAAGGGAATCCAGGCCGTACAAACATCTGAACCAACTGTGGATGTAGCATTATAAAAGATTATACCGAGAATATGACAGTAAGGATCTCATTCTCTGCCTTTAAGTTTGAACCACTCGTTATCTTATTTCAACCATCCATATTATAACCATCAATTCCATATATACATCATCCACTCCGTCCATACATTTTTCCAGATCATTTTATGAAATGAGGAAAAAAAAAAAGGTAGATCAAAATCTCAAGTGGACCACATCATAGGAAAAAGTGTTTACCGAACCCCCACCATTAGAAACTTTTTGAAGGACAGAAGTTTTGGATCAAGCTGATATGTATTTTTTCCCTTCATCCAATTTTGTGTGGCCTAATCAACAGGTTGGATGTTAAATAAACATTACAGTAGGCTGTTGGAGATTTTTAACGGTGGACATTCAATCACTATTGTTTTCCTGTGGTATGGTCCACCTGAGATCTATATCTGACTCGTTTTTGGTGAGAAGCCCTAAAATGATCCGGAAAATGGATGGACGGCGGGGATAAAACACATACATCACGGTGGGCCCACAGAGCACCGGCCTCACTAGCCAAAAGTTTGGGCCTTTCAAGTCGGATCCGGGTCCGGATCCTATGACAGTGTTAGTAATCGGGTTGAAAGGAGAGTGATGTCGATTGGACCCGCCTGATCTGGGCCAAAAGTTGGACTGATCAACGATCCAAATTGACCCAACAATGCGCCTTCTCAGCCGTCCATTTATGGACTGTACGCTGCGACCCATCCACATTAAGCCCACCAGACACATCCCTACGCACGGCTGATATGGTAATTTGAGGGAGGTTCCACTGCAACGGTTGTAGATGAGAATTTCGTGCAACTAGCTGCGTGCGAAGCCCACTGTTCTGTGCAGCATCTAATCCATCAATAAGGGTTCCCTTGCAGTGAAAATCGTATGCCCCAAAAATCATTTTGATCCAATCATCTGGTGGGCCACAGCATAGAAAACAATGGGCAAACTCAGGTCTCACCTGTACATTCACGTGTTGGATGCAAGACACATCACTGTGGGCCCCACGCCAAGCTAGTTCCACGAAATTATTTTAAAATCCGCCTTTAGTAACTTTACGATTTTTTATTATTTATTTTTAACGTGGAATGCGGTGGGTTTTGTAGCGGTTTTAAGTTTGAATTAATAAAAAGCAAGTCACGGAACCTGCACACGTTTGTTCCCATATGAATTTTTTAAGAGAAATTTCCAACTGTACGACCCATATATGGTCCATCAACCTTTTGAAGCCCACTCGCTTTTCACCTCCCAAGAATAAGCCCCAGCTGTACGGCCTATTTCTCAGGTCGAAAATGCCCTCTTTTCTGCTTTTAGTGAGAGCTGGGGCTACCTTTGGCTACGGATTATAACCGTAGCTATAGTCGTAACAGCGATGTACTTCGATATATCAAAGTTCTTTCGATTAATCGAAAAAGGTCCAAAACTGTCCAGCGAGTTTGCCTAAAAAATCCTGCAATTTTTGATTAATCGAATGTCTTTCGATTAATCGAAAAAGGTATTTTATCTTTAGCTACGGATTATAACCGTAGCTATAATTGTAATCTGTGCTAATTTATGAAATTTTTAATTTTTACATGGAGAACTTTATTCTACCTACAATTTTCTCAAATACATATTTATATAAATATGTATGTATAAGCATATAAAAAAAAATTATCTCTTTTTTTCATTTCTTTTTTTATTCATTTAACAAGAATATATTCTAAACCAAACTTAGTTACTTGATGTACCGTATATGATTTTGGAGTAGGAAAAGCTACTTTAGCCAACTAACCTAGTTATTTTACAAGATTCCATCAGGTCGATGGTCAAAGATTCATTTCATTCACTTTGCGGTCAATTTCATTTATGGAAATTCACGGTCATTTCCGTGCATTTCACTTCACGGTCACTTCCGTGCATTTCGCGGTCCAATCGCTTCACTTCACCCCTATTTTCATGCATATCACGGTCATTCCTGCATATTCCGTGTTGATTCACGGTCATTTCGACGCATTTCGCGGTCCTGCGTCTTCACTTCACGGTCATTTTCGTACATTTCGCGGTCCAATCGCTTCACTTCACCCCCATTTCCATGTATATCACGGTCATTCTCGCATATTCCGTATTGATTCACGGTCATTTCGACGCATTTCGCGGTCCCGCATCCTCACTTCATGGTCATTTTCGTGCATTTCGCGGTCCAATCGCTTCACTTCACCCCCATTTTCATGCATATCACGATCATTCCCGCATATTCCGTGTTGATTCACGGTCATTTCGGCGCATTTCGCAGTCCCGCGTCTTCACTTCACGGTCACTTCCGTGCATTTCGCGATCCAATCGCTTCACTTCACCCCCATTTCCATGTATATCACGGTCATTCCCGCATATTCCGTGTTGATTCACGGTCATTTCTACGCATTTCGCAGTCCCGCATCTTCACTTCACGGTCATTTCGTGCATTTCGCGGTCCAATCGCTTCATTTCACCCCCATTTCCATGCATAGCACGGTCATTCCCGCATATTCCGTGTTAATTTATGGTCATTTCGACGCATTTCGCGGTCCCGCGTCTTCACTTCACGGTCACTTTCGTGCATTTCGCTGTCCAATCGCTGCACTTCACCCCATTTCCATGTATATCACAGTCATTCCCGCATATTCCGTGTTGATTCACGGTCATTTCGACGCATTTCGCGGTCACTTCACGGTCATTTTCATGCATTTCGCGGTCCAATCGCTTCACTTCACCCACATTTTCATGTATATCACAGTCATTCCCGCATATTCCATGTTGATTCACGGTCATTTCGACGCATTTCGCGGTCCCGCGTCTTCATTTCACGGTCATTTTCGTACATTTCGCTGTTCAATCGCTTCACTTCGCCCTCATTTTCATGCATATCACGGTCATTCCCGCATATTCTGTGTTGATTAACGGTCATTTCGACGCATTTCGTGGTCCCGCGTCTTCACTTCACGGTCATTTCATGCATTTCGCGGTCCAATCGCTTCACTTCACCCCATTTCCATGTATATCACGGTCATTCCCGCATATTCCATGTTGATTCACGGTCATTTCGACGCATTTCGCGATCCCGCGTCTTCACTTCACGGTCATTTTCGTGCATTTCGCGGTCCAATCACTTCACTTCACCCCCATTTCCATGCATATCACGGTCATTCCCGCATATTCCGTGTTGATTCACGGTCATTTCGACGCACTTCACGGTCAACTCACTTCACTTCAATGCCATTTTCACGCACTTCGTAGTCAATTCACTTCACTGCACCGTCATTTTCATGCATTTCACGGTCATTCCCGGCGATTCCGTGTTGATTCACGGTCAATTCGACACACTTCACGGTCAATTCACTTCACTTCACGGCCATTTCCACGCACTTCGCGGTCAATTCACTTCACTTCACTTCACCGTCATTTCCATGCATTTCACGGTCATTCCCGGCAATTCCGTCTTCATTCACGGTCAATTCGATGCACTTCACGGTCAATTCACTTCACGCTCATTTCTAAGCACTTTGCGGTCAATTCACTTCACTTCACAGTCATTTCCATGCATTTTATGGTCATTCCTGGCAATTCCGTGTTGATTTATGGTCATTTCCATGCATTTCATGGTCAATTCGCTTCACTTCACGATCATTTCCATGCATTTCACGGTCATTCCCGGCGATCCCATGTTGATTCACTGTCATTTCCATGCATTTCACGGTCATTTCCATTCACTTCACGGACATTTCCATGCATTTCACGGTCAATTCGCTTTCACTTCACCATGAAGTGAAGGGAAATGACCGTGAATCAACACGGAATCGCCGAGAATGATCGTGAAATGCATGGAAATGACAGTGAAGTGAAGTGAATTGACCGCGAAGTACGTGGAAATGGCCGTGAAGTGCATCGAATTGACCGTGAATCAGCACGGAATATGCGAGAATGACCGTGATATGCATGGAAATGACCATGAAGTGAGGCGATTGGACCGAAAAATGCGCGGAAATGACCGTGAAGTGAAAGGGCATGACCGTGAATCAACACGGAATAGGCGGGAATGACCGTGATTTCCATGCATATCGCGGTCATTCTCGCTTATTCCGTGTTAATTCACGGTCATTTCGACGCATTTCACGGTCATGCCCCTTCACTTCATGGTCATTTCCGGGCATTTCACGGTCAATTCCTGCATATTCCGTGAAGTGCGTCGAAATGACCGTGAATCAACACGGAATATGTGGGAATGACCGTGATATGCATGAAAATGGGGGTGAAGTGAAGCGATTGGACCGCAAAATACACGAAAATGACTGTGAAGTGAAGACGCGAGACCGCGAAATGCATCAAAATGACCGTGAATCAACACTGAATATGCGGGAATGACCGTGATATACATGAAAATGGGGATGAAGTGAAGCGATTGGACCGCGAAATGCACGAAAATGACCATGAAGTGAAGACGCGGGACCGCGAAATGCGTCGAAATGACCGTGAATCAACACGGAATATGCGGGAATGACCGTGATATGCATGGAAATAGGGGTGAAGTGAAGCGATTGGACCGCGAAATGCACGGAAGTGACCGTGAAGTGAAATGCATGGAAATGACCGTGAATTTCCGTGAATGAAATTGACCGCAAACTGAATGAAATGGATTTTCGACCATCAACCTGATGGAATCTTGGAAAATAACTAGGTTAGTTGGCTAAAGTAGCTTTTCTTTCCCCAAAATCATATAGGGTACATCAAGTAACTAAGTTTGGTTTAGAAGATATTCTTGTTAAATGAATAAAGAAAGAAATGAAAAAAAAAAAGAGAATTTTTTTTTTATATGCTTATGTATACATATTTATATAAATATGTATTTGAGAAAATTGTAGGTAGAATAAAGTTCTCCATGTAAAAAATAAAATAAAAATTAAAAAAATAAAAAATTTCATAAATTGGCACAACTACAGTTATGGCTACTGTTATAATCCGTAGCTAAAGATAAAATACTTTTTTCGATTAATCGAAAGACATTCGATTAATCGAAAATTGCAGGATTTTTTAGGCAAACTCGCTGGATAGTTTTAGACCTTTTTCGATTAATCGAAAGAACTTCGATATATTGAAGTACATCGCTGTTACGACTATAGCTACGGTTATAATTGGTAGCCAAAGGTAGCCTCACCGAATAGCGGGGGCATTTTTCGATCCGAGAAATGGGGCCGTACAGCTTGGGCTTATTCTTGGGAGGTGTAAAGCGAGTGGGCTTCAAAAGGTTGATGGGCATATATGGGTCGTACAGCTGGAAATTTCTCATTTTTTTTAGCGGGAACTGATTACATACAGGCAACTGTACTAAACTTGGGTACGTGGCCATATTTACGGGAAACATGGAAATTTTGTGGGAAATCAGAACCATGAAAACGCTCTGGGGCTCACTATCAAGGCCATCATGGTAAAAAATCAGTCCTTTATTTTGATCTTGTGGGCCATAATTTTGGAATCAATGGGGGACTGACGATTTAACTCAACATATATGTGTGGCCCACCTATTGATCTTATCAGATTGAATTTCAATAATAATGATCTTTGTTGAGGAGCTTACGATTTTCGTGGTACGGATATCCTACACGAGTGGTATGTCAGCGGTAAATAGGGTAAGGTACCACAAGTTGGGACTCGGATCGGTAGTGACCACTCCCATACGGACGTCGTTGCTTGAAAATATATGTGGGCCCCACCATGATGTATGTATTTTATCCACGCCGTCCATACATTTTTCAGCTCATTTTAGGGCATGATCCAAAAATGAGGCAGATCTAAATCTCCGGTGGACCGCACCACAGGAGACAGTGGCGATTGAACGGCCACCATTAAAAAAATCTCGGGGGCCACCGAAGTTTTGGATCAAGCTGATTTTTGTGCTCTTCCCTTCATCTAGCTCTTTGTGACCTTATCAACAGGTTTGATGGGAAATAAACATTACAGTGGGCCCTATGAAGTTTGTAATGGTGGCATTAAATCACCACCGTTTCCTGTGGTGTGGTCCAGATGAGATCTGAATCTACCTCAATTTTTTACTTCATACTATAAAATAATGTCACAAAATGGATGAACGGCGTGGATAAAACACATACATCATGGTGGAACCCACATAGCTTTTCCAGAACCGACGTACGGCACTGGAGCGTCACCACCGGAAACCGAATCCCACGAGCTGGGGAACCGTTTCCTAAAAATCATTTTTTAAATTAGAAAAACTCCCTAAAGTAGCTTGAAAGAAGATGGATTGTCTGGATTTTTTGTGCCTTTGTGGCCCACCCAAAAAGTGTATATGTAACAACCCATTTTTTTAGGGGAAGTAACTCCACCGTCCGCTTCTGTGTGGCCCACCTGAGTTTTGGATCAGCTTCATTTTTGGCCTTACGTCTTCTTTTGGCCAGGCCAAGATGATGGACGGAGTAGATTATACTATTACTAGTGGGACCTACCAGATCTAAAGAAATAAAAATAAAATAAGTTATACCTTTCGCACGCCGACTAAACCACATTCTCCGTTCTCCTTCCTTTTCGTACGGTAATGGGCGCCGAAACCTCCCACTAAACGAAACCGCCCATAATCCATACCTCCATTTTCATTTCGCATCCGTTTATAAAAAAAAAAAAAAAAAAAAAAAAAAGAGAGGGAGAGAAAGAAAGAATCGAAGGAATTAATCAAAAAAAATATAGAGAGAGAGAGAGAGCTCTGTAGATCAAGAGAAAGATTAAAGCGGGGCCGGTCATCAGATTTTTTTAAAAGGTAGGTGATCTTATCCTGAAATTTATTATTTTCAGCTATTTAATTATGTTTATTTAATCCAGCATTTTTATAAGAATAATGTTTTTGATTATTATGTATGGAATTCTATTTATTTAGGAATTTCTATATTTCTGATATTTAATATAATTTTTTTTTATAATAAATAAATAAATAAAAATTTATCTAAAGTTATAATTTAATTTATAAAAATATTTTATGTTATCATATGCCACAAATACAATTTTAAAGTGCCTGTGTTTCAATTGTCATACTCTGCCAGAGTATCGAATAACTCCTCATGAGAAGTCAGAGGATGCACCGTGAGAAATTACTTTAATGGAGAAAGTTTCTAGTCCATCAAGCTGGACCGTAAGTTACGGTCCACCCACCAATAGATTTATGACATAGTAAGTTCATACAAAATCCAACCCTTCCAATACATCTAAAACAACATGAAGATCTCTTATATGAAAAATTATTCCTATATACTAGTCAGGATATCCTCAAAAATAGAAAATAAGTTATAACTGTTGATAAATAGTATTATCCATTAATGAGTGAATGTAAGTATATATATATATTTTTTTGTAAGTGATCCTAATTGTTTAATAAACTTAACAAATGGGTTAGATTTTTCATATATATTAAAGGTTAGAAGTTATTTAATTGATGGACGTAATGTTTCAAATCTATTGTACTGGAGATCTTCTTATTTTAAAGGGACTCTGTTAGTACGAGATATGCCAGTATGACTACAATCTTACTCGTCGCTACATGCGGAACATACACACGTGTGTAAGTCTGAAAATCTACTATGTAATCCACATCTTTGACGTGCCCAAATAGAAAAAAATAAAATAATATATATATATATAATAATATTAAATAAAAAGAGCACAGTCTGTCTATTTTTCTTAGGCACCATGAATGAATGAAAGTTAACAATGTTCTTATTCAACTTACAAGTATGGTCCACCTAATTAGTTTAACTGTCAAATTTTCAGAAAAGTGAACATAGAAAATATGACCTCTCAGATGAACGGAATAGATTTCACACACGTGGCTCGTGTGGCACGTGACACACAAGTAGGATTCAAATCCTACTTGCGCTAGTAGCTTTCCCATTTTTTTTATGAAGAAATGAATGGTGGGGCATTAGAGTTGCTGTATGAATTCTAGAAATGAACCAACAGCTTTGGATTATGCAAAGGGTCATAACCCCTTAGATTCTGTAGTGTAAAGATTCACATATACCTGCATTTTTAAATTATTAATTTGGGAGACACCAAATACTTAGTTTGTTGTATGGATTTATTTCCACACTCTGCCTCCTTATTAAATAACACTATCATGATAGTCTACTGCCATTCTTAATATGGTGGTGACTCCTCAACCGTCCATCATGAAATGCTTGTACGGTAAATTTGATCGTCCAAATTGATGAACCAACTTTTAATGGTGGACCACAAAAAAAATAAATAAATAAATAAATAATAAAAAATAATTTGAGCTGAGAATGTGAAATAACTATGAATTTTAGTAGGCCCCATCTACTCAATGTGAGATTTATTGCTCAAGGGTGGAGCTCATGTAGAACCTGATATTTTAACAAATTATGCACCTTGTTCAGTACTTGCATTATAGTTTAGAAATTAGATTGATTAAATTATTAATCATTATTTTGTCGATATTGAAATTGTTCATGTTATTCATGTTTATTTATTGATTATTTAATTGTTAAAAAAAAATGTGTATAAATTAGCAAGTAGGGCAATCGTGTCCCTTGGGTGAGAGACCCTAAAGCTAGCAAGTAGGGCAATCGTGTCCCTTGGGTGAAAGACCCTAGAACCCACTGGATCCTTTGGAGTCTCCTTTGTGTACGGCGTATGAGTACATTGTGTGCGTGGACATACGTCAGAGGTACAACTGGAGCAGTAGTCTGACCAGCTAATGTGTAAATGGGTCCCTCACCATGAGGTACCAGTGCGTGGGCGTTAATGCAACGTGACCATCCACTTGGGTACGGTGTTGTAAGAAATAATTTAAATGTTACAAGTATTCATGGAAATATCACATGCATCGCATTTTTTTCAATTCTGTTGTCAAATTTCATTATCGGTATTTTATTTTTCCTTCATTGTTATAAAAGTAATATTATCTGAACATATTGAATTTTGGGTAAGAAATGACCCTACTGGGCTGTTATGCTCATCCTACTAAAATAAAATGTACAGGTGAAGAGCTGGAATACTACGAGCAGGCGGGCCTCTACTATTAATGTTATTTTCTAGAAAATTTGTTTAGTTTAATTCAATTCAGTTTTCTTTTGTTAATTAGGTTTAGTTTATATTTAAATTTCGATGTAGAAATGAAAACTATCAAAGAGTTGAGTTTAATAAATATTCAGTTGTATTTCCTTTTAGATTATGTTGAATATTGGTTGAATCAGCTAGAATGTAATAAATGTCATCATATCATAATTCACACCTTGGGATTCGGGTCCTGAATACCTTATTTAGGTACCCGAATTTCGGGGCGTGACAGTTTGGTATCAAAGCCAGGTTAGATTAAAAATTGTGGACCTAGGGTTGTCTTTAGAATTAGTGAACCAAACATAAATCTTTTTGCTTTTATGATAGGAAAAATTGAAATATAAATTTAGGGATCATTGTATTATATTGACATCATATATAATCTTATTTAGACTTGACATTGAACTAATAACCCAAATCTGGACTTTAAGAAATTTTTAAGAATTTTTAGCATACTACGTAAATTGGACAGCAATAGTAAGCAGAAAACACCTAACTTGTAAAAGTCATAACTAATTAATTAAAACTCCTTTTAAGTTGATTCAAAATCTCAGTCGTAGGTTAACAAGTGTAGTTTCAGTAAAAAATAATTAAAAAATATAAATATAGGTTTATCCTTTACCAAGATTAAGTTATGTGTATACTAGTCAGAAATCGTTTGTTTCTGGACAGACCTAATTATCCGAATTTTAGAAAAAAATTTAGACCTTGTATTAGGCTGAAATTTTACAGAATTATAGTAACTCATATATGTATCCTCATAAAAATTTTAGATCAATTTAACACTTATAAGTATCAGAAACATTAGCGAGAATAGTATCCTAAGAATCTGAATTTTCTGCACTACAACTTTGATACATGTCACTGCCTGAATTCTCTTAATCTTCATATGTTATTCTTTTAGATCATCAAATATTCTTGCAATTCAATAAATTTTTCATGCTTTATAGACCTTAAGTAGTATGCACTCCATTAATGATATTAGAATTCAATTTAGTTATTACAACCTACCTTGGTTGTTATACATTAAGCTTACATGTTTAAATTAATCATAGATTATGGCGGATCAAAACATAGACGTCGGAGCCACATCAGGAGCTCCTGGTCCTGATACCACTGAAAACGGGTCACTTATGGGTGGAATTCTTAGGGCCATAAGTGATCTTACGGCTCTTGTGGGCTATCAGATAAGACAGACTCAAGCGGAAGGACAAGCTCAAGCGCAAGGTCAAACCCAAACTGTTCACGTAGCTAATGTAGGGATAGGAACTTTATTGGAAAGGTTTAAAAGACAAAGGCCGCCTGTATTTAAGGGTGGACCTGACCTATCTGAGGCCGAGGTGTGGAAGAAACAGATTGATAAGATATTCACAGTTATGAAGTGTGATGAATACCAGAAAGCAGAATTGGCTATTTACATGCTAGAAGGGGAGGCGGATCATTGGTGGGACTCGGTTGTTAGGATGAACCCGAGTGTTGAAGTCTGGACCTGGGCCCAGTTTTGTGAGAAGTTTGATGATAAATATTTTCCCTTGTATGTGAAAAATCAAAAGGCAGGAGAATTTATGAAATTGGAGCAAGGTGATATGACGGTGCGTCAGTATGATGCTAAGTTTACGGAGCTATCGCGATTTGCAACTTTTCTGGTGTCTGATGAAACCCGTAAGGCACAAAAATTTGAGGAGGGTCTGAGAGCATCTATTCGTAGCCGATTAGCCCCTTTCGTACAGAAGACCTATGCCGAAGTGTTGGAGCGTGCCCTAGCAGTGGAGAAAGACATCAACGAATATTGGAAGAATCGTGATCAGAGGAAGGACGTAAAGAGTGGTGCTAGAACTGCTACACATATATCTACGGCCCAGCATGATGCAGCTAAGAGACAGAGAACAACATCGACATCGATGGCCAGACCGACGACAGCACTTCCTGCACCACGATTTTCAGGATTTTGTTATAATTGTGGACTCGAGGGCCACACTTCTCGTTTTTGTTCCAGACCACAACGTACTCAATATCCACAAAGGGCAGGACCTTCACATCAGTCTTTCAGGCCTCCCCAGCAACATGCGCCGCCGTTTATGTCACAGCGACCTCCATTACATCCTTCCGCATCACAGCCTTCCCCGAGACCACCTCAGCCATATCCACAGAGGCCACTACAGTCATACTCGAGGCCACCACAGCAAGGACCTTCATCGGTATATCAGAGACCACCTCAGCAGCCGCCGCCACAGGTTAAACCTCAGCAGTACCAGCAGTCGAGGCATGGAGTTCAGGCACCACGACCACAAGCTCAAGGCCGAGTCTACGCCCTAGTACAGTCAGGAGATGACACAGTGCAGCCGTACGAGAACTTGGCGCAACAATACGAAGGGTCAATTCAAAGTTATGATGTTCCAGCACAGTTTGAGGATGGAGCGACTCAGACTTATGATGATGCCGCACCCTTATATGAGGATCCAGCACCGCCAACAGATGACATTATTCAGCCTGACATCGAGGCTAGCAGTGATGTAGTCGAAGGTACCATCGTCATTTATTCATCCTTAGCTAGAGCGTTATTTGACTCTGGAGCATCGCATTCATTTATTTCTTACTGCCTTTTATGCTCGATTGGGTTATCTCCTACTCCCTTAGATAAAAAGTTAGCAGTAGCAAACCCCCTTGGTAATTCAGTGGACCTAAGTCAAATTTGTAAATCCTGTCCGATTATGATCGAGAACGTAAATTTACCAGCTAATCTCATAGTTATGCCGATGCGAGAATACGATATTATATTGGGGATGGATTGGTTATCTTTATATCGGGCAAAAATCGATTGTTTTAAGAAGATGGTCATATTAAATATCGATGGGCGAGCACCGTTACAATTCCATGGGACACGAAGGAAGGGAGCACCGATTAGTTTGTCAGCCATCTCGGAAGTTGAACCTCAAGGAGTGGAACAAATTTTGATTGTTAATGAATTTCCAGAAGTATTTCAAGATATTCCTGGATTACCGCCAAGGAGAGATGTAGATTTCACAATCGATCTGGTACCTGGGACTGCACCAATCTCCAGAGCACCATACCGTATGGCACCTGTTGAATTGAGAGAATTAAGGGAGCAACTTCAGCAGCTCCAAGACCAAGGCTTCATTAGGGCTAGTACGTCGCCGTGGGGTGCACCGGTATTATTTGTAAGAAAGAAGGATGGGTCTTTAAGGCTATGCATCGATTACCGTCAACTTAATAAAGCGACTATCAAGAACAAGTACCCGCTGCCGAGGATAAATGATTTATTCGATCAGTTGAAGGGAGCAAAATATTTTTCAAAGATAGACCTACGGTCTGGATATCATCAGTTGAGGATTAGAGATGAAGATGTACCTAAGACTGCCTTTAGGACTCGGTACGGCCATTATGAATTTCTAGTGATGCCCTTCGGACTAACGAATGCTCCAGCAGTATTTATGGATCTCATGAACAGGGTCTTTAAAATATTTAGACCGATTCGTGATAGTGTTCATAGATGATATTTTAATTTACTCCAAGACGCAAGAAGATCATGCTGAACACCTTCGAATAGCCCTTCAGACTCTAAAGGACAATCAGTTGTATGCCAAAGCTTCAAAATGTGACTTTTGGAGGAATGAAGTAAAGTTTTTGGGGCACGTGATATCGGAAAAAGGAGTGTCGGTAGATCCATCGAAAGTCGAAGCAGTGTTAAATTGGGAGCAACCCACCAATGTGACAGAAGTGCGCAGTTTTCTCGGATTAGCTGGTTATTATAGAAGATTCATTGAGGGATTCTCTAAATTAGCAAGGCCGTTGACTAACTTGACTAAGAAGGGCACTTCTTTTAAATGGAATGAAAATTGCGAGCAGGCTTTCTCTGAATTGAAGAAGCGATTAACGGAAGCCCCAGTGCTTTCCTTACCAGCAGAAGGGGAAAGATTTGTAGTATATACTGATGCATCTTATCAAGGGTTGGGATGCGTGCTGATGCAAAGCGGTAAAGCAATAGCATTCGCGTCAAGGCAGTTGAAACCTCATGAGCAGAATTATCCCACTCACGACTTAGAGCTTGCAGCTGTAGTGTTTGCCTTAAAAATTTGGAGGCATTATCTTTATGGTGAGCAGTTTGAACTGTATTCGGATCACAAGAGTTTAAAGTATCTTTTTGATCAAAAGGACTTAAATATGCGGCAGAGGAGATGGATGGAATTCTTGAAGGATTATCATTTCGACATCTGCTATCATCCAGGTAAGGCGAACGTCGTAGCCGACGCGTTAAGCAGGAAGACGCGCAAGCTGGTGGCGAGCTTAATGATTAAAGAATGGGAGATGCTTGATATAGTTAAAGATTTTGAAGTTAGACTTCGTATCGATGAACCTCGGGCTTATATCAGTAATTTAGTGGTGCAACCCACTCTGGTAAGAAATTTCTTAATTATCCATTTAGATTATCCTTTAATTCGTATATAGGCTGTAGTGTATTTAGTTTAGAATTTTCTTTTCTAGGTGCGACGAATAATAGAAGCGCAGA
Source organism: Magnolia officinalis (assembly GCA_021015155.1). NCBI lineage: Eukaryota > Viridiplantae > Streptophyta > Magnoliopsida > Magnoliales > Magnoliaceae > Magnolia > Magnolia officinalis. The sequence continues at coordinate 62,123,042 of JAJHSJ010000015.1, read as the reverse complement.
AGAATGATGCATGGTTACAAGAGAAAATAACGGAAGAAGCGGGAAAGGACGACTCGGAGTGGCGAGTAAGCTCTGATGGTGGGGTCAGATTTCAAGGGAGGTTATGTGTTCCAGACATATCTGAATTGAAGCAAGAAGTCTTAAATGAGGCGCACCGCACAAAATTCACCATCCACCCAGGAGGAACTAAGATGTACCGTGATGTACGACGTCAATATTGGTGGAGTAATATGAAGAGGGAGATAGCCAGCTACGTTGCAAGGTGTCTTACTTGTCAGCAGGTTAAAGTGGAGCATCAGAAGCCGTCGGGACTTTTACAACCATTACCGGTCACAGAGTGGAAATGGGAGCATATATCGATGGATTTTATTGTCGGACTACCGAAAACAAGCCGTCATCATGACGCGATATGGGTGATCGTGGATCGGCTAACAAAGTCAGCACACTTTCTTCCTATACGTATTTCTTCATCCCTAGATGACTTAAGCAAGCAATATATCAAGGAGATTGTTAGACTTCATGGCATTCCTGTGTCCATTGTATCCGATCGAGACCCCAGGTTTACATCACGCTTTTGGATGAGTCTTCAGAAGGCATTGGGAACGACGCTAAACTACAGCACGGCTTTTCATCCGCAGACTGACGGACAAACGGAGCGGGTAAATCAAATCCTAGAAGACATGCTTCGCAGCTGCATTCTTGACTTCAAGGGAAATTGGGACGACCACCTCTATTTAATAGAATTCGCCTACAACAATAGTTTCCAGTCTAGTATTGGCATGGCGCCATTCGAAGCTTTATACGGAAGACCCTGCAGATCACCAAGTTGTTGGACCGAAGTGGGGGAAAGAACATTGTTGGGACCGGAACTAGTGCAAGAGACATCCGAGAAGATCGGCGTCATCAAAGAACGTCTACGTACCGCTCAGAGTCGCCAGAAGAGCTACGCCGACAATCGTCGAAAGAACTTGGAGTTCGCCATAGGAGATCATGTGTTCCTGAAGGTATCCCCGATGAAAGGAGTTATGCGATTTGGAAAGAAAGGAAAATTGGCACCACGCTACATTGGACCATTCGAGATCTTGCAGAGAGTAGGCCTCGTAGCCTACAGACTAGCCTTACCTCCTCAACTTTTTGGTGTCCACGACGTATTTCATGTATCTATGCTTCGGAAATACGAGAGAGATGCATCACATATCATTGACTGGGAGCCGCTGGAAATTCGGGAGGACGTTTCATACATAGAGCAACCGATCCGCATCCTCGACAGGAAGGAGCAAGTACTTCGAACAAGATCGATACCACTCGTGAAGGTTCAGTGGGGGCATCATGGCGAGGACGAAGCTTCATGGGAGCGAGAGGATGACATCCGAGAGAAGTACCCTCATCTCTTCATATGATAGGTATGTTAAATTTCGGGGACGAAATTTTTATTAAGGGGGGTAGAATGTAACAACCCATTTTTTTAGGGGAAGTAACTCCACCGTCCGCTTCTGTGTGGCCCACCTGAGTTTTGGATCAGCTTCATTTTTGGCCTTACGTCTTCTTTTGGCCAGGCCAAGATGATGGACGGAGTAGATTATACTATTACTAGTGGGACCTACCAGATCTAAAGAAATAAAAATAAAATAAGTTATACCTTTCGCACGCCGACTAAACCACATTCTCCGTTCTCCTTCCTTTTCGTACGGTAATGGGCGCCGAAACCTCCCACTAAACGAAACCGCCCATAATCCATACCTCCATTTTCATTTCGCATCCGTTTATAAAAAAAAAAAAAAAAAAAAAGAGAGGGAGAGAGAAGAGAAAGAAAGAATCGAAGGAATTAATCAAAAAAAATATAGAGAGAGAGAGAGAGCTCTGTAGATCAAGAGAAAGATTAAAGCGGGGCCGGTCATCAGATTTTTTTTAAAAGGTAGGTGATCTTATCCTGAAATTTATTATTTTCAGCTATTTAATTATGTTTATTTAATCCAGCATTTTTATAAGAATAATGTTTTTGATTATTATGTATGGAATTCTATTTATTTAGGAATTTCTATATTTCTGATATTTAATATAATTTTTTTTTAAAATTAAAATAAAAATAAATAAAAATTTATCTAAAGTTATAATTTAATTTATAAAAATATTTTATGTTATCATATGCCACAATACAATTTTAAGTGCCTGTGTTTCAATTGTCATACTCTGCCAGAGTATCGAATAACTCCTCATGAGAAGTCAGAGGATGCACCGTGAGAAATTACTTTAATGGAGAAAGTTTCTAGTCCATCAAGCTGGACCGTAAGTTACGGTCCACCCACCAATAGATTTATGACATAGTAAGTTCATACAAAATCCAACCCTTCCAATACATCTAAAACAACATGAAGATCTCTTATATGAAAAATTATTCCTATATACTAGTCAGGATATCCTCAAAAATAGAAAATAAGTTATAACTGTTGATAAATAGTATTATCCATTAATGAGTGAATGTATAGATATATATATATTTTTTTGTAAGTGATCCTAATTGTTTAATAAACTTAACAAATGGGTTAGATTTTTCATATATATTAAAGGTTAGAAGTTATTTAATTGATGGACTGTAATGTTTCAAATCTATTGTACTGGAGATCTTCTTATTTTAAAGGGACTCTGTTAGTACGAGATATGCCAGTATGACTACAATCTTACTCGTCGCTACATGCGGAACATAACACACGTGTGTAAGTCTGAAAATCTACTATGTAATCCACATCTTTGACGTGCCCAAATAGAAAAAATAAAATAAAATAATATATATATAATAATATTAAATAAAAAGAGCACAGTCTGTCTATTTTTCTTAGGCACCATGAATGAATGAAAGTTAACAATGTTCTTATTCAACTTACAAGTATGGTCCACCTAATTAGTTTAACTGTCAAATTTTCAGAAAAGTGAACATAGAAAATATGACCTCTCAGATGAACGGAATAGATTTCACACACGTGGCTCGTGTGGCACATGACACACAAGTAGGATTCAAATCCTACTTGCGCGAGTAGCTTTCTCATTTTTTTTATGAAGAAATGAATGGTGGGGCATTAGAGTTGCTGTATGAATTCTAGAAATGAACCAACAGCTTTGGATTATGCAAAGGGTCATAACCCCTTAGATTCTGTAGTGTAAAGATTCACATATACCTGCATTTTTAAATTATTAATTTGGGAGACACCAAATACTTAGTTTGTTGTATGGATTTATTTCCACACTCTGCCTCCTTATTAAATAACACTATCATGATAGTCTACTGCCATTCTTAATATGGTGGTGACTCCTCAACCGTCCATCATGAAATGCTTGTACGTAAAATTGATCGTCCAAATTGATGAACCAACTTTTAATGGTGGACCACAAAAAAAATAAATAAATAAATAAATAATAAATAATTTGAGCTGAGAATGTGAAATAACTATGATTTTAGTAGGCCCCATCTACTCAATGTGAGATTTATTGCTCAAGGGTGGAGCTCATGTAGAACCTGATATTTTAACAAATTATGCACCTTGTTCAGTACTTGCATTATAGTTTAGAAATTAGATTGATTAAATTATTAATCATTATTTTGTCGATATTGAAATTGTTCATGTTATTCATGTTTATTTATTGATTATTTAATTGTTAAAAAAAAATGTGTATAAATTAGCAAGTAGGGCAATCGTGTCCCTTGGGTGAGAGACCCTAAAGCTAGCAAGTAGGGCAATCGTGTCCCTTGGGTGAAAGACCCTAGAACCCACTGGATCCTTTGGAGTCTCCTTTGTGTACGGCGTATGAGTACAATTGTGTGCGTGGACATACGTCAGAGGTACAACTGGAGCAGTAGTCTGACCAGCTAATGTGTAAATGGGTCCCTCACCATGAGGTACCGGTCCAGTGTGGGCGTTAATGCAACGTGACCATCCACTTGGGTACGGTGTTGTAAGAAATAATTTAAATGTTACAAGTATTCATGGAAATATCACATGCATCGCATTTTTTTCAATTCTGTTGTCAAATTTCATTATCGGTATTTTATTTTTCCTTCATTGTTATAAAAGTAATATTATCTGAACATATTGAATTTTGGGTAAGAAATGACCCTACTGGGCTGTTATGCTCATCCTACTAAAATAAAATGTACAGGTGAAGAGCTGGAATACTACGAGCAGGCGGGCCTCTACTATTAATGTTATTTTCTAGAAAATTTGTTTAGTTTAATTCAATTCAGTTTTCTTTTGTTAATAGGTTTAGTTTATATTTAAATTTCGATGTAGAAATGAACAACTATCAAAGAGTTGAGTTTAATAAATATTCAGTTGTATTTCCTTTTAGATTATGTTGAATATTGGTTGAATCAGCTAGAATGTAATAAATGTCATCATATCATAATTCACACCTTGGGATTCGGGTCCTGAATACCTTGTTTAGGTATCCGAATTTCGGGGCGTGACAGTATACGGTAATGATCTTTTGGGTAATGGAATCCCAACGTTCAGCAAATTCATGAAAGAGAGAGATAAATGGTTCGAATTACAAGTTATGATATAGCCATCTATTTTCCACTAAATTGTCACACGTGTAGAATATCCAGTCCGTACAAAAGCTGAGCCGCATCATGATCCATTGATAGGGAAATCAGGCCGATCTGATCATTGGCAGGCCCTACCAGTACATTGAATCATATCATAAGCTATGATATAGCCATCAAATGGATGATCAGGATTGCTTGATCATTGTAGTGTTCAACAATTTAGATGGTTTGGATAGCTATATGATTGCACGTGTGAGGAGGATGAACACTCGTTCGATGTGGCCGTGACTTTGGGGCCCACCTTTGTGTGTGTGTGTGTTGTATATCCACGTTGTTCATCTGTTTTTGCCAGCTCAATTTAGGGAAGGAGCCTAAAAATGAAGCAGATCCAGATATTAGGTGGACCACACCACAAAAAACAGTGGTGATTTAATGGTGGGCGTTAAATCACCACGGTGGGAAGGAAAAACATAAATATCACCTTGATCCAGAACATTTGTGGCCCAGCAAGTTTATAATGGTGGGCGTTAAATCACCAATGTTTCATGTGGTATGGTCCACCTGAGGTTTTCATGTGCCTCATTTTTTGGTCACAACTAAAAAAACGGAAGAGAAGTACGGATAAAACACACATCATGGTAGGACCTACAAAGCTTTTCAAGAACATACATACGGCACTGGAGGGTCCGTATCGAGACCGACAAGCTGGGTGTTGGGATTTGTGCTATGGAATCATATAGATATGGATCTATGATAGCAATCCAAGAGCATCAAGTAATTACAAGAGAACACAAAAATTTAACGTAGAAAATCCTTTTGGAAAAAAACTACGGCACAAAGTGACAGAAATCTACTATGAGAGTATAAATGACAAATAAAAAATGACTTATCCGATTCAAACAACCTCGAATCTCACCCTTGCTACACCCTTTAGAAACCCAAAAATCCTTTTAGGAACTCTTGGAACCCCTTTAGAAAGCTTTAGCATCCCTGAGAATGGTCCTAGGGACTCCTATTTATAGATGGGAAAACCCCACTTACGCACATCTGATTATTTGCCTTCAAGTGCAGAGGTTCGTAAGTAGTATCCCGTGAATACATGGTCCATCCCACAGGGAGATGAATTGTGAGAATGAAAAAGTCAAATGCAAAACAAGCTAAGTAATAAAAACTAAACCGATGATTTGATTTTAGGATTTTTGAATTGTTGTAATTCAACTGAATAGAATAACACCCAAGCTTCAAAGTTCCACACATAGGTTAATGTTCCAAAATTATAATGACTTGGATAACACAACTAGGATCTGAGCACTATGGTAAGCCTAATCGAAAAATAAAACAGTTTAAATATTTTAATAAGTGATATAAAATATTAGAAAATCATGAATTTGTGTCATTGATATATATTCTCAAGCGTCAGTGATTTTAAGAATTCAATATCAATGAGATAATAAAAATCAAAGAAATATAACAGGTTGAGAACCTCTCATATCTAGAAAATCTGATTGATCTAAGATAAGTCTATCCATCAATTTGGATCTCATATGATGGAAACATATGGATATAACAAGAGGATAAAAAACGAAACCTAAATAATAGATAACATGCGTACACCATTCTTCTCATCATTAAAGCAATCAATCATCATAATCTTAAATAATTATTAAACCCATGTGCTTCCCTTCTAGTTTGGGCTAGAGAGAACATAGAAAAACATAAATAGAATAGAGAAAGAAAGCAACAAGAAAGAAATAAATATAGATAAAAAAGATCTAAAAGGAAAAAAACAACTTATAAAATTAAAAACCCTTTAAAAATCTTAAATATTGCTCTTGAATGCTTTTAATAATGCTTAGGAATGACCTAGAAATCCCTATTTATAATTAAGAAATTGCGATTTTCGTATAAAGTTGAAAAACCTTAGAAACCACCTCAACTATACGTAGTTTTTCAAAATAGACTTCTCACTGAACAGTTTGTTTAAAATAGATTTACTGCTGCGCAGTTTTTCAAAATAGACCCCAGAGCTTTAGAATATACTTTTTCAGGACGATTTCAAGATTCTTCACTTCAAATCTTCAATTTTCTTCATTTTTCACTTGGTTTTCTTGGATCTTTAGCATGTGAATTCTTCAATCTTGGTTTCCTAAGATCCATCCCTTGCCTTGGTGATTTTTTAACATCAAATTCATACTTTTAACACCCCTTTTCAATCCAAGTACTTAAATTCACCTTGCAACACATACATGAGTAAAATAGAATATCAAGCAGATTCATGTTCATAAAATCAAGATGTAAATGGGAAAAATTATGCAATATTTGAGTCTCAACAACCTCCCTAGAAACCGCCTCAAATTTACGCAGTCCGCGCACAAACCGCGCACCATTTGTATAACCCTCGACTAGTCGAGTCAGGTCTTCGACTGGTCGAGCTTATCCCTCAACTAATCGAGCGTCCCGAAAATCCAAAATACATCGTTGCTGGATTTCGAGTCGAACCACTTGTTGAGATCTGTGCTGCAGAATCACACAGATATGGATATAGGATAGCAATCCAAGAGCACCAAGCAATCACAAGAGAACATAAAAATTTAACATGGAAAACCTTTTCGGAAAAAAAACCCACGGCACAAAGTGATAGAAATTTACTATAAAAGTATAAATTATAAAGAGGAACCATTGCATGTAAAAATCTTTTCTTAAAAAAAATAAAATAAAAAATCAAACAACTCCATAAAGTAGCTTGAAAGAAGATGGATTGTGTGGATTTTTTGTGCCTTTGTGGCCCACCCAAAAAGTGTATACGGTAACGATCTTTTGGGCAATGGAATCCCAACGGTCAGCAAATTCATGAAAGAGACAGATAAATGGCTCGTATCACAAGTTATGATATAGCCATCTATTTCCCACTAAAGTGTCACACGTGTAGAATATCCAGTCCGTACAAAAGCTGAGCCGCATCATGATCCATTTATAGGGAAATCAGGCCGATCTGATCATTGGCAGGCCGTACCAGTACATTGAATCATATCATAAGTTGTGATATAGCCATCAAATGGATGATCAGGATTTCTTGATCATTGTAGTGTTCGAAATGTGGTCTATCCACAGTGTGCCCCACAATTTAGATTATTTGGATAGCTACATGATTGCACGTGTGAGGAGAATTAACACCCATTCGATGTGGCTGTGACATTTGGTTTTTAATTTTGATTCTTGGTGCTTTTGATTCGTGACGGTGAGTGCATATATTGAATTGAGTTATGAATAATTGAATTGCACAAAAAATCAATTAAAAGGAGCTATTTTTTGAAATAGCTGGCTTTTGGTAGAGTCTACTTAATTGACTTGAAGAAATCGGTTGGTTTCATGTATGTGGGTCCATGTGTCATCATCAAAACTAGTAATGTTTCATATGTATGCATGCAGGAGCAATTGTGGTAGTAGTTTGCAGATCGAAAAAGGTTAAGAGTCATCTAGTGAAGGAGATATAAGGCATCCCTCATCCATGTTGGGACTCTCCCTGTTTGTTTTTTTTTTTTTTTTTTTTTTTTCTTTTTTTACACACGCACGCACACCACCACATACTCACGCCATAGTGGGATTTCACCACCTATGGGTACTCGAACCCTCAACCAAGTGTTGAAACTCCTAAGAATCTACCACCGGAGTAAAAATAAGGACCCGATCCATGTTGTGACTCACTGCCAAGCCTTCTTGTTTTTCTTGCTCTGGTGATAGACTCTTAAGAGTTTCAACACTTGGTCAAGGGTTCGAGTATCCATAAGTGGTGAAATCCCACTACAGCTGTGAGTGTGTAGGTGTGTGTGTGTGCGTGTGTTTTTTTTTTTAAAGCCTTCTTGTTTTTCTTCTTTCTTTACAACCTCTGGCTAGAACTTGTGAAACTAAACTGAATCTTGCGTTGACCCAGTCATAGAATCGGGATATCACGAAATTTGGTTTGTGTGCTATGGTGTATTTCTGACTCTTTCTTTTTTATTTTATTTTTTTAAGGACGTTTGAAAACTACTTGTTCAACATTTTGAATCCACGGCCAATGTCTAAGTTATATATAGGGTGTCTTAGTTAAAATGCTGATATTTGTTTCAGATCAAGCTGATATTTGTTTTCAACAGGTTGGATAACAAATAAACATTATAGAAACATTACAGTAAGCCTTAGGAAGTTTTTAATGGTGGGGCATTCAATCGCCAGTGTTTCCTATATTGTGATCCACTAGAGATCTGGATATGCTTCACTTTTGGATCGTGGCCTAAAATAATTTGGAAGAATGGACGGACGATGTGAATGTAGAATACATACATCAAGTTGGGTCCCACGATAAGGGTTGCATCGTCTTGGGTGAGGTCGGGGCGCACCTAATCCATTTCCAGCTCTGATAAGGTACGGCGCCTAGCACCACAATGTCACTGTTACCACAGACTTGAAGCTATGATTTCCTGCATTCTTGATCCTAAACTTAACCATCTAATAAATGGGCATCTTCTCACTTATCAAGAGTTGTTTCTAATTTTTGTCCGTAGTGTTCATTCACATGCCACCAAATAAATGCCTATAACTAGGTCAACTTGGACCATGACCCAATCAATATTTTGAGGCATGAAATGACAAACTGAACAGTTTCGATCTAATATGTAACAACCATTTTGATATGTTTCATTGGGCTTTTTGCTACTATACACCTTAGTGGTCGTTTGGATGATGGTAAAGTCCTTAAGTTGTAAAGGGATTATAGGTAACCACCCAGTCAATTTAGTGTGTACATGCTTTAATGCTATCTCCAAGCCTATAAAATATAAAATCAAGTCCTCAAGTGATTTGTTGATTTTAGAAGGCTCATTGCCTAAGCTTTATGGTATGAATACCTACCTTATTCATTGTAAACACTTTACAACTAGCTAAACATACCATCTGTTTACTTGTAAATAGTTTACCACTTAAAAAAGTAAAAAAGAATAACATGTAAATTGATTACACCTGAAACTCTTTTCGAGCATAATGTGTTTATAATTAAAAAAATTACAGGCATCCAAACGGCCCCTTAGGTTTCATGGTGGCACTCAAATAACATCACTTTTCAAAACATTATTATTTTATATGCCCGTGCACTAACTCCATTTTTCCTATACGAAATTGCCCTTGGATACCTTTTTCAAATCTCTATGCAATGGTACCTTCTCTTTAAAAAAAAAAAAAACGCTTCTATCTATGCATATTTTTTATTTTTCTATTAACGTTTTTCAAATTCTTATGATCCCATGCTTGTTGGATAGATAATTTGACAAAAATTCAAATGGATTTTGAATAATCTCATTTGGACTCTATTTGCCTGTTCGAAAGTGGACTCAAAGTCATCACGTTCGCTCTTATTTGTAGCCACACACGATCTCCCAAAAATTATCATAACTCCCTCGTTATAAGTTAGATTGATTTGATTTTGCGATAGTTGGAAAGATAATTCGATAAACTTTCAGACGAATTTAGAATAATCTCATTCGAATACTATTTAACCGGTAAAAAGTGAGCCTAAAGTTTATGACATTGTTAAGTCGTGTTCGTTCTCATTTCTAGCATCAAGCAACCCACGTAAATGATCATAACTCTCTCATTTTTTTAAAATATATTTTTTCTTTTATTTTATCCGTTTGTTGGCAAGAAAGAAGAAAACCCCTTGTGTTTGAGGGAGTGGATTGGATGCGGCCCTAACTTCAACCAAGGTGATATGCCTCTTATTATGGGGCCCACTTTGATGTAGCTGTTTTATATCCACGCCGTTCATCTGTTTTTCTACATCATTTTAAGCTATACGCTTTAAAACGAAGTATATTCAAATCTTATGCTGACCATACTATAAAAAATAGTGGAGATTGAACATCCAAAACAGGGCTGCAAATATGCAATCTTCCACTGAAACTAGGGCTTTCAATGGGTCGGGTAGCACAACTGGCCTTCGGGCTTGGCCGTATTGGGCCGGGTTTGGAATAGTGTATCAGGCTTGACAGTCGGGCTCGCGCTTAAATCAGGAGGTTGATTGTAAATTAGGCCAAACTCGGGCTTATCACGTCAAAAGCCCATAAACCCAGCCCGGCCTGATAGGCCTTTTATAAACCGAAATTTCCTCATTTTCTTATTTCTCTCTCATGAAGCACACCAAAATATCATTTATCCGTAGATATATTCAGGGATCGGACTTGGGTCGGGCTCTGTATAACTGTCTCGGGCCGGATCGGGCTTGACTATTTCATCCCACATTGTGCCCGTACTGGATTTGGGCTTAGGTTAAGATTGCAGGCCGAGCTTGGACAAAGTTCGACCCGGTCCTAACCCAGCCCATTGATAGCCCTAATTGGAACCGATTTGATCACCTAATGAACGGTCCTGATCTCAGGGGATGGTTCATATGGGTCATTTTTAAAGCTTTGCGTGTAGGCATGCATTCTTGTTGAATTTCTTTCCAGTGCAGCGCACCACAAAAATAGGTATATGATACATGTCATCTATCTTTGAGGGCACACGCATCTCAATTCAGACAAGAGGAGTCATATTTTGGAAATCAAGACCATTGGTCTCTTGATACCTGCCATGGATGGAGGATTTCCAAAATTCCATAGCCTTGACGAGCAAAACACCAATATTTAATGTGGACTGTCCTCATTTTCTCTTCTTGGCCGTCTATCAGAAAGTAAAGATTGACATTTTTAACCTGCACCTATCGATAAAATATTTCGTTCATACTCCATCCTTGATGGAAGCCAAGAGATCGGTGGTCTGGATTACAGAACCATGGGCCTACTCATCGGAACGGGAAATGCTTGTATATCATGAGTAAGGATCCTCTGTTTGAGTCAACCATGACTTTTTTGCTTTTGTCGTTGGTCCATGGTAGGGAAGCAGTATTAAATGCGTGTTTGCAACAATCGCGATTTTCCAACGGATTGCGTACCGAGTAACTCAGTACCTTTGGCGTACTGAATAAACTCCGTGGGGTCTATCGTTATTTATTTCTTTTATCTACTTCGTTTATTCATGTTAATAGATAATTTTAGAGCTTGAGACCAAAATGTAAGCATATCCAAAGGTCAAGTGGACCACGCCACAAGAAACAGTGTGATTGAACTTCTACCATTGAAAAATTCTTAGAGGCCACCGAAGTTTAAGATCAAGCTGATGTTTGTTCTTTCTCTTCATCCATTTCTTTGTGATCTTATGAATAAGTTGGATGACAAATAAACATTACTGTGGACCCTAGGTAGGTTTCAACGGTGGAAATCATTATTCCCTACTGTTTCCTTTGGCATAGTCCACTTGAGCTTTGGATTTACTTAAACTTTGGTATTAACCCCTAAAATTATTAGGAAAAATGGATGGACGGTGTGGATAAACCATATACATTCACAGTGGGCCCAACTGAGTTTACTCATTACGATAAGAGCGTACTGAGTAACTCAGTACGTAATCCGATTTCCTAAATAGATTGATGAGGTTTGTTTTGCCTCTGTAGCGACTCAAGATCCATCGTATGACGCCAACCAATGGGGTCCACCTGATATGCTTTAATAATCTGAACAGTCCATATTACCGTTACTGCTATTAATCGTTTAACAAACAATCACTCTTCGTAGATAATCCTAACCTTTGAAGTTTGGAGCTGAACGCAAGCCATTAGACTGTTTCTTTTTCATTGTTTTGAATTCATCCATGCAAGGTGAGCATCAAAATCACCGGTTCAATTTTTTATTTTATTTTATTTTTTTTAAAGGCTAACAACTATATCAGGAATTCTAAAAAATGGACGATTCTGATCATAGTAGCACTCAACATGTGGGCCCAATGTGCTGCGTCAGACACTGGACATTAGTCGCGACGGAGATAAAACGAACTCTATAGAATTTTCGGCACCTTTTCAGAAGCGGAATAGGTGCGGCCCCAGCCGCACCAAGACGTCTTGGTGCGGCTGTTACCGTAGGCCCACCTTAATGTATGTATCATATATGCATGCCGTCCTTATGTTTTTCCGGATGATTTTAGGACATGAGCCTCAAAAGTGAAACAGATAAAAATCTCAGGTAGACCATACCATAGGAAAAAAATGGTCGGTTATCATTAAAAACTGCTTATAAGCCCCCAAAGTAAAACTGATCGTAGGGACCAAAAGTTTTCGATCAAGCTGATATTTACTTATTTTTCCCTTCATCTAGTGTTTTGGTCCTTATCAACAGGTTGGATAGCAAATAAACATTACGTTGAGCCCTGGGAAGTTTTTAATGGTGGACCGTTCAATCATGTTTCTATGTTGTTGTCAACAAGATATTTTGTTTCATTTTTCGGATGTACTAAAATGATCTAGAAAAACGGATGGACGGTGTGGATTTAGAATACATGCATCAAGATGGGCCCACGGTAAGGGCAGGCACTGTCTTGGGTGAGGTCGAGGCTGCACCTAATCCGCTGCCAGTGACTGGAGGTTTCCGTAGCAAAGACGACCTTCTCTCTCTCTCCCTCTCTCTCTGCAGCAAAGACGACCTTCTCCACCTTCTCTCTACCCCCGAAATCCCTCTCTCCGAAATTCCTATAATGCCCATGGCTTTTAGGTTATTTTCATCCCGTCTCCGCTCCCGTCTTCACCACTCCCTCGCTCATCCCGTCTCCATCCACCGTCCATCTCCTCCAATCCGCTCCCATCTCCAATCTCAGCCGTCAATACCGTCTCCCTCCCGCCATCTCTTTCCAATCCCCACCAATCAATCCCCCTTCTTCTCCACCATCACCTCATCACAGCTCCGCGCCCTATCGACCCTCCGTCGCCCCCCAATACGTTCATCCCGCACCGTCGATATCGGCGCCCGGGCCCGCCAGCTCCAGAATCGACGGCTGTGGACCTACGCCCTGACCTTCAGCTGCGTGGCCGGCTTCATCATCATCGTCCTCAGCAACTTTCAAGATCAGATGGTCTTCTACGTTACGCCGACCGATGCCCTTGAGAAATTCGCCGCTAACCCTTCGAAGAACCGCTTCCGCCTCGGCGGTCTTGTCCTTGAGGGCAGCGTCGTCCAGCCCGCGTCCTCACCTGAGATGGAATTCATCATCACCGACCTGATCACCGACATCCTCGTGCGGTATGAGGGCTCGCTCCCTGATCTCTTCCGGGAGGGGCATTCTGCCGTCGTTGAAGGGACCATTCGGCCGTTTGATGATGAGGCGGGCCGCCCCCGGGATGGGTTCTTCTCATCGGGGAAGGCCGTGTCGGAGAAGGCACGGAGCGGGGTCTGTTATTTTGCAGCGACGGAAGTGCTTGCTAAGCATGATGAGAAGTACATGCCGAAGGAGGTAGCGGCTGCAATTGAGAGGAATAAGGCCAAGATCGAGGCCAGCGAGTCGGCGGAGGCAGCGAGGATTTGAATTTTGTGATTAAGATTTTTTAATCCTTACATAACATCACTTGGTATTGCCTTAGCCATAGATGGAAATAGATTATATTGCTAGATTTATTTTTTGAGGGGGGACTAACGTAGTTTTAAGCATAGAATTGTATGAGTCGTGGTGAAGTAGAGGCATGATTTTGCATCATTTTGAGGATTTTCCCCATTCTTTTGTTGTTGTAAGCGGCACATTTATCTTGTTTCTCCTCATTTTTGGCCATTGTATCAAGAGACCCACACTACATGGTTGAATAATTTATGTGGTTCTGATATAGATTTGGTTTCTAATTTTGATCTCTTGATTCTTTGATTCGAGACTATGAGTGTATGTGTTGAATTGAGTTATGAATAATTGATATGCACAAAAATGCAGTTGGAGTTATTTTTCTTTCAGTGATTTGAACTTTGACCAGACATGGAATAGTCTACTTAATTGACTTGAAGAAATTGGTTGGTTTCATGTGTGTGTCCATGTGTCATCATCAAAGTTGGTAATGTTATATATATATGCATGTATCATGACATGGTGTAGTAGTGATTGGACCATGGTTACTGTGCATTACATGGTGGGGAGCAGGTCAATTACACCATGGTTACTATGCATGCATGGTGTAGCAGTATTGTAGGAGCAATTGTGGTAGTAGTTTCAGATCAACAAAGGGTTAGAGTCATCTAATGTAGGAGGTTTAGGCATCCCTCATCCATGGTGGGACCTGCTGCCAAGCCTTCCTCTTTTATTTTCATTACAACCTGGCTAGAACTCGTGAAACTAAACTGAGTCTTGCCTTGACCTAGGTCTAGACTTGGGATACCATGGAATTTCTCACCTTGAACTAGAACAGAGCTTGGTTTCCCTGACCCAGTCATTTAGAAAGTAATCAGGTGAGTCTTGAGCTGATCAGATTGGTTTGTGCATCATGGTACATATCTGTCATCAAGAAATGACTTTTGAAAGCCACCATGTTTGGCATTCTGCATCCATGTCAATGTTGGACACTGACCCAAATGTCCAAGTTACATAGGGTGTCTCAGTTAAAAGACTGTTGACTGTAGGGTGGGTAAGACTGTCAGTTAGCAAAGTGGGTGAATCCAATCTACATATGCTGCATATGGCTATGCATACAGCCGTATGGTTGTGTATACTACCTTACACATCAATTGTAGGTGTATCTTAGGCAATTTCTGTTCACATACACCATACAGTATTACAGTGTGGCTCTTGGCATTTAAGTAAATAGTCTCTTAGCTTTGAAAATTATCAATTCCTAAAAAAGAAATGATTGAAGAATTTGGAATATTTAAATAATGTACCGAATAAAAAACATAGAAGTAGTGACCAAAGTCTATGCAACCAACATATGATGATTAAGTTATGGAAACAATACTCTAATGAAGCATGTTCAAGAAGAAGGCCACACGGCAAAAATAAAATAAAACCTAGTGATGTACCCAAGAACAAGAATGAACTCCAAAGGAAAGAGATCATGTGCATGCAACCATATTTTCTATGTACCCGAGGAAGTATATGGATTATTACTTCAGTCTCTGTTCCTCTTTCGATACGAAATACACCATTTGTCAGGGCATGCTCATAAGATCCACATATTCCATTTCCTTTGTCCAATAAATGTCGCACAACTTACATAAAGAGAGCATATTAGTTGAAAATGGCAAAGGAGACCAAGAACTTCGCCGGTTAGAAGTGAGTTGGTACAAGTTGAAGGCTCTAGAAGGACAATGGGAAGGCCCAAAATTACGTGGATGGAGGTAGTAAGAAAAGACTTGATGGCTGATGGTTGTCTAATTGAATGTATGGCCCTTGATAGAGTGGAATGGTGGAATAGGATTCGGATTCATGTAGCTGCCCCAGTGAATTGGGATAGGGTGTAGATGATGATGATGATGATGATGTAGTTCAAAATGAAAAAGGAAGATCTGTTTTCAACACTAAAGAGAAGGACAAATTAGAGTGGTATGACTTAGGAATAAAAGGAAGATGAAAATGAAGGGCCATTTCCATTTTCATTCTTGGACCTTGCAGTGTTCCTTGGATGTGATGTTTTCCTTTCTTCATCTATCTTTTGGTTTCTAACAATCAAACTTGATCAAGCAGGAATCACTGAGAAAAAGTAGGGATATTGGAACATAGTTTAAAAAGTTTTCATATAACCGTCAACATTCCAAACGAATCTAGAAATCATTATAGAAGATGTAATAGAGAAGCATTCTTTTTTCTTTTTTCTTTTTTAATTTTTTATGAACAAAAAAGACTCATTCTAGGGCAGTATGAGGACTAAAAATAAGATAAAAATAGTTGCAGACACCAGCAGACTCACTCAAGAGAGAGTGGTGTATCTTACAATCATTATACATCTAAAGAGAAATTTGAAAGAAAGGGAAAAAAATCTTGTTTGTTCTTTTCACATGCAAATAGGTGTAGGTTATTGGCTAATTCATATAAACAACGTAGGTGCATTGTCAATGCTTTTAGTAGAAAACTAGCACACATAAAGATTGGCTCTCTTGTTTCCTCACCAAGTACAACCCCAACCATCTTTCAGAAAGTGGAAAATATAGGTTTTCACCTTATAGAGCGGTTCACAAGTAACCTTGCATCTCATCTGTGCCCCAACAACAACCAGTATACGCTCATTTGCATAAAGATAGGAAGACCATCAGCTTGCAAGTGGTGAAAGCAAATGTAATAGCATTTGTAAAGACAATTCAAAGAACCATTTATGCTATGTAATTTCTTTCCACCATAGGAAAAAGAAAACCATTCATATATCTCAAAATTCTCCCAAATGATGATCATAATATCTGCACCTCGATTCATTATTATTATTATTATTATTTTATGTCTTATCAAATATAATAATTTCCCCAAGAAACACTAACAACCATGGAAATCCATAGTTCCCACTTGAGAATTTTAATTAAAAAGAAAAAGTGTTGGTGGTGTAAGTCAAACTCACAACTCAACCAAACTGGCTAACAACATTTACCAACCAACAACACACTGTCCTATGTACAAATCTGCATATGTTTATATTCATACTATTTTAAATGACCAAAAGCCCCCTGCTTATGAGCACTGGGAGTGAAAAACCCTGTTTAAGTTCAACAGGGCTTGGTTTTTTGGGTTCGAAAATCCCTATTTAAATTCCTGTACCTAAAAGGCGCTTGCTTTTTTTGGGACAATAATACTGTTTAAATTCCTTTACCTAAAAAGTGCTTGGTTTTCAAGACTATTACAGGCCCTTGTTGTCCACTTTTCTTAGTCAGTTTACATATCTGCCCAGGTGATAGAGAGTGACATGCAAGTGGCCAGCAGAACCTTACCCTCCTGCTGTAAATATAACACCTTTATGTGGGATATGGGCGGTTCATCTGATGGTGCCCACCATTTAATGTAATGTCAATTAGAACTTTGCCAGTTGGATGATCAATCGGGCAAAAGCTTTATGAGAAAATGGATGGTTAAACTTTTAAAAAAAATGGATGGTTACAAAAGATTGTTCAAATATCCATGATCAATAGCCATGTGTAGCCTACCTGATTTCCAGACTATAATTTGTGGGACAGGTCACATACACTGTAGGACCCATGATTGGATGGTTTAGATTGTAATACCTGCAGGTCGCGGGTACTTAGCAGCATCCCATATCAATTAACATGATGGGGGCAAATGTAGACTAAAAATTACCGAATGAATTCATTCTAGTCATAGGCGCTCTTTTTTACCAAACTTGAAGGCTCTTTATTGGTACAGTAATAAGGACAGGGATTCTATTGACCCCATACTTACACAGGCTATTTGCTCTCTCTCTCTCTCTCTCTCTCTCTCTCTCTCTCTCTCTCTCTCTCTCAACCTTGATCAGTAGTTGATTTGAATCATTTGTGAGTGAAATTGTGATACTTCCAACATGGATTAATATAGAGATTGTGATCTAACCTTCTTTTTTTTTTTTTTTAAATTATTTTTTTTTTTTTATTTTTATAATTTAAAATTTTAATATCAGGAATTGGGTCCTAACCCATAGTTTATAAAGTCGAAAAAACTCAAACTAAACAAATCAGATTCCATCAGAAAAAAAAAAGTCAATTTGGTCAAGACTTGGTCAAGACTCGAAAAAAAAGAATTGGGCTCCAACCTCGACAAACAGCTCTGCTCTCCCCTTTCCTTATTGAAGCCTTGGGTTGAATGCTATCTAAAGGGCAAGAAGTGGGGCTGTTCGAAGGTTTTAAGGTGAGCCGGTCGGCTCGTCCGATTTCCCATATCTAGTTTGCAGATAACTCGTTGTTATTTTGCGATGTGTAAGAGGCGAAGGGCAATAACTTGGGCATGGTCGTGAGGTGTTTTGAAGCGGCGTGAGGGCAAAACCTTAACTTAGCTGAATGCATAGTGCTGGGCATTCATATGGAGGATGATGTGATAAGTCGCGTCGCTGATTCCTTTGGGTGCAAGGCAGGGTCCTTTCCCTCATTCTACTTGTGGCTCTCTCTCTGTATAGGAAAGCTGGCGCTATC
This sequence comes from Magnolia officinalis, assembly GCA_021015155.1. Classification (NCBI taxonomy): domain Eukaryota; kingdom Viridiplantae; phylum Streptophyta; class Magnoliopsida; order Magnoliales; family Magnoliaceae; genus Magnolia; species Magnolia officinalis. The sequence continues at coordinate 62,104,532 of JAJHSJ010000015.1, read as the reverse complement.
TCAGCACCTTTTAATGAAGTCTGTTGTTATCTCTCTCTCTAAAAAAACATTAAAAAAACTGGGACTCACTGGGGTCCACTCCTCATCAGTCGAGTCCACGTTGGTTTGAATCGGTCTGAGTTGGTGAGTCATTTAACCATATTGCCAATGTTTAAACAAACCAGCCTATGTAATAGTAGTAAGGAAGATTGAAAGTCCGCAATATCTGACTAATCATCAAAGGAACGGTTTGATTTGTTAACTGTAATGCTACGCATCTCATAGAGATCATCATTTATGCTGCCTGTCTCTTCCTTAGTGATAACCAACACCTTTACAAACTATATTTTGATGTGGCATTTTGCACCCCCACTGCAGAAATAGTCAGCAATCCGGACTGCTATTTCTGAAGCTCTAGGACCTGTTTGGTTACTATTTAATCATGATTTCTTTTCATTTTAAATTAGAGGTGCAGTCCAGTGATACCAGTATCAATAAAGCTTACAGTGGTTCTGGGCTGTTTTCGGGCCCATTAGATGTATTCATGGCATCCAACCCAATCGTCAGATGCATCACCTCCTGCTACTCCTGTGCCCCAAAATCAGACTGGTCCCACAGGGCACAATTGGAGAGGGGGCACCCACCATTGATTTGTGTGGGTGTTCACCTGTGTGTATATGGAATCCAGGTCATTTAGACCTTCATCTGGCCTGGATGAAAGGGTGAGGCGAAAAAATCAGGTGGACTGCAGTGCAATCCAGGGTGCTTGTCCTCTCCAACTGCTTTCCTGTGCTGTCAATACCTGATTCAAGTAATCCACTGTGATTCCGCCGATCTCAAAGAGATTTTTTGGGGATTTTCTTCATTTTTCATATTGACCGTTGAAATGTGTATCGTGCTCTGACGGTGTACGCAATTTCCATGCAGTTCTATTTAACCTGGGATTGTAGGAGCCTTTAGGAAAGAGTATTTTAATCTCTCTTCTTTGGCAGTTCTATTGATTGCAGGTGCTTTGACTTTGGAAATGGGACATGTCCCTTTGGAACTAGTTTCTACAAGGTACTTCGTCTTCCAAACATTTCTTGCTTTTGGTTCATATTTAATTAGTAAGAATCTGCTCCTCTAGGATGCATTTTTGCAACTTGCTTGGAGGGATACCTCTAGCTTACTTTTAAGTTCCATATTCTGCACCTCTAGTTTATTTCTAAGTTCCATATTCTATTGGTGTAGCATCTTGAATTTTACAATATTTTCTGTTCTGAAAGTCAAGCATTGCTCTGGAATGGCCCACACCAGCAGGACCTACGGATGTATACCCAAGGTTTTGGCCCCACCGGAGGGTTGAATTTAACCTATTACAGTCATTCATACCAGGCCATGCAACAAGATCTGGCTGTACATCTGTATGGATCTGATTATACATAGATGCCACCATGTGTTCATGCTCATCATGGCTTCCTTTTAGTTTATTCTTTTGTTTTACTACAATGTTTAAGGACTAGAATGGTAGGTTAGTTGTGTGGCCAGTAGTAGCTTGTTGGTTAAGGATACTGTACACAGAGGTATGTGGAGACTTCTATTGTTGAATTGAATGAATATTTTCTTCGAGGTTTTCCCCTCAAACTTTCAATGATTAGAATTCACTGAGAGTGCGAGGCTCTCAAATTGCTAGTGTGACACCATTAGACCTATTCTTCTCCATTTTCTCTCTCTAGCGGTCCAGCATCCAGCATGGATTCACAATCCAACATGCATAAAATCCTTGTGCATGTGCATGTGTGTGGGGAGGGAGGGAGCAAAGGGGCCAGCCGGCTCAGGCGGGCCCCACTATGTTGTGTTTTTGAAATCCACTCCGATCACCAGGTGCCTGTGCAATTTTAGGCACAGGGCTAAAAAACCAGCCCTATCCATGATTCAAGTGGGCCATACCATCCCATGTTAGGCCTAGGCCAAAACCTATTGTTCAGGTGGACCACACCAAAGGAAACAGTTGGGAGAGAGACATCCTCCGTTGATTTTTTACAGGGCCCACCATGTCTAGTTAATGTGGAACTCCATCATGAAATTGTCTTATTTGATTTTGTCATGTTTTTAGTGCTAACTTCCTTGTAACCTGTATGAATCTTTTCAAGGGATTGAGAGGGCGGGAGGGATCATTGCCTTTTCCCTGGACAATTGCATTCTATGGGTTCCATGTCTTGTGTCTTCCACTTGTAGCATACCTGTTATGGTAATTGTTTCATTACAGCTTGCCAATTTTCCGGGGCTTGATTTCATGCATTTGGTTATTTCAACATGAATGCCGTGATGGCTGCTTAGAAGAAGCGGTACTATGACATCTTGGCACTGAAGATGGAAACACAGTGATAGCTAAAGATATCAGGTTTGGCTTTGCTTTGGTATCACTTTCTCCAATTTTTCTTTTGCTATACAAGTGCATTATCTGTATCCTTCTGCTTGCACTTGTTTCTTACAAAATTCATGGTAGTTGCATCTATAATGGGTGAGCTAAGCTTGTTAAAAAGCTTAAATGTAAGTTTGAAGTCTGTGACTTGTCTACGCCTCTTGTTTTCTGCGCCTTTTTCATGTTTCTTATGTACAGAGTTTTGCTAGCACTACACTCTCTATTAGTTCGAACTTTTAAAGCAAGTGGTTAATTGTCCTGCATCACTTTCTCTATATGCTCTTGATGAGTAGGCCTGTTCGATTTTTGTGCTATTTGAGCTTCACTTCAACCCCCCCCCCCCGCATGTGCGAGGTGGGAACCCGCACGGGAACATATTGACGAAGGTGGAGGGACACTCACACCATAAATAGGCCGGACTTAATTTCCCGGTCCCTGGGCCGGACCTGATTTTCCTGACCTCCCATGGGAGAATAAAATATTAGCGAGGCATATTTGTTGCTCTCGAGATTCGAACATAGGACCTTCCGCTCTGATACCATGTCAAACAACCATTTACTCCAAAAGCTCAAGCTGTCAGAGTGTGGTGTATCAATGTATATCAAGGGACTTTATCACTTCAACACACGTTACATGTAAAATCATGTGTGGAAGGTGTATGCATGGCTAGCGGATCTCTCATGTATAATTCTGCCTTCCGTTTTCTTACCCTGACAATGACACTGCTGTCAGGACCTATACTGCAATCCAGGAAAGATCTGCCAACTCAAAGTGCTGTAAGTATGCTCTCCCTTGATACTCCACTTGCATAGAAAGGTGAGCTATTCATTCCTCTTCAGTCTCTACATTTTGTCTGCAGGTCGTCCCTTGCTATGTGTTCGAAATTCATTTTACTGCTACCATGCATTGACAGCTTATACAATATTCAACTCTCAAAAATGAAAGCCTCCCCCCTCATACACCTCTCTCCTTCCCTCTAAAAGACCTCCCTGCCTCCTCCTAAACCCCCCAAAATTCTTATAATGGCCATAGCTTTTATGTTATTTACACCCCGACTCTGATCCCGTCTCCACCACCCCTCAATGCTCCCATCTCCATCCACCATCCATCCCCTCCGATCCGCTACAATCTCCAATCTCAGCTGTCAAGACCGTCTGGTCTCCCTTCTCTCTCCAATATCCCTTCTCCACCAGCTCCTCACCACTCCCTATCGACCCTTCGTTGCCCCCTAATATGTTCATTGTGCATCATCGACATCGGCGCCTGGGCCCGCCAGCTCCAGAACCGACGGCCATGGACCTACACCCATACCTTCAGCTGTGTGGCCAGCTTCATCATCGTCGTCCTCAGCAACTTTAAAGATTAGATGGTCTTGTACATGACACCTACTGATGCTTTTAAGAAATTCGCTGCGAACCCTTCGAAGAACCGCTTCTGCCCCAGCAGCCTTGTCCAGCCCACGTCCTCGCCCGAGATGGAATTCGTCATCACTGACCTCATCACTAACATACTTGTGCAGTACAAAGGCTCGCCCACTGATCTCTCTCGGGAGGGGCACTCTACTAACATCCTCGGGAGGGCACTGCGAATTGCCTGGCTATAGAAGGATGGAAATAAATGATATGGCTAGAATTTTTTTTTTTTTTTTTTTTTTTTTTTTAAAATTTTTATGGGCGACTCATCTAGTTTTAGGTGTAGAATTGTACAAGTTGTGGTGAAGCAAAGGCATGATTATTTTGATGATTTTCCTCATTCTTTTGTTTCTTTGTTTTGTTGTTGTAAGCGGCACATTCATTATCTTGCTTTCCCTCATTTGTTTTTTTTTCCTATCAAAAATAAATTTAGATAGTATTTATTCTAAACCCACTAATTTAAATTAATTACTCTAACTCAGATTAAGGTATAAATCTTAACACTTGATTTCAGAAATAGAAAATTGAGCTAGTTATATCAATAAGGGAATATGGTTTTGTATTAAGAGACATGGCCCACCCTAAAAGTATGTACGGTAATGATCTTTTGGGCAATGGAATCCCAACGGCCAGTAAATTTCTGAAAGAGATATAAATTGGTCATATCACAAGTTATGATATAGCCATTTATTTCCCACCAAAGTGTCACATGTGTAGAATATCCAGCCCGTACAAAAGCTGAGCCGCATCATGATCCATTGTAGGGAAATCAGGCCGATCTGATCATTGGTGGGCCATACCAGTACATTAAATCACACCATCGTTCATATAATAAGTTATGATATAACCATCAAATGGATGATCAGGATTTCTTGATCATTGTGGTGTTCGAAATGTGGTCTATCGACGGTGGGCCACAAATGATTGCACATGTGAGGAGGATGAACCTGGATTAGGTTAGGATGTGGTCGTGGGGCCCACCTTGATGTTTGAATTGTATATCAACGCCATCCATCTGTTTTTCCAGCTCATTTTAGGGAATGGGACTAAAAATGAAGTAGATCCAAATCTTACGTGGACCACACCACAGGAAACAGTGGTAATTGAAAGCCCACAATTAAAAACTCAATAAGGCCCACCGTAATGTTTATTTGCCAATCCAATCTGTTGATAAGGTCACACAGACCTGGATGAATGGAAACACAAATATCAGCTTGACCAAAACTTTTTTAGCCCACAAGAAGTTTTCAATGGTGGGCGTTCAATCACCATTTTTTTTTTCCTGTTGTGTGGTCCACTTGAGATTTCAATATACTTAATTTTTGGTATCCCACAATAAAATGATCTGTAAAAACGGATGGACGGCATGGATATAGAGAAATACATCAAGGTGAGCCCCACGGTCACGGCCTGACCGAACTCGGTGTTACCTTGGCTTTACGGAATCCGCTCCTTTTGTTTCAGTGAGAGAACTAACTACGTACAGTCAACCGTAGTGGAACTTGTGATACCTGGCCATATTTACCTGCAACAAGGAACTGGTATATAAAATCAGAACCATGAAAACGCTGGGTACCACTATCAAGACTACCTTGGTAAAATATAGGATCGTTTTTCTGTTCATGTGAGCCACACTGTTAGAATCAATATAAAACCGACTATTTTCTCAACATACATGTGTGGTCCACGTAGTGATCATATTGTACTAAATTTGAAGAATAATGATCTTCACTGCGAAGCCTACCATTTTCATGGTACCGATATCCTGCATGAATGGCACCGTTGTTCCAAAGTTGTGGCACCGTTGCATGTAAAAATCACTTTTTTAATCAAACCGTTCCTAAAGTAGCTTGAAAGAAGATGAACTGTCTAGATCTTCTGTGCCATTGTGGCCCACCCTAAAAGTGAGTATTGTATTATCTTTGATCTTTCGGGCTGTGGAATCCCAACGGTCAGAAAATTTATGAAAGAGAGAGATCTAAATAGATTATTTCACAAGTAATGACATGTAGGCATTTATTTCCGCAGCAAAAGCTGAGCCGCGTCATGAACCGTTGATAGGTGGGCTCCATGGTGGGATATAGTACACTAAATCATACCAGTACACTAAATCATACCATCGGTCATATCATAAATTGGTATATAGTCATCAAATGAATGGCCAGGATGGAAGGAGGATGAGTAGAGACAAAGGGCGGGTCGTGGTCCAGTGGGGGATGGTCCTAGCATGATCCTAGCCGTCCTTTAGGTGGGCTCCATGGTGTAGATGCCCTACCAAAAATAAGGGTGGTAATGGGCCGGTCCAAAGGCTGGGATCGAGCATGAAATCCAGGCCCAGTCTTAGGCCAGGCTGGGTCAGGCAAATGATGAAAAGCCGGGCCCATCGAGTCCGGCCCGCTGCCTTGGGTGTGCTATATGTAGGGGGCCCAAGGCCCTTACCTTGGGGTCAACCATGCTTGTCCATCCATTTTTTTTTCATATTATTTTAGGGCATGAGCCCAAAAATGAAGCAGATCCATGTCTCAGGTGGAGCATCCCATAGTAAATGGTGGTGATTTTGATAACATGATGTTTATCATTAAAAACTTTTTGTGGGCATAAAAGTCTTAAATGAAATTGATATTTGTCTTTTCCCCTTTCATTCAAGTTTGTGTGACCTTATCAACATGTTCATAGCAAATAAACGATACGGAAACATTATTGTGGGGCCCAGGAAAATTTTAATGGTGGAGCGTTCAATCACTAGTATAGTCTACTTGGGATTTAGATCTGCTTTGTTTTTGGGCTTATGCCCTAAAATGATCTGGCAAAACATATGGATAACATGAATGTGTAATACATACATCAAGGTAGGCTCCAAGGTAAGGGCCACACTATCTCGAGTGAGTCTGGGGTGCACCTAATCCACTCTTCCTTTATATGTCTAAATTATGGACCCCACTTTAAATGGTGAATGATACATTGATGCACTTATTTAAGTCCATGCATATGATGGATAATTGAGTAAAGCATGCTGAAAATAATAATAATAATAATAATAATAATACTTTGATACTCTAGAAGAGTAAGAGTTCATAAACATGCACTAACTAATTGGATGCCAATTGTACACATAGATTACATGTAATTTATCTTTTATTTATAGAGCCCGTCCTGGCCCTGCCTTGATTTGGACTAACCCTAGCCCAACCTAGCTAGGGCTTCTTTAGCCCATTAGGGCTTGGGTCAGGTGAGGACCATGGCTTAGGGTTCTAGGGTTGGACCTGGGCCAACCTCAGGCCATTGCCTTTCCCAGGTCAAAAATATCACGCTGATTTACAAACGAAGTTGGTCACCATTTACAAACAAGTAAGACAGTTGAGATATTACCAAGCTTTTCCTGGCCATCCATTTGTTTCTAAGACCATGGCCCACCTTTTAATTGGGCAAGCAGCCTCATTCTTTGATCACATACTTGTATAAAACATGAACTAGATCTCACACTTAGTGCAACATGGCTGTTTCTAAGACCATGGCCCACCATTCATTATTGGTTTGATCAAGGGCCAGGATTTTAAGCCCATTTGATTTTGATGGACGAATTTAGGGTCTAGATCTCATTAGGTAGTTTAGGAGCTATAGATGTGGCCTAACACTGCCGGCCGCCGAAAGGAGCCACCACTTGAAAGATATAAAAAAACAAGAAGTTTACCACAAAATTCCTCATGGATTTGGATTTTACCAAATAGTGCCTCTAGTAACGAATATTCTCAGCTATTGCTTTTTAAGAAGAGAATTTCATTATTGCCTTACTTTACTTTTTATTTACAAGAAAATCAAAAGTTGTGGGGCCCACGTCGTGTATGACATGTAATCTGCATACAACTATTCAACAGACGCACACCAAATTTTACATGATATTATTAGAGAATAAAAATATGGCAGATCCAACATAAAGTACGCTAATCATAAAAAATATGTATAATATATATATATATATATATTATATATATATTATATATATATAATATATATATATATATATATATATATATATAATATGTATGTATGTAAGTAAGGGAAATGGTTCTATGCCGTCGAGCTCATGGGAACTTCCTATGAGGTTGAGCTATGTGGGCCCCACCATGCATGATGTGTGTCGAACATCAACACCGTGCATTTGATGGGTCCCCTTTAAATTATGGGATATCCCAAAAATCAGTCGTACACGGAACTCAAGTGAGCAATACCATCTAAAATCATACGAAGACATGCGTAAAAAATATATAAAAAACTTGGTGGGGCCCACCTGAAATTTGGATGCATCTGAAACTTGGTCTGACCTCTTATCCAAGTGGGACACACATAATGGATGGGCTAGATTTGTGAACGGCATCTCAGTGGGTCCAAAAAACGATTATGAATGTTTTAATGGGAGGATAACCCCTCTCAACTTTTGTATGTGGTGTGGCCCACGAAAGTCATGGATTGACTTGATTTTTAAGCCCTGGTGCATCTAACTGATGGGGTAGATGTTCGACACGCATCACGGTGGGGCCCACACAGCTCTACCTCATGGGAAGTTCCCATAAGCTCGACCATGTAGAATATTTCCTATATATATATATATATATATATATATATTCACCAACTTGTAAAATGGTTATTCACCTGAATGTAAATTGAAATCACTCACCCGCTTGTACACCTTCGCTTTTAAGAGGCCCACCTTGTTGTTTGTATTCTAGCTATCAAATCCACATATTGCGTGAGTATGGTGATTTTATGCCCGAAAAATCAGGCTTGTCCAGTCATAAGTAGCTTGTGGAAATGGAAAACCACCGAAAATCTCCAAATTCACAGTGGTAGCTCATGTGATAGTTGTGTTGAATTGATTTTGGGAGCCTAGTGACGAATCTAGCTCTTAGCTCTGGGCGATTTTTTGGCGTGGGAATTTTATGAGAGAATTTTAGATATCTTTTGGCAAGGGAATTTCGCCAGAGAATTTTAGACATGCATGAAAAATCTCGTCAAAAGTAAAATATTAAAAAATGATTTATTATAGGGATTTGTACTGTAAATTTTGATTTTACTAAATAGTAGCTCGAAGAACCTATATTCCCAAGCAGTGCCTTTTCAAAATTTAAATTATATCTCTGTTCTTATTGGAGAATTAAGAATTATGGGGCCCATGCTGTATGTGTCCGACGTCCAACTCATATAACAAATGCATACCAACATAATTATTAGATGAACTAAAACTACGGCAGATCCAATCTTAAGAAAAATAAGGCAAATTGAATTTGAATGTTTTTTAGTGGTGTATATTATTATTTTTACGTATTAGCCCACCTAAATATTGGATCTTCCATAATTTTGGTTCGTTTAATAATCATGTTGGTCTACGTCTATTGGATGTTTTACATATACCACATGGGCCCACGAGTCTCATCACTACTTTCTAAAGAAAAATAAGATGAGAGCATTCTTGTAATTGCATTTCTTAAATACCATTTCGCCATGCTTTAATTGTCCACCATTATGAATGTTTGAGGGAATTTTACCATAAAAATCATTTATAATAAATTTAACAGGCTTTTTACTATGGGATCCTTCTAACGCCCTAGCAAGGGTTCAATGTCCGGGCGAGAGTTCAACCTGTGGGTTGTTCGAAAATATTGCCACTATTCGAAAATATCGCTAACAGTTAGTTAGGGCCTTGGCTTAGTCCCACATGGAATGGATGAGCACTCGAGACCCTGGCTATAAGTACGGTTCCACTATTCCTTGTAACGAGGGCTCTTGGGGGAAACCCCATGACCAAAACCGTAAGGCTTTGGCCAAAGCAGATAATATCGATGTAATGAGGGCCGGGCTAGGTTGTTACAATCTTTGAGAATTTAGATTTTACCAAATAGTGCCTACATGTGGTGATGCTTTTTGAGATGGGACCCACTTGCTATGTGTACAACATCCAACCCATCCACCCAATGCAACCCACCATGTTGATAACATGAACAAAATATAAGCCGATCAAATTATCAGAGGATGGTTACGCTTGAATTTGGATATTTCGAGTGATGTGTATAATCTTTTACGGATTGTCCCGCCTTATGATTCGATCTATCATCTATTTTTGTTTCATCTAATAATCATGTTGGTGTGCTTCTATTGGACAATTTGGTCTTGACACTTGTCCTATCACAGTCCACGCGGTCCAACAAAATGCCATTACGTGTCGGTATTATGCATGAATGATAGACAAAATTTCACTCATGTCCCAAGGAAATCTCCCAACCCACTTTCTTCGATAACATGCAGCTTTCCAAAATTAGAGTGACTCAGAGCCGCACACACATTTGTGGTAAAAAAATGCAAGACACTACAAGAAAGACATGTGGTCATCGCATGAGTGACACATGTGACTGAAGAGTGTATTTAACAAGCTTATAAAGCCCCACCGATATTGAAAATCTTATGACATAGGGTATGCACGACAAGGTCGTTTCACATATTCATGTCGAAAAGTAAAACTTTTTGAAGATGATAGATGCTTTCATGGAGACTACCGAAGGTTAAGAAACAGATTATTCTAAAAATAGAAGTAGATTAGGGCACACAATGATGAATTTGAGTCCAGCTGCAATATAATCCCGCAACCTTCAAGAATAAGAGCATATATCAACAAGAAAACCTCAATGCAACTACGACCCTTCTAAATCTATAAAAGCCACACTTAATGAAAAGTTCTGGGCCCTCGCCAACACATACGTAACCTCTCTAGATAACACAACATTGTCTATCATAATTTAGCATTAGTTCCATCACTTCTGTCCAACATCGTTAAGTTTGGAGTTTAGCACAGCTTAGTCTGTTCCTATCCAGTGCCATCATTGCAGAACACTTAATCTTCGATTAACCGGGTCCTTGCTCTTACCTGGGTGGTAGACTCTCTGGAGTTTCAACACCGGGTCAACGGTTTGAGTACCCACAGTGGTGAAATCCCACGGTGCGTGCGTGTGTGGGGTGTGTGTTCGTGTGGCGTGTGTGTTAAAAAAAAAAAAAAAAAAATCTTCGATTAACCAAGTCGATACTTAAAAGATCATATGGGTCACGTCCCGCTGTGAATGACGGGTGTGTAGATAAAACACATTCATCAACGTAGGGCCAATAGATGCCGTTCATTTCAAAATCCATAAGAAATCCACTATATCTATCCTCAGGTTTTTCAAATACCTGAATTAATCTATTTCTTCCCAACTATTCTAAACAAACTCAATACCACATAATTCTGTGTGCAAAACATGCCTTAAGAAAGATCATAAAAACTTTAAGACGGTTGGGATTTCGAAAATCTCTCAATATTTCTACAACAATATCAATTGACGAATTTCCATAATTTTCAAATTTAGCCACATCAGGTGTTATGGTAAGGTGACCCTTTGGACAGGTTAAATCCATGCACTAGCATCCCCCACATGCTACACATCATGTGGAATAAGCCTATTATACAGTAACCCTCGTAGGAACAATCTTCCCCTTGCCTCTAGCCTCTAGCATCACGCGAAAGTCAGATCTGGTTGTGGTTCCCACTATATCTAACAGCTAATTTCCATTTCCCAAAAGAGAAATTGCCAAGCTCACCAGCCGAGCACACACTAATGTTGTACTCCCAACTCATATCTGCTAACATGGCATCTTTGTCATCAATCCAAGCCACTCATCAGGCAGAGCCACGTTCTTATAGACTGATTATATGAAGAGATCAGGTAAATCATCTTATAAGATACACATTATCCGTTGAACGGCGAATCTTTGGTCAATTTCTTTTCATCATCCATTTTTTCTCTATAAATGTGACCTACGTGATGATTATACGGGATAGTTTTTTGATCCTCTGGATTAACGGTTCAGATCCATCAAAAAAAATGGTACGTTGGTAAATTTGAGCGGCGATTACCAAAAATGTCAGTCGCGCGAATGCTCTTAGTCTTAGCGTAGACTCGTCTCATATCACGGGGAGCGGATCAGGTGAGACCCCGGACTTACGCAAGACGGTGCGGCCCTTACCGTGGGACCCACCTTGATGTATGTATTCTATATCCACACTGTCCATCCGTTTTTCAGATCATTTTAGGGTATTATTCAAAAAATGAAACAGATATATTCATCAGGTGGACCATACCATATGAAAGAGTGTTGATTGAACTCTCTACCATTAAAAAATTATTAGGGAGTACCTTAATATTTTGTAGTGTTTATTCTCCATCCAATCTGTTGATAAGGTCACATAATTCTAGATAAAATGAAATGAAAAATATCAACTTGATCTAAAACTTTCGTGGCCCATTAATGTTCGATCACCACTTTTTATTAAGGTATGGTCCACTTGATAATTGGATCTGTTTCGTTTTTTTGAAAATACCCTTAAATGATCTGAGAAGACGTATAGACGGTGTGGATACATAATCTATAAATTAAGATATTCCCAACGGTAAGGGCCGTACCTTCTTGTGTGAGTCCGGGTCTCACCTGACCCGCTCCCCATATCATGGACGCGGATTGCGTCCTACCCCCGCCCGGACGGTAATCCGTCAGGGCAGGGCTCTGTGAGGCCCACCATGATATAAGTATTTTATCCACGCCGTTCATCGTTTTTCTCATATCATTTTAAGTTCTGAGACAAAAAATGAAGAATATAAAAAATTCCAATTTACCACATTAAAGTAAGCTGCAGTGATTATGACACCCACCGTTGAAACCTTTCTAAGGGCCACCGTGATGTTTTTTTTTTTTTTTTACCATATAACCTATTCATAATGTCATGCAGACGTGGATGAAGTGAAAACAAAAATATCAGCTTGATCTGAAACTTATCCAGCTCCCAAGAAGTTTTTAATGGTGGACGTTCAATCCCCACTTTGTGGTCCACTTAAGCTCTGGACCTGCCTCATTTTCCGGATTGTACTATAAAATGATCTGAGAAAAATGATTAACGGCATGGATAAAACACTTACATCACGGTGGACCTCCAGGCATGACTCCTCTCCTTCTTCTCGCCGCTTCGTGAGCCTATTCCCACACGAGAAATGCTGCAACGATTCGTAAGAGGAGTGGTGATTTGCAGCACACGTGCTATTGCAGCGTATATATACCACAACAGTAAGATCTGGTCCATTAATCACGTTTTTTATCATCCTAAACGTTTTATAAAATAAAAATGAACCATTTATCGGCTAGGTGGGCCACATTTACATTTCATATTCGACCGTCAGTCATTTATTCAAAAGTGTAATATTCATGAATTTGAGGTATTATATAATTATAAAACTATAGACCCATATTATGAGCAGTCAGGATTTCAAACACGTATGATACATTGATACGTGTGTTGCGAATAGCATCTTCAATTTCTCCTCGCGCAAATCTCCTTAGCACCCTTAGTTCCCTCACTGCTCCGACAACGACTCCACCCAACGCAGGCGTACGACCCACATGCTATCTTTAGTCCCGTGAGAAATGGTACAATTATTCGCGTGAATCTCAGCAAACGTGTATGAGATCTGGTTCATTTAATAGGTCAATCTGATTGTGATCGTAATCTGGACCATAAATTAGACCTATCCACTCATCAGATGGACCACACTCGTATGATGAAAATTAACGGTTAGAACAGAAAGTAACCAATTACCATTTTGGACTTGCATGTGTAGAGCACCCGATAAGCTTACCAGACTCATGTTCAGGAAAAGAAAACATAACCACATGGAACCCCAAATATTTAATGGCTCAGATCTTGTATATCTGGTCCATGTCAGAAAATGTACGGTGACTTACCTCTTCAATCTCTCCATGCTAATCGTTTTATAGCATATCATTACTCCCCTCGACGGAAAGACGAACCTCGTATCCGCAGTGGGCCCCGGCCTGATTCACCGTCCAAAAAAGGAAACGTCCTTATAACGCGAATTACTTGATACTCTGACTGAGTACGACAACTCATGCACATGCACTTATTTTTTTTACATTTGACCGCACGTACCTCAATCCAAACCGTAAAAATCGTAGAAGCCACAGAAAGTGAGCCAAAAGACAAAATTAAAATAATCTTATGGTTTTGGTTTTGATGATGTGACATTTAAATTGGAGAATTTTCAATGGTTCATCAGAAATGTCCATAAATCAAAGGTCATGATCCTCCGATCAATATAATTTTTGAGCTATGTCCCAACCATAGTGGATGGGATACATGTATTATAGTTATATGATGTGATCCTGTATGCGTATGGATCATCATACACTGCCAGTGCATCTAAAAAATCCCATCGTGGATTATTTTATTTATTTTAAAAAAAATTTGTGCGGTCGCAGCGTGCCCTTTGGATGGTCCAACAGTTCTCACGTTTCCTTTTGGAACATCCATGGCGGTTGGTTCACCACCACTTTAAAAATATTTGAGACTCATCTTTCTCCCATGTGGTACTCGTGTACTGCATCCAGGCCATCCAAATTGTAGGGCGCATATTGGATGGAGCGTGCTTTGAAAATATCACTGACCAAGTAATCCTAACCATACAATTGATTGTTATAAAATGGAAGGTGAGAGTAACCAAAATGTGAGTCGTCTAAAATCCAAGGATGAAATCCACCGGTTACTATTATAATTCTCTGAATTTTTTGTTACGGTTCATCCAAAATTAGGTCGGAAATTTGGACGGTCTGATTGAATTAAGAACCACGCAAAATTTACTACGGAAGATTCACCACCACTTCTAAAGGGTGTGAATTATTCACCATTCCTAAAAAAGCTACGCCCATGGGAGCGAATTCGGTCAGGTCAGAGTAGCAATCAGTTCGGTAAAGCTGTCACCATGGGCCCACTTTGATGTATGTGTTGTATATCCACGCCGTCCATCCCTTTTTTAATACCTTTTTAGGCTATTTTTCTAAAAACGAAGCGGATAAAAATCTTACGTGGACCACACCACAAGAATCAGTGGTGATTGAAAAACCAGCATTAGAAACTTCCTAGGCCCACCGTAATGTTTATTATCCATCCAACCTCTTGATAAGGTTTCAAAGATCTGGATGAAAGGAAAACACAAATATCAGATTGATTCAAAACTTTTGTGGTCCACAAGAGGTTTTTAACGGTCAATCACCAATCTTTCCTATGGTATTGTCCACCTGAGATTTAGATTACTTCATTTTTTGGTACATGCCCTGAAATGAGCTGTAAAAACGAATGGACGGCATGGATATAAAAATCTACATCAAAGTGGACCTCACCATCACGGCCGGACCGAACTCGGTCTTACCCCAACCTGACCGAATCCGCTCCCCTTGCCTATATATATATAGACGTTGAACATCCCTGAGAGAGAGACTCAGAGAGAGAGTGTGTTTGTGTCTAAGGGCCTTGTGTGAAGAGGCAGAGAGTGGAATGCAGCCAAGGATGACTTGCCGACGTCCATCAAGAGAGATGGGCCACCTCCATCGTTTCCAGCCGTTGGCTGGTTGTCCTTGGCTACATTGGGCTCTCTTCTTCTCATGTAAGGCCTGGATGATCCCAAGAGTACCCTCAACTGTCCAACCATCTCAAGCTTGCATGATCCAACGGCCTACGTCGGATCTTCATCGAGTGGACCCACTGGTGAGTGTTCCTAGGCACAAAGCTCCAGCCCGTCCACTCATTAGGTAGACCACACGTGGAGGGACATTGATTGTACGTGTGTGGCCCACTTGGTGATGGCTGGCTGGTTTTTGAGCCAGGACACGTTCATCAAGGTTCTTGCATTGGCACGTGTGAAGTGGCATGCTTCACGGAACGCACGTGCCGGTAGAATCATGTGCTCCAAAATGAGGATGGGATGGTAATAAGTGAAAATCCGTTTCCACCCCATTCTCATTTTGGAGACTTAACCTTCACTCACACGTAGCGCTGTTGTGTGGGGCCCACAGATATTCCTGTTCTCAGGGCTGCGTGGGGTCTACGGAGATGTCCCTAACAAAGTCAGTTCGTCCATCTGTTTTGGTAGGCCACAATAGGATGGGAGTCTAAAAATCAGGTAGATTCAAAACTTAGGTGGGCCACACCAAGGGTTACAAACATCAAGTAGTAACCCTACCTGAGTTGACCTTGATGTTTATAACCCTTTGTAGGGTTACTACCACTTAGATAAAATGTATGAAAAAATATCATCTTGATACAAAACTTATGTCGCCCCGAGTTCAATCCACTAATTTGTGTGGTATGGCTCACAGTTTTGGATCTACCTGAGTTTTAGATTCTTGTCTTACCTTGACCTTCCAAGGCAGATGGACAAAGTGAATTTGTCAGGGACAACTACGACGGCCCAACACAACCCCAAGCACCTGAATATCTCTATGCCGGAGTCATACAATCCGCTTCCCGAAACCACACTATATTATTGTTGTGGTGCAATGTCTTGGTAGGTGATAGGTCCATTTCATTGTATAAAGCTCGACATTGAGCTGAGTTGAGCCTGGCACAGCTTGGGTCAGTTCAACTGGCAGTTTACCTTGGTTCAAATTTTGATTGAGTCGAG
This sequence comes from Magnolia officinalis, assembly GCA_021015155.1. Lineage (NCBI taxonomy): Eukaryota > Viridiplantae > Streptophyta > Magnoliopsida > Magnoliales > Magnoliaceae > Magnolia > Magnolia officinalis. The sequence continues at coordinate 62,088,189 of JAJHSJ010000015.1, read as the reverse complement.
TTCGCGTTCGAGCTTTTAAGTTGAGTTCTAATTTGTTCATAAATTGCAATGTATAAAATTTAATTCATCATATATGTAGAAGTGATCTGAACCATTTACGATAGAGGGCAAGAATGCCGGGCTATCATGGAGGACGGGGATGATTGAGCTGTCATAGTCAATGGCCACCACCAGGCTACCATGGACAATGGCAGGTCGCCCAATATGAGAGATAAAGAGAGAGGGGGGACTCGAGTCAGCTAGGGCAAAAATGGATGCTAGGGAGAGCTAGTATCAATTAGGGTAAAATAGGGGAACTAAAGGGGAGTGGGAGTTTTTTTTTGTAATGTTATATATATAAATAAATATAATTAAGTTATATTTTGAGTTGAGTTGAGTCAAGTCAACAGAGTAAAGTTGGGCCGAGCTTTGAGCCGAGTCGAGTTGAACTTGAGCTAGCTCGAGCTCGGCCCGAACCCAGCTTTTGAGCAGAGCTGAGTCAAGCATATCCAAGCAATTCAAGCGAGTTAACCAAGCTAGTTCAATTGGTGTCCAGCTCTACCACCATTAGCATAAATGGACAGATGGTAAGTGGGGATTAGCTAACTAGTGGGCCTTAAGATCATAAGATGATCCATGTTCAAAAACCACACTAGTAGATCAATCGAAGCCGTCTCTTTCTTCACATTTCCTCCCTAACACTTGATTCTCTATTTTTTAAAGTTCCAGACTACTTGAAAGGCACCGATCAAATGCTCATGATCCATTGATCATCCTATCATGCCATGTGGAAGAAGTGCTCGATTGCCCCATCGTAAGCAATGTTCTCTGCTGATATATGCAATCACCCGCAACCACGTGCATCAGGTAATGCTAAGGAGGAGAGTCGAACCCACACATGTAGTGAGCAAACCGACGGTGTCGGCTGCTAGCCAAAACCCTGTGAGTAATCAATGAAGAGTTTTTAATTGTAAAGTGGTCAATCCTGGATTAAGATCTGGAACATTAATCAATTTAGTTCCACAATGTCCTTTGGGCCCATCTTTGATCATCCATGCCTCCCAAAATCACTCTATCTGATTATCTTAACCATTCGATCAATGGATAACAAATGTACAATCTTATTATATATTATAATAAAAATATTTGAGTTTGTTTTGAATGCTCATATTTTGCCATCTGGGCCTCCTACAGATCATCATGGTCGAACAATGATAGTCATTCATAGAAAATGAAAATTGAATGGTAGATATTTATTATATTAGAAAAGGTTTCATTAATCATTTTGGATAATGTATGTTTGAGTGCATGTCCTTACTAGAGTGATCCATGGTCACTCCTGCCACTTAGTCCCTCAATCGAGGGACTGAAGAGGTGAATTGTAGCATTACTTGCTCGCATGACACACGCGTGCAATATTCAACCAATGTACCATGTGTAGGGGTATACATCGAGTCGAACCGAGTTGAGCTGGCCTCAGATCGACTCGGCTCGGCCACAAGCTAACCACAACTCGAACTCAGCTCGGCTCAATCCTCGAGCCTGATTGGCCAGCTCGGCTCGATTCGATTAGCAGCTCAGGCCATGTGTAGGGGTGTACCATGTGTAGGGGTATACATCGAGTCGAACCGAGTTGAGCTGGCCTTAGCTCGACTCGGCTCGGCCACAAGCTAACCACAACTCGAACTCAGCTTGCCTCAGTCCTCGAGCTTGACTGGCCACCTCGGCTCGGTTCGATTAGCAGCTCAGGCCAGTTCGATCTGAGTTTGAGCCAAGATCGAGCCGAGTTCGCCTTTATAATATTTTCACAAATACATGGGTTGCACTTTCAAATTCTAACTAAATGTAAAACACCAACAGCGGTTTTACAGTTATTTCATCAAACACCTTATAAGCAACATCAAAATCAAGAAAAAACAGAAGGGATTTGTTTGATGAAATATACCTTCCTTGCCACCAGCCAACACTTCATCGAGTCATTTTATCAAACACTTGGTGAGCAACATCAGAAAACACCCAAGCTTCGATTCGAGTCGAGCCGGGTTCAAGCTATATATCGAACCGAGTCAAGTCGAGATAGGACCGACTTAAACTCATTTTCGAGCTCTAAAAACCAGCTCGGTTCGGATCGAACTCAACTTCAAATCGAGCTGATTCGAGCGAGTTGACTAAGCTAGCTCAGTTCGTGTACACCCCTAACCATGTGTCCTATAACATGTGTTGAATATAGGATCATGGGGTCCACTTGTGGGCAACCACTAATGGTAAGTCTCATACATCTTTTTGAGTCGTCCTTCAAATTCCCTTCAAGTTGTGGAATTCAAATTCAAATTCAAATTTGATTGGGAAAAGGGAGAGGTTGTCCATACGTTGATGAGTAATGTATGGACTCTTAAGAAGAGAGAAGTCCTTTGTAGCAGGGAGGCATTTGCTGGTACTATACCACCTCCTTAGATGATAAAACTCTAGAAAGAAAATGCTGTATAAGAAATTGTACAGCCATTGTCCATTTGGTTCGTTTTATATACGATCTAAGCCATTATTTATAATTCAGAAGATAAAATCTTCTCTACTCTCGTGGTGGTTAAGTGGATTATTGACCATTCGTTATCTATTTTTGGATTTTGCAAAGTTCCCGAGATCATATAGACCATAAATCCTGCAGGCCCAATCTTCCAGGCCGACTTTCAACATTAACATGCTTTGTCTCAAAATCCATATTGTGACATCCATCAAGTGGGTCAAGCATCCATGTCAAACACATGCCGTTGGATAAATTTCACTTTTAACCCTCCATTTTCTCACATGGGCATGGTCTACTGATGATTGAATTGCCTAATTTCTGGTCCATGGACCTGATTGAGGCTATCTCAACCATGAATTTGATGTGACTGATGAGTCATTTTTGTTTTTTTCTTTTTTCTTTTTTGTTTTTCCTTGACTTTGGTTCCCATGATACCTATAGAAGTTTAGGACTTGGGATCATCTGAGTACCGTGATTTTTGGTTTATGGCTCGATTTTTATTGCATTGGACCTGCCGTCCAGCTGAATGAACAATTCGGAGTTTGTCTGATTTATAGCTCATTTCCATCTAATTGGTCAGATTTTCACCCTATGTGATCTTCATAGCGTGGCCCACCTTTTGCACGGCTGAGATTGATGTTCTACAAAAGCGAGATATTGGTAGTAAGAAACCATTTATGTGAACATTTCTCCCTACCAACCATGTTTAAGATCTTTCTCCTGTGTATCATGTGATCAAGAGAGGCGTTGATTGGGGAGTGTCATGCGCTTTCTTGTCCTAGTCTATGAATGAAATGAGGTATTACATGATCATTGCTCCGAGGGTACTCAGATGTTCTTCGACTTGAAGTTCATACAAGTGGGACCCTTATTCTGTGATCCAAACCGTCTATCTGAGGGTCCAATCGTGTATATCTCAAGTTAGGGCCCGCCTCGTGAATTGGAGGCTCTTGGGTGGTTGTCCATTGTATAAATAGTTCTCTTCTATATGGCTAACCCTGTTGTTTTTATGGGATCCAACCTGTGCATGCCTTATAAAACCACTAGGTGGGCCACACCAAAGAAGAAATTTTAAAACCACTAACGAAATCTAAACTAACATGGTGGTCCACACAGTAATTGGAATTGTCTGATTCCTAAGGTGTCCAACTTGTATGGTTTGACAACCCCAACTTAATTTGTGGGGCCACTATGATGTATGTGTTTTATCAATGCCGTCCATCTTTATTGGCTCATTTCATAAGTGAGGCAGATCCACACCATTGGAAACAATGACGTTGAAACCTTCCTAGGCCACCATGATGTTTATTTGTCATCTAACTTGTTAAGGTCACAACTGTCTGATGAATCCAAAACACAGACATTAGCTTGATCAAAAATTTCCTTGCCCTTTAAATTTTTTTTTTTTTTTTTTTTTAAATTTTTTTATTTAACGTGGACAGCGTGATTAACTGCATATATCACCGTTGACCCCACATAGTCGTGCTTGCCATAATATATGCATTGCTTGGGTGTTTGGATAGATCATTTTAGAGCATGAGCCAAAAATAAAAAATAAAAAATTCAAAGCTCAGGTAAACCACACCGAAGGAGAACATTATCAAAAACTTTTTGAAGGCCATAGAAGGTTCAAATCAAGCTAGTATTTGTGTTTTCCCATCATCCAGGTCTATGTCACACGGTGGGCATATGAAGGTTTAAACGGTAGGTGTAATTATTCCACTGTTGTCTGTGGTGTGGTTGACAGGAGCGTTAGATCTGCCTTACTTTTGGGTTCATGCCCTAAAATTAACTGGCAAAATGAATGGATGGTGGAGATAAAACACATGCATCACAATGGACCATGCCCTGCTCAAGGGATATTTCTGGACAGGCGTTGTGGGAAATCTGCATTCTTCCCTACCATACGTGTTAGATGACATGACCACACCCGGCTGGATCCCTACAAGTAGGTTCCAGTAGGAATGCTGCAAGTGGTGTCCAGCTAAGCGTCGTCATGTCATCTAATCTGTTCATCAAAATCATCAGGATCGACCAACCATGAAAGTTTGCCCTTAAGATCAGACCGATCTAACTACCATGTTGGCCACACATGGACAAAAAGGTTTTCTACGGCTGTCCATTGTTTTCTATAGTGGGGCCCATGGTGGTGTTTATATGTCATCCAATCCGTGCATCCCTTGGTGCGAATCCGCTTGCCCAAAAATTAGGCCATTAGAATCATTAGATAGGCCACCATATATATATATATATAGGAAATGTACATTCATGGGAACTCCCCATGAGGTCGAGCTGTGTAGCCTACAGGAGTTCCGTATACGGCTGTTTTTTGGGATATCCCATAATTTAAATGGGACCCATCAAATTCATAGTGTTGATGTTCGACATACATCATGGTGGGGCCCACACAGCTCGACCTCATGGAGAGTTCCCATGAGCTCGACCGTATGAAACCTTCCCCCCCCCCCCCCCCCCCCCCCCCGTGTAACCACTTCTGAAAGGAAAACACAAATATCAACTATTATCAAAATAATAGCAGCTAAAATAGCCTTTTTGGTTTTTGGTTCCCAACCAATTTCATTGAATGCAATTAAATTTCCACCTCCTTTCTTGGTTTCTTATGAAATATCCCAGCTGCAAACCATACATATGTGTCCAATCGAAATCATATAATGGTCTCATTTAAGTTCTTTTCTAGAAATTTGGTAATCAAAGAATCTCTGCCATACAAAACGCAAGTAGCTCCTGGACATTTTCACTCTGTCCACGAAGCTAGGTGGGGCCCACTGCAATGTTTAAGAGAAATCAATCTTGTCCATCCATTTTGTCAGCTCATGTTAGGACATGTGCCAAAAAATGAGATAGATCCAAAACTCAAGTGAGCCACACAACAAGGAAAAGTGGAGACTGAAATGGCTATTGTTGAAACCTTCCTAAGGTCAACTGTGATGTTTTTACGCCATCCAAACTGCTCATAAGGTCATTCCAACTGTAGGTGTTCAATCCCTATAATTTCCTGCCATATGGCTCACTTGGGGTAATTCGGATTTGACTCATTTTCGGCCTCATGTCCTAACATGACCCGGCAAAATAGATGAACATTGTGAATTCCTGGACTCACTTTACAACTTTGGGGTCACAAATAATCTGCATGGAAATTAAAGGATATTTTAAGAACTTGAAAGTCAAATAACTCTTATTTTACTAAAAAAAAGTTTGGATATATCAAATACAAGTGATTGGATCTTAAATTAATCATCAATCAAAAAGAGAATGATCAAATTCATAGCTCGAGTCTCCACGTTATATTGTATGGATATCCAATGCGGACTTGTATGGTATCGTTCACATCCTAATCCAGCTCAAGCAATAAACTTATTTTTCTGCAAATTCCTCATTTCCTTGCTTGCCACACTTGTAGTTAAAAGAAAGAAAGAAAAAATCATTCATGGCTTATTCATTGGAGGCCCCACTTAATTAAGTGATGGATGATTCACATGGCTTAGCTGGTTTAATGACTTGTATAAAAGACATTGAAGAGTTGTTAGACACGCGCCTCATAAATCGCATACTTGGCATATGATACTTTGAACGATAATATAAATCATGAAATAATGGATCACTCAATGTAATAAGTAGACTTATTCAAATACATTAATGATAGTAAATTATTTGGATGTGAATTGATGTGGACAAAGATCAATTTTACTTATATATATGAATGGGAAGTTATTTATGATATTAGTGAAAAAGATTGAAATTTGATATTTTACACCTTACACTCTTTCAAAAATCTAAAATGCAATGATAAGTTTTCTTATGTGACGATAAGTTTTCTTGTATATGTAAATGAAGTTAAGACTTACGTGTTTAGAAGATGAATTCAGATCCTCTACTTGCCACAAGCAAAAAAAAAAATCATGTTTATTGAAATCTAATTGAGCTACATCACACATTAACGGCATTTAATGCAATAATTCAAATCCTTACTCTTGCTCTGTGGTAGACTCTCAGGAGTTTCAACACACATTCAAGGGTTCAAGTATCCATAGGTGGTGAAATAACACTATGGCATGAGTGTGTGGGGGTGTGTGTGTGTAAAAAGGATAAAATTGAGCTACATCACACACCGGTGATGACATTAACCAATCAGGAAAACAAGCTTTTTTTACTTGTGGGAAGCTGGGGATTCAGAATCTTAAAAGATTAGTTGAATGATATTAACATTTGATTCTTGTACACTTGTTGGTTGAAATATGATAATGGAAAACATTTACTTTTTTGCTGTCCAATAATAAATGTTCACCAACCCAATATTAGGTCATCAACTAAGCTTGACTTTTAATTCATGATAGACCCAAACTGATAACTATAATTGGGACAGCTTTGACTTGAATTAGCTGCATGCCACATGGGAGTCAGATTGGATGGTGACCCCTCTAGAACTCAACTCGGTACTGGTTGGTGCTCTATAAGGCCGCCACAATGCATGTGTTTTATCTACACTGTTCATTTAGTTTGACAAGGCATTTTTGACCATGAGACTAAAAATGAGACAGATCTTGAGACACCGTAGAGAATAGGGATGATCGAATGCCTAACATTAAAAAAATCATAAGGCCCACTGTAATATTTATTTGTCATTCAGCATGTTGACAAGGTCACATAGACCTGGATGAAGGGAAAGCATAAATATCAGTTTCCTCGAAAACTCTTGTGGTTCTTAAGAAGTTTTTAACAACAGGCATTCAATCAACACTGTTTTCTGCGGTGTGGTCCACCTTAGATTTGAATCTGTGCCATTTTTCAACGGCCTGGATAAAACACATGCACTTAGATTCTCAACAGGTAATAAAGCCTTTCTAATTCAAAATGGAAGAGTGCATTTGAAAATCATCACATGCTATTAGAAATTGTAAACGTGGCATAAATCGAATTCAAATTAAACTTTTCAAATCGTGGTCCCTCTTCAATTGGTTCATGATCATAAAGGCTCAATGAGATTTTTTTTTCTTTGAATTATGACCGTTGGCAATTTTTCATTGTGATCGTCCATTCATTGTTCACCAATTAACCAGTTACACGGTCCAAAGTAGCACACGTGGCTGCTATATTACAGGCCTCATTTATCATGGCCAACAATCAGTCTAATCTCATCAGATGGGCCTCACATTTATGGAAAAGGTTAGCCAAAATAAATGAAAGTCGTACACTCCACATGCACGTTTAAATGTACGTGCCCACCTACCCAGCCGAAAGCTGATCCGCCTCATTATTTTACCGGATTAAGTGGAATTCCACGTGTAAGATTGACTATTGTCTTTATTACGCACGTGACAACCGGGCAATTTTGTGTAGGATCTGGGCCATTCATCACCTGATGAATTGTCCCACTGTGAAAATGCCCTTGCCCAAAATCAAGCTGATCCGATGATCGTTTCTGCCACTCTTGTATATTAAAGTGAAATCCGGACCGTTGGTCATTATTTCCGACCCTCCATTTTGACGCGGATTTCCTTCGAAATCCTTTCGCAGGAAGTTCCTGCGCTAGGAACTCAGGTGGGACCCACTGTGATGTTAATGAGAAATCCTTTTCGTCCTTCCGTTTTTTAATTTCATTTTAGGACATGAGGCCAAAAATAAACCATATCCAATGCTCAAGTGGGCCGAAAACATGATAATTGAACGTCCACATTTGAAATATTGGTGGGCTACATAAGTTTTGAATCATGCTAATATTTTTGTATGGATGGCATGTAAGCATCACTGTCGAACCCAGGGATGTTTCAACAGTAGGAATTTCCCAAACTACCTTTTCCTTAATACGGCCTACTTGAGTCTTGGATCGTGCTCACTTTTGGTCTAATGAGTCTCAAATCCTCTGTTATCAGGTCAACAGAGAATTCCTGATACCTTAATCCTCATTGGTCCACATCACCACTCACTAAAAAAATAAAAAATAAATAAAAAACAACTTCGGACGCCAAACCATTAGGGTAACAGGAATTCTCTGTTGACCTGATAACAGAGGATCCCGACTCTGGTCTAATATGCTAAAATGAGCTCACAAAACGGATGGACGGAGTGGATTCCTGACAAACATCATGGTGAGCCCTAGTTAAGTTTCCAGCATAGGAACCTCCTGTAAAAGGCAAAATCCGCGTCCCTCCATTTTATTTTTTTTTGTCACATGCAGCCCCAACTAGAGCTGGGCATCAGACTGATTCGGATCGGATTGAGCACAACCCGATTCGGTTCGAAATTTGCAAGGTCAAACCCGAACTCAATTCGATCCGGTACTGAGTCCGGGCCATCTTATTTGATCCGATCCGATCTTTTACTGCCCTGAACCGATCCGAGTCCGACTTGGTCAGGAAAATCGAGTCGGATCGGATTGGACAAGGTTCGGATCGTTCATTTTTTCCAACGGTGTGGAAACTATTATTCTCATTGTTTCCTATGGTGTGATCTATTTGATTATTGGATATACTTAAAATTTAGCATCAACCCCTAAATTAATATGGAAAAATTGATGGATGGTGTGGATAAACCAAAAAATTCAAGACAGGCCTCACATAGTTTACTCAGTAGGATAAAACTATAAGGGCGTGTTTGGGCGATGGGACTATAAGGGATTAGGTGGGAAGGGATTTAATAAACATAACTATTACCCATGGCAGGGATTGTCCCCCGTTGTCATGGGATAAGATTAATGTCATGCTTTGTTGGTAATACGGTGGTCCATTGAATGAATATACCCACCATTATTTGAAATGACTGAGAATAACACACATGTGTTATATCTAAACTGTTCATTTGTTTTGTAACCTTAATTTATGGCACGGGCCTAAAAATGAAGTAGATCCAAAACTTATGTGGCCCCAAAGAAGTTTTCAATGATAAGTATTCAATCCGCATTGCTTTCTATGGTGGGGTCCACTTGAGCTTTACATTTACATAATTTTTTGGCCCATGCTCTAAAATAATCTTGAAAAATGGGTGGACGGTGTGGATATAGCCCACACATCATGGTGGGATCTACAGAACTTGCTAACATTGAGTGAAATTGGCATGGGAGCCAATGCAATTCCATCTAAACAATTCCAAGCTTTTCCATTCTTCCCAAACATGGAGTGGAATTGGCACAGGACCAGATGAATCCCATCCCACCTAATCCCTTCTAATCTCACTGCCCAAACACGCCCTAAAGCTCACGCCAGCTACATAGCTTCTTGAAGAAGCTTATACTTGTTACATGACTTCCTGAAGAAGCTTCAAGTCACGTGCTCAAAGATGAGCACTCTCTGGAAATAGGATTGCATATCGTACTGAGTAAACTCATTTGGGCCCACCTTGATTGTATGCAGTTTATCCAATCTGTCCATACGTTGTTTCAGCTAATTTTATATGTTGAGCCTAAAATTGAAGCATATACAAAGCTCAAGTGAACCAAACCACTGGAAACAGTGGGAATAATGATTTCGACCTTTGAAATCTTTCTAATGCCCACAGTGATATTTACTTGTCATCCAACATGTTCATAAGATCAAAATACTTGGATGAAGGGAAAGATAAAATATCAGCTTGATCCAAAACTTCCCCTAGAAATTTTCAATGGTAGACACTCATTTCACACTATTTCCTGTGGTGTGGTCTATTTGATCTTTGGATATACTTTATTTTTGACATATGTAAATGAAATTAACTTTTAAAATGGATGGACGGTGTGGATCAAATAGATAAATCACGGTAGATCCCACAGAGTTTACTTAGTACGCTTAGCATACTGAGTTACTCAGTACGCATCCGCTTCCCACTCTCTGACCTCTGTAGCTACTAGCTAGAGCTATACAGGCAGCTGCTCTAGGTACATGTCGCTTGAAGACGAGCACTGACACTCCTCGAGCTCGGAGTTATACGAACGGTTCAAAGGAGATCAAAGTTACATGAGCCTTACAGTGATGTATTTATTATATCTACACTGTCCATCTATTTTCAGAGATCATTTTAGAGCATTATCCAAAAATGTATTATATCCAAAAATCATCTAGACCACACCATAAATAGAAGTGGAGATAACGATTTTCACCGTTAAAAAATTTGTAAGATCCACCTACTAATATGAGATATAGGGATGGGTAAACTTGTAATTTACTAGTTACTACACCTGGTGCAGTCCAGATCGGATCCAAACGGATCGGATTTCGGTTCGGTCGGATTTACTACGTACATGAATATGATTCGATTGTGGTTCGGATCTGACCGCTCCTACCCGAACCTAACCGATCCAAGCCACCGGTTCTGTTTGAATCGAGGCGGATCGGGTCCATTTTGCCCACCTCTAGCCCCAACTGATCGGGGAAGGGCATCAGACCAGCAACCTAGCCGATGTGTCTACGACACCAACTTCTGTGGGTCCCATCCTTAGGTATGAGTTATATCCCAACCATTCATCCACTTGGTGATCTCATCGTAAGGATTGAGCCGAAAAATAAGACGGATACGAAAATCAAGTGCACCACACTGTAAAAAGAAGTGGAGGATTGAATGCCTGCCATTGAAACCCTTATGAGGGTCACGGAAATTTTGGATCAATACGATATGTCCTTTTTCTCTTCATACATGTCTGTGTGACCTTATGAACAGATTGTGGTGGGCCCTACGAATGTTTTAACGGTCAGAATCATTGTCCCATTGCCATTCGTGGTGTGGTCATTGGGATAATGATCTAAAATGATCTCGAAAAATGGATGAACTGTGTAGATATGATAAATACATCATCATGGGGTCCATGTAACTTTGATCTATTTGAACCGTTCGTACAACTCGGAGTTCGAGGAGCGTCAGCGCTCGGCTTCGCACGACACGTACCCACACTAGTAGGTTGCTGGTGTGTGGAAGCGGATTGCGTACTGAGTAACTCAGTACGCTTAGCGTACTGAGTAAACTCTGTGGGGTTCACCATGATCTATGTATTTTATCCACTCCGTCCATCTATTTTATTAGATAATTTTATGGTATTGGTCCAAAATTGAATGATACCCAAAGCTCAAATGCACCACACCACATGAAAGAGTGTGAATTGAACTTATACCATTGCAAAATTCTTGAGTGTCACAGAATTTTTGTATTAAGCTTATATTTGTTTTTTCCCCTTCATCCATGTCTTTGTGATATTATTAACAGCTTGGATGACAAATAGACATCACTGTAGGGCTTAGGAAGGTTTCAACGGTGGAAATCATTATTCCCACTGTTTCCTGTGGTATGATCCATTTGAGAGTTGGATATGCTTCAACTTTGGGCTCAACCCCTTAAATGAGCCGAAAAAACGTATGGACGGTGTGGATAAACTACTTATTTTCACGGTGGGCCCAACTGAGTTTACTCAGTACGATAAGAGCGTACTGAGTAACTCAGTACGCAATCCGATTCCCTGGTGTGTGGTACACCAGCCAATCCGCTTCCAGTTCATATGCTTCTGATGATGGACGGAAGAGATGCAACCCTAACACGTGTCACATAATACCAGTAGATTGTTCGAGACCGTCTATGTTTGGGAATTCCCAGAAATCTCGGACGCGAATAACTGTCGCAGGGAGGCCGTTCAACAAAGAGCCATGTAGGGTCCACCATGATGTGAGCGTGTGAAATCCATTCCGTCCATCATCTGCGCCATCCCATGCTACAATGTGAGTCCAAAAGTCAAGTGGGCCCATCCACAAAGAAAAGCACGGATGTGATTCCCTACTACTGAAACCTTCTTTGGAAATTTTGGATCACGTTGATATTTGGTTTTTCCCTTTATCCTGGTTGAATGGGTTAGATGGCATATGAAAGTGGGCCTTGGGAAGTTTTCAATAGCAGATATCCTTGTTACCAGTGGTGTGGCCCACATGAGTTTTGAATCGGCCTGATTTTTTGCAATCTCATCCTAATATAGACTGGTACAAACGATGGATGGAATGGATATCAAACAGACATCACAGCGGCTCCACATTGCATTTTGTTGCACGGGTTCCCTGCAACATCTGTTTTAGGAAATTTACGTCCGGAAATATCCGAGATTCAAGCCCCAGGACATTTCAACGCTTTCGATAACGAAAGCATGGGGTGGATGGGCCGCGCCATATTCCAAAAGCTAAAAGATGGAATATGATCCCAGGGTGCAGGTAGTTCATGCAACGTAAAGGCTTGAGGGGCCTGCAGCACTAATGGACGGAGCAGATTTCTTAGGAAACACATGCTCTTAACCTGGTGTATGCGTGGGGATATGTCTTAAGAGAAACTTATTTTATTATAAATGTTATTTAAAAATATTTCTTAATTAATGTGGGACAATCACGATCACTAAAATAAATACATGTTAAGGTGTACTTAACTTTGTATAATAATAAAATCATAAATAAATATTAATATTTGACGATTTGAATCTATATTTATAATTTTTATAGGCCTGTTTGATTTTTCAAATTAACTGTAAATGCTTTTTAAATACCAACTTATTACAATTTCACCGAGTTTGGAAATTGGTAGGTATTTTTGCTTGGGAAAACCGTCCAAAAGAATTAACTTAAATTTTTGAGCCCCAACCATGACGTATATGACATATCCGTGTCATCCATTTGTTTTACTATGATATTTTGAGGCAAGAGTCGAAAAATGAAGTAGATCCAACATTAAAGTGGCCCACACCAAAGTAAACAGTGGCCCCTAAAAGTTTTTAATGGTGGGTGTTTGATTACCTTTTTCCTGTGGTGTGGTCCACTTGAAATTTAAATTTGGCTCATTTTTTGGGTCATGCCTAAATTCAATTGGCATAACAAATGGACGGTGTGGATAATCCACATACATCACAATGGGCCCCACAAATATTTAGCAGCATCCTCCATTTTACCATTAAAAAAGGCAAGTCCAATCAATCCACGGAAACAATAGGGTAATTATCTATAGAAATAATCATTACGTATTTACAATGCAATTATGTTTACCTTAGAAAATCAAACAGGGCTAAGAGTAATAGAGAATTTAGTCTTGAACTAATATTCTTCTATTATAAGACTCAATTTAATTCACTCATATAGTTAGCCTAGACGCTACAACCATATGCGAAATTCCCTTTCATAGGCACTTTGGATATTCAACTCTAAATCTTATAAGAAGTAGGCCCAATTCCATACTCATATAAGTGAGTGTGTCAATCATATCTTATATAACTAATATCCTATATAACTAACGTCCCACTATAGTAGCTATAAACTTATTAAGGAATTTAATCCAATCCATCTTATAATGTTGCAATAGTAACACATTTTTACACCCTAAGACTCATATTTTGAAAATGCGATTACTGGTTAAACCTCAATTTTATGGGATCTCCAATCACTAGGTTGGATTTTTGAGATTGAAATTTATCATAATAGTTGCAATTTTGTTCCCTTTGATATATCTTTTATCTTTTCTCTCTTGGAAGCTCTTTGTCAAAGGATCACCCAAATTCTCTAGGATATGGTGGAGTTGACAATTATCACTTCATAATCTAACAATTATCTTATATAATTGTATTTTAATCACATTTGTCTGGAATTTTCATTGTATATTTTATTTTGAGCATTGATAATAGTTACATTATAATCACAATTTATTACAATAAAAGGAAAAGATTCAAAACTTAAGGCAGGTTGCACAGTATAGTTTTGATCCATGTAGTTTCTTCCACGATTATTACCAGGCCAATGGTCTCCGATTCCATGGTTAAATGACATATAATCACTTGCTTCTTGACTTTCACGCGATCATATCACACTTTCACTTCATGTGAGAAACAAGCACTTGTAGATTTAGACTTGTCATTATCAGAGTTTCAATATGTATAACTAAACCCTTATAAAATAACAAAATATCCCGATACTTTAAAAACAACATTCCAATAACTTTTACTAAGGTTTTATTAGTATCAACTCAATTTACAAACTATGTAAACTATATCGAGTTGCTTACTACTTGTAGCAAATATTAAATCACCAGTCACGCCTGCATATTTAAGTTTTGAAAACCCATGACATTTGTTTTCAATTAAATTAAAATTATGATTGAATGGTGTCTTCATTGGTTTACAATCAAAGTTATCATGTTTTTTAAGAATATTATCAGTATAGTGGGATTGCGATAAAAGAATACTATTTTCATTATTCATAATTTTCTTTCCAAGTATTAAATTTACTTCACCTATTTTTTATTATCCAAATACCGATGACAAAAAGACTTTTGTTTTTATAATACTATCTAAATCGGCACAAAAAATTTATATGCCATTTACACACAAACACGGAATAACAAAATATTTATCAATGATTATTAAGTATTTGAAATTATTTGCTCCATTTATTCGAAACCCATGTAATATGATTTTTCGGTCAAATTTTTTGTATCATTGTTCATATGTTTATTTTAAACTATATAAAGATTTAATAAATTTATATACTTTATTTTCTCTGTGTGTCATGAATCTTTTAAGTTCATCCATATAAATTATTTTCTTTGAATCTTCATTAGAAATACAATTTTTAAATTTATTGATGAATTATTAACTTATACATGGTAGCTAACAATACAAGGATTCTCATAGATATTATTTCAATAACAAGTAAATATGATTCTCTCATTTCTCTGCTCTTTGGCCTGGAATGTGGGTGCCGCTTTATCTTGGGTTTCGAGCTCTCCTTCCTCATTCAGAGTATAAGGAGTTGTTTGGATGCTTATAAAGTTTCTAAGTTATAAAGGAATTACAGACAATCTAATTACAAAGATTGTTTAAATCCATGTATTTGCTTGTAAAGACTTTACGGACTATAGACCGATTACAACTTTTCCAAAACTTAGTAAAAAATCATATTTTAAATTACATGTAAAGTCTTTAAGTAAAAAAAAAAAAAACAGTTAATATATACTCATGATATGTGGAGCCCATCGTAATGTGTATGGTACGTCCAATCCATTCATCATGCACTTCCTTTGACGTTATCATATTGCCCTAAAAAAAAAATAGCTCCTCCATTATCAAATGGATCACATGAGGGAATGATGGGATGTCCACCATTAAAAACTTCTTGACTGCATTTGTGGCCCACTATGATGGATGGAAGACATCCAGTTCATTTCGTGTGTACATGCTTTAATGCTTTCTTAAGGCCCTAATAAAAGATTAAATATTTCTTACGTGATTTATATATTTTGGAAGGTTCACTACTCAAGCTCTCTAGTTTGAATAACTAATTTATTCATTGCAAACACTTGGCCAACTAACTGAACACACAAATTGTTTACCTATAAACAAATTATCACTTAAAAATTAATTAAAATAACATGTAAACTAATTACACATAAAACTCCTTTTAAGCTTAATGTGTTTCCAACTAACAAATTTACTTGCATCTAAACAACCCTTAAACTTTATTATCTTCATATTTGATTTTATTTTATTTTTTAATATTCTTTTCCATCTTTGTCCTAAACAGGTAATAAGAGACGTAGTTCTTTCTTGCTTAAATAAACTAAAATAAAATAATTTATTCATTTTTATGTATCTTTTAACAAGAAATTCAACATTATAAGTTTCTTCTTCAAGATATATTTTAGAATCAACTAATATTTATGATCCACTAAAAAAACCAAAATACATCATTTATTGCTTCCTTTCGTTATTATCTCCGAAGCTGGTACTGTTGACTTTCTTACTTTATTTTTTTTCGAAATCTACGCCTTCTGGAGGTATTTCATTGATCATTTTTGAACACCACGTGATTATTCCAGAAGAAAAAAAAACAGTGTACTGTTCATTTCACCGTTGTATACCGGATCAACGGTCCCCACCACTCCACCGTTTGCCACGTGTGCGACGAGGAGCTGCCCAGTTCTTTGAAAGCTGCATACTGGCATTTTTCACCTGTTCTCTCTTCAAGGCTTCCAACAACCACAGCTGAAGAGGGAGAGGGAGGGAGAGAGAGGGAGAGCGGAAAAGCCCTGATTTTGCTCTCATGTCGATTTCAAAGCTCTTGATTTTCTCGATCTTTTTCTCTCTATTCTTCCTGAAAATCAGAGCAAATACATTGCTTGAGGATGAAAGTTACCCAACCGACTCAGATTCATCTCCCGAGGACGAAATTCTCTCATCCGATGGCTCAGATTCGTCGCTGAAGCTTGAATTGGAACAGCTCAAATCCAGGATCTCCGTTCTAGGTCAGTCCAGATGTAGATTTCATCATCTCCCCTTTCGAATTCTTTGATAGATCAGGGCTTTTCTTCCGAGAGATCTTCGTTGTGTATGGTTTGATTTGATTCTTTTCAGTTTTTCCGGAGGTTTCTGAAATCGGGAATGGAAATGATTTGGAAACCCTTTCGTTTAATGCACGTACCCCATTTTTTCTACTTCTAGTAATGGAACAGTACTTACAGGTTCTATTCTACTACCAAAAGCTGAAAAAAGTCTGTTTTTGGGACGCGGATTGCATACTGACACTGCGAGACTAGCTGGTGCAGTGTAGGCCCAGCATGATGTATTTGTTTTATCCACGCTGTCCATCCATTTTTTTCAGCTCATTTTAGGGTATGAGCCCAAAAATGACGCAGATCAAAATCTCAGGTGGACCAAACCACAGGAAAAGAGTGTTGATTGAATGCCCACCATTAAAAGCTTCTTGGGCGCCATAAAAGTTTTGGATCAAGCTGATATCTGTGTTTCCTCTTCATCAAGGTCTTTGTGACCTAATCAACAGGTTGGATGGCAAATATACATTACAGTCAGCCCTAGGAAGTTTTCAATGGTGTAAGTTCAATCACCACTGTTTCCTGTGGTGTGGTCCACCCGAGATTTGGATCTGCCTCATTTTTTGCCCTAAAATAATGATCCAAACTGGATGGATGGCATCGACAAAATGCATACATCATTGCGGGGCCATGGAGCACCGTCTAGTAGCCATATCGCTACCGGCAGTGTCATTATGCAATCTGCGTCCGTGTTTTTTAATAATTGAAACAGTATTCTGGAGTTTTTATGACTGATACTTATACCCTGTTTTTGACATTTGCACCATCTCTACACAGTAACGACAGTCTTCATTCAGTGCGCTAAGAAAAAACATGGCGTGCATTTCAAATAAAAGGATGTAAATATCAGTGTCCTTTTGTATGAAATGGGAGAAAGGGGAATTTTTTCAAATGGAATAGTGGTTTTTGCCACGCTGTATGCTAAATTGTCATGCAGCCCCATCTTTTCTTCCAACATGCCAGTTGTGTAGGATCCATATGGAGAAAACAGTAGGCTACACCATGACGATGGCCTTGGTGTGAAAATCATGCCAATTGTCTCATCAAGTGGGCCACAATGTTGTAATCAATGGAGAAGTAAAGGTCTGGGTTAAGATACATGCGAGACCCACCTAATGAGTGGATCAGCCCCATTTCAAGACGGGCGATCTTCAAGGTGGGGCCTACTGTTTAGGTGGTACGAATGTCGTACATTGGTGGCATGTTGGCGTGAAAGGCGGGTTGCATTACAAGTTAGCATACAGCCAGCTGTAGGTGATCAGTTCTTTGGCTGAAAACTTAAACAACAAAATCAAATTCGCTATACCGTGAATATTTTGCGGTCAGTTCTTTGGCCGAAAACTTAAATAACAAAATCAAATTCTCTATACCGTGAATATTTCTATTTTAAAGTTCTAATATGGGATAAACCAGGCCCTTGAAAGCTTGTTTTTAGTGTTTGAAAAGATTTATGAAATCTTTTTTCGTGTGTGGAAATAATGGAAATGGGTTTTCTTTCTTTTGCTTTTTGAAGAATCTGGTATCGAGGATAGTACACCAGAATTGAAGCGCAAGGATGAGAGCATTGCAAAGATGGAAAAGATCATTCAAGAGAAATCATATAGCATTGCATCGTTACAGGGCGAGATAGAATCACTTGAGGTGAGTTTGAACTAAAACAAATGATGCTGGATTCTCATTTTATGAACCTCTTCATCTTCTGATCATGCAAAAATTATATTAGTTTTAAAGGCAAACTTTGTTTTTCATTGATGGTATTATCTTCATGTTCGTCTTCCGGCTTTGTAGAAAAAGGGGAGTGTGGATGCTCAAGAGAAGGTGGGAAGGGCTCATGCACGAGCTGCTGAACTTGAGAAGCAGGTTGCAAATGGAAAAACACTTAAGAATTTGTATGCTTTCGGATAAGTAGTGCCTACTCTTGATATTGTTGCTCATCTGTACGGGTCCAGAAACTTCAAAATGAAATAGAAACACAAAATAAGAGGAGGGAGGCTTTAGAAGTCAGAACTGGTGAAATTGAGAAGAAAAGGCAGGAATTGAATTTGAAATTAGATAAGGTTTGCTTCCGCTTTTCAATTGGCCATGAATACATATACCTTTTGTTTTAAGTTACCACAGGAAAACTATTGTAGCTTATTACTTATAGGTGTGTTATTGGATATTTATATGTGAAGTGGGCTAGAGTGTTCCTGCTTCTACCTTAGCTACCTGCCCAGAGATGGGCTAAACCTGAAGGTTTGAAGTTGCCAATACATTTAAAAGCTCATTAGCCACATTTATTTCTAAATGGAACCCTTTTTGATATGTGAAGTAACGTGACTTCATTTACCAAGTGGATTCATCACATCAAGCATCTGGTGAGTAGAGCTCATTGCGAAATTATCTTACTCAGATGCTATGATCAGGATTGTGGCCTGATCATGCAAGACGGAGTTTTTAAATTGCTGCTCTGTGAATATAGATGAACAAAATGCCTTCTAATAAATTGGTGTTGTCTATATAAAAAAGAAGCCGAACAAATTGTTTCACGAGTCTTTGCGTACGCAATCTCTGTTCCACCTAATCAAGTGCTACATGTTATGGAGAGTTTGATGGGGTTTGGTAGATCTTGATCTGAATTCAGTGTATGCCTCTTGGTTCCTTTGCAGCTCCAAAAGATTAATGATGAACAGAAGAATCGAATTCGTAAAACCGAACGTGCTCTTCAAGTTGCAGAGGTGTGCTTTTGTGCTTTTATCTAAAGAAATTTGTTTTCATAGTTTCAAGATTAATGATGAACAGAATAACTGAATTCCTTGTTCTTTTCTTTTTTTTAAAAAAAAATCTGGTCTTTCATAGGAAGAGATGGTGAAGGCCAAATTAGAAGCTACGTTGAAGGCTAAAGAGTTTATGGAGGTAAGGATATGCAACTGCTGTCATAAATGCCTACTGAGTACTAAATTTTCTAAAATCTATCATTTGGTTCACCAATAACCCAACATGTTTCGGTAATTGCTAATGTGTATGAACCGTTCTTAAATCCCTTATATCTTAAATTGCTTACATGGTATAATATCTATTTATTTATTTTTTATTTACTGAATTAAATTTGCATACATTAGTGGTAATAGGTGCAATTATTCTTTACAGTCGAGGTAATTCATAAAATGATTAACAATTAGACCTAATGCTTTGGTTAGTTTTGGGTAGTTACAATAATTAACTTGGGTTTCGTGACTTTGATCAGATTCAAGGTGCATGGCTACCACCTTGGCTTGCAACTCATGTAATCCACATTCAGGTATATATGTTGAAAAGAAGGTATAGCCACTGTCAAAGCATATTCTCTCATGATATTTTGCCTTTTCTACTTGCAGTTTTTTGCAGAAAAAGAGTGGAATGAGCATGGGAAACCTGCCTTGGCCATTGTGATGCAAAAGGTGATTGGTCTGTCTATAAGAAATCACATGCAATGGTTAAAAATCTATCTAGTGTTGTATATTCGTTTCTGAACTTCCACGCTGCCCCATATAGGTGGCAGATGGCCTGAACCTGAGTTGGTTTGGGCCTGCAATTTGTACTGATCTGGTTGGGCCTGTCAGGGCAAGACTATTCAAAAATTTGATTGCTAGCCCAGCTCGACCCATTTGCCATAACAGCTCCCATAATACCTCAGGAGATCATTATTCACAAGATCATCTTATTTTTTGGAGGTTGCATGAAATGACCATTTTCAAATTGTGAAATTTTTTCAGGCATCAGAAAAATCTTCGCAGGCCCAGAAATGGGCTGAACCCCACTTCGAAACAGTTAAAACTGTGAGTCACTGCTACAGATTCTCCAACTCATGATATGTTTGCATTTCGTTGTCCAATAGCCTGTTTGCATGTGTTATAAGCAATTTCAATCCTCTTTAATATCTGACAATACTGACATTTGGGTCCCAAGGCTCCACGCCACCTTAGTTTTCTCATTTTGTGGCAAGATATGCTTGCAAATGAGCTGCTCTCATTTCAGCACTCTACCTAAATGACATACGTCTCATCTGAGGGATATCTTACGGCAAAATGACAAAAGAAAAGGTGATGCGGAGCCATTGTTGTCAGTCGCTATTCAACACAAAAAGAGATGGAAACTGATCAAGGTACATTATATGTACCCAGGTCCTAGTAACTTCATCCCTTGATTTTTGATGATTTGGATTGACATTTTCCACCAATGGCTTTAGGATTTTATCCTTTTACTTACCACGACCTTGGAGATAGCATCATTTCTCTGTTAATTTGCTAGATCATGATTGAAACTCTCTTCTTATTCTTTGATCTACTTTGTGAAGAGATGGGTCCCTGTTTTAAAGGAACAATGGTTGGCTTTTACAACCTTTGTTGGACCGCATGTGGAATCAGTAACTATCAAAACTGTTGAGGTTTATGAAGCATCGAAGAGCACTCTTACGCCACATATTGTTAAAGTTCAAGAACTGGCAAATCCATACTTGCAGGTATTCTTCGTTATGCTATGCTGAAGTGAGGAATTAGTTAGCTGAATAATTCTTAACTATGTTCATGCCATTGTGCTCGTTTGGGTGTCTCCAATGTAGCACAATTGAAGAATTGAACCAAAATTGCATTACATATGAATACGTATCTCTTGTAGATGATCCAATTCTCTAATCGTTGATTTATATTCTTTTAGCAGAAAATGAAATAAAATAGAGGGGATAACAGGATAAATATATGGAATTGCTCCAAAAGAAACCCTAAGGCTAGGTTTGGATACAGTGAATCCAGC
Organism: Magnolia officinalis; assembly: GCA_021015155.1. NCBI lineage: Eukaryota > Viridiplantae > Streptophyta > Magnoliopsida > Magnoliales > Magnoliaceae > Magnolia > Magnolia officinalis. Next base: position 62,066,591 of record JAJHSJ010000015.1, on the reverse strand, counting down.
GGACAAGATTGGAAAAGGCCTTACTTTCCCCTGATTTGACCCGACTGCATGTTTGGATACCAAAAATTGCCCTAGAATCCAAAGGAGCTTTTCCAACCAGATATGGTAATACACTTCTTGAGAAAATACAGCTGTGAGAGAAAATATGATAGTTGATGAGGCTTTCATGGATTTACCACACCAATCCAAACACATGAACAGTCGGAATGGAATCCTGATATGAATAGTTAGCAAGAAATAATCACCATGTAATTATTGCTTTTCTCCTTGCTTTTGTTTTTGAGAGATAACAACAATTTTATTAAAAGCTCGCAAAAGCAAGAAAAGAATACAAGGCACCTAAAATAATAAAAAAAAAGAAAGAGAGAGAGAAATCAGCAACCAAGGCTCTGCACTGACATGGATAGCCCACCCTGAGACTAGAAACTTAACCTTTTTAATTACGTCCTCCACCCTGGGATTCTCATTAAGAAAGCAATAGTCGTTTCGGGCTCCCCAAATAGCCCACAAAACAGCCATTAAGATCAGCCTCCACTTAGCTTTTTTAACCTTACCCACTCCCCCGGTGCCAAGCCCAAAGAAAACTAACAACTGGCTTGGGCATTACCCACGTTGTCTTCGAGGACCCTAAAAAGTAATCCTACACTCTTCTAGAAAAGGGGCAGTGCAAAAATAGATGATCTATCAATTCAACATCTACCATACACATTAGGCACAAATTAGGGAGCACGAGGGATCTTCTTTGAAACTAAAATAAACTGGCCAAAGGAGATCTACCAATCCGAACATGGCCTAAGGAAGCACACCAATGGGATCTAAAGGCATCAGACTGATGTGGGATAATTAACCACTTGCTCTAAAAGCTCGAACTGTTAGAGTATGGTGAATTAATCCCTTTATCTCATAGCCCAGGCCCCACATCTCATGGGTTAAGACCTCGACCGAACCCCCTCATGGGCTTGTGGGCCGCAAATCACATGGGCCGCCCACCCCGAGTGTGTCCCCGCATCCCACGGGCTACCCCACTCGAGCCCGGTGTGAAATGCCCCTGCATTAATTACCCCCGGTGAGGAGTCTCGAACACGAGACCTCCCTCGTGGGCCCCAAATCACATGGGTCACCTACCTTGAGTGTGTCCCCACATCCCACGGGCTACCCTACTCGAGCCCGATGTGAAATGCCCTTGCATTAATCACCCCCGGTGAGGAGTCTCAAACACAAGACTTCCCACTCTGATACCAATTTGATGTAGGACAATTAACCACTTGCTCTAAAAGCCCGAACTGTTAGAGATGGCGAATTAATCCCTTTATCTCATAGCCCAGGCCCCACATCTCATGGGTTAGGACTTCGGCCGAACCCGCCCTTTTGGGCTCGTGGGCCCCAAATCACATAGGCCACCCACCCTGAGTGTGTCCCCGCATCCCACGGGCTACCCCACTCGAGCCCGGTGTGAAATGCCCCTGCATTAATCACCCCCGGTAAGGAGTCTCTAACACGAGACCTCCCCTGTGGGCCCCAATCACATGGGTCACCCACTCCGAGTGTGTCCCCGCATCCCACGGGCTACCCCACTCGAGCCCGGTGTGAAAATGCCCTTGCATTACAGACCCATTAGATCTAGAAGAATCACTCCCCTCACTTATTGATAGTATCCCATCATAGGAAACTAAAAGAAAGAAATAACTCTACTCAATCATTCAAATAATCAAACATTCTATCATTCATTGTCTCATATGAAAGACCTCTTGCCTCTATATAGGCTACAAAACCGGCTACGAAGCTTCTAGAAAGAATCTTCTAGAGAATCTCCAACTCTCTTACCCCATTGGTCCACATGGATAGTTGCAACGAGGACAAAGGGGAATATAACTGAACAGGAAACTGCTTTAGAAACCCAAATCTTGCTAAAGAACGACATCTATATACAATTGTATGGGTTATGGTGTTGGATGGATTGTACAAACACCATAAAAGGGCTCGGTGGTTTTAGAAAGGCCATATAAATGGGTACGGCTGATCTAATGGGCCCCATGGTCCAAAGGTCATCCCTGATGTGTGGTTTGGACCCTTGGGTGGGCAATCTGGGCTGATCTACAATGGGATGGGCCCAAATCACTCAATGACCAAATTTGGGCTTCGATTGGACAATTGAGTGATCTAGGTGCATCACTTTCTTTTTTATTTCAATTGCTTCCTTCCTCGAAGGTTCAAAATATCAGTATTAGAGCACGTATCAACCAACACTGAAACTGACACATTTTGCCATATTTGTACACAGCAGCCGATACACACTCCACATCAGCTGTCTCCAAAACCAATACGTATTCATGTGTCGCCGATTACTGATTTAGTCATGGTTGGTGATGCATATGATAAATGCATCATTTCATTTATCAAAAAAATACTGATGCATCAGCTGATATTTTTCACCCTTGGTCCTCTATATGCCTCAAAGACAGTTTCATGTCCTGACAGGAAGCTAGGAAGTTCTCTAAGCCCTACATCGATCACATCGCTACCATTACAAAGCCTCATGTCGATAAAGTAAGGGTTACTTTGAAGCCTTACACCAATCAAGTAGTTTCTGCTTCTCAAAAGTTTCTTAAATCAGCGAAAGTGTACCATTATCAGGTACATCACTATTCTCTTGTTTTATTTGCATTTATATTTTTACTCATAATCTCTTCTTCATCATCCTCACTCTATAAATCCGTATATCTTCATGCATGCTGATAGCTTTTCTTCTTTGCTCCAACTTATTTGCTGAGGTAGATGATACATGACTTTAGCATATTATCAGACTGAACAGGGAAGGAGTGAAGTAGAATTTTCTAGCATTTTAAAATGTATATTTTTAAACAATGAGGTGCCAGACACTGTCTAGTGTGAAATTTTGGCTGGATGATTTGCATTTTCATGGGCACATGTTTCTAGGATGTAGAATGTACTATTCATCATCATCGTCGTCATCTAAACCATATCCCAATTATGGGGTCAGCTGCACGAATCCTGTTCTGCCATTCTAATCCATCAAGGGTCATACCTTCAGTTAGACCATAGTTCATCAAGTCTTTTCTTACTACCACCATCATCGTCCTTTTTGGGACTTCCCCTTGCCCTTTTAGAGCCTTCTACTTGCAAGAAATTGCAGCCTTCCAAATAAGAACTGGTCAATCCATTGGTATACCATGAAGTTACAAAGGTTGTACCTGTGAATCAACTCACTCCTAACCAGCACGGTTCTTGGCCTTCGTTGTAGATGACCAAACCATCTAAGTCTACTTTCCCTCATCTTATTACCTATTTGTGTTATTCCTAATTTTCATCAAATGCATTCATTTCTAATTCTAACCTCCCTCGTCTTGCCACTCATTCATCTCAACATCTTCATTTCAGCTACATTCATGCTATGAACATGTTGTTCCTCAACTGCCCAACATTATGTGCCATAAAGCATGGCTGGTCTTATAGCTATTCTATAAAATTCCCTTTCTGTTTGAGTGGTATACAACAATCACATAAAACTCCAGAGGCACATCTCCATTTCTTCCACCCAGCTTGAATTCTGTGGACAGTATCCTTCTTAGTCTCTCCACTTTCATGAATTATTGATCTGTGGTATTGAAAGTGGTCATTTTGGGAAATTTCTTGGTAAAAAATCTTAAATAATTCTTCATTTTCACTCCTACTGTTGCTAAAATTGCACTGCATACACTGTTTTAGTCAGACTAATTTTAAATCTAGCGTTGTGATTACACCCTCCATCATCTTGTCCGTAAAAAACCATGTCATCTGCAAACAACATACAACATGGGATCTCTTCATGCCTCCTGCAAATGCCTCGTTAACTCGTCCATAACCAATGTGAAGTACGGGCTCAATGTCGACCCCTGGTGCAACCTTACAGTAATTGGGAACTCACTTGTCCCTCGTTCTTTACATTTGTCACCACTCGTACATATCCTTAATCATGTCAATGTATTCTCTTGAAACACCTTTCTTTCACAACACCCACTAGATTGACTCTCTAGGGACCCTATCATATGCTTTCTCAAAATCAATAAAGACCATGTGGAGATCCTTCTTCCTCTCCCTATATTTCTCCATCAATTGTCAGAATGGAAAAATAGCTTCAGTGGTAGACCTCTCAGGCATGAACATCTCATGCCGTAGTCTTTGCTCAATCACTCTCCCCCAAACTTTCATCGAGAGCTCTGTATTTTGGGCCCAATTTGGATGGCCCATGCATGAATATCTCCCAGATGAGAAAATACTCTCTTCAATTGGTGGCCAACAAGGCGATGGTCAACAAAGGAAATGCAATAGCAAAACACCGACAGCTATGATCGTTCAATCTGTGGATTTGTTGCAAGGACCATCCAAAGTGAGGCCCATCAAACATTTTGGATCACTGAACCGTGGGCCCTACCTGTGCAAACTGAAAAACCAAAGGGTAATTTACGAACCTTTTGTGTAAGCATTTTATAATACCTCTTAAATATTAGGGTTGACAAGTCACTAGAAGTATACATGATAAGACCTAATACGACATGTTCTTGGACTCACCTGATTGACAAGTTCTTTTGATATCGATAATGTTCCTAGGAGAATGGGGAACTCCATATCTTTCTATTTGTTACATTGCGAGAATATCAATCGAGAAAATTTTCTTTTATTTCAGTGGACTTGGATTTGGTATAATTGAGATTTCTTATAGCCTCACCGGATTTCTTTGATTTTGCTATAGGTCCAGGCAACTGTCCAGGATACGCTGAAGAAACATGAGCTAACAGAACCTCTAGCAACTACAGAACTAGTATGGTTTATGGTATGTACCAGTTACCATGGTTTCTGCATTGATCTTGCCTTTTAATTGCGCCTCCATTAGTTTGTTCACGTTTTATCATAACACACCTGTATTTCAATCACTGTAGGCCTCTGCTTTATTGGCTCTACCCATTGTATTTCTTTATAGGGTGTTATCAGCCATTTTCTGGTTAGTCCTCACCTCTTTTCTTTTTTCTTTGTAGTTTCTGAATGTTTTCTGTTTGTTCTCATTGGGAAATCATGATCATGTTTCATTCTCACTCCTCTCCTGTACCTTTGGTTGTGGTTTGTACAGTAAGATCATGGTTGCATCTTTTTCATTTGGTCTTTTTTTCCCCCTTTGTTGCAGTAAAAAGCCAGGGAAACCTACCCAGAATGCCCATGCGAATCATGCACCTCGCAGGCACAAGCGCAGGCATGCTGACAAGTAGAGTGCCTTGACGTATTTGGATTTAGGCTTGTTGTATTTAAATTGAAGGTATGTACTTTCTACCTTCAGGAAACATTCCCAATGATTGTGAGCATCTCTAATTTCATAGTTTTTTTAATTTTTAATTTTTTATTATTTTTATACATAATGTATTTTAAATTTGCAAATGAACATTGTGAATGTTTGATAATTATTTTGTTGTTGTTGTTGTAATTGACATCTTCATCCAGCTGTTTTTGAGTGAGCCACTATCTACACCCACCCTGATTGATACGGCATAAACATTTAAAGAATCGTCTGAAATTGCCTGACACATACTGGTATCACCCATGAACAATACTGGTGTGTCAGCCCTGTTTAGGCACAAAACAGTCCGATACAGGGTGATACACAGTGCTACACAGAAGTATCAGTAGTGAATAATACGTTACGTAATACACCGATTTAAACCTTGTAATGGGGTGCTTCCCTTTCTACTATTGTCAATACAATAGTACTGTACCGTTGTATTACCAAAAGTCAAAAGAAAAGGATGCCATCATTAACCAGGGTGGGTATAGACATCAACTGACTTCTAGGAAACCCAGAATATTTGGTGAATGCTTCAGACATGCTGACAAGACACGGATATGGTGGGAAAACAATTAGCATAATGTTATGAGGCCTGGCAATGGGCTGGGCCCTGGCCTGGTTTTGAACTGGTTGGGCCTGGCCTTCTAACCGGCTCTATTTTAAAAAAAAAAATTTCCTGGGTGCAGGCCCAGCCCATTGTCAGCCTTAAATGTTGTTGTAATAATTGATTTTTTTTTGGGAGGGATTATACTTACTGGAATTCAGAGATTGATATTGAAGATTTAGCAACCTCATATGGATCTTGGATGTAGAATTTAACTGTTTATATTGTTGTGAAAGATCCCACAAGAGGCTGGAGACTTGTGTGGATGAACAAAACTATACATGAAATTGGTTATTTGTAGACTGCTCTAGCAGCTCTATTTCTTCCAGCTTCAGGAAAACATATCCTAGACAAGGGCTCTTACAATCAAAACCATTTGAGCATACCCAAAATAGAAAACCATTGTACCATTTAGTATATAATGATGCTAATGCCATCATACGCCTTACCCTAATGCCTCAAAAAATGACACCTTAAAATGAAGTGATGAGGACATTCGAGCACCATTTAGAGTATACCAATGGAAGAGAGCTTTGGCCCTAGTTCGAGCATATCTATGGTTGGATGGTCATTATATGGGGTCCGGATCAACTACGTAGCCATGTTGGAAGACCTCACATGCATGTTTATGCATCTTTGAAAACCCCACACTGGAAAGATGCATGTGGGCTGCATTAGGAGCTTATTGAACACATCTAGACTATTGGATTGAGTGGATGTTTTCATTGGACTGTTGGATTTCGCGCTTTGGATCATCCCGCCCATTGGCTCATCTTAATCATTGGGCCATCTTGGCCGTGGACATCATGGGACATTAGTTTAGTTGTTTTCTTAGTTATTTTATTTATTTTGTGGGTTGTTTTATGTTTTAGTTGATTTAGGAGGTATTTTGGACATATTTTAGCAATACGGGGTATTTCGAATGTTTTAGAGTAATAAGGGTGTTTTGGTAAAAATACCCTCAAAAGACTATAAAGCCTTGGGCGTGTGAATGCTCTAGGGTTGATATGCATTGAATAAAAACTTCTCTTTTTACTTGAGCAAAGAAAACCTCCTGTGATTGGAGTGGTGTGAAGCCATGGAGTGATTCCATCTTATCTCTCTCTCTCTTCTTTCAAGGAAATATTACATATTTCTCTTCTTTTCTCTCTCTCTCTCTCTCTTTCTCTCTCTCTCTCTCTCACTACTTCCCTTAATCTCTCTCTATTCCTTTATTTTCCTTTTGCTTCCCTTTAACCCATCCCCATCATCTCTAAAATCCATCTAAACCTAAACCTAAACCTACCCTAGCCGTACAACCGTATGGACTCCACCTTGACCATACGACCGTACGTCCATCTATATGGCTAACCCATCTCCTCTCAGTTTCCCTCCTTGATCCTTGCTCCTCTCTCTAAAACCCATAACCTAAGCCTAAAACCCTAAAGCCCAATCCTAGAACCTACATTCCCCGAGCCCTAATCCTATACCTTAACTCTTTTTTTTGAGCAATTAGAACTAAAATTTATTGCAAGAAAGGCCAAGGCCATAATATACAAAAAAGCAAAAACTAGACATCCACCCAAAGAGCCTTTATAGCTCTACCCAACTGTCTGGAAAACGATCTACGATCTTCGCGGCAATTGCCCATTCTATTACATGAAATTTTGCCTTGGAAAACACTTCTTCAACTCGACCCAACCGATTTATGAAAGTTCTATCATTTCTTTCCAACCATAAGAACCATAACCCTGCCAACAAAGCAAGGTGCCAAACTTTTCGCACTGGAAGCCCATGCATACCTTCATGCCACACATAGAGAAATGGACCGATGCAATTTGCCGAGACCCACATAACTCCGAAGAGGTTGAAATTTTTTTGTTGCACTTGCCTCACAAAGCTGCAATGAATAAAGAGACGATCCACCATTTTCTCATCTCGATAGCACATGACACACACATTCGGAAGGATAATCTTCCTTTTCCTGAGATTATCAACTGTCAGAACCTTGCTATACCCTACTAGCTAAGCAAAGGCCGCCACCTTAGAAGGAGCCCTATAGCGCAAAACTTTCGCCGTCAAACTTTTTTCACCAATATCACCTCCCTCCAAGTGCAAATAGAAGGATCTAACCGAAAATCTTCCGGATCCATCTTTCAACCACACCGTGGAGTCCGATTCTGATAGCACCGGCCTCACCTTACCAAGAAGGGCCAGCAAACCAACTAGCTCATCGAGATCATCATCATGCAAATTCCTCCTGCTCAGTGGGGCCCAAATACAGGTAATGGCTTGGATCGAAAAACAGGTTGCCACCACCACCCCCTCTCCCATTGCCAAACTAGCTATCCTTGGAAACAAATCTCTCAATTTTTGTTCTCCCACCCAAATGTCTTCCCAAAACTTAATCTTTAGACCATTACCTAGAGAGAAACCAACCCCTTACCACACCTCATTTCTAATATGGGCTATCGCTTTCCATACTGAGGAAGATCTATACAATGATGATGATCGAGTCCACCATCCCCCCTCACCCACTCCATACTTCCTACCCACCATCTCCCTCCAGAAGGATCCCTCTTCCACCCCAAACCTCCACACCCATTTACCTAACAACGTATCATTCATTCTCTCCAAACTTCTCAACCTGGTGCCTCCTTACTCCTGAGGCTTGCACACTTCCCCCATTTCATGACATGAAACTTGTGCTTGTCCTCCACTCCCTTCTAAAGGAAATCTCTTCTAATTCTCTCCAATCTCTCTAGCATTGACTTCAGGCACTTAAACAAAGACATAAAATAGACCAGTAAATTTGACATTGTAGCCTTTATGAGTGTAATCCTCCCCCACAATGATAAAGTTCTAGACCGCCAACACGAGAGCTTCTTAATAAAGCGCTCAATCACCTTATCCCATACACATTTTGGGGGCTTACCTATAGAGAAAGGAAGCCCAATGTAGGTGGACGGAAATGTTCTTACTTTTCACCCAAACAAACCTGCAAAATGCCGCCACTTCTTCCTTGGTTAATCCCACTCCCAACAATTCACTCTTTATAATATTGATTCTGAGACCGGACACTGCTTCGAAACATATAATAATCATACATAGGGGTCCTTACTCTTGCCCGGGTGGTAGACTCTCAGGAGTTTCAACTCCCGGTCAAGTGTTCGAGTACCCATAGGTGGTGAAATTCCACCGGTGTGAGTGTGTGGGGTGTGTGTGCGTGTGTAAAAAAAAAAAAAAAAAGCTGTTTAAAAAAAATAATAATAATCATACATAGATTGTCTACCAATTCTTCATTGGCCTTCCACAGTATAAGCGTGTGTCCACATATTGGAGATGAGTCAACTGAAACTCGGAGTTGTCAATAGCAAAACCCCTTACTTCACCCATTTGTCAATCATCCTGCTTAAAACTTCCATGACAATCACAAACATATAAGGGGATAGAGGGTCCCCTTGCTGCAACCCTATAGATGAAGAAAAGTATCCATTTAGCGAACCATTCACCAGAATAAAAAACTTTGCCGAAGCAACACATGCATAGGTCCACACCCACCATCTCTTAACACACCCCACACGTTGAAGCATATAGCTGAGAAAGTCCCAATTGATATGATCGTACGCCTTTTGAACATCCAGCTTGCAAACAACCCCTTTGTCCTTTCTCCTATGGCACGCATCTATGCTTTCATAAGCCACCAACATGCTATCTGCAATCTACCTCCCCGCCACAAATGCCCCCTGAGACTTTGAGATAACACCCCCAATTACTTCTTTGAACCTTGTTGCTAGAATTTTGGCTAGGATTTTATACGGACCTCCTAGAAGACTTATTGGCCTATAGTCCGATAAAATTTCCGCTCCCTCCTTTTTTGGGATCAATGCTATGAATGTGGCTCCTTGCTCTGGAGGAAGTGCGCCTGAAACATAAAAGTCGTTAATAAAACCAATCACGTCCTTCTTCATAGTGTCCCAAAATATCTGATAAAACAAAATCGGAAAACTGTCCGGACCTGGCGCTTTCTCACTACCCAATTCAGTAACAACATTTATAATTTCTTCTTTTGAAATGGCTTTTTCTAAAGACACCTCCACCTCCGACGACATCGTATCGAACGGGAGATTATCTAGCTTCGGTCGTTTCCAATCTTCCTTCTTTAAAAATTATTTGTAGAAATTTACGATTGCCGCACAAACATTAGCCTTCACTTCTATAGTTTCCCCTTCCAGTTTTTCCTAAACCCTAATACTAAATCGTCCTAAATCTCAAAACCCTAATTCCTAAATTCTAACATCGCTAATCCCAGACTCTAATCCAATTTCCCAATTTCTTAGTTCTTAAAATTAAGCCTAACCTACCAAAACCCTAACTAGGACAAGTGGTTCTCTTTGACACAGGATTAATCCCTATGCTAGATGGAAGTTATATCTTCCATAGGTCCTAATCGATTCATAATTTGTTAGATTTGTATTGTGGGATTGTTTACGGCTTTGAATTGAAACATGTTTTGTTATTTGGATTCCTTAACTTTGTGATAAAGTAGTTTTATTTTGTGCTTAATTGCTTCAATTAATCCGTTATTTAGTTTCAGCACATCATTTTGGTTGGACCATCCGTCCTGCTTCATGAAGTTTCGAAGTTCTGAACAAACATGTGCCACCCTCTCGTGGCCTGCTACTAATATCATTAGAGGAAGTAACCTGCATAACATGGATTGCTCATGTTAGAGATTCCTTGGGGGTGTTAGCATAATACAAAGAGATTCCATGCCTTACGTTGCGTCCAAACACACCCTTACATAGCTGTAAGACAAACCTTGTGATAGACTGACATAGCGAACCTCCACACTACAAGCCTTTAATGAAGTATGTGTCATGGGCATTATTAGGTAGGGGTGCAACTTGGGTAGGGTGGGTTGGGTCGGGTTGAGGGTCAACCTGCCTGACCTCAAGAAGACCCAACCCCCAACCTGACCCGACCCAAATTCCAACCGGAAGTCTATACCCAACCCAAATATATGTAATTATTCCCACCCCAGTGCAAATACATGTGATTATTCCCAATCCGAACCCAAGCTGAATTCAAATTGGATTTGGGTTTTCCAACCTGACCCAAACTCGGGTTGGGTCGATCAGGTTCCGGTTGACCTGAACCTAAGTTGCAGCCCTATTATCAAGTCTGTAAATCCAAAGCTATGGACTTGATAGGAATGGGGAAAAATCATGTGTCTCATAGCTAAAGCTTATGTTCTAATGTAAGAAAGTAGAAGATTTCTTTAGTCAGCAAGAACTGTTGTCCTTGTGCTGCCATTGGCAGAAGAGATGGGCCCTGGATGATGGGAAGTGGTATGCTGTGTCTGGTCCCCAATTACAGCAGCCAATTGGGTGAGTAGCCTGGACTGTAATTTTCATAGACTACTAAAATGGGCCACTTACAAGTTTACACGTGACCTGTGTGATATTTATGTATTTTCAGAATTGTATATACACTTCTCTATGCTGATGACCCCAAATCAGAATAAAACTACGGCACATATGGCAGCGTGTAACACCACTCTTTCAAAGGCTCTAAAAGGGCAAGGGTAAGGCCCAAAAGGACGTAGGTGGCGGTAGTAAGAAGACTTGATGACCTATGATCTGTCAACTGAAGTCACAGCCCTTGATAGAGTGGAATGGCTGAAAAGGATTCATGTAGCCAACCCCAATTAGTTGAGATATTGCCTAGATTATTATTTTTTACACATGCACTCACAGCCCCACACACTCGCACACTCACACCACAATGGATGCTTGAACCCATGACCTCGTGTTGAAACTCTTGTGAGTCTACCACGGCGGCATGGCAACAGGTGCGGGGATATAGCTATGATGATGATCATGATGATGTTCCATTACAATTACAAATGGATCGTGTTTTTATTTTATTTTTTACTACTGAAGATTCTTTCTTTGAGCGTTACTCTTATGCAACAGGTGTCATATAAGCCTATGCAGTGACCTCCCTCATGGTGCGATCATGACTGTTGAGCTGGTGGGTCTCCACGTATGGTTTATAGCTGGACAAATTCTCACCTTCCAAGAGTCATTAGTTCTGTTGGTTGTGCGCGTGCATTCTCTGTTTTAAGCCAACTGTTCCCTTTGCAGCTCACTTATCAGACAGTGACCACAGTCTTATCCCATTTCTTCTGGGATAGTGATCCAGCTGTGGGCTCACACAATCAACAGTCCTGATCACTTCATGCGCCTTGAAGAGGGAGCTAGCTGCAAAGAACTTTGATGATCCAGACTATTGCGGACAATGGCACTGAGAACATCTTCCTTTAAACTCACACCGCTTATCTTATTGCTGTGACAGGGATTACTCTTTCTCTGGAGAGGGAGATCGCATGCTTGCTTGCGTCAAGATGTACTTCCAGAGATGAGATAATTCGGGTTTGTGGTATAATCAGATGGTGGGTGTTGCTTTTCAGCCTAGTTCTTGGTGCACGTAGGCCCCGCATGTGGGGCCCACACGCTCATAATACCAACAGTGGGTTTTGAATTGGAACCCTTTAAAAAGAAAGAAAAAAACAAAGCTTGATATTCTCACACAAAAAGACTTTATAGGTATTGAAACTGAGCTTGTTTCCTAGAGATGAATGCCGTATCGCTCGCTCAGATGTTATCTTTCATTTACTATGACGGAATGCTGTAGTTATTTGTCGAATATTCACTCTTTTGTAGGATTTCATTTGTTCATTATTCATTTGAAATTCTTCTGGTTTGTGTACCAAAAATAGATGATACAATGGCCATAGTGTTTGTGATGAGGAATCATATGATGCCCATACTGACGATTTTGGTGGGTGTTAGTGGGGCCCATTTTTTAGTGGTCCATATCACTGATGTGTTGGGACCTACAGAGGATGGACCATGCTCCAAAATTTTCAGTTAAATGGTAAAAAAGAGTACTGGAAAAAAAGACCCATGGTTGGCATGGTACAGCTGGTTGTATTGGATTTAGGATTTTGCACCCTCAGTGCCTGTGCTGGAATATCAGTATAAACTGATTTTTGTTTATGAAGGCTGTGGTTGGTAATCCAGACCATTGCTCTGCTGTTCACGGCGTGGATGGCCTGCAGCTGAAAAATCTACATGATAAGGCAATCTTAATCTCTGGATTTGTGGCCTGCAAGTAGATGGTTATGAAGGGAAATGCATTAAAAAGGTACGAACTGGTGGTTCAGATCTTCCAATCTGGGATATTTTTGGGTAATCCTGGTACAGATCTCGTTTGGCAAATGGATTGGTTAGAGGATTCTACCGTGATTTATATGTTTTATCAACACCGTCCTTCCATTTTTCCATTTCATTTTAGGGAATAATGCTAAAATCCAGGCAGATCTAAGGCTCATGTAGGCAACACTACAGGAACAGTGGGAATTGGATGACTACCGTTGAAAACTTCTTAGGGCCACAGAAAGCTCTGATCAAGTTGATTTTTGTGTTTTCTGTTCATCCAGGTCTGTGTGACCTTATGAAGAGGTTAGATGGCAAATAACCTCACGGTGGGCCTCAGGAAGGTTTTAACGGTGTTGTGGTCGACTAGAACTTTGGATGTGCATATTTTTTGGGATAATGCTTTAGAATGATATGAAAAAGTTGATGGACGGTGTGGATGTAACACAAATCATGGTGGGCCCAAAATAGTGTCACACGTTAAAAGTTGGGTTGTTTATTCGGTAAACAATAAAATCTTTGTTCATCAATGGGGCAATATTGGATTAAAATATGAGAAATTTAGGACTCTGGACCCCACCTTTTATCCAGCTGTTTTTACGAAACAATATAAACTTTATTTTGCAACTTAGACCTGCGCGTACGGACAGCGAATTTGAGGATGAAAATACCCCTCCCTTTCAAAGACGAGCGCTGACGCTCCTCCAGCCAAGAGTTGTGCGAACGGCTCAAAAGAGATCAAAGTTACATGGCCCCACAATTATGTATTTATTATATCCACAACGTTCATCCATATTTAGAGATCATTTCGGAGCATTATCCAAAAAAAAAATCATATCCAAAGATCAAATGGACCACACCACAGAGCAGCGGGAAAAGTGATTTTCACCGTTAAAAATTTTGTAGGGCCCACCACTTGATAGTTAGATCTGTCTTATTTTACGTCTCAAGCTTAATATGAGCTCGCCAAATCGATGGACGGTTTGGATATAACACAGACCTCATGATGGGACCTACAAAAGGCGGTGGGATTACAACAGCCAAAAAAAAAAAAAGGAATCTATAGCTACGGATTATAACCGTAGCCATAGCTGTAGCCCAGCTTTTTCAATATGTATCAACGGGGCAAGCATAAAAATCAGCGGGGCAAACTAGAAAATCGGCTGGGCAAGCATGAAAATCGACGGGGCAAACTAGAAAATCGGCGGGGGAAACTAGAAACTTAGCAGGGCAAACTAGAAAATCAGCGGGGGAAGCTTTAAAATCGGCGGGGGAAACTAAAAAATCGGCGAGGGAAATTAGAAAATCAGCGGGGGAAACTTTAAAATCGGCGTGGGAAACTAGAAAATCGGCGGGGCAAGCATGAAAATTGGCGGGGGAACTTCATTTTATTAATTATATATGTGATTATTCATCATAAATAACTTCATTTTTTTTCTTTAAAAACCAAGCTAAAATATAGGACGACTACTTTAAAAAGTCATGTAGCATAGCACGTAATCTATTTGGGAGAGAGAAATCCGACATATCTTGTTAGCTTGAGTCCTTGGAAATGACGTGGACAAATGAGACCCGACATCACTAGTGTACCTCCTACACAAACAATCCACACTCAATTATAATTTATAAGTAACTAATATATCTTAAAACAATCCACTGAAAACACCATCATTACCTTTCAATCCCATCCAATCCACCCTAATCCGTTCAAATTTGCCTAGGACGTGTTTGGTTAGGGAGATTGGAAGGGATGGGAAGGTTTAATGCCGGGATTGGCCGAGCGTGCCAAACAGACTCGATATAGCAATCCTGGGATATAGCAATCCCGGGATTGTTTGTGTAGAAGGTACACTAGTGATGTCGGGTCTCATTTGTCCACGCCATTTCCAAGGACTCAAGCTAACAAGATATGCCGGATTTTTCTCTCCCAAATAGATTGCTTGCTATGCTACATGACTTTTTAAAGGAATAGTCCTATATTTTAGCTTGGTTTTTTAAAGAAAAAAATGAAGTTATCCGCTGAATTTCTAGTTTGCCCCGCTGAACCATCTATTTCGAATTAAGTCCTCGTTTGTCCAGCGACTAAATTAAAAAATTCCATGTAACGTTGATATATCGACAATATGTCGATATATCGATGTCTGTTGTTGTTGATAGATCGACATATGGTCGATAATATCGAATTAAGTCCTCATTTGTCTAGCGACTAAACCAAAAAATTTCATGTAACATCGATATATCGACAATATGTCGATATTCGATGCCTGATATTATCGATAGATCGACATATGGTCGATAATATCGAATTAAGTCCTCATTTGTCCAGCGACTAAACCAAAAAATTCCATGTAACGTCGATATATCGACAATATGTCGATATATCGATGCTTGATTTTGTCAATATATCGACATATGATCGATAATATCGAATTAAGTCTGCATTTGTCCAGCGACTAAACCAAAAAATTCCATGTAACGTCGATATATCGACAATATGTCGATATATCGATACTTGATTTTGTCGATATATCGACGTATGGTCGATAATATCGAATTAAGTCCTTATTTGTCCATCGACTAAACCAAAAAATTCCATGTAACGTCGATATATCGACAATATGTCGATATATCGATGCCTGATATTGTCGATAGATCGACATATGGTCGATAATATCGAATTAAGTCCTCATTTGTCCAGCGACTAAACCAAAAAATTTCATGTAACGTGTCGATATATCGATGCTTGATTTTGTCGATATATCGACATATAGTCGATAATATCGAATTAAGTCTTCATTTGTCCAGCGACTAAACCAAAAAATTCCATGTAACGTCGATATATCGACAATATGTCGATATATCGATGCTTGATTTTGTCGATGCATGTTGTCACTGCGATATATCGAAGCTACAGTTAAGGCTACGGTTATAATCCGTAGCTATAGGGTCCCACTGACCCCAACTCACTTGTTCCTTTTTAATATATATATATATATATATATATATATATATATATATATATATATATATATATATAATATATAGGGAGAACTTTTTCTCCCTTACATTTTTCTCTAATACGTAATTATGTAAAATATATATATAAGTATATAAAAATATTTTCTTATCTTTTAATTCATTTTTTTGTTTATGTATTTAACAAGCATATTTCCTAAATTATAATGATTTTTTTTTTTTAATTTACACACGCACACACACACACCCCCAGCTTTTTCAATATGGCCGAGTATGTAGTTTTCTTTCGTTCTATTTTTAAATTATAGGGCCCACACAGCTCAACCTCATTGGTAGTTCACATGAGCTCGACCATATAGAACCTTTTCCCACGCAGACGTATATATACACTGGATTCCATTATTTGAATCTTACGATTTACGATTCAAATCCCGATTTATAATTCAAATTATACTTGTTGTCTTCTATTTTAAGCTTCACTTGGCTTTCATTTTATGTTTTTAAATTAGTGGGGGCTTTAAAATCATTTAGAAAAGATAATTTATTTTATTTGTTGTTTGTAAGAGATTAAATGATATATATTCTCTTCAACGTTAAATCATGTAACTTTTTTTTTTTTTTTTTTGTAATTTCTTACTTCTTAATTGGTCAAAACACCAAATTGATGTATGACTTACATATAATGTTTTTATGGATGGTTACGATCATGCCAACTTATATGTATTATGAATGATGTTTCAAAATCAAAATATCTTCTTCTTTTTTTTTTAGTTGGTCTACAATATTAAAGGCCGCTTTTCCATTGTGATTCTACATTCAAGAAAGATAACAAGTACATAAATTATTAAAAGGCCCTTGTAAATTTTTTAAGGGAAATTTCTTGAAAGACAAAAAAAATAAAGGAATAAAAACCCTTTAACACTATCGTGACATGGTATTACTTAGTGCACATTGATGGCAAAAGAAAATTGACGAGTTCTAAAAAAAATTCTGATTTTTTTATATTTTTCAATTTTTTTCAAAATTTTAAGAAAATTGTAAAAAAAATAAATATATGATTTACGATAAGATTTGTAATTCGATACAATTCAACCCCTACTACAATTTGCGATACGATAACGATTTTGACAACATTCGTCACATGACTCACATCACTTGCATTTGACTGTAATGATGATTTTGCTGCATTGTTTGTTTCACCCACAAATCATGGTTAAAATGGTAGTTTTATAGTGTGAAAATATAAGGATTATATTTTACTTTGCCTCAATCCTTTGCAAGTGTAATTGACTCTCGATATACGAGCCACAATTTATGTTTAAACAAACACTTGGAAATGGTAATGATGGCTCCTTTGCATTTCATATGAAATTGAAAAATCAAACACGCATTAGGGAGAAAACATTCTCTTGAAGAGGGAGAGTTTGAACAAAAATCTGTTTTTCTAGTTTGCCCCGCTGATATTTCAGTTTACCTCGCTGTTTTTCTAGTTTGCCCCGCTGATATTTCAATTTGTCTCGCTGTTTTTCTAGTTTGCCCCACTGATATTTCAATTTGCAATCTTGGTAGAATTGATTTCTTTTACCATGGAATTCTCTTATTCAAAATCAGTAACCAGTTTGGTAAAAAAATTTCTGTGGTAAATCAAATCACAAAAGATATAATTACCATGCGATGTTTGTTTGCTTGGAATGTAAGCGATGAATTGGATATAAGGAAAAGAGAATTCAACACATTTCCCACATGGTAGAAAAGAAAATTGTAGTGATTGCAGAATTTGATTTAGGTGAAAGAAATGGACAACTAGGGTTGTCTTATTATTGTTGTTTTTATACCATAGCCTGTTTGGCTGCCAACCCAAAACCATTTATCAACCACCCATTTAAAGGAGTGCACTCAAGCTCCAAACCTCACAACAACGATCTAAGATTAAAGCCCATGCATGAAAAGGTTTGATTTTGCCACGCTGACAAGCATGATGAATTGTTCACGAAATGGGGCCCTATTTTTCTCATACTGAAAATGAGGTTGATTTGTTCATCCCCAACTGATGTAGGACATGACATGGTTGGACCAAATAAATGTGGACTGTAAATTGATCATAACTTTTGGACCAAAACATATGAGATTGCAATTTCCTTTTCCAAGCCAACATGTAGGTGTACACTGACATGGTGGTTTGACAAGGTGAAGGGTGGAGTGGAGAAGCACGATAGTTGCCTAAATCTATTTAGGCAATCCCCATGAAGCTCAGACGGGCAAAACATTGCCTTTTAAGGTTACATTCTATATGGTGTCCTAATGCTTTGTTTCTTTCTTCTTCTTCTTCTTCTTCTTTTTTTTTTTTTTTCCTTTTTTTGTTTTATTTATTTATTTATTTTTGCATCAGGTGTGAAGAAGAAAGTTGATAAAGTAATAGTACTTGTGGGAAAAAGAGAGGAAAAAATGACCATAGACCTATGGCTACGGATTATAACCGTAGCCATAGATTGTCGATAAAATCGACCAAAGCTTGATAATATCGAAGATGAATGCCAAATTGTCCAGCAACAAAACTCAAAAAATGAATGAATTATCGATATTATCAACATATGTTCGATAGTATCGAGCATAAGTCATCGATAATATCGAGACATGATCGATAGTATCGATAACTTAAATCAAGTCATTACCGTGACCTATGGCTACGAATTATAACCGTAGCAATAGAACCGTAGCAAATCTCACATCACCTGCAACAGGAAAAAACAAAATTTCTTATAACTGACTACAGTTATGGCTACGGCTATAATCCGTAGCCCGAGGTTCCGGGTTTTTTTTTTTTTTTTTCTGTTGTAATCCCCACCGCTTTTTGTGAGTCCTTTTATGAGGTATGTGTTATGTCCAAACCGTCCATCTATTTGACGAACTCATATTAAGGCTTGAGATGAAAAATAAGATAGATCTAACTATCAAGTGGACCACACTGTAAAAGGCAGTGGGGAATTGAACGTCTACCATTGAAACCCTTTTAGGGGTTACAGAAGTTTTGGATCATTATGAAATTTGTTTTTCCTCTTCATCCAGGTCTTTGTGACCCTATGAATGAACTTAGACGTGGAGGATTTCACAGTGGGCCCCCAAAAAGTTTTTAATGGTCAACGCTCATTCAACACTGTTTCCAGTAATGTGTGGTACACTTGAGATTTGGATATATCTCATTTTTGGTCTCATACCATAAAATGATCTAGAAAAATATATGAACGGCATGGATGAAAATCATACATTATGGTGGGGCCCACAGACCACCGACCATCCACCATTGGCCGGTGGCAGGGGGAGTACCCAATCCGTTTCCGTGAAGGGAGGGGTATTTTCATCCTCAAATTCGTTGTCCGCACACGTGGAGGTCTAAGTTGCAAAAGAAAGTTTGTATTCTTTCATAAAACCAGCTGGATAAAAGGTGGGGTCCACAATCCCAAATATCTTCATATATATATATATATATATATATATATATATTATATATATTATATATATATATATTTGCGAAGCGCTTTTTGAATTCACCATTAAGTTATACCTCCTTCATCGGAAAAATTTTGGCATAAAATAATAGAGCACTTTTCTTGTTCGGCGTTAATAAATACCGCTAAACATCAATAGCTTTCCAGATTTCGTATTAAGTGAACATTTTCAGTGTTAACAAACATGCTCACTGAGTTAGAAAACCATGCTTGGAGTTAGTGTTGTACACAAGTCGAACCGAGTCCAACTTGGCACAGCTCAGCCAGTAGCTAACCCAAGCTCGAACTCGACTCAGCTCGGTCCTCGAGCCTATCTTGCTAGCTTGTCTCGGTCAGCAGCTCGCTAGTTCAAACCGAATTCAAGCCTGTTCGGCATTTTCTCAAACAGGTATAATGCATTTTTAATTTCTCACAAAATATAAAACAGTAACAATATTTCACAAGTATTTCATCAAACACCTAGAAGAACAACATCAAAATCAAACACTTAGGCGAGCATCATCAAAATCAAATAGCTGACATATTCATTCATTCCTCGCCAACACTTTGTTGAGTCATTTCATCGAACACTTGGCGAGCAGCATTCATATCAAAATAACTGAGTTACCGAGCTGATTCAATCCAGGTCGGTTCGAGATAAGGTTCAATCCGAGTCGAGTCAAGCTCGGGCAAGCTTGAACTCAGCTCAAAATTTTTTCAATCTCCAGAAACCAAATCAACTTAGTCTGAATTCAATTTTGAGCCGAGGTGAGTCAAACTTTTCCAAGTTGAATCAAGCGAGCTAACCGAGCTAACTTGACTCGTGTACAGCTCTACTTGGAGTTGACATAGGCGGGTATGTGATGGTTCACATGCATGCATTCGGAAATTACGTTGGTGTCATGATAACCGTCCGAGTACTAGGACCTACTGTGGATGTGTCGTGGCCCATAAATCAGAAAATTTGAAAGATTCAAACCTTCCAATTCATAAGAATTTCTTTATTGAATCTGGTTCATCCACTCTTTTTCATTATTACCTTCCATTAGAAGATGCAGACTAGCCATTTTAGATTATCAGCTGATAATGCATTGTTGGTTTCGTACGATCTAAGCTGGGCCCACAATTTCAACGGTCCATTTAATCTACACGTGTGTATAATTCATGAGAGTGCATGGATTCAATCGTGTGAAAGAGGTCGATATGGTGCAGCTAACAGGCGCCGTACATGCTGGATAGTATAGAAATCTAGTCCATCCATCAAGTGGGCCTTATTACTACGAAATACAGATGAAAGACTAAATCTATCTATCAATCACGTCCATCACTAATTATTTCAGTTCTATCTAAATAACAAATACCGTTAATTTCTTTGTGTTGTCAATGTCATTTGAAAGATCCCACATCATTCAACTGATTATTAACTGACTGTGATTTGGTACTTTCTCTGAGCTTGACATGGTGTGACATGGAGATACTGACATGCTTTGTGTGGGAGTCGGATTGCGTCCTACCCCCGCCTGGACGGTAATCCGTCCGGGCAGGGCTCTGTGGGGCCCACCGTGATGTAAGTGTTTTATCCAGCCGTTAATCGATTTTCTCAGATCATTTTAAGGTATGAGCCAAACACTGAGAAAGCTAAGGGCTTAAGTGGTCCACAAAGTGGGGATTTAACGTCCACCATTAAAAACTTATTGGGAGCTGGCGAAGTTTCGGATCAAGCTAATATTTGTTTTTATCACTTCATCCACGTCTACATGACCTTATTAATAGGTTGGATGCTAAAAAAACATCACGGTGGCCCTTAGAAAGGTTTCAACGGTGAGTGTCATTTCACTGCAGCTTCCTCAGGTGTGGTCCACTGGATCTGTGGACCTACTTCAATTTTACATATATACCTTAAAATTATCTTAGAAAAGCGATTAACGGCTTGGATAAAACACTTACATCACGGTGGGCCCCACAGATCCCCGCCCGGACGGATTACCGTCCAGGCGGGGGGTAGGACGCAATCCGCCTCCCCTTTGCGTGGCTTTTTTAGTGGATTGGCTGGTGTACCTCACACCAGCTGGTGTTCAGCAAGTTCTGTGGGTCTGATTATGAGGTATGTGTTATATCCAAACCGTCCATCCATTTGGAGAGATCTTAGTAAAGCTTGAGATGAAAAATAATACTGATATAACTATTAAGTGGACCACACTTCAAAAAGTAGCGGGGGATTGGACGTCTACCAATGATACCTTTTTGGGGTCACAGGAGTTTTGGATCAATATGAAATTTGTTTTTCATCTTAATTCAGGTCTTTGTTACCTTATGAAGAGATTGGATAGAAAATAAAGGTTATGGTGGGCCCTACGAATTGTTTAACGGTAAAAATCATTATCCCGTTGCTATTTTTGGTGTGGTCCAAATGATCTTTGGATATTATTCATTTTTTGGATAATACTCTAAAAATATCTCGAAAAATGGATGAACGGTGTGGATATAATATATACATGACTGTAGGGTCCATGTAACTTTGATCTCCTTTTAACCGTTCGTACAACTTGGAGCTCGAGGAGCGTCAGCGCTCGTCTTCGCACGACACGTACCAACACCAGCTATATAGTGTGGTACACCAGCTACACACCAGCTAATCGGACGCGATTTCGAAGTTCCTGCGCAAGTATGCTGGGTGGGGCCCACTGCGATGTTTTTGCGAAATCCACCCCGTCCGTCCGTTTTACGAGATCATTTTAGGACGTTCTACCAAAAATGAGTTGTATCCGACACTCACGTAGGCCATACAAGAGGAAACAGTGGGCATTCAGTGAGCACCGTTGAAGCATTCTTATGGCCATAACAGTTCTGTATCAGGCTATAATTTCGGTGTTTTCACTTCATCCCATTGGGAATGACCTTTTAAACGGTTTGCATAGCATATAAACATCAAGGTGGTGCCTAGGAAGTTTTCAACGGTGACCTAATTTTCTCTCTCGTGTGACTCTCTTGAGTGTTGTATCCACCTCATTTTTTTTTTTTAATACTACAATGATCTGGCAAAAAGGATGGACGGAATGGATTTCTCACATACATTTCAGTGGCCCCACCCAGCATCCTTGCGCAGGAACTTCCTGCGAAAGGCTTCCGCAGGCTAATCCGCATTCCAAAATCAGGCAGATGGAAAGCTCAGATACTGCACGCTTAACTCGTGTGACTTATTAGAAAGAGCATAGCTCCACGCCACGCGCGCGTGAATTGGCAAACCGCATAACTGAAATTCGCGTCTATGATCTGCACCATTTCCCTCTCTGCATCAGATCTTGGCTCTTCCCTTTTCTGAAAAGGCACTCCCCTTTCCATCTCCAAACCTCTAAAAATCTCTCTTCATTTTCATCAGATCCCTTCGCGTCTTTCTTCGAATTGAACTCTCCAGATATTCGAATTCTAGGATTCGGATCATCTTCTCCTCTTCCTCCGCATCCAATCTTTGCTTCTTCCATTCGATCTTGTTGAAAAATGCCGTCTGTATACGGGGATCGGCTCACGACGTTCGAGGATTCGGAAAGGGAGAGCGAGTTCGGATATGTCCGGAAGGTACTGTTCTCTCAGCTCTTTGGTGAAAATCTCACGTATTTCGGTTGAATCTGATTGAATCGAACGGTTCGGATGTTTTATTTTTGGATTTGAGCTGTTGATGAAGTTTTCTGTTTATCGAGATTTAAATGAGGTTTTCAGTGATTCCGAAATGATAGGGCAGTTGAATGTGGTATCTCGAATAAATTTCTCTCACTTTCCGCATACAAAAATGAATGGTTTGGATGAATTTCCTTTGATATGTGCTTTTTGGTGGATTTCAATCAGATCAATGGATTCTGCTGCTGATTAAGTAGGACATGAGCTTTGCAGCGGTCTTTGATGATGCTGAGTGAAATTTATTTTTTATTTAGTAATTATTCAAATAATGTTAGTTGGTTGTAGTATTTCAGTCGTAGATTTCTCAGGCATTTTGTGTAGTTTCAATGCATTTGTCGATGTGGTCAGTATGTGCTTGAAGACATTTTTGGTTGGATTTGTCCAGGAATTTTATATTTGTTTAAAAGAATGATGAGATCCTTTGGTGTTTAAGATCTATTATTCCTGTTTGATGTTGGTGTTTCTCTGATTTAACTTGATAGTCACAATCTCTTTCTGCGCGATTTAAATTTGCAACAGTTGTATACTGGAATATCAAGTTGGTCTATGATTATAGAACAAGGAAAGGAAATTTGAACAAAATGTATTATAAGAATTGTAAGAGGTTGAGCCCTCTATTTCAATTGAATGAGTCACAATCATTCTGACATTGTACTCTTGAAGTCATGTGGGTTCTTCAAATGATGCTTTATTTAGGTTATTCACACAGAATCAAGCACGTTAGTTTATGGTCCTCACTTCACATGCAAACTTACAGGTATCAGGACCAGTCGTTGTGGCAAATGGAATGGGTGGTGCTGCTATGTATGAACTCGTCCGTGTTGGCCATGACAAACTTATTGGAGAAATTATTCGGCTGGAGGGAGATTCCGCTACAATTCAAGGTATTTGATTCTTGACGTTGTTGCTGATGGCATCCATTTCTCTCGTTGCATTTCCTTTTCATGAGTTATTTCAACAGTTTTAGAGCTGTTTCTCAGTTCTGGAAGTAGGAATCCTTAACAAAATAAAATTGCTTCCTTCTGTATACAGTTTATGAAGAAACTGCTGGGCTGATGGTGAATGACCCTGTTTTACGAACACGAAAGGTATATATGATTGATTTTCTCTGCTCTTGTTAGAGGCAGAGTTTATTAAGCATTTCATCTCACAAGCTGAGGATTCTTGTTGCAGCCCCTCTCCGTGGAGCTAGGGCCAGGAATTTTGGGCAACATTTTTGATGGGATTCAGGTCTGCTTAAATGAATGTGTGAATTTCATTTTCTTGGATATCTTTGACATGGTTTCTATTGATTTTACTTTGTTGAGTGCGAGGCTCTCTCATATCTATTCTAATCATGAGGTTTTATGTATTTAAATTGGTTCTGCTTTGTCAAACACTGTTTGTCAGTGGCCTTCATGTCTTTTCTTGCATGAGTACCTAATGACCACTGCCTTTCTATTGGAACCAGAGGCCCCTGAAAACTATTGCTATAAGATCTGGTGATGTTTATATCCCTCGCGGTGTTTCTGTCCCTGCCCTTGACAAAGATATACTGTGGGAATTCCAGCCTAAAAAATTAGGTAATTCCTTTAAAATACTGGTAACTTTGATGGACCTTGACATACACTCTTAATCCTAGCTTTTATGTGAAATAATGAGAATGGTTGCTTCTGTCTAACTTCAAAATCATTGGTCTTTCTTTTAACTGTTGCAGGTGTTGGAGATCTTGTGACTGGTGGAGATTTATATGCTGTAAGTTTATTATCATTAGACTTCCTCTGTTGGAATTGTGAAGCTTCTATATGAAAAGTATGGTGGCATTAACCCTCTGACTTTCCCTATACTTAATTGCATCTTTATCCTTTTGTGGTTTGCTTTTCAATGCAGTCTGTTTTTGAGAACAGCTTAATTCAGCACCATGTTGCACTTCCTCCTGGTTCTATGGGAAAAGTAACCTACATTGCCCCCGCTGGTCAATACAGTCTAAAGGTTTGTCTATAAACCTTACCAGTTTTGCAACTGCAATAAGCATTTGGAAATCCATCATCTTTACAGAAGTCACTGGATGTTTTACAAAACTTCCTGTCTTTTCTGGATCTTGTGAGTGGCATGGGAATTAAACTATTTGAGTTAAAGGTTTCAAAGAGACATCGTAGTTTTTCTCCTTATATGATGTATGAGATGGTAACAAATTGCATGTTTCCTTTTCTGCAGAGGTGGTTGGAAGACAAATGTATATGAAGATACAGAACCCTCTGAATGAAATTTATTAAGTTCTTTTTTATGCTTGGGAATAGACATATGTGTTGATTCGGATAGAAAATAAGTTAAATTTTAACAACCCTTGATTCCGGTTCCATTTGCCATTAGAGGTGGTACATAGTTGGAATTATGACCTCATATACGTTACAACTGGCACTTTTTTAAAAAAATTGACTGTTCATTATTCATGTTTATCAATGAGTCTCTTGGAAGATTATTTTCCGTCACCAACCTACTATGCTTTGGCCGATATTTACAGGATACTGTGCTAGAGCTGGAGTTCCAAGGTGTTAAAAAGCAATTTACCATGCTTCAGGTTCTTAACTTGCTAATTCTGGCCACCATATCAATATTTGAACTGCATTGAGTGATAACTGGAAATAATGTGATTCTATCCTACATTGGTTTCTCTTCACTTTTCTGCAGACATGGCCTGTGCGTACCCCAAGGCCTGTTGCGTCCAAACTTGTTGCTGATACACCTCTCTTGACTGGGCAGGTAATACAACAACATAAATCTAATGTCTCATCCTCTATTATCTTTGCCTGCTGTATTCCCCTTATTTAATGTTTTAGCATATATATATTTTTATCCTAATGGTTTAGTTTTGTGCCGTCCACAGCGTGTTCTTGATGCCCTTTTCCCGTCAGTACTTGGAGGAACCTGTGCTATACCTGGAGCATTTGGTTGTGGGAAAACAGTCATTAGTCAAGCTCTTTCAAAGGTACATTGTTCACTTTGAGCCTTCTTTGGAGGTCTGAATGTTGGAACCCTTTTCCCTGATTGGTGATGTTCCTGCACTTATTATTTGTTTTTGTGTGTAGTACTCAAATTCTGATGCTGTGGTTTATGTTGGCTGTGGAGAAAGAGGAAATGAAATGGCAGAGGTATGTGGTCATATTTGTCCTTTAAGCCTTCTTAGTTATCTATTTTAGATTTTCTTGACATGTTAACTTTTGGTTATTTATCCAGGTTCTTATTGATTTCCCTCAATTGACAATGACATTACCTGATGGCCGTGAAGAATCCGTCATGAAGCGCACAACACTCGTGGCAAACACTTCTAACATGCCTGTGGCTGCTAGGGAAGCCTCTATATATACTGGTATATATTTAGATGATCTTGTGACGGCCTGACTTGTTGGAAATAGTGAAAGCTTTTCCTGTGAATTATTACGATGGTTTACTCTTCTTGCTTGCAAAGACCTTTCTAAAGATAGTTGCGAACACAAGTTTTGAGAATTTTATATTGCCAAGCTTTGTGCTCTAAAACCAAGTTAGATTAACATAATGGCAACCAAGCTCATTTAGAAATCAATGTGGTTTTGTGCCAATACCATGAGGGGTGTTCAGGTCCTGCTATTGTATGACAAGCTAGAGGGCAGATATGAGCCGAAGATCAAAGCAATGGTATTACTTGCACAAAACACGTGTGGGTAGGCAATTTTCTCTTACAGGCAGTGAGACTACCATTTCCGCTACCTGAGCCAAGCCTGGTCAGCTGCAATGGTAGAGGCTTGCTCTGGCAGACTTTAGTTGGCAGCACGTGGGCTCAACCAAACACCCTGATTGATGTAACCAAATAGGCTAACAAGAGAGCTAATACAAGCAGGCAGGCAAAGAATCAACAACTTCTCTCGCTTTGAGCCCTCTTGTTAGTTTATGCATAGTGAAGAATATTTTCTGTCATTGAATGAAGATTTCTATATTGGATGGGGCATGAGATGTTTGTGAGCTGCTCAGAGACAATTCTGTTGGACTGATAGGTTGTGCTAAAAATTTGGACTATGCTGACGTAGACGAATTGGAAGCTGATGCATCAGCATTTGGATCTAGCAGGAGCCATCAAGATAATGATAATATCTCCAACCATTCCCGAATATGCTAAGGATGAGAATTTATGTGCTGATGTGGGTGATCTTATTAAGATCTCGAAGGATTTGTTGGGATTTACCTAATTTATTGTCTGAATCCCCTCGGGTGATGAGGCTCCTCTATGTTAGGCTGATTGGGAAGAGGGTCATTGGCATGGGGCCAGTCCAGCCTTACTTGCTCCGCTGGTTCAAACCTGATCCTCGAGTGAATCCCTTCTGGATTTTTGAACCTTATATGTAATCCACCTGGCAAAATCTAAGCATGCTTAGAGGGCTCTGAGTTTGTAGAACCAGTTGGATGGCAGCGAGGCTCCTCAGGAGATACAAGACCAGATGAGAGTGGGTCCCTGAGGATCTCTGAGATCAAATGCATGGTGACGGTTCAAGGTTCAGAACAGTTGACATCGGTATGGGTTCCCATAAAGGCAAAGAGCAATAATGGGAAAGACGGCTGGACCGACTTGATTAGACATTTGGACCCCGTCGAATGATGAACCTCGTCAGATACCAAAACCTTGTCGAGTGATTAGAGATGCTGCCAAAATTGCCAAGTTCTGAACAAAAGCATCATCCACTTTGTGATTTTGTGTTCTGCTGCCTTAGATACATCAGGTTGATCGGGAAGAGGGCCCAATGTTCGAAGTATCAGTATTGCTACAAGTTACGTTGGCCGAGAATACAGAAACAATATCGATATCGCCAATAATCGGATATGCGAGGAAACATGGGGAAAATGGTGGAATCTTCCAGTAAAACTTCAAGAGATGCTAAAATACACATTTGAATATTTAGGAACCAAAAAATTGCAAAAAGAATGCATATATAATAAGTTTTCATTTAATGAGGGCCTAGAAGCATGTGTTGCTGTGATAAATCTGTCCAACCATCCCATCAAAATCCTATCTATCCATCCAACCATTCATCCAACTTTCTATCCAAACATCCATTGATATTTCAGAATATTGACAATACATTTTTTTCATCGAGAAATTGTCGACAACTGGAAAAGAAATGAAAGACCGTGGTCTTGATATTGCCCATGTTGCGATAACGATAATATTGTGATATTATCAGCATTATCATCAGCAATTTGAATATTGCATACAACCACATGCCCATAAAAAAATAATAATAATAATAAATAATTTTAAAAAAAAAATTTGAAATAGATATTTTTTTAATAAATAGATTTTTGGCGATATCGATACATTGTCGATATTATCGAAATATCACCAATACGCTAGTGATTCAAGCAATGCCTAGAATTTACACAATCGAAAATATTGGCGATATGTTGATGTTATCGATACATTGGCAATACAAGTGGCACTTCTTTTTTTTTCTTTTTCCTTTTTTCTTCTTTTTTGTTATTGGTTAGCACATTAGTACACACACCCCACTGTTAGCCACACCCAACTTGGGAATCGATATCAAGACCTCAGTGTTGAAACAAGGCTATCTTCACTCAGTCTACAGTAAAAAATATTAGCAATACATTGGCGATATCGATATGTCGGCGATACTTAGAGATGCGTTGCCGATACCTGGAATTCTTTATAATGCTAATGTTATCAGTATCACTGCCAGTGTTATCAGTATCGCCGAGTTAGAGATACGGATAATATCGGAGATATTTCGATAATATCAGGGATACTCCATAACTATGTGTTGGGCCTCAGTCGAGCCTTTCTGTTGCTTAGGATGCAAACCTCCTCAGATGAATCCCCTCTAAACTATCACACACTTTGAACAAAATGGGCCTCAAACAACTACCGAGTTAGCATGTTGGCAAGCATTGCGTAGTTACTTCTCAGGATTGAAGTAATCAACACGGCTTAGATATGGGTTAAGAAACTGTGTAGACTTTGACTTTGATGTCACCAGAGAAAGATTAAGCTGTGTCAATAATGACTCCTCTGATGCAGGCACGAGTATGCCAACCCTTGGGCGCTCATAGGAAAGCAATGTACTGCTGCTGTCTATACATCTTCAGGTTCTGCTTCCTTGGTACAATACTTTTAAGGAGGTTACCATGCATGTTGGCTGTGCTTAATGCTTCTTGATTCTTCCAGAACTTGGTATAGGAACTTGAAACAAATGATTCATTGAGTAGGAATTTGCCACATGTTGTTGCCCATCTAATCTGAAGCAGGAGCTCAAGCTTTAGCTTCATTCCTCTGATCCATGTTTCCCATCCCTAGTGGAGTAGTGTGCGTGAATGACTGTGTTATGCTTTTCTAGCAGATGATGCTCAAGTGTTCCTGCATATCAATTATTTTCTGAATTTCGATGCTGGGAATTCTTCCCTTTTGCTGTTATTGCTGTTTTGTCTCATCAAACATGATGCGCTTATGTTCTAATGATGCAAATATGGCATTTCAGGAATCACAATAGCTGAATACTTCCGAGATATGGGTTACAATGTTAGCATGATGGCTGATTCGACATCTCGTTGGGCAGAAGCATTGCGTGAAATATCTGGCCGTTTGGTAATTAAATATACTTTTCTCTCGTTTGTAACCCATCGTTCTTTTGATAAGATATCCTATTTCTTCTGACATCAGTGGTGCAATTGAAAGAAGTTTCATAACATCATTCCCAATCATCATATTAGGTTCCCTTTAGTGATTGTCTACCTTCCTCTGCTAAAATGTTTTACCATTTGTGTCATATGTCTGCGAACAGTTTTGTGCAACTTCTATGTTTAGGGTAACGGCATAATGAAGTAGAAAACATCATGAAGATTTAGCAGAAAATATGTCGAAGATGTTTTGGTTGACAGACTCAATCCTGTAAATGGTGCATGTAGCAGAAATTATCATGAAATAACTTGCCACCTGATTCATTAGAGCTCAAAATAGGTACCCCCAAAAGGTTCTGCCTTTCATGGTCCTTTATGATCCAAATATTTAGGAAGTGATAAAGAGGGACAACTTTTAATTGATTATTCTGTTTCTCTCTCACTTTAACTGTAATATCGTGAAAAAGGTTGCTGAATCAAAAACATATATGGTCAGAAGAAATTTGATATGCACTTTACTGCAACTTCAATCTATATGTTTTTTATTAACGAATTTGTCTTTATCAGAAGAAAGGTATACATGACAAGCTTTTTTGGTGATTATGTCCCAAGTAATAAATTATAAATGGATGTCGATATGATATGAGACTCCATAGCAGAAGCTGGCAGATTATAATGTTTGCCATTTGATTGCTTTCTATGTCAAAGTGCTCTTCCATATCATGTATGGCAAGATGATCACCCCATTCACTTTCTTAAATTCCATTCCAGCACATCATGTGACAGTCCTTTTTTGATGAATCATGTTGTCCATATTTATTTGCTATTGATCTTAGATGTTGTTTTCGCTTCTTCCATTTTTTCCATGCATATCTGACTGGCCTTATGTCTGGATCCATTCTATTACGGAAAACATTTTCTCAGACAACAAAATGATCCCCTCTGCACTTATTGATAGTAATAAAAATAAAAATAAAAATCTTATTCAGGCCGAAATGCCAGCAGACAGTGGCTATCCAGCATACCTTGCAGCACGTTTGGCCTCTTTCTATGAACGGGCTGGTAAAGTGAAATGTCTAGGGGGCCCTGATCGTACCGGCAGTGTAACAATAGTTGGTGCTGTTTCTCCTCCTGGAGGAGATTTCTCTGATCCTGTAACATCTGCAACCCTTGGCATTGTTCAGGTAATAATGATCTCCTTTTCTTTTTCTTTCTCCTCTTCAAAAGCCATTTTTCATGAAACATGATGTGGAGTCTGTTGATGCCTTCTTGTAATCAAATGTCAGCCTCCTTATTTACTCAATTTTCAGGTCTTTTGGGGTCTGGATAAGAAACTTGCTCAGAGGAAGCATTTTCCGTCCGTGAATTGGCTCATATCTTATTCAAAATACTCAAAGGTTTGTGTAAAGTTTCCAGCTTATGCATGCTAGATGCTACTGTTTGATTTTTAAGGGTCTAGACATGGAAATTAGGCCTTTTTTGGTAAATGCCTAAAAATGGATTCATCTCATAATGAGTTCAGCTCATTTTTGTTAACAGTGATTATATATTGGAGTTCAAGATCTCTAATACATAATCACTGTTAACTAAAATGAGATGAACTCATTTTTTTGCATCTACCAAACAGGGCCTTTCATATAATGTCTACTACCCCTCTTTGTGTACTGCTCACATACCATTTCTTGCACTGCAGGCCTTAGAGTCCTTCTATGAGCAATTTGATACAGATTTTATTGACATCAGGACGAAAGCTCGTGAGGTTTTGCAGAGAGAAGACGACCTGAACGAAATTGTCCAGGTATACATTCCTTCTTGCTTCAAAATTCACTTTATTATGACTTAGATGTTCTGGTTTCAGTTTTGCTATTGTTATTCCATGTGATTCTTAAACTGCTTTTATCAGCGTCCTGGTGAATACTGAGAAGTGAGAATAGTGATGGATATGTGACCATTTGACTTGATATTGTAGCTTGTTGGTAAAGATGCTTTAGCTGAAAGTGACAAGATTGTCCTCGAGACAGCGAAGCTTCTGAGGGAGGATTATCTTGCTCAGAATGCATTTACTCCGTGAGTCCTAATCACCATGTTTCCATATGTTGATTGGTTCTGCGCTTGTTATATTTTTCGTTTTATGTGCTGCTCATAATTATTGTGTGGTTGGGGACAGATACGACAAGTTCTGTCCATTCTACAAGTCTGTTTGGATGATGCGGAACATTATCCATTTCTACACTTTGGCGAATCAGGTATAACCATCTCTTCCCATTATTTGTCTAATAATTTTCAGGTTGATCAAAGGGCAGAGTGAGGAGGGATTGTAGATAAGGGCTGTCAATGAGCAGGGCCCAAAATCTACTTTTTAAACAGTGCCAACCCGACAGGCCTGACCTGTGAATTTCAAAATTCAGGTCCAAATCAAATCCAGGAGTGCTCCTTGCCACCCCTAGTTGTAGAGGGAGACCAACATAGACATGTATAGTGACTTCTGGTTCCAAAATTTCATCAGGGTGGCTTTGAGCTTCAAAATTTTCTAAGACTGGGGTTTCATGTATGCTGTTTGAAGCATTCAATAGTGCTAAAATTCTGGGGCTCTGGATTGGCAATCCATGGATTTATTTAATTTCTCAAGAAACTGGTGTGAAGCAGATACTGGTGGCTATAAGAATTGTTAGAAAAGGGAAAATTAAAGCATTGCTAGAAAAAATTCTGCAGAGTTGATGACTGTTTTGCTGACGTTTGCGATTCACCAGTTTTCTCATCTCAGCAGCTTAGAGGATATCTCTCTCTCTCTATCTCTCTCCTCTCTCTAGCTCTCTCTCTCTCTCTCTCTCTCTCTCTCTCTCTCTCTCTCTCTCTCTCTCTCTCTCTCTCTCTCTCTCTCTCTCTTCTCCTCTCTCTCTCTCTCTCTCTCTACTTTACTGTTCATCTCTATCCTTGTTCTTCTTCTCTGCTTCTTTCCAAGCTCATCCTGTACCCCATTTTGAAGAACATGGTCCAAAATATCATTTGGGGCCTGTTTGGACACACTTCCTCAAAAGGGGGTTTCTATAAAGGGCAGTTGCAGGCTTGCTTTTTCAGTTGAGTGAGCGTTTCAGTGCCTATTTGTCCATCAGGAGATGACAGGAGTTTGCGAAGTGCATCCAAACGCACAACATCAACTGCCATTTGGATCAAAACAGCATTTGCACTGCAAATGTCCTTTTGGAGGGTGTGTCCAAACATGCCCTTGAACATGTTGTATCGCTTATGAATTTATCGGGTTACATTCCTGATACGAGATGATACCTTGTATTGCAATGAGTGCCATTAAAATTATCTTGGGAAGAATATATTAATGGTACACTGCAGCACTGTGTTTGTATTGGAAGGTATCAATGATAGGATCCATAATAAAAACTGACACAAACGGTATTTTTTCATAAGAACATTTGAATTGTCTTGCTGGATGAACTTATCATGATAAATTCCTGGTACGATCCGATGCATTCCAATATTTTTTAACCTTGTTTAAGACTCAGACCCAACCTATTTATTTGTAGTGAAGTGTTACACACTGCAGATTTTTGTGTTCAAGCTGCTAAAAATTTTAAATTGTAGATATGATTCTGTAATTTTATTTGAAATCTTCCATATTCCACCATTTTCAGACAGTGGAGCGAGGAGCAGGTTCAGATGGCCAGAAGATCACATACAACGTTATCAAGCATCGGCTGGGCGACCTCTTCTACCGTCTAGTGTAAGTAAACCACGACTTTGTGCATTTATCCATGACAGCTACCTTTCTCTTTTTTGGTATTGCAAAAATGCATCCACCTCCTCTTTATAGTCTTAATCTTAGCTATGGTTTGGATGCCAAAATCTTCAGTATGAAGAATCCTGCATGGTTGAACATGTATCCATCCTTTTCGAAATTGATGTTCCTGAAATTGGTGGACATTGATTTCTAGGTCCGTATTTGTGATTTCGAGCACAAGGACTTTGAATGTTTCAGAACTATTATGCTGAAGTTGAGGGTTCCCAATCTGGATGTTGTCTACCAACCACCTGGGTCATTGAGGCGTAACATCTTTCACAATGTTATACATATATAGTTTTTTAAACAGGTTTACGACACATCTTATTATGGCATCCTTTGTTTTGCTGAGGCATTATACTGTGTTTGGCAGAAAGTTTCTACAGAACCATTCACATTTCAGATTGTAAGAGTAGGGGCCTATGGTTCACATTCAACCGGACAGAGAAAAGATTTTTGTGCAATGCTTGTGCAGTGGCCCACTTGGGTTTCAGTTTGTATAACAATAGCTACCATTCAGTCAAAATAAGGGCCCATTTGGACATGCCTCAAAAGGTGTGTTTGACACCAAAACCAAGTCTTAACCCAAACCCCAGTTTGTGTGTTTGGATGCACTTTCACAAACCGTCATCTCATCCCCTGCACTTAACGAAATCAGCGCTAAGAAGCCCACTAGTAAAAGACCAATTGGATTGGTTTCTGTGAGTCAACAGACAAAATCGGCCGAAACCCCTTCTGTGGGAAACCCTCTTCTGCGGGAATTACGACCAAATGGGCCCTAGAAGGCCAAATATTTTATTGCTTGGGAGATTTTAGTGCATGGACCATCCATGGTGGGGCACGTAACATCTACAATTATGGTCCTGCACCATTAACCCACTTATACAACTGAAACCCCAATGGTACAGAACAAACTTTAGACCTGAGCATCAGATAGTGTGGTTCCACTTATCTACTTGTTCAACCATCCGTGTCAACCAATCACAGGGCACCAATTAAAAGAGTTTTGATTTAGCTTCTGTTATTTTGTTGTTTTATTTTCAAAATCCGATGGAAATACCATCTAAAATGAAATTTAAAAAGATCACCTCGGCCACTGGAAGTCAAATTCTGTGCGTTAACTGCCTCTTTAGTTTCTTCAACGGTCACACATAGTTTCAGCCATTTGGTGGTCATTAGCATTAGCCTTTCTAGTTGAATTTTCTTTGACAAAGAATGAAGTCGTACACAGCAAAAGGTTTTATCTTAATCCAAATCTGTCAATTCCATGAAATTGCAGGTCCCAGAAATTTGAAGATCCTGCGGAAGGGGAGTCTGCTCTGGTGGCGAAGTTCAGTAAATTATATGAAGATCTCAATGTCGGTTTCCGCAACCTTGAGGATGAAATCCGGTGATTTCTTTCTGGGCCTTGGATAGAACCGCAGGTAATATGCGCATCGGTATCCACATTCATGCCAGCGACAGTCGAGGTTTCATGTTTTTTTTTTTTTTCCTGAGGGTTGGTGAACGTTGCTGTGTTGGCTGGTCTCCTGTTTGGCTGCCTTTTGCTTTCCCCCTTTTTATTTTCTCAGTTTTTGTCTCAATTTTATCCTCTTTTCCAAATTAAAAAACCAAAGTTGTTTGTTGTGTTTCTAATTAATTTTAATAAGATGGGAATGAGTTGATTTTTCTTTTAATGAGGGAAGGATCCGCTGCCATCTATGCAATTTAAGATCGTTACTCGTTATTATGTGTTTCATGTCGGTGCCTGCAGTACAAGTGTATGAGATCCAGATCTTATTGGGGCCCACCATGGATGGGGTGAACACCCAAGATTACTCCAGTTGGATGATTGTGTCTACTTATCAAGGACTCTTGAGGATTATAAACAAGTCAGGCGATCAAAATTGTAGTTTCAAAGACTCAATCAGATCCTGGTCCGGATTTGAATAAGGCCTGGACCCAAGGAACTGAAACTGGTTAGCCCAGGTAGCGTTGATTGCCCTATAAATGGGTGCGGTTAGGAAAGAGTTCAACCAGTGGTCGACATTCAGTTAAGTTTTTCTTTCAAAAGCTGACCTATCCAAGATTTCGAGTATGGTACTTGAACAGTCCAGATCTTGGAATAGTGTGCGAACCAGATATCTTCAGGCAAAGATGGACACTGTCGTGATTTGTAAGTGTCATGGAGAGTTGCATGAAGGGTGTACAATAACATCCCCACTGTAGTGATGGTGAGATGCTCCATGTGGCTCAAATGGCAAGGTTATAGGACTACATGGTGGTGTACCCTTCTGATGGATGGTTTGGGTATTGCACCTATACACCCCACTGCCATATATCGTGGCCTCTTTATACGCTGACTTGTACGCTTTATAAAAGAGTTCCACCTGATCCCAACTGTAACTTGAGCTAGTCGCTTATTTAATTTCTCAAATGACTTTCACCTAATTCTAATTCGATGTAGATAATATCCCATCCAACAATGATGCCGCAAATGAAAAGTGTCATGTGTGTATCAAATGTGAGATCTACGGTTGAAAAGGCATAAACATCATTTGAAAATTTACTTTTTACTAAGAGTTTCATGTCTAATGACACAATGATTTTTCATTGGCAACACGTAATTGGTGGATGAGTTGCATGCAGTGCAACAGTATACAACAATGTCTGTTGTGATTTCAGCACTTGTGACATCCTTGTATGTCACTAGTCAACTACCAGTCATGCATTCATTACACTTATGACACCGTTGTATGTCATATGAGATTCCCAGCAATGCCGACAATGTCTTCTATGATTTCAGGTTTTCGTTTATCACAATGAGATTTCAGATAATGCTGATCTCTTGGAATTCATTGTTATGTTACCTGAGATTTTGGATAATGCGGAAGACATCTCTTGTGATATTAGTTTTTGTATATCACCTGAGATTCCACAAGGTGATATATCCACGCTGTCTGTCCACCAATGACATGTTCCACTACATGCAACTCATCCACCAATGACGTGTTGAGATATCGACGCCATCCATCCAAAAAATAAAGCAAATCAATTGTTAGTTTTTGTGTACCACTCTTTCTTATGGAATGGTCCACCAGATAATTGATCTGCTTCATTTTTTTGGAATAATACCCTAAAATGATCTGAAAAAACAGATGGATGGCGTGGATACATGGTAATACATCAAGGTGGGCCGCACTGTCTTGGGTGAGCCGGGGTCTCACCTAATCCACTCTCTGATGGATCATGCTTACAGAATACATGCATCGTACGTTCATGGCAACCTAAGCTATTTTAACTGTAGGCCTCACTATGGAATATGGATATAGCTTATGTCATGGCCCAAAAGTTACATGGATTGGGTGATTTTAGTAATCTGATAGGTGGGTATCAAGTGATTGCTTGAAAAGGAAGCTATGGTTGTCCATCAATCTTAAATGCATAGCTATTAGCAAATATCTAGATTTTTAACTAGTGAAAGAGGTAGATGCATGGTTGTGAGACTGGGACGAGCCCCATGCGACTTACTTGACTGAGTCGACTCATACTCGGCTCGACCTGATTGACACCACAAAACTAGCATATCAAATACTCAGGTGGGCCACCACACAGGCACAATAGGCAACGTGATTTTCACTTGTTTTTGTTAAATCTCACCGTTTCCTATGGTATGGCCCACCTAAGTTTTTGGCAACATGTCCTTCCATAAGCTTTAGAAAAGGATGAATGGAGTGAATGTCTGCAGTGGGCCCCACCAAAGTCGCCACATACAGAAGGACAGGAAACAGTGAGATCTGACTTTAAGGCAAACCTTTGAAAACGTTGTCGTCCACTCTTACCTACGTGGTGGCCACCAAAACATTTGATCTACTTACTTTTCTGATTCCCCACTGTTTCACTTGCTCACAAATCAAATGAAGGGTGTGGATGTCACAGAGGCTATCATGGATGGGAACTTCAAGTCCACTAAAACTAGTCCAAACCAGTTCAACTGCACGATCACAATATCAACCCTTTGGTAGATCTAGACCGTTGATCAATCAAGTCCACTCTTACATGAAGTGGCCTTGAGTGATAGGGACTTGTAGCAGCATTGAGCGTCAGCAAGACCAAGGTAGATATCTCAGCTTCTTTTTTTTCTTTTTTTTTCTTTTTTTTTTTTTTTGAGATAGAATATGTTGGAACAATAGCCGTTGGATCTATGGTCTATCGACTGATCCAAACCCTCAATCTGATGTAATACATAGATGGGATATTCAAGATCGGCAGATCATAAACTTTCCATCAAAGCCGTCAAGGGAATCGCTTGCAAACAATGATCATTCATCCACATTGGATAAATGGTCGACTACCAATCGATCGGATGATTTCTCTTCAATTTGTGGGCCTGGATGGTGGGGCCACTGGATGAATGGTGCCACTCACCAGGAAGGAGCTCCAATGGATGGGAGTATGCATCAATGCAGGTGTCCCTTGGGTGTACGTTTAGATCCTTAGAAATAACAGAAAAAATGTTAGGATGGTACATCAAATGGTTTCAATCAGAGGGTGAGAAATCAGTGTCCATTTCATTCCAACGGTCATGGATTCAATCAGGAAAAAAAAAAAAAGAGACGCCGTTGCCGGGGATCGAACCCGGGTCACCCGCGTGACAGGCGGGAATACTCACCACTATACTACAACGACGTGGTTGTTTAGTATTTTTTGTATATCATATATAGAGGATATAGTTAGGTGGGTCTTGCTTTATGTGGGGCCCACCGTGATGTATGGGTTTTAACCGGCCCGTCCGTTCGTTTTCTATATCATTTTATCTTAGGAGCCCAAAAAATTAAGCAGAGGAAAAGGTCAAGTGGATCACACCACAGGAAGCATTGGTGTAGTGACAACCACCCCCAAAACCTTCACAGGGGCCACCGTGATTTTTATTTGCCATCCAACCTGTTCATAAGGTCATATGGACCTAGATGAAGGGAAAACACAAATATCATCTTGATCCAAAATTTCTGTCGCTCCCAAGAAGTTTTTTAATGGTGGGCATTAAATCCCCACTGAGTGGTTCACTTGAGCCTTGGATATAGCTCATTTTTTGTTTTATCCCCTAAAATTATCTGGTAAAACAGATGGACGGTATGGATAAATCTCATATATCACAGGGGGGCCCACAGAGCCCTTCCTAGATGGATTATTGTCAATACGGAATAATGGAAATGAAATAGTGATAATATTCACATCAATATGAAATAATGAGAATGAAATCAATAATGAGAATTTAGCTATCATTCCTTTCCTCACGGTATACGGAGCCCACCCTTCTCTAAGGTAGGGAAAGAAGTCTACTGATCATCTAGGTACTCTGCTCCTAAGTCAGGCCAGCTACCCTTAACAACAGTAACCCAGAACTGCCATCCTTTGCACAAAACAATACATATACTTCCTTGAACAATACATATACTTCCTTGAACAACTAGATGAACAAACAGCATCTACCTTATAGTTTGGATCTGCTGCTCCCAACTCAATCTCTCGATGAAACCCCTCGCTGGAAGGCGTCCGTCGTGGACTCCACCGTCCGAGCTTGTGCATGATGGGACACATCAGATTGGTTACAAAATCATGGATTGGATTGGGTGGGGTCCTCTCCTTGCCTGTACCGACCTCGGCACAAGCTCAACATGGCAGGATTTGATTGAGGCAAGCGGTTGTCTGAGATGGCCCAGAGCCAAACATATATATGAAAGTTGTTTGATCTAATACCTAATCAAATAGCGTCAATTCTAACAGCAGCCTACTATCCAGCCAAACTCTGTCACGTTGTATCTATGCCCACCTCGGTACAGGCAAGAATGATGCTTAATCTGAAACTAGTGCTCACAATAGTGCAGGGCCACCATCAGTTGTGTCCAGCCATATGCATGCTTTGGCTGGTCCGACATCTGGGCCGAATACAAGCAGTAGGGCCCACCTAATCAATGAATGGCTTGTAGGCCACACACATGAGGCAAGCCCCGGCACCGGACCATTTGGAATGGAACCTGTTCTCATCTCTCCTCTTTTGTAATCGGCCAAAACTATTTGTGCATAGAATGTATAATCTGTCCCGTCCAGTGTTGGATTGTGGTCAATACAAAGTATAATCTGACTAGATGAACGATTGAGATTACCGCCTAACGAGCCACACAAAGATGGACCTCCAAGCAGATGTATGGAGAAGGATCGAAACATGAATTTGGAACGATTAAAAAATAAATTCCAGAACGAAATCATATGTCACAGTGAAGAATAGAACACCATCTACCAAATAATCATCTGCCCATCCCCACCATACACCTCATGTGGACCTTCCCGGCAAAATCTTACACAACCGTTCTAATCACAAAATTCCGGAGCGACACCTGCCGGCCCACTACCGGAGAAGAAAAAACCACCGAATAGCCGCATACCGTCTGAGTCCCAAAATTCAATGCACGTTGCACTGCTGCAACAATGGATGTGAGTAATCAATGTACTTATCCCACAACCCTTTATACTTCTCCATACCAATCTTCAACCAAGGCTTCATGTTGCCATTGAAATGCACCACGGCCCCCTCCGCTATCGTTTTCGCATCGATGTTTGTGTACCCCAGCCCCAACACGTGCCACTTCGGATCCAATGGCTCGACTAGCCCGTAAAAAGTCAATAGCCCAGGCGGCAGCGTCCCGAGCTTCCACAGCGTCCGGTCAATGTTCCGCTCCTGCCAGTAGTGGTAA
This sequence comes from Magnolia officinalis, assembly GCA_021015155.1. Classification (NCBI taxonomy): domain Eukaryota; kingdom Viridiplantae; phylum Streptophyta; class Magnoliopsida; order Magnoliales; family Magnoliaceae; genus Magnolia; species Magnolia officinalis. The sequence goes on along the minus strand of JAJHSJ010000015.1, from coordinate 62,026,151 downwards.
ATGCCGGTCACGTTCCTCTTCCTCCATGCAACCAGATCAAACACATTCATGCCAAAGGCCCATCCGCAAGCATCTGGGTCGAAGTGGGCCATTATCAGCGGGTGTGAGTAGTTCAGGTACTTGTGGAATCTATGGAACGTCTCCATGCACGTCTCAACAGCCCCGTTCACGTTCCCATTCAGATCTATGGAGAACAGGGGGGACAGATCCTTTTGGACCACGACATCGTCGTCTAGGAATACCACCTTCTTCAAAGCAGGGTAGACTTCGGGGAGGTAGAACCGCAGGTGGTTTAGCATTGATAGGTATTTTGGGTTCCGGAATTTGATTGGGGTCCGCCCATCGTCATTGTTGCCGGAGAAGTAGTAGTTCTTAGTGTCCGCATCTTGTAGCTGCTTTAGAACAGGGACGTAGGAGGCATTTAGCCAGCTGAAATCTTCAATCTTCTGGACCTCAACCGTCACTCCTCGGAATCTGTTCATCGAATACCAGGCCTTCATCGGAGCATAGTTCACTTCGTCAGTGACCAAGTGGAAGACGATCAGATCCGGGTGGCGTGCATTCGTTGCAGTTGAATTGACGACGACGGAAGTGGCGAGGACATTGTCGGAGAAGACACAGAAATGATAGAGACTGTTGTCCCGGAGCTTCTCCGTTTCCCACACATCTTCATTGAGATTCCCCTGCAGAGCGAGGTTTTGGTACCAGTGGACAGCAAGGGTGATGCCCAGGCAGTATAGGCTTTTCGGAACTTCTTCCGCAGCTATCTGCCCGTACTTTGAGCTCTTCTCGTTCACAGAACTCACCTGTTCTTCAAGAGATTGGATCTTGCCTTTCAGCTTCATGATCATGGTCGCACCGTCATAGTGCTGCAGTTGGGCTTGGTAGATCAGGAGGGCCATATCGTGGATCTCCGTCTCAGATTCTTCGATGGTCAATGGCACTGGCCTGGTGGCGGCCTTCGAGAGGAGGATCTGCGAGTTGCGGATCTTGGCACTTAGTTCCCAAGCAAACTGGAGGTTGTTACTTTCTTTGGCAACAATGAGTAAGGCTTTTGCAAGAGAGATCTGATCTCCCAATTGCCTTGCAGCGGAGTGAGGGCTCAGCATTTCTTCAGTGACATTGTAATCGTCGGTCAAGCCGTCTTGCCTGTATGATTTCTGTACAATAAGGGATGCAGGGTTTATTACTCACATTTAATTGATAATGAAAAAGATTTATCCACATTCTGCATGGAATTAGGGTAGAAAAATACAGCGAGTGCAACAATAACATTTTGGAATCAAAGGAGTATTGCAAGAAGATGACTTACAGAACATGTTGCATGGTTCTAGCCAGTGTGTTCATAGTATTGCTGATATATAGGTAACATCGGCCGATATTATCTATTACAAAGGTTAGCGATACAGGGTGTAATATAAAAATACATTGTATCGGTTGATACTACTGATAATAACACGCCAATATCACAAGATACTGGCAACAACCCTTTGAAATAAATACACTGTATCACCAATATTATCAATAGTATCGATGCTACCAGCATTAATAATTGCAAATTTCCAAAAAAAAAAAAAGAACTTGGGGAATTTCTTCCTACGGCTGTTTCAAACTAGTGCATATTGCATTATATATCTTAAAAACTAGTGCATTAAAATCATATTTATTAATTAAATATATTTTTGTCCAAAAACCTATAGTTTGGGCCCCTATACAATGGAAACCAATTTATCTATTGTTTTTATCCTCTGTTTTTTTTTTTTGTTTTTTTTTTTTTGTGTGTGTAATATTTCGAGTCCTAAGTGTGTAATCATGTGTCTTTTAACAGGTTCGAGCTCATAACTCAATGCTAGATGGCATGTTTCCAGATTGAGGTCTCGGGTTCAAGCCCAGCTTACCTACTAAAAGAAAACCATTCGTCTTTTTTAACTTCTCCTTACGTTTCACCGAAAAATTCCACTTTTTTCCTAACTTTTTCCCAAAGTTTCTTCAAAGACTACTGATATGATCCCTGATATCTGAGACATTATCGACAATATCATATACATGTTTCCAAATCCCAGGTATCTACTACACGTAACGATAACAATATTTTCAAGAGATGAAAATCTAAGGAATTGTAGAATCCAAATACATCATGACACCAATGATGTCCTGATGCAACGGTCTGTACAAGTGGGGCCATGATTTGGCGATCCATGCCATTCACCTAATGCAACCGTGGAGGGGGGTGACCCAAAAATCTCCCAGGCTGGTAGATTTTAAACTTCCAATCCGATGCCTTAAGATAGACAGTTAAGAAAAACAAAATAAATACAGCCATGTTCAGGAAGGAAGGCTAGGAACTCCCCTTCTGAAAATTTCAGGGCATCTATTATCCACAGAGAGGCCCACTAGATCAATTGGTACAGGATAATGCACTATTCCAATCCTGATGCATCATGACCCTTTTCTTCGATGACTGTGCAATGTTAGAGACGTATGCATTAGTCATATTCGGATGCATTGACATTATAAATATTATGGTCAGTAAAGTTAAACTACGAAGATGTATAACAATTTCGTAGTGTACTCACCAACAGCCAATTTTTCCTATTACAAATAAACAAGCAATGTCCTAACGGTGTCCAAAAACTGTATTTTCGCTGCCTTAGAACCGACCTCTTCAAATATCTATATGGTAGCTCACCACAAAATAAAAGGGGAAAGGAAAAAAAAAAAAAAAAGGCGCATGACAGCATTGCAGAAAAACAATTGAAATCAAAGGGAAAAACTGACAGGCGAGGTTGGTTTCAACTGTAAGCACCAAATTCTTCTCCGCCAACCACGCAAAGGCTGCAATCTTAGGGGTCCATAGAACTAAGTTGCTCCGCTGGAGAAGGAGAGGCAAGGAACTTGTAGAAGGAACACACTGAAAAAGATCCCGAGCTAGAAGACATCCAAATCAGAGTCTTCCAAATCAGGGAAAGGGGTCAAACCCCGTAACGAGACAAGAGAGCCATAAGATCCTGAATTTCAGGGTAAAAAAGGTTCTTCCTAAAAGAAGGAAGCCAAACACCATCCTCATCCTCATTCGAGAAGCAGTCAGCAACCGAGATGTCTAAATCTGGACATACAACAGCCAAAGCAGGAAAGGTTGAGGAGAGGGAAGGGTAAGGTTACCACACCAGGCTTACACTCAAAATCCAATCCTCAGACCGTTACCCAAAACAAACCTTATTTCTTGAAAAACTTTAGGGACAACTTTAGCAAACCCTTTCCAAAGAAAGGAGGCTCTATACAAAGAAGAAGATTTAGTCCACCATCCTTTGGGGGTTGTCCCATATTTAGCAAAAATAACCAACCGCCTAAGACTTTCCTTCTCTCGACCAAACCACCTAAGACTTGCCTAATAAAGCCTTAGTGACCAAATCCAACCTTTTGATCCTTGCTCCACCTTCCAAAAACGTGGAGTAGACTTCCTTCCAATTAAGTGAAAATTTTCTATAGGAAGAGTCACCTTGCCAAAGGAAATCTTTCCGAAACTTATTGTGCGGGACAATTAACCACTTGCTCTAAAAGCTCGAACTGATAGAGCATAGCGAATTAATCCACTTATCTCATGGCACAGGCCCCACATCGCATGGGTTACGACCTCGGCCGAACCCCCCTCGTGGGCCCCACATAACATGGGTACTGCCTCATACGAGCCACCCACCTCACACGGGCCGCTCACCCCGAGTGTGTCCCTGGATCCCACAGACTATCCCACTCGAGCCCGGTGTGAAAATGCCCCTGCATTAACCCACCCCCCCGGTGAAGAGTCTTGAACACGACAATTAACAACTTACTCTAAAAGCTCGAACTGATAGAGCATGGTGAATTAATCCCTTTATCTCATAGCACAAGCCCCACATTGCATGGGTAAGGACCTCGGCCGAAACCCCCCTCGTGGGCCCCACATCACATGGGTACCACGTCACACGAGCCGCCCACCCCGAGTGTGTATCTGCATCCACAGGCTACCCCACTCGAGCCCAGTGTGAAAATGTCCATGCATTACTTATTAATCCAAAGGCAATGGAACAAAGACATAATAATTTTCTAGGTAGATAATTTTCTTTCCATCTACTCGACTATTTTATCCCAGAGCTGAAGCGGAGGTTTTCCAATACATAAGGGGAGGCCAAGATAAGTAGTAGGCAGAGATCCCACCTAATAGCCAAAGAGTTGGATAGGCGAGACGTGACTTCCGAGGCTAGATGGATTCCAAAGAACATACTATTAGATAGATTCACCTTTAGACCCAAAACCACCTCAAACCAGAAAATGGTCATGCTCAGAAATTCCATCAGTGAATCTTCAGCTTCACAGAACAACAAGGTATCATTAGCAAATAGTAAATGACAGATACAGTGAGGAAAATTCTCCACCCAAAAGCCCCTAAAAAGGCCCAAGAACTAGCCCCTAGAGAGCAAATGGCTAAGAGGTTTAGAAATGATAACAAAGAGAAGCAAGGATAAATGATCCCCCTAGCAGAGGCCAGATTTTTTTTATTTTTTTTACACACGCACACACACCCCACACATGCACGCCGTGGGATTTCACCACTAGTGGGTACTCGAACCCTTGACCCAGTGTTGAAACTCCTGGGAGTCTACTACCCGGGTAAGAGTAAGGACCCTAAAGAAGACAAAGTGCGAACCATTCACAAGGACTGAGAACCTAGCTGATGATACACATGATCGAATCCAAGCCCTCCACCTTTCTTCAAAACCCATTATGATCAATGATTCAATAGGTAATCCAGGAAAGACCAATCGACGTGGTGATAAGCCTTTTCGGGGTCAAGCATACAAAGCCTTTTGGTGAAGATGCAGATGCTACTCCTGTTTATGAATCTCAAAATTCTTAGATGCTCACCCTGATTCATAAAATAGCTTATTATCTGACCATGTTGCCGCTTCCATGCCACATCCAAACAATTCTCATTAAATTGTGACCATGAGTCAATTATCTGTAATGGTTTATGCTGTCCTACCCTGCAGCATGGTTTTCATATTTTCGTGGATGTTTATGGTGGCATAGATGGCATATTGATGGCCCAACTAATGGGACACAGGTACCAAACACCTGGCCTACCCTTAGTAGAATCATCTATACTTTCGTTAGCTGAGAGAGCAACTTTAGCCATTGCAAGAAGGCACTGCTTCTGCATGGTATTCTCACAAGGCCTGAAATTTGCAGCAAAGGCTTGCCTGTTGCTATTTCTTATGATACCAACAATTCTCGCCAAAGATGACAAAATGCATTGCTAAAGCCGCGAAAAGAAAGAGAGATGGCCAGTCACAAGTATCCTCTCATCACTCTTCAAGCTAAGAATCAAAGAAAGCGAAAGAACACATCAAGGGTAATCCCAAAGACCCCACACCAAGAACTAAACTCAAAGATAACTCAAAGATCTGTCTTCTTTTTTTTTTCTTTTTTGAAAGGTTTAAACTCCAATTTCAATTTCTATGTCCCAATCCAATCTCCCAAAAGGTCCACCAGAGTACAAACTGCCTATGATTTTGAAACAGATGCCTCCTCTCAAATTTTGCAATTTAAGGTCCAACCACATTTCATGACGCTGAGTAATGATTGTGGAAGGTTGGCTGGATTGCTGGCTGGTGAGTTCTAGGCCTCAGTGTCAGAGCTGAGGTACCCCACACCTGCCAACATGAAGAAATGGATGAATCACATCACACTATTCTGTCTCCAACCTCAAGAAAACCTCCTCATAGAAAAACCAAGTAGCGAGGGATTTTGGCATAACCAGGACTTTTGCTGGAGAGTTTTAACATGTCTGTACAGCATTAGGTCATCCGCATAAAGAACACCCAGTTTCTTTACAAAAACTGACAAATTGAATGTAATTGTCTGACATGCTGGACTCACTAATACTCAACCACACATCAACTCATGCCTTCTAAACCCTAAACCCCCAAAAGATTTTTTATTTTTTATTTTTGGTTAAAGAAATGCCTTGCAGGTAGCTCCCCCACAGGCAGTGGACCCTATTGCCAGCAGCAACTTCCCCAATCCCACCTGAACCCTGGCTTCTTGCCGGCCCCAGCTTCATACACATCCGTGCTCTTCCCATCAGACCTCTTCCTTACCTAATTCTGTTTGCTGCCAGTGACTTTTGGCCAACAATGGTTGTCCTTCTACTTTTGGCATTCCTCTCATCCTCACTTGAGATGAAGACACCTGTGTACATTCAGGGGCTCAAGATGTCCTCCTCCCTGCTCAAGTCACTGGAGAGATCTTCTTTGTGCTTGCTTCACCAGCCTTTCCTGTTTGTCGGCCCTATCCTTTCTGGGGTTGTCAACGGCCCAGGCTTCATCGTGCCCAAGCCCAACGCAAAATTATTTGGCCTAGCCCAAGCTTGGCCCACACACACACAGACACATGACCAGCCTGGCCCAACCCAACCCATGCCCATGTGCATTATGCCAGTCCATATATGCCAACATGAGAGAGAGAGAGAGAGAGAGAGAGAGGCTACAAGGGTTGGGATGTTAGATGTATTAGTGTTGGGCGTAAGGTAAAGAGGGAGTGAGGTACGTGGGAAATAGGATAGCAATTTCTTTCCAAAAAAACAAAAACAGAGATGAAGAAACGAAAAGGGAAGTGATGGTTCGCCCCTTCCTCCAATATTTTCCAAAATGATTCATTCCATTTTGATTCCTCAAATCTTATGTTTTCATCCTCAAAATAGGCCTAGATCTAGCCAAAAATTAATTTCTAAGCTTCCTTCTTGTTTGAAATGAAGAAAGAAGCAGAAAAACGAGAGAAACTTTGAAGACTTTTTTTTTTCAAAGGCCGTTTATGACTTTATCGGCCCATGTCAGTTGTAATGGCCTTGTATGGATGCCGATATGGGACGTATCAACCTGTATAGGCCCATATAGACATTTCTTATTAACGAACCGGTTCGTCGTCGTAATCTGTAACGGGGGGTGTTCACTATAGTTATGTAAAAACCTATATGGCCATAATGTGAGTCTGTGACAGGTATTCAAAATCATGCTCTCCGTATCTTCTTTCCTCACCAAAATAATAATAATAATAATACCTGGATGGAACGATAAAACTCATTCCTCCTCATTGTCGTTCCCTAGCCTTTCTTTTTACATGTGGGTTGTAGTTGCATTCCTTGTAGGCTTCTAACCTTCCTTTTCTTCATAATGATGATATATTGCCAACATGCATGAATACATAGAAACATCTTACAAAACATAGTTCCATGACAATTTTGGGATGCCCTAATCAATTTACTAAGAGTTCCGTTATTTCTTCTAATTGGGTGAAGTACCCAAGTAGGCAAGGAAAGTTATTCCCAAAATGAACAGAATGTGATTTTGCATGGTCACATTGAATTTACCTTTCTTCCATAACACACCACAAATATACCAATTTGCATAACCCCAATATAAAATCAGATGATGCTTATGCAACTGTACCTACAAATATACTATGTGATCCTTCCATGTTTGCTGGTGATTAAAGAACGGAATGGTAGAAAAAGGTTCATGTAGCCAACCCCAATTAGTTGGTATAAGGCTACACAGTGGCCTGGGTATGTGGATGTGTTAGATACCTTGTCAACTTTTAGATTGTTTCAAGAGGTGAAAAGTGCTATTCATTGATTTAAAAAAATAAAATAATAATGGCAGGTAAGATCGGATTGTACCGAGACCTCAATGCTGAAGCAAAGACCAATATTGAGTATGGGCATGAACCCAATTCAAATCATCATTTGATAGGGTTAGATATGACCTGTAGGATGCACACATTTGATGAATTTTTTTGTTAGATGTAATAAAGAACATTATTAAGGTCTGAAGGCAAAGACTACAAATACACCCACACAACATGAAAAACCACCCCAACTGCTAACAACAGCCAACTTCCTAAGATACAGAAGAACCCTACTAACAACAGCCAAAATGGGACCACTCCGATTGCTTATATGACGGTTATTCCTTTCCAGCCCAAATAGACCAGAGACCAGCAAGCACGGCCAATCTCCACTTCTGCTTAAGGGAAGTCCCAGGGGCACCTTCATGCTAAGAAGGAAACAACACCTCGATTATCCTAGCATAACCCGAGATATTTTGTAGACCTCCAAAATATGAACCCACACTTCCTTTGCAAAAGGGCAAAGGATGAAGAGATAGTCCACAGATTCCATGTCATTCATGTAACGAAGGCACACATTTGGAAGCACCATGGGCCGTTTCCTGAGATTATCAACTCTAAGGACTCTTTTACTCTCAAGAAGCCAAGCAAAGGCTGCAACCTTAGGCGGGGCACTGTCAGACCACAAAGGGCCAGTATGACTACAACGAATCACAGTCAACTCTTTTTCTTTTTTTTTGAAAGATCACGAATCACAGTCAACTCTTGAGAAATAAGGGAAAAGATCGACATCACCATGATATGCCAGATTTGTCCTTGAGCCAAACCAAAGAATCCAGACATCCCAGAGATGGAGAAACCCCTTGAAGAATGCAAATTTTAAACATTTGACAAACTTTTTGGTTAATCTAGTGCTCAAAAGCATGCTAATCAGACAGATCATGGAAACCACTAAAAAAATTCGGTCACAGAGTTTTGCTAAGTGTGTATGAAAAGGAACTTCAATCTTTTGCTTCCGCAAGTCGTTGTGGTGATGTGAATTTGACTGAACTCATAAAACTATGAATTTTCACCCTATTAACTGAGGATCTTTAAAAAAAAAAAAAAAACAAACAAACAAACAAATGTGAGCCATTTGAGGTACTTATCCAAATTCCACATCCACTCAAATTCATGCCCCCATTTGTCCAAATCTAATTTCATATTTCTTAAACCCTACCGCCAGAACTTTAAAATTTAAGCATGCTATGGAGTATGGAACACTAAATTTTGCATTCTTTCTAATGTGAAGATCCAAGTACTTTTTTACAAGCCCAAGTTTCTACTCATCAAACACAGAGCAGAGGACCGATCATTACAAAATAATGCCATTTGTTATCTTTCAGCAAAGTCAGTCCCAATAAGCACGTGCCAACAGCTTAAATGCAACAAAAGAATTAGAGCCAGATCCTCGCTACTCATCTGAAACATGCCCCAACCATCCTAACCACAACAACCTACAAAAGTGCCTTCAGGAATGTGTATCAGTTATCAGTAACTTAGAAGTTTGATGGTCCTTCAGGCATGTCAGCCCAACACCCAAGCACACCTCAACATGAGCCAACGCAGCATGAGTGAGAGATCCAAGCTATCCATTTAGCTAGGGCTGAATGTATTGATGCCTCCAACTTAGGAAGAAGAAATGGTAATAGGCACACAAAACTATCCGGTCTAGATCACATTTTTTGAATAAAATGCTTCAGGTGTATTTGGACAAAGGACCTTTGGGATTGGAAAAGGTAGCATAAGCTACTTCCTGGCTGGTTTTGATTTCACATGAGAGATCCAAGCTACCCTTTTAGATGGGCTGAATGTAGTCTAGAGTAAGAAATTAGGTGCAAAACCAGCCGTTCTTGTTCTACATTTGCTAAAAATAGATACATTGGGTACATTTGGAGAAAAAGACCCTGGGATCCAAAAAGGCAGTATAAGCTACTTCTTGGCTGGTTTGGTTTTGCAAAATCTCTGTTCAATTGGAAATTCCACAAATCGGGAGACAGCACACTTTTGACACCTTTCTTAGTTTCCCTTCCCAAAAGAGCAGGATGCCCCCCAAAGATCTGCTTCTCTGTAATCCTAATAAAGATATTTCTATTTCTAAAATTTCCACTTCACCTTTCACTCAAATATTGCACATATAACTTTAAAATAGTTTCTTCTTGCAATTTTTCTACCTTCTGATTCATTCTTTGTTGAGCTTCTTTCCCTACCTCTTCTCACTATATCAACAAACGATCTGCAAGTAATTCACAAATCTAGACGAGCCGGCCCACTCATCAAGTGGGTCAAAAATGTACAAAACAAAAAGGTGGTTTCAAAAGAGTTGACCAACAGTCCACATTTGAGATACACATAGCCCCGCCTGATGAGAGGACAGACCACATTCCTGATCCAGGGAATCCACATATCAGGCCCAACCAACAAGAGGCTTGGATATGCAAACATGAGTATGTGACTACACCAAAACTCTCAATAACTAACATTCGCAACCGTATTACAGATTACAAGTCCTCAACCAAAACAACCAACCAAGAAATAATTCCACAAGCCCAAAGATTCCCAAACGGTTCCAAATCTCAAATTTCGTCTGAAACTAATATCCAGGCATGAAAAACAAATTCATTGAAAATTCTGCAGAATTCAAAACCAGACAAACAGTTACATCTTAAAAGAAAGAAAGAAAAGAATTACGCAAAGATCTTACATGATTGATTGACGGGCTGAATTCAAGCTGCCTGTCCCGACTCAACAACACGACGATGAACAAGATCACCACCACGCCCAATGCCAGCCACGTCTTCGAGAACCTCCGCTTCGGAGGCCGACGGAAAACCCCCTCCCTCCGCCTCATTTTCTTCCTTTTTCAGAAAGAATTAAGAAAAAAAAAATTCCAATTCAATCTACTTCGAATCAAGGAAGAGAAGAAGAATAAGAAGAATTACTCCGTCCAAACGCATCTCGATCTGATCCTTGGAGACTGCAATCCGATCTCAGCTCCTGATTTCACAGCAAGAGGAGGAGAGATCGGGAATGGAGTCCAGATCCGAAAGAGGGGATTGGGATTCGGGACGGAATGGGATTTTTCTTGCTCCTGATTTGCTTTGGGATCCGACGAATTTGTGATTTTTATTAGGGTTTTGGGATTCAAGGGAGGGAGGGACAGCTTCAGCTACTTTGAAGTATCAGAGCGATCTGGAATTATTTTTTTTCAAATTTTTTTTTTCTTTTTTATATATATTTTCTTTTCAACTCAGGACTGAGAGAGAGGCAGACAGACTCTTGTGTTCGTTTAGCACCGTTTTAAAATGGTGGTGAATCGTTATTGTACACGTGGCAGGGTTATACGGTAATCCACACTTTCCAAATCTCTGAAACAACTGTAGATGGAACATAAGAGCTAAATTACACTGAGAATACAATATTAATCGTCTGTGTTTTTTTTTGCCATACCGATTTGGACCAATCACTATTTTTATCTTAACCGTCCATTTGATTAGCATTAATTGGATGGTTACGATTACTTGATCATTGTGATATTAAACATATGCTCCATCCACAATAGAAATTGTAGTTTGGGTGGTCTGGATAGCTGTACATTGTGCCAGTTGTGAGAAGATGAGTCACCACCATTGTTTTTCAAAACGGTGCTAACTAACATACGAGTCAAACAAGAGAACGACTGAAGGAGATGGTCGTTTGGAAGATAACTGATGATAAAGGGATTCGCGCAAGGAGGGATTGCTGTGAGGTCAGGGCCCACCTAAAAATCGATGTGTGAGATCTGTTCCATTAGTAAGCTGGGCCCACCATGAGAATTACATGTTATGAAATTCAGGCTAGAGAATTTATTATGTGGACCGCACATGTACAGGAGAAAAGGACGAGTAGAAATAAGTGACTAGACGCTCTATGTTGATATGTTAAAGTACTCATGTGGGCCAAATGAGTGGACTCAATTTTGGATGGAGCATAAGCCACGGTGGATCCACAAGATGAGTGGATAGGATCTCTCGTGAACGTGCCACACCAGACCTGCGCCGTGAATCCCCGAATCAATCTATATTCACGATAAAAGATGAGAGATTGAAGAGGCGATTCGCAGCAAATCTGCCAACTTGGCACGTGTATAGAGGATCTGGACTTCTGGGGCGTTCTGAAAACATGATCTGGTCTAAAAACTACGAAGGCCCACTAATCTGATGGGCCATACATGTATGTTGGACGTGATCGGGGGTTAGATTTTTCTATACCTCCAATTATTCTCATGCACGTGCGGCAATTAAACACGTTACGAATGCTTAGCTGCGCACGAGTTCGCACGGTCGTGCGAACTTTTCGAGAACTCATCATACGTCATGTGAATTCAAAATCTGAATGGTCCACGTGATGCAGAACTCCATGAAACCTCAGGTACAAACTTTTATTTTGATCCAAAACTTTAGTGCGCTACGAGAAATGAAAACCGTTTCCTCCCTTGATTTGCATTTCTCTTTTCTACGGCCCAACAGAGCTTTAGATCAGGTTGAAAATTGATCCTTTGAGATTTCATGGGATGCCGCATCACATGGACCGTTCAGATTAGACATCCATGATACGTGTGCAAATGTACGCACGTGCGCAGGTGCGCACGTGAGCATGCCTCCTGATAAGTTGACCAGCTTGATTTTTGTGCCAGTCCACGCTTAGAATGGTAAAGGTCCCCGCTCAGGAACGGTCCAAATTCCCCCATCAGATTTCCACGTGGTCACGTGAGCAATGCCGGACGCGACTTTCCTATCACGCAGAGAGTGTGACATCCGCTCCGTCCATCAGTTTCGTAGCTCAATTTTTTTGCAAGATTCAAAATGAGTAAGATTCAAAACTCAATTATGCTACGCCAAACGAAACAGGGGATGGAAAGACCCACGTTGAAACCTTACAGGGGTCACTGTAATTTTTATATGTCATCCAAACCGTTCATAAGGTTATCCCCACGGGATGAACTGAAAACAAAATATAAGCTTGATCAGAAACTTCTATGAACCCTGTAAGTTTGAATGGTCGACATTCAATCCCCACTGTGGTGTGGCTCACTTGAATCTTGAATCTACCTCAATTTTGGTTTCGAGTCATAAGATGATCCGACGAAACTGATAGACAGAGTGAATATTATAATGACATCTCGATGGTCCTGCAGAGCTTCCAACTAGAGCGGCTTCTGCGCTTGAAGGGGGTGTTACAGGAAAGTCGAGTTCGTTATGAACCGTTCATATTCTAGTTGGTACCGTAAATAAGCTATTGTCCCGTAATCACGCTTCAGTTATCATCTTAACCTTTGATTTATAGATAGTGATGGTCGGCTGTCCACAATTGTGGCCTGTACAACATAAGTCACTACATGGACCGTTCCGATCATTGGTCCCCTCAGCATGTGGGCCCCAGTGAACTGCGACACACGCTAGATCAATTAGTGGCGACGAAGGCAAAGCTAATAACGTAAAAGATAAAAGGCTCGTGAGACTGATAAAGATGTCTATCAAGTGTATGATCTGGTCCGTTCATCCAAATGGGCTTACCCTTGAAAACGCATGGTCCCAAAAAGTTGTCGGTTTTCTCAGCAACACGAGAAAAGTAGATAATTAGGGAAATGATCGGAGGTCCACCATCAATGCAAACTGCTGCCACCAAATTAATGAACGGCTTAGCCTGATTTCTGGCGGGAGGGCATGCTCAAGGCCAGCCTTATCTGATTAACGGCTCGTACACTCTACACGTGTGCCACGAAGATCCCCTCCACGGGCCTTCCTGCAAATCTCATTATTTCCAGCTTTTCAGGGACATAATAATTAATCTTTTTTAGGGGAAATTATCTCGTTTGCAGTCAGCACCATAAAAATACCATATTTCGCCTTTCTTTGGGCAAACTCATCAAACGTGTAGATCATCTGAACCGTAAAAATCTCTTATTATCATAACATTATCTTATTATGAGGATCAGAATGTTCTAACTATCAGGTGAGCTATAACTTCGAAATAAATGGATGTCCTACCTTGGGTCTATATGATTAGAATATAGAACAGATTTTCTTGAAAAGGGATATGAATACTGAAAGAAATTTTCTTAACGGCTCGGATTGCTTCATACCTGATACACTATAGTAAATGAAGGCAAAGTATGTAAGCTTATCGTGCTGACGGAAGTACCTTAGCTTCTTCCTTTTAATCCTTCGTAATCGTCACTTCCCTGGTTTCGCGGCTCCGGACGTGTGGGGGCGGAGGCGACGCTGATGACGGATGCGGGACGCACGTGGTGCACGGTCGCAATTGCTCACGCCAACCAGAATAAGAGATCCGCATGCGGATCGTACACGCGCACCTTACTCTACATAAGATCCGAACTGTTCATCAAGTGGGCCCATCATGGATACGATCACGTAGAAAGCTCGATCACATAAGACAATTGCCTGTATCCCGAGTAAAAGTGTATGGCTTGGAAAAAGTGATCAGCGGTCCAAATTCAATGATAAAATTTAGAGGATCGTGGGTAGCTTGGTCAGCCCCATAAGATGAGCGGTTTAGATCTTACACATGTTTTCCCTGTTTATACGTGTGCCATGATCTAGGCGTGAGAGTAAGTTTGTAAACATCCCACAACGGAACATTCTTAAGCGTTGAATTTGTGGGCCAGAAAAAGAAAAGCCGACCAATGAATGGGTAGAAGTGAAATATTAAAAGGTAAAATATCATTCATCATGTGATTAGACCCTTCCAATCTGCGCATTTTTGGGCCATAACGATCATTGATGGGCCACTCGTTTGATGAATGCGGATTCGGTACGGCCGGTGAAACACGTACTTCGTTGAGGCTGTGACCGTGGGCCCACCTTGATGTGTGTTGTATATCCACGCCGTTCATCCGGTTTTACAGATCGTTTTAGGGTGTAGGACAAAAAACGAAGCCATTTCAAATCTCATGCGGACCACACCACATGAAACACTGGTGATTGAATTCCCACCATTAAACTTTTTTGTGGATCAAGCTGATACCTGTGCTTTCCTTTCACCAAGGTCTGTGTGACCTTATCAACGGGTTGGATGGAAAATAAACATTACGGTGGGTACTAGGAAGTTTTTAATGGTAGGCGTTCAATCACCACGGTATGGTCCACCTTTGATTTCGATCTGCTTCATTCTGGGCCCATGGTCTAAAATGAGATGGAAAAACGGATGAACGGTGTGGATATACAACACATAGATCAGGGAGGACCCACGGTCACGGCCTCTGCGTAGCTGCGTTGGCGTTGGAGAGTGAACATGTCAGGTGGACGGGGTTAGTTTGAAGTTCGGACCTGAATCCTCAGTACCACTTCGTTTAACGCAGCGCGTGAAACACCCAAGCAATATGTGGCCCACATGTTGGATATGTGAAATCCAATCCGTCCATCAGATGCGATCCTATATTTTAGTAAATAGACGAAAAATTAGCTAGATAACCAGTAGGGGTGGGCCACACGACAGGGAGCGATTGGGATGGGATGCCAGCCATAGGTTTGTGTGTGGTGCCGTGGCCTGCATGTTTCATCGAATCTGTTCATAGGGTGTGATTGGAAAGGAAAAAAGGAAATTCATAAAAATTATCCTTATCCAAAACTCGGGTGGGCCACAACAAGTGAATTAGTAGTTTTAGGCGCAATTTTATATTGTTCTCATTAGTCCATACTTTGCGGGTACCGTTTAGATCATGTTTTTAACCGGATGGACGGAGTGGATTTATATATATATATATATATATATATATATATATATATATATATATATATATATATATATATATATATATATTGGTCGGCCCTAAATAGGTGGGGCTGTTTTTATAAAATAGGGGTGGAAGAATATTCCAGGTTCGATATTTTCGCTTACGAGGAAAGGGATGTAAGAGGTATTAGTTTATGCACGTTCCTTTATATCTAATAGTTGACTTATTTGATACTCTGGCGCTCAAGAATGAAACACCTGTCATACATTAAATAAGGTCAAATAATCAGGTTAACTGAATAATCCTGACCTTTGATTCGGGGAATCCTATTCGTTGGTACAGGGCCATTGAATATGCCTAATTTTAATCGTTGATCAACTGTCCACCAATATATGGTGGTTAGATAAATAATCCTAATTATTGCTTCACCATACATCTCAACTAGGACCCGGATCCAAAGATTTCAATTTGAATAACACGTACGCAATTTTCAAGTGCATGTGTATCATCTGTGTTCATTGAAGTATAAAATTGGAATAAGTAATGCTAGGCCTAGAAATTTGGCACTGTAGTTCGGAGGCTTTTGTCTTAAGTTAAGTTCTCGATTATGAACTTAATAAAATGTACGTGGGTAAGTTTCTACGTTCCCACATAATTCGGCTAACATTCACCGGCCCATAATCAATTATTAAATTACCTTTAAATTAACAATGTCAAAAATTAAGTAGAGATAGTTAAACTTAAAAATATGTGGCTAATATTTAAATTGTATAATTTCAAAAGTGGTGTCCGTCTAAATGAGAACTATACGGGTCACAATTTACATTTAAGAAAACCAAACTATGGAGCCTATCCAGTTGGAGACTCCGATAAATACATGTCCAAATGAATAAACGGTAAGGTTTTCTATTATCATCTAAGGCCTTAAAAACATCGGCGATAAAGCGAGCCGATCTATGCCTGCACATCTAAGACCTCGTTGGTACCCGCATAAATAATATCATTTGATTGGTGTTTTAAAACAGCATCTCAAGTAAGAGTGAGTGATCAACTCAATACTACTATTATCCTAAGTTAAACATGTTATATATCAACACAAGCAGGCATAGACAATAAAACATTAAGTTGGTTATTTAATGCATTATGAGATATTATAAGCAATGGTTGACCCACAACACAACCCAAAAAATTAATTTCCATGATGATATATGCAATGGTTGGCTCGCAACACAACTCGATAATATTTTTCCATGATGACATGCATGATTAGCCAAGTTTTTATTATTTTCAATCCATACAATAGGTTGGTGATACCGACGTCGTATCGCGGGTCTCTACTTAGATCACATGGCTCGTTGCAGTACTAGGTGGCTCCTCACCAGTGTCTATTGATCTTAATTTGGGTTTATCACTCAATTGTATATATAACTTAATCAAATTGATAGTATAGCTTATCACCCAAAGGCAATCACAACTAAGGCCAATGTTATCACCCAGACTCCAAATGTGAAGAAGACACACCATCCAAACTATTAATAACATTGTAGGGTTGCGGCATTCATCAATGCTCGATGGTCATTATGGGGAAGCTTGTTGAATTCAACCCACAAATACTAACAAGTACACACCCGTGTCTGTTGAATTCAGCCCTACACAGGACATATGTTATACACAAGAACCTATTCGAATTTGGGTCACAAACTCTTACACTCAATCCCACACAATAAAAGAGTGTATAGATTCATATTTGACAACTTATTGGATTGAATCCCTTTATAGCGGATTACTTGAGATGCTTGTTCCATGCTCTCCCGTGCATGAATCGGCTTCTCAATTAATCCCCTGATCATTAAATGGGGGATTCATGTTCACACCTCAAGTATAGGGTTATCATGTAATAATAATCTCGGTAAGACCGAAGTCGAATCCACAGGGACTGAACCTTGTACATAATTTGAAAGTAACCAGAATTAGAACTAGAAGAAGATGTAATCTAAATCAGGAGAAATTAAGAGAATAATGGTGAACTACTTTATCTAAAACTTGTAAAATTTAAATGTGGAAAACTAGGGTGTTAAGGATCCACTTGTAGAGATCAGGGAGATCTATGCTTGATTCACGAACACAACTAAAATCAGAGTCTTATCTTCATCCAGTTGGAAGATATTTCATTAAAACCAATCTGAACTTCCTTTGATCCAGTTTTTAGAAGATGAGTAGTATGAGAATTAGAATTGATTCCATCATAAAACCATGCCCGTGAGACAAAGTAAACAACAAAATTTAGCCAATCCACAACCAATCTAAAGGAATTATAAATGTTAGGAAGGATTACATCATCCAACCATGCCCAGGAGATGATGGTGAACGACAGGGTTCCCAAATTCACAAACCTTATAATGAAAAGAATACACTCAAAGCTATCGTAGATCTATTGTAATTTAAGCCACAACAAACCATTAAAAACTATGAATATTCTATATAATCAAACTAAAATCAAATAGAGTTTAAATAACATGAATCAAAACCGTTAGAAATCTTCTCATCACTCTACAAGCTTCACCTCTTAGCCCTAGCTAAGAGGTTTAGCTTGGCATAGTCATGCTAAAAACTCTTAAAGGGAAAGAAATAAACAAAGAAAAAGAAAAAAGGAAGAAGGATGAGAAGATGTTGAGGAGGCCGTCCAAGGCTCTCTCTCTCTCTTTCGTGCTCCACTCCACATTCAAGATTTAATGCCTTCTCTCTCTTCTCTTCTCCTTTATATAGGCAGCAGGGGTCGTTGGAGTGGCTGTTTACGCACAGCAGCGTAAGGAGAGGTGGTGGCTGGAGAATGTGCGTTCAAGTTACGCAGCAAGCACCGTTTCGCAGCCGGAGACGTTTTACGCAACCGAGAAAAATAGCAAGTATGTCGTTTTGTTTGCACATGCAACCATGATCCTCAACGTGCGAAGTCTACTCATCTTTGGTAGGTTTTGGATTGTTGAGAAGATGAACGGTTTGGATTTCCTCGACAACCAGCCGTGGTGGCTGTTGAGGGTCAAATATTGCATATTAGACCCCAGTTATTCCCGGATTTATGAACATGCCACCGTTTAAAATCCTAATTTATCGTGTTTGTGATGCAAGGTACATTTGCGAGTGTGAGCTACAAAATGGTGCTAAAAGTGTATATTTGATGCTCTGAAATCACCACACCAAGGCACGGACCCCAGGGGACCAAGAATGATGAATTTACATGCCCGGGATCAGAGAAAATCAAGCCGTCCACGTTAAAGAGGCCACACAGTCATCCAGATTGCAAGATCACGAGGTTTCCACCATCCGTTCAGCCTCAAAACTTCATCCATGGGCTGAGAACCATAAATTAACCGTACACGTCAAATTTCAGCCGTTGGATCGTTAAGGAAGTGGCCCAACAGTCAGATCAGTCCACTAATCGTCAGTCTGGGGCCCACCTGCTATCTGGATATGCTTAAAAATGGGTATCTACGCGTTAAATGAGATGCCAGTACAGATGGTCGGTTTGGATTCTTCATAAACATCACACTGGACCCCAAATGAGCAGTGTGTACATAAAACACTAAGTGCACTCGCATTGCACCGAGTGTACCAAGTCGGTCAGCTGGCGCTGACCCGACTTCCATCACTAAAACGGAAGTTTCCGTTTTCGCGTGAAACCGTAACAGGGAGTTGCGGTCGACGTTAGGTGGGCCACATCATCACACATCGTGATAATCCACACCGTTCATTCGGTCTGGAAGGTCAAACCGACCGTATACATGGTTTTTTCCGAAGCAATGATCACACAAACAGGAAAAATATCGATCCCACGCAGGTTGGACGGTAGAGTAGAAGATCTCGGGGGCCTCACCAACACCTATCCAAAACAAGTCATACCCGAACGGTTTTTCGAGGAGATTCCAATGGACGGACTGGATTTCACCAATGAGGCAGATCATGGACCCCACCACTGTCACAGCGTGACGTTTTCCTGGTTTACGCAGTCCGGAGAAAGCGGATTGGATTTTCCGGGCTGTTGTGCATTCATAGATGAGATCGGATCACTGATCCGGACCGTCAATTCGTTGTATCAGGTGGGCATAACTCCAGCCATGAAGGCGGAATCAAAAATTTCTCATCCATCCTGTTTCACAGGCCCTTCACACGAGTTGAGTAAACAGATCCGGACGCTGCAAGCCAGTTGCGGACGTGGCCAGGATCGGTTCGACGATCCTGGCCATTCAAAAGTTTATCCTAGGCCAACCGACTATAGCCATGAAGTCTGAATGGCTCAGATCGCCACTTGGAGTCCCCTTTAGCATTGAATCCTAATGCAATCGGTTGCTTATTTCTCTGCTGCGGATGTACACCGTCCACCGACCTGGCTGTTGCTATAAAAAGAGAAGAGGGAAAAGAGAGAGGCATCTTGGCTTGGACGTGGAGAGGCTGGGCTGGATGTGAAGGCAAGGACGTGGGAGCAGGGTTTATTGTTTTCTTTTCCTTTTTATTTTATTTTATTTTATTTTATTTTATCTGTGAGATCTAGACCGATCATGTCGGGCTAGCCTCTTAGCTAGGGCTAAGAGGTGAAGCTTGTAGCGTGATGGGGAGGTTTTATGGCTTGGATTCATGTCCCTGAACTAACATTGATTTTAGTTTGATTTAAACGGGAATATTTCTAGTTTTTTTTAATGGTCTGTTGTGACTGACATTACAATGGGTCTGCGATGGCTTTGAGTATTTCCCTTCTCCTTTTTATGTATTTGACGTCAGGAAGCCCTGTTGTTCACCATCGTCTCCTTGGCATGGTTGGATGTCGGAATCCTTCCTAACTTTCATACATCTTCTGATTGATTGTGGATTGATTTGAGTTCTGTTGTTTACCTTGTCTCATGGGCATGGATTTGTGATGGAATCGACCCTAATTCTCATATCTCTCATCTCTTTGAAAACTAGATCAATGGAAGTTCAGATTGAGCTTTAGTGACACATCTTCCAACTGGATGAAGATGGGACTCGAAGTTCAGTTGAGTTCGTGAATCAAGCGTAGATCTCCCTGATCTCTACAAGTGGATCCTCTGAATCCCTAGTTTCTTCCTCTGAATTCTCCTAAGTTTAACTAATTATTTCACCATTACTCACTCATCTTTACTTGATTTAGAATTCATCTCATTCTAGTTCTACTTCTAGTTAGTTTCAGAAAACGTACAGGTTTCAGTCCCTGTGGATTCGACCTCGGTCTTACCGAGTTTATTACTACATCACAACCCTGCACTTGGGGAGTGAACAGTGGCCCACCTGGAACGTCAATTCCGTTCGCAAAGCAGAGTTTGCGTAACGTCGTCTTGTGTTGATTGATTGGTGGGGTCCATGATCGAAGCCGGCCAAGAAATCCACTCCGTCCATTGTACTCTCCTCAAAAAATCGGCCGGAGATGGATGGTTTTGGATCGGATCTGTAGTGGTCTGAAGGATCTCTCTCGCTGCGTCTACCATACGTTTGAATCTCCATGTACATGCAATGTTCGAGGAAATCGAGCCTAAGATCAAGGTATGGTCGATTTGGCCCCATGGATGCAATGGACGATCTGGATCATCGAATAGGATGATAGTGGTGACCCACCCAAATTCGCCCATGACTCTCTGCAATGGAAATTTGAATTTTCGAATTCGGTCGGGTCAGCAGGCGCTGACTGTTTTTGTTGGTCCAATGCACAGCGGGCGCTTGCTATGCACACCGGCCATGTGAAGTGAGGCCCACCTTGATGTCTTATGCAAGTCTACTTCGTCCATCCGATTCTTCACATAATTTAAAGGGTCGAGACCAAAATTAAAGCATATCCAAAGATCAGGTGGGCCCCAGATCAGTGATTTGTTGGCTAATTTGTCCATTAGACCACTTCCAAAAGGATCCAATGACTGAATTTCGACGTGTACGGTTAATTTATGATCCTTAGGCCAGATATAAAGTTTCGAACCAAACAGATGGTGGGAACCCTGTGATCCTGCATTCAGGACAACTCTTAGGCCTCTTTATCGTCGATCTCTTGATTGTCTCAAATTTTTGGCATGTGAATTCTTCGATCTCGGTCCTCTAAGATTCGTCCTTTACCTTGGTATTTTTTAGCGTTAAATTCATGCTTGTAGTACCCTTTTTCATTCCAGGCTCCTAAATTCACCTTGTAACAAAAACACGATTAAAATAAGACATTAAGTATTATCATGTACGTAAAACCAAGCAATAACAGGGGTCTAATATGCAATATTTGACCCTCAACAATTCACTTATATGGGTATTACGTGGGATTTGACTATAGGTTCATGTCGAATCTCTAAAACAAAGTGGATATCAATTACATCTTCATAAGTGGGGTTGGAATCCTTATAAAAGTGGTAATCTTAAGGAATATGACTTGAATCTCACAAGTTTAAAGTAATAGGATGGGGGATATGAGTTGGGAATTACCTAAGCTCTATTTGCACAAAAAACTCATCTAAATACTTAAGAACCGAATGCAATATATAGAGGAAATGAGTTTTCAACGGTTGGAAACGAGTATAAACGAATAACCTCAATCGATCGAGCATAGCTCTCGATCGATCGAGCTAGGCCAAAATAGTCTAGTGAACTCGCTGGACTATTTTAGCCATGTTCGATCGATCAATCCCGATCACTTGAAATCGGTTGAGGATGTGTTTGATCGATCGATCGAACTCACCCTGAGTTAGCTAGTTTTGGCAATTTATTTTTTAACAACTTAGAGACCTGAAAAGCCTATCTAAGCATATTCAATTGAGACTCCTAAGGCCATGAGATGATAAAACAAGGTTTAACTATAAAGGTTATGATAATCTATATGCTAGGTTGTTTTGGGTATAAGATTAGGGTCACCAAGACACATCATTTACCCGTTCTTCACTCCTTGATGTTGTCATATTGTGTCTTTGTTCTTCAACTTTTAAGGACTCAACCGACTTCCTAACACATGGACTCATGTGATTAATAAATAGGGTATGCAAAATAAGTGCACTAACAAAAGGTGCGATCGAGCAAAACGCATTAGTGCACGGTTTTTTTTTTTTTTTTTAAAATTCTATATGGGGTTATATATAAACCGTGTTAATATGAAATTAAGGTTACTCTAGAGAACGAAATGAGCTTATCACATTTTTAAGGTTTTTGAAGAGAGTTCGTCTATAAAGATAGGGGTTTCTCATATGTAAGTTGTTCAATCTCCTATAACTTTCTCATAGTGGATTGTTTGTCGATTGATGCCATGGTTTTTTCCTAAAATGAATTTTCTCTATGAATATTGCTTGAAAATTTCTTTTCCTATTACGTTGTATGATTTCGTATGAGGTTGCTTTCATGCCGGATAAGTCGTGTTAGGGCTTGTCACGTACCCAACAATGCCTACCATTGAGCTTATGGATTCCAACTTCAAAAGAAATCAAGATAGTTATTTTACTTAAAATTAATTCTTAAAAAAAAAAGTCATAGTATTTTTCCACAAGAAAAATGAAAGAACTGGATATGCTTATGGATTCCATTCCATGCACTTTGGAGATGACCAACATGCAACCTGTATATAAAATCAAAGTCATGCGAGTAGTAGGCCCCTTGTAAAGATCATTCATCTCAAATATAAGATTAATCCACTCATTATATGAGATGGGCCACACATTTATGTCAAGCTAATAAATTTGTTCTCTATTATTCCAATACGCGGCCCACTTAATGAATGGCTAAGATCTTTGTATCGTCTGATCTTCTTGGCAGAGCGTTTGCATTGTAAGGACTTCTTTCACAAATGGCAAGTTGGCAAAAAAACAGACCTACATGGAAGTCGCACTACCGTTCTTGCGAACAAATCTCGGCATTGAAAGTCTTGTAGGTACGCACCCAATCCAATAATCAAGTTGGTTAGTATATACATCATGGCTTGTTGATCTGAACCGTCCAAGTGTGACCATCTTAACCCTTTAATCTAATCCATTGAATTTGGATATCACCATCCATCCAACCATTGCCGATGTGACAGTTGGCATAATCAAGTGACTCCCATGCCGTTCAACTTTTGGATGATCATCTATGACTGTGATGAACTACTAGGCCAGTGGACTAAGACCATGCTTCAATGACACGTCCTAACTTGGGTTAGTTAGCGAGGTTCAATGGTGACTAAGTTAGTTGGTACCACGAGTCACCTCCATTCACCCCCAACTTTGGCTAGTGGGCTGGTTATTAAACTTATGTAAGTCATTGTCATGAGGGCCTGTTTGGGAGCGTGGATTTGAAACCCCCTGGATTCGCAACCCCCACGATTGAAACCCCTGGATTGGCAATCCTCTCGGTGTGTTTGGCACCCTGGAGTGTGAATCAACTTTAATTCAAAAATACCTATACATGGCATATTTGCAGGGGTTTGAATATAATTACTAAATCAACTTTAATATCCCCAATTAGTGAGATATATAATTTTTAACACTATGGTTGTGATAAGCCCGCTAAAATATCTATTTTGCCTAAAAATGATGAAATTCCAAGTCTTAGATGGACCGCAAGCACAAGATCATGTCTGAGTGACTAACCAACGATTTTTAATCGTTGATTAATATGGACAATGTTTGGACGGTATTGGATAATATTTGGACAGTGCTGATCTACATGAACAATGTTTGGACGGTGATGATCATCGTTAGTGGGCCATGTGCTCAGTAGAATGATAGTGTACAGTGACATACATTTATACCTGCAACTATTGAAATGATTTCCGGTGTAATCCAAGCTCTCACCGTGGATTACAAACCCCCTCAAAGAGGGGATTGGAAACCCCCTGGATTGGCAATCCCCAGTTGCTTTATGCTGCCAAACAACCAAGGGGATTTGAAACCCCCTCTAATCCCCTCCAATCCAAGGTGCCAAACGACCCCTAAGATTTTAAAAAGACAATGAAAAAATATTTTTTCAAAAATTAGATTTTAAACATAGTAGTGGTAGATGTAATTAAATTTATTAACTACATAAATGTATAGCTAGAATTTCTTCTAATCAACATTGTGAAAATGGACACCGCCCCCCATGCCATCATCTAATCATAAGGTCTCTTCCTAATCTAACTCGTATAAGAAATAAGAACCTTATGTATACTCATGTAATAATACAAGTGCGTGAGCATGAGAGTATAGATGAACCCCACACATTTAGACATGTGGTTGGAGAAGGTGAGAAGGGGATGTGTTTCTCCCTTTTTTCTTTGTTCTTTTGATCTTCTCGCTCTCTACGATATGGTGACCCCGAAGGGGTTGGGACATTAAAATATGTTACCACTCCTCTTGGCATCAACATATGATCTATTTATAAAGGAGCAATTAGGGTTTCAAAGATACACATCAGTTATGGTGCTCCACCAGCAATTAGATTTGATATAAACTTATTACATCTAAAGTTTGTGATCATGCCTACTCATCTAATTAATTTGATCATGCATCCAATCATGCTCATATATTGATCACCAATGTAGCCTTGTAAAGTGAGTCAAAGCATGTTATGCAAAGACTGTAAACTCTTTATATGTCTTCGGGTCTAACGATTAGTCAAAATTATTAATTATATGAGTTCATATAGTTTAGGAATACTAGGTTCCCCGACTTAGAGACTCCATGCAATCCATCAATAGCATGGAGTCTAATAACAAGATCTCATATATGTGAATACTTGCATTCCAAAGTGAGGTAACTCAAAGACACTAACTCACTAGTGTGCCTGATGCCAGAGACCTTCCATCTTATACTTATCATAAGTTCCCACACGGACGGTGATCATATAAAAAATAATCACATATTTATTTTAAAATGTACTAAGTAGTTATGTCAAACAAGATACTGAGATCTATGGTCCACAACACTCACTCGACTTATGATCCTATGTCTAATCTCAAGTCTACAAAATTAATCGGAAGTATCCCTCTCTTTAACTTGTATAGATCACACCGTTATTAAAATTTCACACATGTTAGTAATGTAATTAAAAAAAAACTTAAATTACAAATAAATAATATTCAACATATAAACATTATTTTTTCAATGGCATTATTCTATTAGTCATAACTCGACTTAAAATTAAATGAATATAAAAGAGCCGTGGAGTGCCAAAAAGTCAAACCAAAGAATCCAGGGGCAAAAAAAGAAATTCTGAATAGGCCTGGCATGAACACGTGGCGGATGTATGATAGATGGTACGGAAATACTTAGAAATTACTTAAAAATTGCACACTTAGCATATAAAATTAAACTTATATCACTATCTGAGTATTGAATTGGTGACCATATTCATTGGGCCACCAAAAATAAATTAATATACAGTGGTTGTACGAGTCCACAATTACTACACGAGATGAACCTAGGTCTGATGAATTTCAGTTGGCCTTTGATGTGATAGGACTCCCAGTTACAACATGCGATCGTATACTGAAAGAGGTTACTAATTCCCCATCTGGGTCCACATTGGTCTGCACAATTTAGACGGTTTATTTGAGTTAATTATTCCACGTGTACAATCTTTGAGTGCCTGTTCATCAAGAGCCATTCCAGCCCGAGCATCTTGTAACTCATGATTCTGAACCATTCGGATATTTAAAATCCGAGGGTTGCTATTTGCAAGCAACGGATACTTTATTCATGGTGTGGACCTATGTTGGATGATCTGATCACTAGTACACGCGGTCCAAGTAGGTGAACACGAAATCACTTCAGTGGTCTGCAGACCACCGTACCAATCCTCTTTTGTTACTGTCTGGAGGCCGGTTCCTCCGCCACACGTTGTAGACTGAGCTAAATCCACAAGTACGTGCGGGCTCACCGTTACGTATAGACCGCATCCAAACCGTCCATCATGTGATACCCATTTATCACTGATCCTGAAAATAAGGCCGATCCAAAAACTCATGTTGTCCATACTATGTAATTTCATGCACAGAACCTCTAAAATCACGTGATTTGGCTCAACTTAGTTTTATAATGGCATTATTTTTGGAGTATCAGTTCATCCTGGTAGATATCATCGTTTTAATGGATTGGATGGTATATGAAAACACGATGGAATCCACACACAATCTGGATGGTTTTAATGGTGGATATCCACATCTCAACTTTTCCTTGTGGTTTAACACACATTTGTTTGATATGTAGCTCAATTTTTTATGTGGACCAAATATTAAGGGGCCCATATTATGAACGGAGTAGATTTATTCTCTTCACCACGGTGGGCCCATATTCAAAGTGTTTATGAGGAACCGGCCTCAGTTTCATGCGCCCCGCAGGGATGGTTGTTTTTTGTAATTTTCTCCGAACAAACCCGCGTGGGGCATTCTATTCCTGTCTATTTCTTGGTGGGGCGTAACTTATCACCTACGGCCGGCTGTATGCTAACTTAGCATGCAACCCTATTTTTTCACTAAAATTTCAATTATGCAGGAAATCTGATCCTTGTAAACGTTGGTATATACCATCATTACTATATGGTTAAAATTTCAGATAGATCCCAATCTGGATGGCCCACCGATAAGATCAAAGGATAGTCAATGGTCTGCTCAGCATGCTAAATTAGCATGCAGCCCGCCGTGGGTGAAGGGCGCGGATTGGATACTGACAAGGTCAGTAGCCAAATCCCTATGGAAGTGACGTCACCAAGCTCTGTGGACCCACCAATGCGTGTGTTATATCCATACCGTCCAACCATTTTTAGAGATAGTTTTATGGCATTACAAAGAGAATGGAATAGATATAAAGTTCAAGCGGACCCCACCATAGAAAATAGTGGGGACAGTGACATCCACCGTTCAAAACTTCTCAGGGGCCACAGTAGTTTCCAATCAAGTTTATATTTTTGTTTCACTTCATCTATCTGTATGTTAACTTATGAATAGGTTGGATCTCAAAAATACATCACGGTGGGCCCTATAAATGTTTCAACGGTGGGTGTGACTGCTCCCACGGTTTTCTGTGGTGGGTCCATTTGAAATTTAGATCTATTTCATTCTCTTTGTAATACCATAAAACGATCTTTAAAAATGGTTGGACGGTATGGATATAACACGTCTATCATGGTGGGGTCCACATAGCTTGGTGACGTCACTCCAGTAGCCATTTGGCTACTGACCTTCTCGGTATCCAATCCGCGCCCGCGGGGGAACAGTAGTAAATAATAGCTATTTATGAGAATGTATTCGTGGGGCTGGGGAAACACCAACTTCGGTGTGGCCAAGAAAGTGGGGCCTACCTTAATGTATATGGTATATATCCATGCCATCCATCCGCTTATGTCAGCTTATTTTATAGCATTTTTCCAAAAATAATGTATATACAAATCTAATGTGAACCACAACACAGGAAACGCTGTGATTGAATTCCAACCATTAAAAACTTCTTGTGGGTCACGAAAGTTTTGGATCAAACTGATATTTGTTTTTTACCTTAATCCAGACCTTATCAAAAGGTTTGATGGAAAATAAACATTACGGATGGTCCTCAAAAGTTTTTAATGGTGCGCATTCAGTCACACTTTTTTCCTGTGGGGTGGTCCACCTGAGATTTTTATATAGTTGATATTTGTCATATTTTCATAAAGCAATCTGTAAACACGATGGACGGCGTGGATATACAACACTTGAATAAAGGTGGGCTGCACGGTCACGTCCTCACCGAAGTCGGTATTCCCCGGTCTCACCGTATATGCGGAACAGGCTAGCGGAAATCCGTGAAAACACATACAGTTACTATCCAAACTCGCACGTGTACCTACAAGTTTCATGCTTTCTAGAGAAAATGGTTAATGTAAACCGTCTGCGGGCCCACTATGATGTATGTGTTTTATCCACGTCGTCCATCTATTTTAGATCATTATTTTAGGACATGATCCAAAAAATGAGGAAAATCCAAGTATGAGGTGGACCACACCGTACGAAAAAAGTCGTGATTGAACCCTTACCATTAAAAACTTCCTTGGGCCCACTGTATTGTTTATTTTCCATCCAATCTGTTGATTAGTACACACAGGCCTGGATGAAGGGAAAACATAAATATCATTTTGATCCAAAAATTCTGTGGTCCCCAAGAAGTTTTAATGGTTGGAGTTCAATCATCACTTTTTCCTGTGGTGTGGTCCACCAAAAACTATAACTACCTCATTTTTTGGTATAATTCATAAAATGATCTGAAAAAATGTATGGACGGCGTAGATAAAATGCATACATCATGAAGGGGCCCACAGAGCACCATCCAGTAGCGAGTCGCCACTCGCTGTGTCGTATGCAATCCGCTTCCGACAAGCTCAGCCAACGACCATGACTTTTCTGCCCTTTTTCCACGCTGAATGTTGACCGTTAACCACTTCTCCGTTGAGGAATCATACAGTTGTTACGATCTGATGCATCTGTACTGTTGGAGTGTGCTGATGCTTCCAGTCCTCATAAGTGGGACCCATGGAATGATGATCCAGACCGTTTATATTATGGCCCTCGGCTTAGATGGACCAAGGAAAGTCTCCAAAACCTTTCAGATGGGAAGATCTTGTCCGTTCCATGGCACTTTTGGACTGCTGCTGTAAATTCCTTCCATCCAGTTTCTTAGGCCACTGAAGAGCTTGTTAGGATCATGTGATCTTTGAAACTTTTGGGAAATTCTTTCATCGAATCAAAACCCACCATCATAACGGTCTGGATCACCTAATGGTAGCCCCCACATGTACGTACTAGGCACATCAGGAAACTACACTTTTACTAGCAAGTCGCATCAGGACAATACAGTTCCTCTGCACCAGGACCCATTATTCTTAAGAAAAACTTCCGTACTCTGGCAGAGTGGGATGTATGATAAGCAGCCTCTTATAAACTACTAAATAAAGTGCATACGTACAATAGAATAATACATTTATAACAATAAACCGTCCGTGTATGGATTCCACTTTAAATGCACCATGAAGCAAAAATCACATTTATTTGTTTATCGGATTATCAGATCGTGGACATTTATTGGACGGTTGAAAATGGAAATATCTAACGGTCATATTTCAGCAAAAAAGTGGCCATGAATCAGAGGCTAAAATTCTTCAACCAATCTGATTGTAGTACCGTAAGTTAGTTACAGTTATTTCCACAGTTTATTCGGTTCAATTTAAATTAATATAGGAAATTTCGTATAATTTCAGGGGGACTGCATGTCAAGTGTCTTGGTCTGCCAGAGTACCAAATAAATCCTGTTTTCTTCTTTGAGATTTTTTCTACGGTAAACTCACCTACAAGCCAAGCACTTTAATAAGCCCTCCCATACTTAACTTCAAAGAATACTCCCTTCTGTACATACACATATTTATTGGACCAAAATGCTCCTACTTTTATCAGAAATATGATTTCTAAAAGCTAGGGTTTCATATGGCTACAAATTATAATCGTAACCATTGAAATTGACCACGAAGTAAATAAAATTCACCGCGAAAGGAATGAAAATAGCCGCGAAGTGAAGGAAATTCACCACGAAGTGAAGGAAATTAACCGTGAAGTGAATGAAATCGACCACGAAGTGAATGAAATTCACCGCGAAGTGAATGAAATTTGACTGTGAAGTGAAGAAAATACACAACGAAGTGAATGAAATCGATCGCGAAGTGAAGGAAATTGATTGCGAAGTGAATGGAATTAACTGCGAAGTGAATAAAATTCAACGTGAAGTGAATGAAGTGAATGGAATTGACCCCGAAGTGAAGGAAATTCACCGTGAAGTGAGTAAAGTGAAGTGAAGAAAATTTACAGCGAAGCGAATGGAATTGACCACGAAGTGAAGGAAATTCACCATGAAATAGATGAATTGAATGAAATTCACCGTGAAGTGAAGGAAATTCATTGCAAATTAAAGGAAATGGATCGCGAAGTAAAGGAAATTAACCGCAAAGTAAAGGAAATTCACTGCAAAGTATATGAATTGATTGAAATTCACCACAAACTGAGTGAAATTCACCACGAAGTGAAAGAAATTCCCCGCGAATTGAATGAAGTGAAAGTAATTGACCACGAAGTGAATCGAATTGACTACGAAGTGAATGAAATTCACTGCAAAGTAGATGAATTGAATGAAATTCACCCTGAAGTAAAGGAAATTCACCACGAATTGAATGGAATTGACTGCGAAGTGAAGGAAATTCACCGCGAATTGAATGAAGTGAATGTAATTGACCGCAAAGTGAAGAAAATTCACCGCGAAGTGAATGGAATTGACTGTGAAGTGAATAAAATTCACCACGAAGTAGATGAATTGAATGGAATTTACCGAGAAGTGAAGGAAATTCACTGCGAATTGAATGTAATTGACCGCGAAGTGAAGGGAATTCACCACAAAATAAATGAAGTGAACGAAATTGACTGCGAAGTAAACGAAATTGACCGCAAAGTGAGTGAAATTGCCCGCGAAGTGAATGAAGTTGACCGCGAAGTTTATTAGCCATCCAACATGTTGATAGGGTCACACAGACATGGATGAAGGCAAAACACAACTATCAGCTTGACCCAAAACTTTTATCGGCCATAAAAAAAATTTTGATGGTCATTGATCATTGTTTCCTGTGGTGTGGTCCACCTAGAATTTCATTCACTTCGCATTGAAGTTCACTCACTGCGTGATGAATTTCATTCACTTCGCGATGAAGTTCACTCACTTCATGGTGAATTTCAGTCACTTCGTGGGAATGTTGATGGACCTTAATGAGTTACATGATTGACTAGGAGGAATGATGATATTTTGTAGTTAGAATCCTTCCCCTTACCTTTGTGTAATCTATCCCACCCTGATAAGGTCGATGAAGGCCAATGATGGAAAGCACCACCCTGTAGCAAAACTCATCGCCAATTTCAACATCGGGCACACTTTCGAAGATTGCCTTGCCAATTTTCACATACTTGTTCGCTTCCTTGAGAACCTTATTAGCAGCTAGGTCGATTCGCCTAATGGCCTTCCCTTATCCACTCTTTGCTTCTCTTGTCATCGTGAATCGAATGAAATTGATCGTGAAGTGAGTGAAATTGACCGCGAAGTGAACAGAATTCACTACGAAGTGAACGAAATTGACCGCGAAGTGAGTGAAATTAACCGTGAAGTAAATGAGATTGATCGCGAACTGATTGAAATTGACCACGAAGTGAATGAAATTGACCGCAAAGTGAATGAAATTGACCGCGAAAAGAGTGAAGTTCACCGCGAAGTGAATGAAATTAACCGGGAAGTGAATGAAATTGACCACGAACTAATTGAAATTGACCACGAAGTGAATGAAATTGACTGCAAACTGATTGAAGTTGACCGTGAAGTAAATGAAATTAACCGTGAACTGATTGAAACTGTCCGCGAAGTGAATAAATTGACCGCGAACTGTTTGAAATTGACTGCGAAGTGAATGAAATTGATTGCGAAGTGAACGGAATTCACCGCGAAGTAAACGAAATTGACCACGAAGTGAGTGAAATTGACCGCGAAGCTAATGAAATTGACCGCGAACTAATTGAAATTGACCGTGAAGTGAATGAAATTTATCGTGAAGTTAATGAAATTGGCCGCGAACTGATTGAAATTGACTGCGAAGTGAATGAAATTGATCGCGAACTGATTGAAATTGACCACGAAGTGAATGAAATAGATTTTCGACCATCGACCTGATAAAATCTTGGAAATAACTAGGTTGGTTAGCTAAAGTAGCTTCTCCTACCCCAAAATCATAAATGGTACGTCAAGTAACTCATTCTGGTTTAGGAGATATGCTTTTTAAATGAATAAAAAGAGATTTTTTTTTTATATGCTTATATATACATATATTATATAAATATGTATTAGAGAAAAATGTAAGGGGGAAATAGTTCTCCTTGTTAAAAATAAAAAATAAAAATAAAAAATTGCACAAAATGCCGTGGCACTACCGTCGATACGGCGGTACTGCCGCGGACTATGCAATAAATTTTATTTTATTTTTGCTGGTGCAATCCCCTACTGCTTTTGTGGGTCCCATCACGAGGTATGTGTTATATCCAAATTGTCCATCTATTTGGCGGGCTTGTATTAAGGCTTGTGACGAAAAATAAGAAAGCTCTAACTATCAAGCGGACCACAAAGCTTGAGACAAAAAATAAGACAAATCTAACTATCAAGTGGACCACAAGGCTTGAGACGAAAAATATGACAGATCTAACTATCAAGTAGACTACACAGTAAAAGGCGGTGGGGGATTTAACGTTTACCATTGAAACCCTTTCACAAAAGTTTTGGATCAATATGAAATTTGTATTTCCTCTTCATCCAGGTCTTTGTGACCTTATGAATAGAATGGATGGAAAATAAATGTTATGGTATGCCCTACGAAATTTTTTATGGTGAAAATCAAATTTTCCACTACTATCTGTGGTGTGGTCCAGTTGATCTTTGCATATGACTCTTTATATATATATATATATATATATATATAATGCTCTGAAATTATCTCGAAATATGGATGAACGTAGTGGATATAATAAATATATAACTGTGGGCCATGTAACTTTGATCTCTTTTGAATAGTTCGTACAACTAGGAGTTCGAGGAGAGTCAGTGCTCGTCTTCGCACACCAGCCAATCCACTTCCGGAAATGATCTCTTTTGGTCCGGTAAAAAGTCGCTCGTACACCAGGGGCGTAGTTTGGTATAGTAAGTTTAGATGGGCGTGATGAGGTTGCTGGCTTAAAGGTAAGGCGTATAGTAGGAAAAAACCCTTTTTTTTTCTTTTGAAATAAGGCCTGTTTGGATTCGCAGTTACGGGTGTATTGTATGGTATTAATGGGACTGATGTGACATGAACAGTGTTTGGTTCGGAGTAGCCGACCATGGAATATCACGCACGCGAATACTGCGTGGAGCCAAAACTTCTCTGCGACAGTATTGTACTATCAGACGGCTCCACTGCCATCTGTACACTCTCTTCATTGCGTCGTATTCGCGTGTTGGCGAATTTCAAAAACAGTCAGAGTGTTATCTCCATGAGGAGAACGGGCGATTTTCTACACCACCTCCTCCATAAATCATCTCTGACCTCTTTCATGTCGCCATCCAACTCCGAAGTGGCCCTTCCGAGTATCCCTCTGTACATACAGTGGGCATTATAAGTCTCTGCAAGGTTGCCCATTGCAAATCGAGCATTCGTGCATCTCATTCGTGTTGCGGAAAGTCGATCCATCATGTACGATCATCTCACGCCTGGAAATTGGATTGGCTATATCCAACTACCTGTAACCATGATCAGAAAGAGGTTTTTATCTTGCATGACCCTCTTTGATGCAAGAGGCCCCTCCTTATTGGAGTGTATACGGTCTGACGTATACACCCGTGTCTGTCTACACCCTATTCTAGCACCCTCTATGCCTATACCCCCGATGGGAGGGATTTCTTATGTCCTTCGAATCCAACTTGGGATTTCACAGTATCTTGCTAGTAAGTGTCGAAGTTTGGAAAGGACGGGTGCATGCTCTGCTGAATCAGGTAGATGAGATGACTGTATGTTGTAAGATTTCAGAATTTGAAAACTTTTTTTTTTTTTTATAAAACCCTCCTCCTTGTAATATACCCTTCCTTGAATAAGCTCTTTGAAACCATCTGTTAGAAAGGGAAGTTTTCTGTTCTCAGTAGGCTCGACATCATCCGGGTTGATCTGAAATAGAGGTATTACTCTTTCAAAACCCTTTTATATGCAAAATGCACTATTTTTTTAGACCCAAATTGATTTTCTTGGGGCTTTTAAAGATAATTATCTCTTCATAATATCTTGTCTATTTACAGCATCATAATCTCTGTCATCTGAATGGGTTGTTCACTGTATGATGTCTCTTGATTACATTTAATAATGCATGTGTTAAATTAAGGCTGCAAGGTTATAGGTGGTGTAATCAGAGAGATTCAATGCCACCTTCATGCCTTGCAGCTTCGAACATATATTGGTCCGTGCTGGTAGATTCATCCACTTACATTGTTGTGTGTTAATAGAGACTCATGGCTTTCCACCTTCGAACTTATAAGCTTCTAAATTAACTTCATGCCTTTAATGACTGATGTGTGTACTGAAAATTTGTAAATGCAACTTCTGACAGTTGCATGTTAACAGGTTTGTTATATCAATTTGTTCATCATCAAGTTAAAAAATTATCTGCTGAAATTTTTTGATGTTCATACTCAACTATTATGTATTCATCTCAACTTTCTGTATATCATCAATGTCGGAAAAATAAATGTTTACAGACTATCAATGCCTATAAAATCTCGATTATAATGGAAATGTTTGTTATATAATCATTTCATGTTTCAAATTTACTGTTCATTTTAATTCTCATTCAGATCATTTTTATAATCCATTGAACTGCAATGGCTTCCGAAAGTGAGAAAAATTCCGATGAAAGGTTCTTTGGCAGTGAATGGACTAAGAGTGAAATAACTGCTGCAATAACAGTCATTGCAACTTCAGTATGTGTAATCGGAGCGGCTGAACACTATCGTCGATACTGTATAAAGGCAAAACCCAATGATGGTCAAATTAAGAGGGATAGATTCATCGGTCGAATAATATGTAAGATCGATAGCGAGTGTCTTGCACAGCTGAGGATGGGCAGGGACAATTTTTTTGAATTATGTTCGCTGTAGAGAGATCGGAATCTACTTTTCAATAGCAGGAGATGCAGTATGGAGGAGCAGGTTGTAATGTTTCTTCATACTATCGGACATAATGTACGTAATCGTGTGATTGGTCATCGTTTTACACGATCTGGTGAGATTGTAAGTAGATACTTTACTAGAGTGTTGGATGCTATAATCGGTCTATATTTAGAGTACGTGAAGTTTCCTGGATTACACACACCCAAAGAAATATCTGACAACCCTTTATGAAACCCATACTTTCAGGTAATGTGAGTAGATATGTTGGAGCAATTCCTAAATTTTAACTTGAGAGAATGAACTGATCATGTGACACACTTTTGATTGTAGGATTGCATCGGGACCCTAGATGATACCCATATCCCGGCTTATTTGCCAAAAGAATCAAGCTCAACTTTCAAAAACAGGAAAGGATTTCTGTCACATAATGTTTTGGTCGCATGTACGTTCTATATAAAATTTGTATACATGCTTGCTGGTTGGGATAGATCCGCATCCAATGCTCGTGTGTTACAAAATGCACTAACTCGTTGCCCTGGTTGTTTTCTTAATCCACATGGTAATTGGCTATAGGGGGTGATTATTTACATTATAAGTGTTTATATTTGAAATTCAACTGAAACATATCTTGCAATGTGTAGGAAAAT
This sequence comes from Magnolia officinalis, assembly GCA_021015155.1. NCBI lineage: Eukaryota > Viridiplantae > Streptophyta > Magnoliopsida > Magnoliales > Magnoliaceae > Magnolia > Magnolia officinalis. The sequence continues at coordinate 61,990,359 of JAJHSJ010000015.1, read as the reverse complement.
ATCATGTTGTTAATGTTGGATATGCATATTTGTCTGGATTTATGACACCATATCAAGGTGTGCGATATCACCTGAACGAGTTTCGTACTGGAAGGAAGTCTACCAATAAAAAAGAACTTTTCAATTATTGTCACGCACAATTGTGAAATGTCATAGAGCGTTCATTTGAGTTTTTAAAAGGTCACTTTCCTATTATACTTACTCCTTCTCAGTTCAAGTTTATAACGCAAGTGAAAATTGTAATAGTTTACTGTGTCCTTCATAATTTCATCCGTGTTTGTGGTGATGATAGACTGACTGAGGTAGTTGAGGACAATGGAAACAATACGGAGGATGTTTTGTCATCCCTAGTAGATGTAACTATGGTGGAAGAAGGACAAACGTTAGCTCGGGTGACGGATCGCGCACGTGATGATTAGACACGTGAGAGAAACGAGATAGCTGAGAGAATGTGGAATGATAGTCTTCCACGCACAAAACAACGTACTTAGATTGCTTGGTTTATGTAATGATCTGCTTTTGTTGAAAGCATGAATATTTTAACATATTTTCATAATTTTCATGATACTGTTATTGTTTATTTGTGATAAATGTTATTGTGTCTATCTATGACTCATTACTTTGGTGCATCACTTGGTTGTAGCTGACATATTTCTATTAACATTTTTTGTTTGTAGGTTCAATGAAATTTTTAAGGAGCACATTCAAGGATACGAAAAAGAAAGATGTAGAGTCATCACCCCTAAAGAAGGTTGTTGTGTCGAACCAGTGCCCCAGTTCACTTACTGAAAAAAGTGACACTCCTTAAAAAAAGCATATGCCCTCAAGGAGCAGGCCATCCTAAAAAAATGACTCTCAACGAAGGCGTACTTTAGGTGGTTCAAGTAAAGGAAGTAGAATTCAATAGACAGACAACATGGATAACGCATTAGTTGATGCGTTGGTGGAATAGGTGAATCTAGGCCTTAAAGGTGACATCGGGTTTAAACCCGAAGCTTACAAGGCCACGATTAAGGAGATATACGATACTTGTGGGATATTGTTGGAGAACTATCATATTTCCAACCGGCTCCGGACCTTAAAGAGGCTATATAGGGCAATAAAGGACCCGCTCAATGCCTTAGGATTCGGATGGGACGAGGACCATAAGATGGTGATTGCTACCTAGGATGTATGAGAAGGATACATCACGATAAGACTTAATTTTATTTTTACAATTCAAATTTTAACGATTTGATTTTTTATAAATGATTACAGTATTTTGTCGTTGTGTGTATAGACACACCCCTATGCTGAACGGGTACGAGGTAAACATGTGCAAAGATGGGACGACCTTGCATTCATGTTTGACAATGACTGTGCCTACGGCGAGTTTGTGAGTTCGACATATTCTTCTCCATATCGGGGAAACGACGCGGCCGTGACGAAATAAACTCCGATGATGACTCGGAGGAGGAGCATTGCCAGACTGTGCGTCTCTTATCCAGACGAGGATGACCGGAGGGCAACCTCCCGAGTTCGTGGTGGTCATGGATCCTTAAATCGGGCAAAGCGAGCAAACAAAAGCCCAATGGAAGCCACTTCATGTTTTCATCATAGTCACACCGATGTAAGTAAGATAAGCCGTAAGAAGAGTGAACCGAGTGAACACATATGGGACATGATGGGGGAGGTCGCAGAAGCCGTGAACAACCTGACCATTACAATGGCGCAGGGGAAGAGCATGACGCGTGTGCAGAGGCTGTTGGGTATGCTTGAGGAGGTGGATGGTCTTTCCAATGAAGACTAAATTCGGGTTGCAAGGGTATTGCAGACTGATTTAATCAGTGTAGGGTTTTTTTTATGAAGCTGAGACATGAATGAAGAAATGAATGGATAGAGAAAGTTATCATTCCTCGCAGTGGCATATAATGAAAATGGGTCATTTGTTTTATCTGTAGACTGTTATGTTGTGGAGATACTTTTTTTTTTCTTTTGTGGCGTTTGTGGTGGATGCTGTTTTATCCGAGTCTGTGAAGGCTCGGTTTGGGGGTTTAAAATTTTGACAACTCTGTGGATGATCTGTTTGCTGCCGAAGCAACAATTAAAACTTTAAAATCATAGACTGCTATATATTGAATCTGCTTTGTTTCTTTATGTTGCAGGTTATAACTTTAACTGATATCCGATATTTTGATTTAGTTTCTAACTTGATACAGTTTTCATTATACAGTAGTAATTTCACTTGGATTATTATGTTGGGGGATTTATTGAAGCTCACTAATACAGAATGCACTTTGTCTTTTTATTTTTTATTTTTAAGTGGACATATTTAGTGTTGACATAAGTGATTATTTCTATTAGAACTCTTCTGTATGGCCTAATCTTGACAGATTACTTTTGAATTACTTGTTCTGATTTAGGGCTTTACTTGTACAGACTAGCTATTTGTTATTTTGAAATGTAACCTTGCGATGATATCACTGGAGTAGATGTATTTGAAAACTGCCAATTTTTGTGATACACTTTCACTTCGATCATTTATTTTTGGATTATATAATGCTCTGCTAATTATGATTCAATGTAGGACTGATACACTTTTTGTTTATGTGTAAATGACGTGGTTTACTTCAGCTTATTGTAAAAAAAATCAAATTATTACTGGTAATGTTTCTGCTCTTGAGAAGGTTATGTTGTCTGAATGTTAATACGAATAATGAGTTTTGGACTAATATACTTTTCTCTTGAATTAATCTTGACAGATTAATTTTGAATTCGGAGCCCTAAAATTTGGGTTTTACTGAAGCTTTCCTATATTTGGATATATATCGAGGTGGTAAGGAGATTTCCTAATTTTTCGATGATGTGATCGATTTGTTCCATGTTGATTGACGTGATCAATTCATTTTCTTTGCAAGGTTGGCTGTGGGGATCAATTTCTAACTTGTTTGCCAAAGAATCGAAATTTGGTGTTCACATCTTCGAAAGATAGGTAATATGGAGATTAGATAGTAGAATTAGATGCAAAATGAAGATTAATTTTTTTTTTTCCTGATATCCTCCTGATTAAGGTATTGATTATTGCTTGTAGTGAAATGAAGCAAAAATATTATGTGGTGTTTGTGGGGAGGAATCCTGAGATCTATGCGACATGAAATGATTGCAATGCTTAAGTTAACAGTTTTAGTGGATGCAAACACAAGTCGTTCACGACTTTTGAAGATGCTATGAATGTCTGAAATCAGCACCAAATACGTAGAATATAATTTTTTTTTATAGATAAAAAAATTTATTAGTCAAAGCAGTGAAGATTACATTATATCCATTTCTTTATTGACATAATTTTTTAATGTTTGCTATATCATTTAGGCTACTTTTCCCGATGGAACAGCGCAACAAACAACTGGACATCTCGCTGTTTGTGCATCTCATCGTCCCTCAACAATGGACAGTGGCAACTGTGTAGTTGCTCTCATCGATCGAACCCAAATCGGCATCAGGTATGGCCGAGAAGATGACAACCCTGAGAGGGTGCCTGTTGCTGCTGTTGGAGACGAACCATGCATGGCTTCGCTTCTTCATTTACTGCTTGGATTATTGATTTTATATGCGGGTATCAGATTATTTTTTTTGGTTGTAGTATATGTGAGGCTGAGGAGAATCTCAACTCTTTTTCTTTTTTTTTTTTGTAAACATCATGGTTGGGATTGAAGACTGGATCATGGTCTGTTTTTGTGAGACATTCAGATCGGGATGGATAATCCGATCACAAATTCATTGATGATGTTTTAAATTTTTTTTTTTGTAATTTATTTTTTAAATTTCCATTTTCTGAAATATATTCACTGTTATTTGATGCTCAACATGGATGAATGACGATCTCAACGTCGGACCCACTTCGCCTCTTCTTGCATCTCAAGGTCATCAAATGTGAGCTCCACCTATTTCAGCAAATTATACGGCTTGAAATTGAAGTGGGGCCTACAAGTGAATCCGGTAGTGAACGATTCCCCCCTCCAACATATGCCTTAGCCGCGATTTTGTTCCTCTGCTGTAATAACAACCATTTGGGATGACATCCATGCCGTTAAACACGTCAATCGAACAGGGTGACAATGAATGAACGGTCGGGATTATTGAAAATGGCTGGTAACCCATGTGGGGCCCACGGTCAAATTTTCGTGAATGTTTCTCCTAGTCCAATAGTGTTTGGAGTCGCGATTTTGTCCATCTGTGCCGTGTGGAATTTTTTTGGATGCTGTGTCATTTTTTATGACATCCATACCGTTAAACACGTCAATCCAAGTTGGGGACAATGGATGAACGATCATCATTATTTAATCAAAATGTGATGGACGGTTAGGATTAATCACAGCAACAATACTAGGCCCCGCTTGGGATAGAATGTATGAAAGTTTACAAATATGCTTCATACTACGTAGACTACCAATATTTATATATATATACAATGTGTGACCCTTATACGTCATTTCCAAACATTGATCTGGACAAGAAATTGTATACATGATAAGACAATACCTCCCATCCAAATATTGGTTTATAGCATATTTTTGATGGATGTATTTTGAAAATCACCCAACGTATACATGAACAGGTACAATATAATACACCCTAAACCGAATCCAAACCGGCCTCATACTAGGGATGACCTTGCAAGGTATAATACGTTTATGAAAAGTGACAATCTGAGTCCATGATTTGATAATCCATCACTTGTATCTGTTATTTCCTAACATGGATGGACCACGTCCAAAAAATCTCCTTGAAAAAGTAACGGTAAGGTCTTTGATGGATGGATTAAAAATGTACGGTTAATAATGAAAATATAGAAAAATCCACATCCAGCTGAAAAATGTCTGAATATTTTGAGAAATGGTCCATCCACCGTGTCAAGAAACCTACATTTGATCTGGATTACTGAAATGTGGGCCCACTTTTTAGTATTAGAATCCATCACAAAATGGAGCAAATCCTGGCACATACTGTAATTCATCTTTATCCACAAATTATCCAATTTTAGTAAGAAATAGATGATTTAATTGTTTAATATAAATCAAAGCCCACCATTTGGACGGTGAAGATCCATGGTCCTCCTAATAAGTGTACAGTTGGAAGGTGGGATGTATTAGAGTTTCTGTATTCCTGATTCTATTACAAGATATTACATCGAAATATGTATTATAATAATAATAAATCGCCGGCTCATGTGTTCTATCGCTGGAACGAGTGAAACTCTTCCTCCTACCGTGAAAGCGAGAGAGAGAGAAAGAGAGAGAGGACTGAGTTTTTCTTCTTTTTTCTTTTACAACTCTCTCTCCCTGTGTTTCTTTTCTGCCCTAGATCTTGAAAAGCTGCAATCTCAGATAAGGATCTTCGATAAGTTCTCCAATTTTCCTTGGATCTTCGAGTCTCTTCATCTCTGAGACGACCTCCGCCTCGGATTATTTGGTATTCTCCTCTCTCTCTCTCTCTCTCTCTCTCTCTCTCTTCCTTTTTTTTCCAGAATTTCTGCCTTTTTTAATGAGAAATTTCTTGCTTTTTGATGAGTTGTAGTGGTTGATTTGGTGAGGGAACGAGTTCCATTATCTTTGCTGCTGAGAACAGTAGGATTTTCACTGTCTTCGATGAGATATGTAGGTTTCGAATAGTTTGTTTGGTTTTTGAGCGGGGGATTGGTTTTGAGTTCGTTTTTATGAGGAAAGTGAGCTGGATTTGGTCTTTCTTGTTTTGATTCCATATTTTGAGTTTGATTCCGTGGTTTGAGAGCTGAAACTTCTGGAAATGACGGTGGCTTCTGAACTTTTTTTTTTTTTTTTTTTTTTTTTGTGTGGGTAGATTTCTCTGTCAAATTTTTTTTTTTTTTTTGGTTGTTGTAATTTGGCATGCCTTGTTACCAAGAAGCTGGTTCGAAGCTTTTAGTTTGCCAGTTGGAATTCAAGCCCAATACATTTCTTTTTAAAATGGTTAGTTTGATTTCGGTTGGGATTCTGAATCTGAATGTCGAGAACTTCTGCTGGATTTTGCTGTTTAGCAGCTGAAGAATACGTAAGAAGGACTTTATTTTTTTATTTTTTATTTTATTTTATTTTATTTTTTATTTTTTGAAGGATGAAGGAATTGCTTGTTTATTAAGCTTGATTTGTTTTTTTGGGGCTTGAGTTAGGTGGGAGTTAGTGTTCATTTGAGATCCATCTCAGTTTGGATTGGTAGGGAGTGTTTGAGGTTTATTCTTTTCTCGCTTCTTACGAGCTTTTCGATAGAGTGGATGTTATCTCTTAAAAAAAAGATGTTTGGACCTATTTTGTTTCTCTACTCAATCTTGAATGTCCATTTTCCATGCTATTGATCATGTGTTTAGGATCATCCGATACATGTGATTTTTTCACCATTGCTTGCTCCCAACTGTATGAATGAACGAACAGCCCAAATCAGTCATTGGACACTCCATGTGTCACTAAAAAGAATTTGGGACATTGCTAAAAGTCCCCATGAAGGTGGGGACATTAGCAAAGTTCTATTTTTTTTTAATTCAGTTTTACTACAATACTAGGCATTGCGGCCTATACTAGTAGCATTCAGCATTTCATATGTAAAATGCAATATTTTATGAACAGCTATAGTTTTATTAACAAAAGGCCAAGCCTAAAGACTTAAAAAATATACAAAAAGAAAAAGAAAAACACAAATTACAGATTCATCTAGCTAACAGGGAATTTGCCAATCGCCTTTGAAGCAATCGCCAATTCCATAACATGCAATTTGGCCCTATCGAAAACCTCCATATCTTGCCCCTTCTGATTTCTAAAACATCTATTATTCCTTTCTAACCAAAGAAAACATATCCTGGCTAATAAATAGAGGTGCCAAACTTTCTTCCTGGCGACCTTGGTGAAACCCGTGCTGTTCTGAACAAGCTGAAGAAGCTATTCCAGCCCTCTGAACAAAAGAACAATGAATAAAGAGATGATCCACTGCGATACGAGTTCATATATACAGCTATGCTGCATACACTTTGTGCGTATATTGGAAGGACATGCATTATCCTTCCCTTTGCGGACTGTGTATTACATACACTTTGCTTTTTGGATGTCTATAGCTCGGTTCCCCTGGTTGGAAGAATGCACTGTTGGGTTACAAAAAACTTAGATTTTGTAATTTGGCTACTAATTAAGGATGCCTTTCCTGTTTGTTTTTTTCAGCTTCTTTTGCACATCGCTTGGTTGTAAGCTCGGAGGTTGAAGTCATTGGATAATAACCTTTTTGTAGTTAAGATGCACGCGAGTTGAGAACTTAAGAAAGAAGGAATGTGTATTGGGAAACTGCTCCGATGAGGTTCTTTGGATGAAGATACCTAAGGCGTGGTGGCTAGGCATTGGAGAGATGCAGGTCATGCCGGCGCCGCGCCACAGACCTCCTTCGAGGAGGCCGTTATGGATTATTATCTTGGTTTCTTTGGTGTGTGTGTTGCTGATTGGGGCTTATGTTTATCCACCCCGCCAACATACCCCTTGTTACTTATTTTCTTCGAGCGTTTGTAGTCCTCTTAAGCAATGGCTTCCACCTGCTCCTGCCAGGGTCTTTACCGATGATGAGATTGCAGCTCGCGTCGTCATTAAGGACATTCTGGACATTCCAAATATTCAGTCAAAGAATCCCAAAATTGCATTCATGTTCTTGACCCCAGGTCGATTGCCTTTTGAGAAGCTTTGGGAGAAATTCTTTCGTGTAAGATTTCCCGTTTCAACTATATGTTGTTGGTTATTTAGTTAGCAAAAAATGTGCTTATCCTTTTGTATCTGGCTCTTTTTTTTTTTTTCCCCTTTTTTTATTATCAGGTTTTGTCTTTATATGATTCTTCATATGAGTAATTGCTATGTTCGATTCAGTAGATTCACAAGCCAGAGAATATGTAATCCTGTACACAGGCAAAAGTCTTGGGTTCCATAAAATATATAGTGGGAACTAAACCAACTTAACAATAAATATAAAACGTGATTTAAAGATATTACACAAAAGGTGAACATCAACATTACACATTAGATTATCTTTTGTGTAATTGTCTTCAAATAGCTTGGACAAGCCTATGATGATGACGGTTGAGTAATCTTTTGTTTGGATTCTCAATCTTCCCGTTGAAACACAACAACACACATAATTTGTTCACGCCTTTAGGTCTTACTTCTAATCTTCACTAGACAATACAAAACTTTTAGGCAGCTTGGACTCAAATAGAGATGGAACACACAAAGTTGTCTGGTCAAAAAAAATAGAGAAGGGTCCACATCCATCATAAATCCAATTAACAATAAAAAAGTGTGTGAAACAAGCATGAAGTAGAAGGAAAAGGTGTGGGCATTAAGCATGAAAAGGAAAACTCATGCAAAGCAATTTAAGATGCATGTAGAGTGTTGTAGGAAGAACAAACAAGTTATTTACAGAACATATTGAGCAGCAGCATTCGGCAACAATTTCCTGGTCTGAAACCCTTTTGCATGATGAGATTTTTTTTTTTTTTTTTTTTTTTTCCCTCGTGTAATGCTTCACATGGTTGTCTGTTGATGCAACAGAAGTATGTGAAAGCTGCAAAAATGCAGCACAGAAGCATGCAAGCGATCAATTACATAGTATAGCAATGCTTCTTGCGACTAAAGATCTTCTTATCGACTCTTTGATTTTCCATCTTACAGAATACAAATGATAGCAATTTCCTGGGTTGATTAAAGGTATTGCTTAACTGGTAAAGCCTTCCTTATAGGTATTCTGAGCAGATATGTTTACATATGTATGGCCAGGGCCATGAGGGAAGATTCTCCATCTACGTTCATGCATCTAAAGAAAGACCCGAACATGAAAGTCCTCTATTTATGAATCGAGACATTCGCAGCGAGAAGGTATTTTTACAATTTTCATTTCATATTTGCATGGACTTTTGTGAATTCTTTACATGGCTTCTCTGAAACTGGAAACTCATGTTTTATTCATTTGCTTTTCCTTGAATGCATTAACTATTTGTGAGGCTAGTTCCGATGCAGATTAGGAACCTAAAATGGTTGTTGGTGTGATAGTCGAAGCGTAAATGGTCTTAAACAAATTTCAGGAATACAACATTCTGGAAAGATAAATGACCTCTTTGTGTTCCATAAAAAATTAGACACTACTAATTGGCGAATCACTAATTAGCAATTGTGTTAAAACTGTGAAGTCACAGGCTTGCTTTTTATCAATCATGAAAGGGGGCAATAATCTTCTCCCAAATAAATTGATATATATCAAATATTTCACATATGTGGCTCCAGTTGCATCTAATTCAACACCCCCAAAGAAAGCAAGTTTCCATCTGGGTATTTGTCTGTTTGTGTGTTTGAAGCTACAGTTTGGAAGTACACGATTCAAGGCAACAGTTCCCAAGCCACTTTCTTTTGCAAATAAAATAGACGCTTGTGTGGCATATGCCACTGATGTGAGGTTTAGGCTGCTTCATGCTGTTCCTGACTACCCTTCTGTAGTTCTTTCTGCCATCTCTTTGTTCATTGCCCTTTTATTACCCTTATTTACTGGGACTTCTGGACCAGATTCAATTTCACGAGTTGCTGCCCGAATTCTGCTGGCTCCCTTCTTTGTCTTTGGCATGGTCACAAAATTGGAAAGGTGAAATCTAAGATTTGGAGAATGGCTATAATTGCTATATGGTGGGCTATCTGGAAGGAAAGGAATGATAGAGTTTTTAATAACCAGCATACGACACCTAAATCAGTGGGATCTCATGCGAAAAAAATGCTGGTTGAATGGGTTACCAATGTAATGGGCTTAAAAGATTTCGATTTTCTCTTTTTGGGCTCCTGATGTAGTCTTCTTGGCTGCTATCTCAGCAGTCTTTTCTTTGCTTTTCTTCATCAATGAATTTCCTTTGTTGCTTTAAAAAAAAAAAAAAAAAAAATGTGTTCTTATGATCATTAAGGGAGTGGGCTCCTTACGCTTGGATTGCTTTCTTTTAGTTTTTTTTTTTATTTTCCTTTCCCGTTTCTTTTCCTTTGTTGTCTTTCCTTTCTTTTTGCCCCTTGTGGCCTCAATAAAATCAGTATCTTTCAAAAAAAGAAAAAGAAAAGAGGGTCTTCTCTAATTTTTTTGAAAGTTTGTGTTTTTTGCAACTTTTAAGCACTTTTGGTTGAACAAAACTTGTTTAAACCCAAGATAAAGCTTGCTGGATTGGCATTCCATAGTGATGTCTGCTTCAAATAACCATAGCGGTGCATGTGCAGCATTCTCAATCCTTGCAGATTTCACTGAATGCATGCAGTTAATGCATGCTTTGCAGATTATCCAACACATTCTTAAAGAGTGTAGGTTGCATTGCATGCATAAAGTTTACAGATACAGATGAAAAGATTGGGCAGAATTCTTGAGATATTATAGTGTCTTGACTTCCAAACCAAGACTTCTGGATTAACATAATATTTGTGAATTATGGTTGTTGAAATGATGTGTTTTCTTCTTTCCGATTTAAAACAAGGTTCAGGAGTAAGTGAGCTGTTTCAAGGATATATCTCATGCATATTTGATAACTGAAGTTGGTTTGGAAGATGGATGATATAACTGAAATACATGCAGGTATTCTGGGGCAAAATTTCCATGGTCAATGCAGAGAAGCGGCTTTTGGCAAATGCACTCCTAGACACTGATAACCAGCATTTCGTTTTGCTTTCCGACAGGTAATCAGCTTATAAAATTGCATTGAATCCCTCATTTCTTGTTGAATTGCTTATATGGTGCTACGATTGTCATTTTGAATGATTCTTTTTCGTGCATTGCAGTTGTGTACCACTGCATGATTTTGATTATGTGTATACCTATCTGATGGATATAAATGTCAGCTTTATTGACTGGTAAGCTAGCTGTACCTCATAACGTAGAACTCATATTGTAGCTCTTCTGGTTTACTGGTCCATTGCTAAACTTGCTTGTGCAAGATGAAACTGGCAACCCTATTTCGTATCAGTTAAACTGCATTTTTCTGTGTTTTATGCTATTTGGGTTTACAAAACTTATTCAGTTTCTTATTGGGTTCACAAGGTACAAAACTCCATGTTCATCATATTGTGGCATATTCCTTTCTTTTCAGCTTCGAGGATCCTGGTCCACATGGAGCGGGCAGGTATTCAGACCATATGTTACCTGAGATTGAAAAGAAGGATTGGAGGAAGGGTGCACAGGTACCTTTGTGCCCGCCTATTTGTCCTTAACATTTTATGTTTTTTTTTTTTTTTTTAAAGGAAAAAGAAGTGTTTAACATAGTGACCCAGGCTGTCAACAATCTTCAGAAAAATAAGTGGGCCATTGACTCATGTGATATCAAATTAATTTCTTGTAGGGGAGGGCCCACCACAGTAGCTTGGTACTGGGGCCCTTGAGTGTTGGTCTTGCATTGCACTACTGCTTGGGCCAGACGCACTGCACACCCCTTTAAAAAAGAAAGAAAGGAAGAAAAAAGATCTCCAGAAAATATTCCTTCACGTGTAAAACATCCATTTTATAATCCAGCTGTTAGTTACTTCGATCAGATAGATTGAGCTAAAATGTCTCTACTTTTTTCCATTGATTGGATATAAATTATAAGATATAAATTTCCTTTCCTAAGCACACACTTCCTTTTTTATTTTAACACTGCTTTGTCAACTATCCTATTCAAAAGATACATTTTACTGCAGCATAGTTATACCCTCAATAGTTTGTCAATCAGATGCGTAGAAATGCAGTAATTAGTAGGCTTTTCGTATACTCCCTGGCAGTGGGTTTTAACTCCTACTTATGTGGCAGTGGTTTTCAATGAAGCGACAGCATGCTTTGATAGTTTTGGCCGACACCCTTTACTACTCGAAATTCAAGCATTTCTGCAAGGTATATTGGTGGCTAAATATGGTTCACTCTTCTTTCCTTTTCTCTGGGAATCACTATTTACTTTCACTGAGAAGACAAAAACTATGGACATTCTCTCTGAGTGATAAATACACGCACCCTTTCTACTCTTGGTAGTACAGTAGTGTAAGGTGTTCTACTATATCGTCAAAAGTAGAAATGATGGGTGTTTCATCAGTCAAAATCGGTGCCAGTAACAATTCACTTTCTTGTGATTTTCTGTTTGTTAAGCTGATGCAGATAGGATCTATAGCTAATTAATCACATGATCTACTATTTTTTCCTTCCGAACTCTAGTGTCAATAGCTGCTCCAGTAACAAGAAAAAATGGATGATTTATACTATCTACCATTTTGTTATCATTTGAACAACTTGTTATTATGTTCTCAGAGAACTGTGATAGGCGTTGATTTGGTTTCAGTGTTGCACAGACAAAGGGCGCAAAACAATTCTTTGTTCTGACGTTCTCAGAGAACTGTGATAGGCGTTGATGTGGTTTCAGTATTGCACAGACAAAGGGCGCAAAACAATTAGTATTAGCAAGAAAGATACGGGTACATCTAAATGCTAGAAATGCTGTGAAAGTAAATTTTGCTAGACATTCTGTGGTTGTTTTTCATGACATTTCTCAAGAAAATCTGCTAAGAAAGTGCTGGTGACTGAACATTTGGGCCATTTTAGCATGAAGTATGCCCCAAATGATTCATTTATGAAGTGGCTAATGAAGACATTTGTCAATGAGAAAGGACTCCAACATTGTCTATTTCCATGTAAAAAAGCATTGCGTCTCACTGGTCAATATATGTTTTACTACCTATGAGTGAGGTCTCACTGATATGGAACAACAACTACAAATGGCATTTCTATACATGGGTAGCACCTTTGATGCAGTTTGAAACCTCAAAAGCTTCAAATCTCAACTATTGAGTAAACTGCAGCAATATAGGGATAGAGAAAGGTTAGCAAATGTTATAAGTGCCTTAAAAAAACTGTTGCAAATATATTAATCTAAACCTCTTGAAGAAATAATGTTTTAAAAAATTCACAAAGTGAGAAGTCAATAGTAGCAGGAGTGAGGTCTCCCTGATATGGAACAACAACTACAAACAACATTTCTATACATGGGTGGCACCTTCGATGCAATTTGAAACCTCAAAAGCTTCAAATCTCAACAATTGAGTGATGCAGGACACGGAAATTAAACATGAGCTGCAAGATTTCAGACTTTAGATCATACTAATTTAGAAACATTCACATAACTTCCACATCCCGCATAAAGTCAAGCATTCAATCAAGGGGAATCTACAAGGGTCCAAGCCTACATATGTTAGGGCTGGATCAATTAAAATTATACACCAAACAATGATCAAAGGAGAGTAGATTCATCCACACATGCAAATGATTATTTCCCCAATCAAAGGGGTTCACATATTTCAATTCGGGAAACCCTAGGGTTGAAAAAGGGGAATAAAAATTGGGATTTAGGATAATCTAGGGTTAGGGCTAGGGAAATATAGTGAGAGAGGAGTGAAAGAGAGGAAAAAGAGAACCTGGGATCAGTCCACGCGTGTGGGCAGCAAGCGGGCCTGGCGCACGTGCATGGATTGTGGCCTGCACGTGTGTGGGGCCCACGAACCCGAAAAGGGTCAGCAGTGGGTTGGTCGGCCAGGGGTGGGCCACCCACACACCAATTTTCGGATCGAACGGATGATTGGTTTGAGCATGATGTTCCGACAAAGTTTCAGCCCTCCTGCAGGGCCTGATTCTAAAAATCTGTTGTAGAGAAGGATTGGCTGCAAAATAAAGATGGATTTGAAGAGTGGATGGCTGTAAGAGATGATGATTATGGATGGTAGGAGATGGATGCGATTTGAGATGGGTGTGACTTTGCACCACGGTAGTTAGCCCTTTAAAGAAGGGTGAGTTTCGCACCCAATTGGATTTCTACAACTCAGAGAATTAGAGAAATAGGAAAACGTAGAATTTCATTCATCATCTTCAAAAAAAAAAAAACTACAAGGGTTTGCCTATTTATAAGAAAAACCTATACCCCAAAAGCTGCGCCATGTGTGCACCCTATTACTTAGAGACGGAGTAACAAAAATAACAACTAATCAAAGCAATTTAAACCATTCATGATATTCCTAATAACAATAATAAGCAAAATTCAAAGTATTGGATCATCCCGAGTAGTGAGCCACGATCATGATATCCAACGGTGGGATCCACATGACGATCGGGTCCACTCAAAGGAACCAAAACACAGTCCTCTAACTAGGAGACCCTCCCTGGACGTCGTCATCAATCCGGATCAATGGTGGGGCCCTCCTCCTCCTTGCTTATGTGCGTAGGGAGCGCGTGCGTGTGCGCGAGATGTCCCCATCATTGAGTAAACTGTTGCAATATAGGGATAGAGAAAGGTTAGCTAATGTTATAAGGCTAAGTATCAAAAAAAACTGTTGCAAATATATTAATCTAAATCTCTTGAAGAACTAATGTTTTAAAAAATTCACAAAGTGAGACGTCAATAGTAGCATGAGCAGTAAAAAACATGAATGAGAACCCTTGCAATTGTTCTGTGATGTTTTTCACCAGATGTTCCTCCCCCCTAATAGGTCATTGATAGATAGCCTGTAGTTCAACATTGAGGTCTCGGATATGAACTGAGCTAATCTATTAAAAAGACAACACAATTTTACTATTTTGACCAGACTTGGGACAAACTATGGTTGCTCCCCATAGACGCCCGTTCAATTCCCCTCCTCTCGATTTACCCGATGCACGTGGTTTGCAGGTGATTGCGTGCATCTACAGGGAGTCTTGCCTTAAAAAGGGGTGGGGACACCCTGTCGTCATAAAAAAAACTATGGTTGCAATCACCGTTGACTTGTTGATTAAGAAGAGGACCTTTTGCAACTTTCTTTTAATTTCTTTTTTCTTGAATTGCACTTCGAAACAACTCTTACCAGCGGAACTTCTTGGAAACTAAGAAATCCAATTTATAGCAAATACTGACTAGTTAACTTTATCCTAACCATCCATCAACATTCAACGGTTCCGACATGACAACATCGAATCCCAAATCCCATCACAACCCTGTACCCTAGCTTCTGGCACAGAATTCCTTGAAAATTGCTACCATATATCCTTGAATTAAATCCCAATCATTGTCGTCGTCCTTGTCATCTAATCCTTATCCCAATCAATTGGGGTCTTCCATTCTCTATGCCACTCAAAGGGCCATACCTTCGACCAGACTAGAGGTTATCAAGTCTTTTTTGACTACCTCCATTTCCTTGGACTAAATCCCAGTACTTGTGATAAAAAGCCACGTTGGGCCTGAGAGCCTTTTCCCCCTTAATATCCACAATCAACCTTTTTTACTTCTTCCAGCTGTAATTCCCTTTCAAATCAACATGCTTTTTCCACGGGGATGGTTTTGAAAGAAGCATCATCAAGAAGCGACCTCTTAATATTTTTTAGTATATGCTACATAATAAATCTATGTTCTCCTTCTCCCTCTCGTCACTCACTTCATCTTTCACCCCATAACTTAGCTATATATTAATTTCTACCTCTCTATGAATTGGCAAATCGATGGAAGAACGTCATACTTTTGTTTCCATCTTTAGGCCAAATGGCTTTAGCTTTTTGCCAACAAGAAATTTCTTCATGTCGGTAGAGGTAGGTCATAACTTCCTCAATTCTTCTTGGAATCATGTGTTCTTGGTCCCATTAGAAAGGTAACTGTATGTGCCATCCAGTTGTACACTTTAATAGCATTTTAAGATTGTTTGATGTCAAAAAATGGGGCTTCTTCTTGGACTTCTAAAATGAAAGACCTAGGACCTCTTTGTCCAGTGTTTGTTCATTGCAACCACAATCTGGAAGGTGTAGGAAGGAGACCGAATCCAAGGTGCAACCTCCTACAGCAAGGAATCTGAATCTGGCGAATAGCTCTAGCACGGATTGCTGGAATCCTCCAAGATCAGATGATCCACGGGCATCTTGAGTGTTTATCAAACCCAACCTAATCAAGAACAAGAGAAGGGGTTCTGTTATTCTCTCTTTCTATTTAGACGAAAATCAATTTTATTTCAAAATTCTGAAAACTCCCTTACAATTCTCTCAATAGAGTGTTTATAGAGTAACCCTAACTTCTAACAAACCTTGGTGATTAGTGTGCTATTCACAACTAACCCTTAGCTAATTGAGACTAATTCGAACAACTATTATAAACTCTATAACTAACAGCTAACCACCAAAATAGAATTAGAAAACAAGAATTTATGGAAATCTCAAAATCTTGTCGAAGCAAGATCGGATTGAGCGTGGCAGGAAAACTCCTGCATCAGACTCCCCCATTTAAAGAGAGCTTGCCCTTGAGTTGATAATTTCTTCATCATTAACGTTTGGTGCTTAGGTTTGTCCACGTGTCCAGATTTGGCCCATGGGGCAGTAAAGGGCTCCACCATCCCCATTCCTCTGTCTAATCGCCATAGATTAGTCACTCAATGGATTGTGATCAGGACCTCTGTAGAGATGGACAATGAGATATAGCCGTGGCTTGGATGCTATTGCCTGAAGAGTATTGACCGATGACGAGTCTCATGGCGTCAAACACCTCACGACCAAAGTCACATGTGTCATGGCCCATATGCATATAGCATAGAAATCTAAAAAATTCCAACATATGATTAGTGCATGGACTACGCTGACCCCAATTAATTGGGATAAGTTTTAGATAATGATGATGATTGGTTCACGGACTAGCAAAGATACACCTGTCATCATAACTTGGATGAGAATCGACCAATGTTGGTATTCTGTTGACATGGATCAAGTCAATCACCACAGGCTTGCCTATGTCAGCAAATGTTGGCCCAGTAACTTGGATGAGAATCGACCAATGTTGGTATTCTGTTGACACCTGTCATCATAACTTGGAATTTGGATGAGAATCGACCAATGTTGGGATTCTGTTGACATGAATCAAGACAATCAACACAGGCTTGCCTATGTAAGCAAATGTTGGCACAGTAACAAACAACTGCCCGCAGTCACTGTTGATCATGCTAATCTCCAGTTCTTCGTCAAAGGTGACCACCAACAGGGGGGGCTTTTTTGGGCTTTAGATTGCTCCGGTGTTGGGAGGCTCTTACGATGCACCAAAATCTTGCCGACATCACCAGATCTTATCATTCCCATCCTCATCATAATAATCATAAATTGGAGATTCCAAGATTCTTGGTAACTTGACTATCTTTGCATTAAAGATCAGGTCTCCCGTTAGGCTTTGAGATGCGACTGACTCTCCATTTTAGATTGAGTCTCCAACGATGCTTTGGAACACAACTGGTTCATCTTCGAAGATTGGATTCTTGTCAGGATCCCACCTTGTCAACATGTATGATGAACACATCTTAACCCACACACACACACACACACACACAAAAGCTCAGAAGTTTCGGGCAATGCGGTGTTATCCACAGGTTTGAATTCTTCCCCATTTACACATAACAATCAATGAATTGCGGGGTGAGCTGTTGGAATGGAGGCCCAAAATACCAACCTTTTGATCACCAAGATGTGTAATGCACTCTATTGATACCGAACTTTTGATCACCAAGATGTGCAATGCATTCTATGATATGTCAGACTTTGCCATTGTATTTCTCGGGGTTTGATGCATTGTGTTAATTCTTTGATCTGTTGTCGTAGGGACTCAATCTGTGTCTTTTGCAACAGGTTTGAGCCTTCAACGAATTCGGGGAACCAAAGAAACACATGAGTGATAAGTTTTGGATGGAGGATTGTGATGGGTGTGGTTTTGGATGGTCATTGAATGGAAATCAGGTGGAAATAGGTGATGGGAGATTGTTGATGTTATAAGTGTCTTGACATGATTGTAATTAGGTATAGAATGGCCAAGATAGGGATTGTGTGGTAGAAATTTGTGATGAAAAGGAAAAGGGATGATGATACCTTGGATCGAGCAAGATGGCACTTTGAAGCTTCAATAGAATCTTCCTATGAGCAAGGCCTGGATCTGGCAATTCATTGATATTTGTGGACGAATTTATGCCAACTTCTCTATGTCGACCTTGCTAAGGATCTAGCAATCCATCAACAATTCCGAGAATGAATCGGGCTTTGATACCACTTGATGCGGGAAGGGGATGCACTAAATCCACGGCGCGACCTCCTCCTCTGAGGAATCCAAATCTAGGGAGCAGCTCTAGCATAGACCATCACTATCCTCCAAGATTGGACAATTAATGAGGACCTCAAGCGTCGATCGAACTCAATCTGAGCAACAACAAGAGAATGAAATTCTCCTTCTCCTCATCCTCTCTCTCTCTCTCTCTCTCTCTCTATACTTAGAATAGAATCAATTTTCATTTCATAATTTCAAAGAGTCCTTTACAGTTCTCTCAAATAGAGTATTTGTAGAACAACCTTAACCTCTAACTAATCTTGGTGATTAGTATGCCAATCACAACTAACAGAAACTAACTCTAAAACCCTTTGTAACTCCCAAACCAACAACTGGCAACCAAAAGAAAATGACCAAAATAGCCTTAAGAAACAATAATTTAAGGAAATCTCACAATCTCGTCAAAACAAGGATCATGTGTGTGGTGGGAAAACCTTTGCATCAGAAGCCCCTTTTGGAATGCATTACCTTGGTGAGACTGCAAGACATGGTTCCTTAAATTGTTACTAACAATCATATTTTGTGCACCTGATCTAATTAGTCCCCACTTTGTCTGTTGAGAGCATATCATTTGTCCTTTCTCATTACTTTTGTAATGTGATCCTTTGCTGGACCGTCAGAATTTTTAGTAGGCTGTGTAGTTTGTGTCCCACAGCCTACTATCTTTGTCTACTGAGGGCACATCATTTATCCTTTACTCATTACTTTCACAAAGGATTCTTCACTCATCTGTCAGAATGTTTCAATTTGCATTTTATTTCCCTTCTCCCCCTTTTATTATACATTATATTCCAGTGCATGTTGAAAATTTATCACTTGATATGATGCTGGATATATAGAATTAGTGAACTGAGTCTCTTGAGGCATCATACTAATGTCGATCATGTTCGATTTCCACAGCCAGGTATGGAGGGCCGCAACTGCTATGCCGACGAACACTATTTGCCTACCTTATTCCATGTTAGCACATAAGACTATTTGTACCATACACTTCGACAAATCATTTGTTATTTTTTTTACCAATCTGGTCTTGTATTTAATTGCTGATTACTGAGTTTTTCTGGGGCTACTTTTCAGATGATTGATCCCAGTGGAATTGCTAATTGGTCAGTGACACATGTGGATTGGTCTGAAGGAAAATGGCATCCGAAAACATATACGGCTCAGGATGTTACCTTTGAACTCCTGAAGAATATAACAGTATGATTCTGTTTTCTGCTTAGATGTTTTTATTGATTTACTTTTTTTTGGCTACGCATAAGTGGATGGGTCACATGTTTCATTTTATGATATCTGCAGTCTATTGATGAGAGTATGCATGTTACAAGCGATGCAAAGGTATGCATGTTCTTTTAGAGTAATTTGTTATTGCCTTTATCCAATACAAAGTATTTTCACCAGGATTATAAATTGAGAGAGCCCTCCTATGGTTACTCTCAAAAGTTGGATTTCAACTCTGGCTCTCCTTGCATGCCAATGCTACACGTGCATGTGAGGCCTCGCTGTTCCATCAGATGCGTGGTGCTCTGCCCATTAATCAGGCTGATCAGGTCATCAGATGGGTTATCAGTGCCGTCAAATGTGGACATCTGTCAATTGTTTTTCCGTTAATTTATACATGTAGCCTGTGGTGATTACCAGAACAACCTGATTTTGGGCAACGGCACCTGATTAATGAACCAGATCTTGCGAGAGTAGGCGTTCAAGATCACTCTACCAAGTAGCCACGCATTTCTCCATATCAATATTAGCCATCCAAGGAAGTATCAGAAAGAACAAGTAAACATATCTGTTCAATCAAAATCTCAGTAGCTTCCACGGAGAATTGCCACTGCCGACAAGTCAGCTTCCAGTGATAAGCATGAGAAACTGCTCATAAGCTCTTTAAGGCCAAAGCATAGAGCCCTAACCTCCACCTTGGAATTGCAAATCCCAATTTGACCTGAAAATACTGAGTTACCCTGCCACATGATCTCTAGTGATCCCAACCATGCCCACTCAGACCTGATTGCCGGCAAAATTCCCCTCAAAATACAAGCAAACTATGTACATACATAGGAGCAATGATCACCTACAACCAGTTTCCGGTCAGGTTAACATGCAAGCCATTTTTTAAAGCTTAGATTACTTCGTAAATCTTGTTTCCAGTTTTGCCCATAGAAAACTGGTTGCAATTTAAAGATACAACCAATTGTGTGTGTGCCCAGACACATACACCCAGACACCTATACCAACTGGACACTTATACCCTTTGGGTTTTTGCTGGGCCAATACTTGGAGACACTTGGACACTCCCGGACACAGCAAAGCATGTCATCTGTATGACAAATGTCCTAGTGACGTCACACTTAAATTCAGGCGTCCAAGCATATCCCTCACGAAGCTTTCCTCTCATCCCCCCCACTCTGTAGATGTTAGTTCATTTTTTCATTATAGACTTGTAGGTACAATGACCCATATAGCAAAACAGCACAAATTTTGTTGTCTTCTTGCTTTTTTGTTCTTTCACTGCGGTTTCCTAATTTCAAGTTGTGTTCACACAAACTACTGTCTTTTGAAATGGTTATGCACGATTTTCATGTTTGGCTAATTTTTTTTACTTTTATTTTATTTTATTTTTTGAGAAAGTTATCGGATCATTATCATCATCCTAACCCTTATCCCAATTAATTGGGGATTGGCTACATGTATCCACTGTTTTAAATATCGACGATATCGGCCGATATATCCCACGATATATCTTGTATCCCACCAATGCGATACGAAATGCACGAGTAGTCCGATATATCCCACATGTTCGATCTAGTGAGCATTTTTGAATTTTGATACTCTTATTTTATGTAAATCATGTTAAATTAGTGTCAAATTGTTACAAATTCATGATTTTTCATGTTCTGCATGAAAAATCATGGATTGGGAGCTTCAATTTCGAGATTTGGAGGAGATGGGCCGAGTTGCGAAAAATTGAAAAAAAATCAAAATTTCCTAATTTCTCACAAATTGTTTGCAATCTTTGTGTTCAAACATCACATCAAACATGTCTTTAACTGAATCTAGTGATTCTTCTTTTGCTTTTGAATGTATTGCTGCTTGTGTTTCCACACGTCTTTTTACATTTATAAATTATATGAATAGATATTGAATATACTTGCATTAATTCAGTTAGACAACGCATAGATTAGGACCCCATAGAAAGAAAACCTATTATGTGTACTTGTTTTTTGTAATGTTTTGATTTATAAGTGTATTGATGTCTATTTTAACAATCTCCAAAGTTTCATTGAAAAATTCAACCAATTTCCCAATGTTTCCCCATGTTTCCAACAACAACGATACAACTGATATATCCCATGCGATAACTGATATGTATCCGTATCCCAAGAACGCGATACGTAACACAATACCGATATTTCGAACACTGCATGTATCCTTTTCCACCATTCCGGTCTATCAAGCGCCATAACTTCAGTTGGACCATAGGTCATCAAGTTTTTTCTTAATACCTCCACCTACGTCCTTTTGGGCCTTCTCCTTGCCCTTTTAGAGGCTTCTACTTGTACAACTCCTAACTGGTCCAGTTCTTGGTCTTCTTGCAAAATAAGGGAATGCCTTAACAAATACAAATACAATGCCAAAGATAAAAAAGCAGAGATTTGGTTCCACTCCCTGCCAGGGCAGACAGAATGTTTATCCTGGCAGCCAGGGAACTAATCTCATTGAAAAGGAAAGGAAAAGACCAAAGGAAGGAATCTCCCCTTTCGCCCATTTGGTAATTTCAGGTTGACCTCTTTACATGTTGATTGGTAACTGCCTAACTTGATTGTGGATCATTCTGACTATCTCTGAATCACGATCACTGCAGCCTGAAGATCATACTCAACCCCCCCCCCCCCCCCCCCCCCCCACACACACACACACAAAAAAAAAGAAAAAGAAAACTGTCTTTGTATTCTCTGCCAACTGCAGCTAACTGCAAACTGAAAATTCCCCGAGTGTTTCTTGGCCTCAGCCTCTCCAACTATGGTCGCTCTAAACTACAGCGAACTCCACAGAATGTTCCTCCAATTCCTCCACAGCTTTCTCAAAGAGATAACCGTGAAGTCTTTGTGATTTAGGGCATGAGAAAACTTGCTTGCATATGGTGGTCCGTGTGGGAAGAAAGAAATGGTAGATGCTCGAGAAAACTTGCCGAATGAATTTGGGGAAACAAAGGACATTATTATGGAGAATGTCCTTGCTGTATGGTGGTCCATGTGGGAAGAAAGAAATGGTAGATGCTTTCGTAATGAGAGCAAGTCGGTGGAGACTACTTCTCAAAGGGCGAGGTTGTTAATTATCGAGTGAGCCTCCACTATCGATAAGCTTAAGGGTTGTAATCTTCTTTTTCTTGGGGTGTAGCTGCGCCACTATCTCAGCGGCTCAGCTTGGCTTCTTTGCAGCTTGGTTTGGTTCCTGTTTTAATAAAAAAATTGTTATCTTTCAAAAAAAAAAAACTTGCTTGCTGCAATTCTCTCTGCAATCTCAAGGACAGGCAACTTTTCACCCTAAAAAATTTGTCTATTTCTTTTGAGCCAAACTCCCAACAGAGCTAGGGGCAAGATCTTCTACAAAATTCTGCTGTTGATTAAAAAGACATTTGGACCAACTCTCCAACACTTCCAGCACCCTTTGCCAAATCGGCCAATCCATCCCAAACAATTTGAAGAAGCCACAGACCATCTTGCGGGCCATTGTGCAGATGGTGATTTATGGATTCATCTTCCCTCTTACATATAACACTTGTTGGGCATTGAGGAACCTCTTTTCTTGAGCTGATCAACATCAAGAATCCTTTCTTTGGCTGCCGTCCACATGAAGGCTACAATGCATGGGAGGCAACCGTAGGCTGCAAGAAGGTAGGAAATGATGCTCCACTGGACCTGTGAGCTTCTGGAAGTAACACTGTAAACTCACCCGATTCGATTGCTGATTCTATCCCTTTCCAAAATTTACAATCAGCTGCATCTCTAATGCCTTAGACTGGTTCCTAACATGGTATACCAAAACGGTTATGTAACACTTAACAGTAACTGTGGTAATTGTTATGTGTTAGGGAGCCGAAGCGGCTATTAGAAAAGAGAAAAAAAAAGGTCCGTAATGGCCCCGTAATGGGGCCAAAACCATTTTTTTTTTTTTTCAAAAAAAAAAGGAAAAAAAAAAGAGGCTGTAATGGTCATTACGGCTTGTATCATAACGGTAACGGTGGTAGCTGTTATGGTCACCGTTATCGTTATGGAATACCTTGGTTCCTACACTTTCATGAAGTCTGTAAATTATGACATTTCTTCCTGACGTTAATCTGATGTTCCAGCTAATTGATTATTCATTGGTTTACATTACTAGTATTTGGTTTTCTTAGCTACTATGTGAATATTCTTTACTAATTTCCTTTATCTGTACTGTTTTCATTCTTTTGTTTTGTTTAAGGATATGGTCTTTGATAGAGTGGAATGGTAGAACAAGATTCGTGGAACCAACCCCAATTTGTTGGGATAGGCTTAGACGGTGACTATGATGATCGATGATGATTAATGATTTAACTGATTAAAAAAGTATTTATTTGTGTATAGAAGTGTACTTGTCCCAATATTTTTTGGAATTTGCATTGCCGGACACTCTAGGACACTTGGCAGCAGTGCCATGTGTCCAGGTAACACTGAGCCACACGTGCACCAGGGTTGGTAGGTATATATATAGACACACACACACACAAAAAGAGCTTTGCTAAGCACACACATGCATGCAATAAAGCTCATGCACACTCCACCCATGGGTGCAAGATCCAATCCATTCATCAGGTTGGTCATTCCTTTTTCTACATGTTTTCACAAAAATGAATCTGGTCCACTCAGCATGTGGGTCCCAATATTGGGAATAAGGAGAGGTTAGAGAACTCCAGGCAAGTTTTTCAGAGGCACACAGTTTTGTAAACTGGGGGTGAACCTGATTTTTGGGGTAGGGCATCAATATAGTGGTTCCTTTCTGATGATGGATTCAATCTCGGACCTATAGTGCCATGCTGGTACGTGTGGTGTGTACATGAGCTTTATTGTGCACGTGTGTATACATAATAATAATGATTATGGCTCTCCCACCAATCATGTCAGAGCATGTTTGACAAGTGTCCGGTAGGCATGTTTGGCACGCTTCCAAAAGATTTTAGACATCTAAATCTCATGTTTAATTTCTGAATGCATTTATTCTGCTGAAAGAAAGGTCTTTGGTGTGCAATGTGCACCTGCAGAAGGAAGTGCAGCGGAAGCCATGCCTGTGGAACGGATCGAAGCGGCCGTGCTACTTATTTGCAAGGAAGTTCCACCCCACAACACTTGACAACTTGATGCAATATTTCTCGAATTATACAAGTATGTGAGCGGACCACCCTGTGATTATAATTCTTCAGTCGATCTTCGGCTTTTGGTCTCCATCCTCGGTCCCTTAAACACTGTAAAATGCAAACTTTTAGATAGCTCAAGCCCCCTGATCAAATGCATAAAAACAGACGATGATCAGCAGAGCAATCAGGGTTATGCTGCAATGAATGATGAGCAGGGCTGAGCTGGCCACCGACTCACTGCATTGATATTTACAGTGCCCATTGGAGGCGATTGTTTTGCTCTCTCTCTCTCTCTATGTTGTGTTGTTTTTTCTTTTTAAAATAAAAAAATAAAAATTAGAAATAGAAAAAGAAAATTTTGGTAATCTGTTTTAACTGTTTTATTGTTTGATTAGATTGTACACTAAGAACATTGAATCCGTTAGTATTTGTTTATATTTTGAGACTTTTGATTAACCGATGTGTAATCTGCGGTTTTATGTCTTAAAGCTTTCTACTCGATAAATGGCTTCGCATTGTATACCAAACATGTGAAGTTGCAGTATGGTACAATGGGACTTTAGCCGTTGGACAGGGGTCCTTCTGTTTGTGTAATGTGCTGCACCGTGGACAGGGATACCCAAAAGAACTCTCAGATTGAAATATTTCAGCACTTGGATCATTCAAAGGTTAAGGTGACCATCCATATTCAATGGGAAAGTATCAAAAGTAAAAGAGTTTTTATTTTTTCTGCTATTCTCTGAAGAATACTATGGCAACATGTGGTGCTACAGATTACTGGTATTTTACAAAGTAACCATGGATTTTTTAGTTTAGGGAGATATTAAAAATTAAAGACGTTGCCAACTTAAAAATCAATAATATAAATTAATAAATAAAGTAACCATGGATTCTTCCTCATTGTTTACTACTGCAAAACTCCGGGAGAATTTTAATTTTAGTAGCATTTACTTTTTGAAAGCTCCATGAAGTGCTTCTCAGTGTACAACATGGTTCAAAAACCTAACTCGCCCCGAATCGTGTTGACTAGAACTCTAGAAGACTTGAATCAGTCGACACTTTTTTTTTTTTTTTAATTTTTTAATTTTTTTTGGGAAACTTCCTTTTTATTTAATTACCAAATAAAGGATACTTAAACAAGGGAAATTTAAATTCAAACACCTGTATTTATATTAATTATAGTTACAGTTATCCGCCTATCAATCATTTAATAACACGCATTCCTTTTTTTTTTTTTTTTGAAAACTTCCTTTTTAGGCTTGATTAAAAGTTATTGATAAAAAAATAAGTTAAATGATTAAAATACCCTCTTTAATAAAAATGATTTTTTTTTTTATTTGGGACTTTTACTGCAAAATTCCTATGGAATTCGCATTTTACTAAATGGTACCCAGAGGAACCAAAATTTCCAAGAGGTGCTTTTTGAATAAGGAAATTACACGAATACCCTCATTTTTTCTTTGAAAAGTGGAGAATTGACAATTGCGGGGTCCATGTGGTATGTCTGCCATTCAATCTATCCAACAGATGCACTCCACCTGTTCGAAACAAACCGAAAATATGGCTGATCCAATCATAATGTTGGCCAAACCGTGAAATAATAAAATGCGCTCAAAAGCACCAAATTCAAGTGAAACCCATTTCATGTTCAATCAGCTAGATTTTTTGTTCTTGTGCTCACCACGGTGGGATGCTTTTCAATATTATATACATCATGTGGGCTCCCATAAATCTTGACTTTACTACCTTCTAAATTAATTAAAAAAAAAAAAGAAAAGAGACAAGGTACATTTTGGTAATTTCCTAAAAAGCATTTCCCTGAAATTTCTAATCGCTCAGGCCCTTTTTTTGCAAAAATTTGCGAAATACAAGTTCATAAGGAATTTTGCAGGAATTGAGGTGCGTCTCTCTCTCTCTCTCTCTCTCTCTCTATATATATATATATATATATATTCTTTTGGCAACTTGGTTATGGTGATGATGAACCTGATCGCCGAGGGAATGAGAGAGCATGAACGTTGTGATATTCAGAGCAACAATTTTGCACGAACACTGTTAGTAACAATCAATCTCAAGAAGTCCGTTAGTTTTACTGCTCCATGGTAAAATATACCAAGTGTACAGTTTCATGGCCAAATTTGGACAATATCATGGGCCCCACAAGGTGGAGGGAGATGCATACAACAAACAATTGATAGTTAAAAAGATGAGGTAAATAGAGGGCTGACAGACCAATCCCATCCGCAAGGGTGGCCAACCTAGTTAATGGACCATACTGATTAATGGGCCATTGCATATAGATACAGAGCGCATTTGATGGGCAGCTAGGATCTTGCACATCTCGCACACGCTACCACATGCGCTGTGTGTAAAGGTAAAGTATAGAATCAGTGAAACTCGAAGTTTGCAGAAGATTCATACATGCATGCCATCAGACTTGATTTCCGTCTAATTGCAGGTCTTGTTGATTGTGTCATTCCGTTCTCTGTTGTTTCTGTGTCTACTTGCATCTCTTCCTCATTCCACATCAACACGGCTCATGACAAAGCAGCAGCTCTACATCTCTTTTTTTCCTCTTTTTTTTTTTTAATCTAACGGTCCTATCTCATCCACCAGACTTGGTTGCCTGTCTCCTTAACACTTTAAGGATACAGAAGTACGAGCCTATAGAACAGATCCTGTTCAAGTAGTCCCATAACTGATGCCTTCATCACATCTGCTGCGTTGAATCTCGTTCTTCCCAACCTCATGTGTAGTAGTCGTCCCACACCTGCCGATCAATTAGTAGAATTTCCAAGGTTAATCACCAATCATCCAATAGTCTGCCAGTTAAAACGCTAACATGGCCTGTTTCTCTTTATTGGGAATTCTTTCCCCTTGCAGTTTCATTATTAAATAATAATAAAAAAAAGAGTTGCAAAACTGAGCCTACTGTTTGCAACTTAAAAAAAAGCCCACTTAAAACATGGGAAATGAAGAGGTCGAAAATCAAGAAATGAATGACATTGATCAAGTGTTTAAAGAAAATGAATCTTCTTTTGGGTATTTCAGGACTCTACAAAGCTTGAAGCGATAGAATTCCTAATAAAATGTCCAAGAAAGTCGAACAATGTTTTTTCTTTCTTTCTTTCTTTTTCCTTATATATAAAACATAGTTTTCTAAGCCTAAATGTACCTCTCGCACACCCAAACCCCTATACACATGGCCAAAAAGCAGCACATATCGGAATGGTGCATCCAGCAGCCTGTTTTATCAATGACCTGGCCCAAAATCACGCCGGTCAACTCATTGGGTGAGCAGCATGTGTATGTTGAATGTGGACAACACGGATTACAATATCGTCCAAAACCAATATGTATTTTCTCAATTTCAATGCCCAACGATACAAGTCAGTGACACCAAGAACTTCCCAGTTCACCAATTATGGATTAAGTATTCAGAAATGTTGATTGGCATGGTTTACGCTTTGACCCGAGTAGCATGGGGCACGTGGAATCCCGTGTGAATCGGAAAGGACCAGTTTGCAAGGTTAAATACGCTTGGGTGATTGATAGTGTAGAGGTAAATGTGAAAAGAATCCCCATCGGGAAGTGGTGAAACCAGTTCCCTACTTCCCGCCCTCCCTCTCTGTGGGATTTTGAGTTTGGTGCTTACCAAAACTCGTGGGTATGAAATTTGTGGGCATCGTCTGATACATATCGGTTTTCAGTCATGGACGATAAGCTAATAAATACCCTGATTTTAACCGTTGGTGGATAGTTGGCAATTTTCAAAACTGCCAATCATTCCATACATGTGCAGATCACTAGATGAGTCAACAGGCAATATTTTCGAGCCCAGTGTCTATATGGTGGGGCCTGCTTGATGCATGCCTCAGATGTGGCCATGTGTAGAGATGTGCATGAGCTTGAGGAGCTCATCAACAGCAAACCAATCAAATGAGCATACCATAACAACATGGGGGGATGAGAGCAACATTCTTACAAGACCATAGCAGCATTCAAGTTGTTATTTTAAATACCTGTGGTTTGCGTTGGCATGGTTTATTGTCCCGCGCCCAGCATGGACGAAGCAGTTACCTTCTGGAGTGAGTCCGTAACAAAGAGGCTGAATCAACCAAGCTCTTTCAAATCCAAAAGCATTTCTTTCACTACTGTATTAGCCTTTTGTAGCTCTCCTTTCGAACAGAGCAATGCGATGACGGAATAGTAAGCATTGAAGTTGCCAAATTTCGATTTTCCCATCAAATCATAATCTTCCCTACAGCCATCTTCTTTCTCCTCCTTACGGTGTTTAAAATCCAAATCATCCATGTCTGTGGTTATAGACTCTGAGCCTAAACCACTACCAAAATTTCTAGGCAATTTCTCAACCAATCGACGAACACCACCACCACTTTCAGAGTCCAATCTCTGGCTATCCCTACTCATAGCCTCCCCTTCATTTAGCTTCTTGAGCTTTTTAGGTCCAGTGTTATGAGTAGAGGTCCTCAAAGGGAAAATCAAAGATCCTACTTCACCAAGGACACGGGCAGCTTCTTGAATGCTTCCTTGCTCACATAAAAGATTGAGAAAGCTTGTTAATGAATCAATATTGATCTCATCACCTGCTTTGTTTATCAGCTCTGCCACTGATTGGCTTTGAAGCATCTCTCTCAAAATGCTCCTCGCTTCTTCCATCCTGCCTTTTGTGCAGAGGCCTCCTATCAAATTAAGGAAACCCAAGTAGTCCGGGAGAACTCCATTCCTTTTGAACTCGCCATAGAACCCAAGGGCACCTTCCATGTCAGCTTTTCGACAGCAGCCGTTAATCAAAGCACTGACCGTAAAAGCATCCGGTTGTAGGCAACTTCTCTCCAAATTGGAAAGAAGCTTCAATGCTTCCTCCATCGAACCAAATCGGCAATACCCATTTATCAGCGAGTTATAAATGCGGGTATTTGGAGTCAAACCCTTGAGAAGCATCTTCTCAAACAGCTTGGCGGCATCTTCTAAAAAACCTTCTTTAGATAGAGCTCCTATGAGAATAGCATGTGTTATGATAGTAGGGATCATATCATTTTTCTCCAATGAATCAAATAGCCTAAATGCTTCCACAAGACATCCCTGCCGGCACAAACCATCAATCACTGAATTGTGAGTGACGATGTTCGGCTGGATTCCCTTCTTTCTCATGCTCACACAAAGATTTAATGCCTCTTCAAGATACCCTTCCTTGCATAGCCCATCAACTACAATAGAATAAATGACTACATCCAAACTCATTCCATTTCCTTCAGCTTCCATAACAAGCTTATGTGCATCTCGAACTCTACCTTCTTTTGTAAGCGCATCGATAACCTCAGTCAACACACTGACAGATATATTTTCCTCCTCTTCAAGAAACTGTAGTGCTTCTTTCACATCCTTCTTACACAAGTATCGAACTAGAATCTTGTTCATCCTATATTCTAAAATGCCATATTCTTTAATATACGAGTTCAACATCACTTGAACAAGCTGCTTGTTTCCCTTACAGATAAGCCCTTTGAGTATCTGATAGTACGACTTGCTTCTCACAACCAAGCCTTTCCTCCTCATTAACATGTACACATCGGAGGCAGCATCAACACAACCCCTCTTACATAAGAAACAAATTGCCTTGTTGCATATCAAGATTTGCGTCTTGGGCTCTAATTCCGAGAGCACATCTAGAAACTCCAAAACACCTCTTTCGCCACTTCCCTCAAACTTTGCCTTGATCAAGGTCATGTAAGCAGTAGCATCAGGATCTAAACCTCTCCTGGTGAGATCGTTAAACGCTTCAATCGCCATATCTACCATACCTTCTGAACAAAGTCCTCTAATGATGGAATTATAAGTTGTGGTGCTACAAACCGAAGGAGCTCTTCTACAATCATCGAATATCTCAAGCGCTTCATCAATCCTTCCTAATGTACATGACCCATCAATCATAATACAGAAAGTAATGGAATTGGCAACCAAGCCCATCTCGCCCATTCCCTTATAGAGCTTATAAGCATCTTCAAATTGCCCCATCATAAATAATGCTTTCATAAGTACGTTACACATAACAACATCCATACAAACACCAGCTTCCTCCAATCTCCTCTTTGTTTCCAAAACCCCCGCTATATCCCCTCCCTTAATGTAACCGTCCATCAATGAGCTATAAGTAAAATTATCGCCCAAAATACCCCTCGAGATCCTGTCCGCCTCATGGGTTTTCCCAAGCTTACACAACCCATTAATCACAGTATTGTAAGTGACAATGCCAGCACCAATCCCCTTCGCCTCCATTTCCTCAAGCAAGCAGAAAACCTGATCCAAATCCCCTTCCTGACACAACCCATCAATCAATACCGCATATGTAATCTCATCCACAACAATCCCCATTTCCTCCACCTTCCGAAAAATGCCAAACGCTTCTTCCAACTTCCCCTTCTTGCAAAAACCCCGCATGATCGAAGTATATGTAACCAAATTCGGAACGAGACCGTCCTTCTCCATCGCACTCAAGAACCCCGCCGCCTTCTCCACATTTCCTTCCTTGGAAAACCCATCAACAAGAATCGTATAGCTAACAGTATCCGGCTTTATCCCGTTTTCAACCATCAATCTATGCCTCCGGAACGCCTCGTCTAACACGCCTTCCCGAAAATAGCCACAAATCCAACTGCTGTAAAAAACAGCATCTAAAACAATGCCTTTCTTCTCCATCTCACAAACCAAATCAGAAACCTCCTCAATTCTACCTTCCTTGCAGAGCGCATTTACAACAGCAGTGTAAGTTACAACATTCGGCTGAAAAAACCCATTTTTCACGGCATTCTCGTAAAACCCAAATGCAATTTCGGGCTTTCCGATTTTACAGAACCCGGAAATTATCGAACTACAGACGAAATCGTCAAATGGGTTTTTGATTTTGGCCTCTACCATCATTTCCAAGACCTCAATTGCTCTATCCATCTTACCCTGAGTGCAGAAGCTGAAAATCAACGAGTAGAAAGCAGAACGAGAGGGGAAAATACCGTGATTCCTCAGGCATCGATGCAACACGGAGAAAGCACTTTCTGGATCTTTTTCTACACTGCAGAATCCCTGAATTAGAGAACTGTAAACACCCCTTTCAGGAAAGAAGCCGTCCTTCGACATCCGGGCGATGAAATGCTCTGTTTCTTTGAATCTGCTCTGCTTGAGGAGGGTTTTTGAGATGATTGAATGGGTAAGGGAGTTCCCTTTGATGTTGTTGGAAGAAAGCTGGGAGAAGATGTGGAGAATTGATTGGAATCGATGGGTTTTAGAGAGGGAGAGGAGGAGGCAGTTTAGGGCTTTGATGGTGGGACTGAAACCGCTTTTGAGAAGGTTTTGGATGGTGGTTTTGGAGAGATTTTTGGAATAAGAAGAAGAAGAGAAGGGTATTTTGGGAAGATGGCTGGAAGGAGATGGCATTGGAGAGAGAGAGAGAGAGAGAGAGAGGAGAGAGAGAGAGAGGTGAAGGACTGCAGCCTGTAGAGAGTTCTCAGGGAACTTGGTTCGGCTGGTTGGCTGATGACCCCACCATCAGCCAGGAAGCTGATGTCAAATCTCTGTGGGCCCATCATAATGTGTGTGTTGTATCCACGCCGTCCATCCACTTTTCCAGATCATCTTAGTGCATGAGCCCAAAAATGAGGCAGATCCAAAGTTCAACTGGACCACATCATAGGAAACAGTGAGAATTGAACGCTTACCGTTGAAAACTTCTTGGGCCCACAGAAGTTTTGGATGAAGCTGATATTTGTGTTTACTTCATCCGGGGTTA
The DNA here is from genome assembly GCA_021015155.1 of Magnolia officinalis. Lineage (NCBI taxonomy): Eukaryota > Viridiplantae > Streptophyta > Magnoliopsida > Magnoliales > Magnoliaceae > Magnolia > Magnolia officinalis. The sequence continues at coordinate 61,958,049 of JAJHSJ010000015.1, read as the reverse complement.
TGTGATTTTATGAACAGGTTGGATGGCAAATAAACATTGAGGTGGGCCTAAGAAGTTTCATCGGCTATGATTGATTCCATACATGTTGGGACCACGTGTCTGTTATCAGAACCGTTGATCTGATGAGAGCAGTCGATGGGGTTGCGTAGAAGAACTTTCATGTTTGGAAGATCCCAAACCCTTCAATCAACAGCCCCCCAATAAAGGACGGTTAAGGACACAGCTCGTATTGGGAAACAGTTCAATGATCGACGTTTTGGAATTATTCCAATCTGGGTGATCTGTTTGGGTGTTCCCATATCCATGACAAAACCCATGAAATGAACGGTTTGGATTAATTGGAAGATGACCCAACTTGTATGGATAGAGTCTTCCACGTAAGCAAATATGAGTTTTCATGATTAGTGGAAAAAAAAAAAAAACAAAGACGTACAAATATCAAATAAAAGAAAAGGGAGCATTTTCATTTTCAACATTTAAGTGGGCCTGACTATGGGCGGGCTTCGGGCTGGATTTTGAACTGGTTGGGTCGGGTTCATCAGGCCCAGACTACTCAAAATATGGACTTTCGGGCCCTGCCCAGCCCATTGTCGACCCTGCATTTGGGCGTGTTTGGTTTCTATCAAATGAAAAAGGGGCACTTTCATTTTCAACATTTAGGTAGGCCTGGCAATGGCTGGGCTCAGGCCTGGATTTTGAACTGGTTGGGTTGGGTTTATCAGGACGAGCCTATTTGAAATATCAACTTTTCTGGGGGCCTGGCCCAGCCCGTTGCCAACCCTTCATTTAGGGTGTGTTTGGTTTCTTTTTCTTTTTCTTTTTTCTTTTAGAAAATACAATTCTCAGTTATTATTATTATTATTATTTTTTAATTTTTTTTTTATAAAGAAAATTATTTGACCATGTCCTTTTCTTTTACCCAAGTTAGGAAAAAGGATTAAAATACTTAAAATAATAGCATCATAAAGGCTGTTTGGTTACTGTTGTGGTTCAATCCGGCCATGTGCCATGTGTATTACAAACAATCTGATTTCAAGTAAACAAATGCTATTAGATTAGTTGTCTAACATTTCCGAGGTCGTGTTCGACTTAAATCAAATTAAATGCTTATAACCTCAAGTGCCGAATTAGCCTGATTAAGATTAGATTTATAAAGATTGTTATGATATTATGAATAGCCTGATTTCGAGTAAACATATGCGATTAGATTAGTTGTTGGGCATTGCAAGGGTCATGCTCAACTTGAATCAAACTAAATATTTATGGCCTCAGGTGTCAAATTAGCTAGATTAAGATTAAATCTATGAAGATTGTCATAATATTATAAACAACTTGATTTCTTTAAAACAAGTAATTTAAATGAGAATTTCTTTGCTTGGACACTTCTATATTATTTCTGTTGGGGCCGCCGTGTACAAAACCTTAGGATTTAGTCTCCCCAAAACACCAAAATTATGGAATAATAAAGCAATGAAATAAATCAAAGCACAGAAATAAATCAACGCACATGACGTAAGATATTTTTACGTGGAAAACCCTCAAAGAGGTAAAAACCACGAGACCTAGTCCAGAGCAACAATCCACTATGAAGTAGAACGTTACAACCGATCACAAGCATACCTCGCTTGGATCAAACCTTCTTCACTCACGCAGGAGTGGATAAACAATAAGAGAATAAAGAAAACCAGAGAGATCTCACCGATTACGAGGGCGTAGAAGCGCTGAGATGTCGAGTGCACAGTAGATCACTTCTACGAGCAGAACCTCCCTTCCACAAGCTTCCTCTCTTTCTTTCTTTCTTTCTCTCTCACACCTTTGATAACCCTAAACCCTTTAGCAAACCATTACAAAGCTTTAGAAAATTCTCTTGCATTACCTACAAAAGCCCTAGGATCTCCTATATATATTTTAGACAACTCTCTTTCGCACATCTTGCGAAATCGCCTCAAATTTTCACAGTCCGCACAAAATCCGAACTCAAATTTGCGTAACCTCAACTGATCAAGCAGGGTCCAGTCGAGCAGCCCACTCGACCGGTCGAGCACCTCCCTCGATTGATCAAGTACCTTGAAGTTCCGAAACCAATTGCTCGCTGGACTTTGAGTCGAGAATCACTTGACTAGTCGACCAACACCCTCGATTGGTCGAGTGAAGCTCTCGATCGGTCGAGCCATGAGGAGAAATCCCCATCAATTTCAATCACAAATCACATAGAAAAATATAGTGATATACATGTTTGGATAAAAGATCCATTGCAATGCAATGCAATATAATATTGTAATGATTAAGAATTACAATACATATCTTCTAATACATAGGTAATTTGGCCACAGAATTGCACGCTTTAACGATTGCAGTAAATTGTAACGACAAGACATTATGAATGTAATTTGATTTCCAAACAAGTAATCCAGTAGTTCATAAGTACACTAAAAAGGTCTCCACATTGTGTTAACTTAAGAATAGTGCGACAAAAGAGATTAGTAAAAGTAAGTAGTCTTGTTAGAACACCCAGTTGCATGTTGCAGCCAATCTTGGATATGATAGAGAGCTATATAACTCTCTTTTGATTTAGTAATGTACTTGTCCACATCAATAGTCCATCTGAGCCTTTAAATAGGGGTGAAAACGATACACTGCCGGATTGACACCCAATAGTCCATCTTACCACTCACAAGTTATCTGTAATACATTTTCGACTTCGGCTGCCTTCCATTTTCTTTTGATTTTGTTGGTTGTAATTGCTTTGTTCATCGTTTAGGAAGAATCCAAGATCTTGAAAAGAGCCTGCTCTTGATTTACTATAAATTAAAGCTTTTTATATGAGTTTGAGTTGTAAAGAACCCACCTCAAAAAAGGCTTTATGTGGTTGTATCTTCTTTTGTTTTTAAAGCAAAAAAATGCTAATGAGTTTTCATTGTAGATACCCAATGTGTGCTGTAACAATGGCTCAAAAATATCCTTGATAGGACAATTTCAATCGTTGTAATTGTGGCCTACTGACAGGCAAATAGGAAAGAAAAAAAAAATATGATCGCAGACTACATTCAATAAAAAAAAAAAAATGGCCCTAGAGTCTAAGAAAAGTTTTTGGGCACTCTATTTGTGTAAACTCAAGTATCTAGGGTTTTCCATGGGCCCGATTATCTTGTCATCCTTTCGAGCTTGGTGTGTGGCTTAGATTTAAACATGTTTATTAATCAAGCTGGCTCAAACCATGTCTAAAAGCCTATCTGTTTGGCCTACCTGACCTGTTTTGGGCCATACAGTAGATTCATGGTCCAATTGACATAGTAGGCGCTTGATGGAAAGGGGGAGGAAGAGATTGTTGTCTTCTTCTAAGATAAATTTCGAATTTATAAGGAACCTTGAATTCACAATATAGAAAATTTTCTACAAGAGAATTATTGGGAAATATGATAATGTCTACTTATAAAGTCTTTCATATAACTTATATAAGCTCTAAATATAAATTTATATTTTGTACAAAATAATAATTAAAAAAAACATAAATAGTAAACGACTTCTAAAATAACTTAAACTCTTTTTTTGTGACTTAAATAAGAACTTTAAAGTATCAATTAGATTTGCTTAAATTCTAAAACACCCTAAAAATAAATGAATAAAAACTATCATTTAATAAAATAGTACAATTCAATTTTAACTTAAAATTAACCCTCGAGAATCTACCATCAAGGCAACGACTCGAACCCAACTTTCGAACCTACATATAATATGTGCGAAGCAAATAATCAGTCACAAAATTATGGCTATTGGAAGCTAAGGACATGCTAAACTCTTTGATTGAACTTTCTAGCCCAATTTCTTTTAAATCTAGCCATCCGTGAAATCGTCCTAAACATGTCCTACATCAACGAGTTAGGTGCTGGTCCAGGTTTTACATAATGTGCTAAGGCTTTAACAAACCTTGCTCCACCAACCCATCGGAAACTATTGAAAGAGATTTGGGAGAAAAATGAGCCTAGCTCTTCCTTATAATGCTTTGACTTCTCTTTCATTGATTGCATTAAAAGGGACATGGAAACTATTGAAAGAGATTTGGGAGAAAAATGAGCCTAGCTCTTCCTTATAATGCTTTGACTTCTCTTTCATTGATTGCATTAAAAGGGACATGGAAACTATTGAAAGAGATTTGGGAGAAAAATGAGCCTAGCTCTTCCTCAAAATGCTTTGAATTCTCTTTCATTGATTGCATTAAAAGGGACATATATATAAGGAGTTACATGATACCCGATCATCGTACGATAATTGATCTATGCACTCAAAAATTGTATACATGACATACATTAAATGATGTTAAACTGGCTAAATTTCATTGTTGCCACTATTTCACAGTCTCAATATCACATTGGTTGAATGATCCCAACCTATGATTCATGGAGACTTGATTTTTGAAAGAAGGCCATTGGATTTTTTTCATTCCTAACCTTCCATTAAATGTCCATCAATCCAATAGTTAGCAGGGTAATCAAATAAGTGTAATTTTTGGTTCATAATACATCTAAGCTAGGGACCATAATTTAGACAGTTTATTTGATTTACTTGTATCCTTAATTTCTAAGTAACTTTTAAGTGCATATGTATCATCCATCCACTTTACCAGAGTATCAAAGTTTTTGCTTGTCCGGAGGAATGGGAGGACTTTTGCCTCACTTAATTGTTCATCTTTGTCAATGTTAGGTCAAACAGCCATTGTAAGTAGCTAGAAAGAGAGAGGAGGCTTATTTTTTCTCCCAAGTCACTTTCTTTAGTTTTCAAGTGCAGCTGTCGATGGCCCACCAAACCAACGACCAACAACTATCAAGCCCAATCTGCAAACTAGAACCTAAAATAGATGGTCAAGGCTCAATGACAGTACACATCAAATCAAAAAGGTCCTTATACAAGTGGCTATGATTTTCTAATGACGATTTTTTTTTTTCTTCCTTTTTTTTGGTATACTCCATCAAAGATGCCAATTAATATATCAATGGTCTGGATTACCGGATCATGTGCCCTATGTATCAGAATTGAAAATAGAGGGCAACTTTGGCTTTTATTTTATTATTTATTACACACACCCACGCACGCCATTTTGGGATTTCACCACCTATGTGTATCGAACCCAAGACCTCGTGTTGAAAACGTATGGACTCTAACCCAACTCCTCGTGTTGAAACTCCTAATAGGGCAACTTTGGCTTGATTGGGCCAAGTGGATAAGAATGAACGATCAACATGAATCATTGAGTCTTATAACCAAGGGCCCACCATAATTGTAGATGCTTTATATCCATCCCTTTTGAGTTTAGGGGATTGTTTTAAAAAAAATGAAGCAGATCAAGAGCTTGTTGAGATTTGTGGTTTTTTGAAAAACTCAAATATTCAAAATTTTGAGATTTTGCCACTAAAATTGGTGGTGTACACGAACCGAGCTAGCTCAGTTAGCTCGCTCGACTAACTTGAAAAAGCTTGATTCGACTCAGTAGCAGGTGCTCAACTCGACTCGGATCGAATCCAGCTCAAATCAAACTAGTTCGGTGACTCAGTTACTTTGCCATTGATGTTGCTCACTGACTGTTTGATAAAATGCCTCAACGAAATGTGGCCGGTGGCAAGGAAGGTTTGGTTGGTGGTTGGTGGCAAGGTGGCAAGGAAGGTTTGGCTGGTGGCAAGGAAGGTATGTATATGAGACAAATACTTTTTTTTAAAAATGTTACTTAGAAGGTGTTTGAGGAAATACATATAAAAGCATTGCCCCTGTTTGTAAAATAGTGAGATTTTGAAGTTGTAGTTCAATTATTTGTGAAAATCCCTCAATGGTGAACTTGGCTCGAACTCGGCCAGAGCTGGCCTGAGCTGCTAACCGAACTGAGCCGAGCTGGCCAGTCAGGCTCGAGGACCGAGCCGAGCCGAGTTTGAGCTGAGGTCAACCATTGTTCGAGCCGAGTTAAGCTGAGGCTAGCTTAACTTGGTTCGACTCGACGTACACCCTTAACTAAAATGCTTTTTAAAAATTTCAAATCAAAAGGTACGGTGTGTGCTTTTGTCCCACGTTGAAAATGAAAAGAAAAAAAATCCTGGATCACATATGCATATGTTATCATGGGAGCACAACTTCAATATCTACTCCCTCATGGACCTTAACATTACATTTTTAATTTTTCTTTTTAATTTTTTTCAGGCAGAGATGATATCATGCTGACGGAGCAAATTGGATTTTTTTAACTCGCGCACACATGCCACCGCACACTCGCACCGTAGTGGGATTTCACCACCCATGAGTACTCGAACCCGGTTTTGAAATTCCTGAGAGTCTACCACTGGAGCAAGTGTACGGACCGGAGGAAATTGGATCAATCGATTAGGAAATGCAAATCAATAACTGTGGAACCCACCTTGGTGTATGTGTTTTATATTTATATTTTCATTTGTTTTACATCTCATTTTAAAGCACGAGTCCATAAAAATGAAGCAGATCGAAGTCTTAATTGGACCACGCTATGAGAAATAGTAGTGATTAAATGGCCACCATTAAAAACTTTGTGGGAGCCTTCAAAAGTTTTGTATCAAAATAATATCTGTGTTTTCCGGTTTGTGTGCGTTTATTAGTAGTTCGGACGGCAAATAAACATTGTGCTGGGGCCGGCTTTCAAAATTTCTAACTGTGAATGTTCAATCACTACTGTTTCTTGCGATGTGGTCCGCCTTAGAGTTAGAACTACTTCATTTTTTAACTCATTTACTAAAACTAGTTGTTAAAACGGATAGACGGTGTGGATATAAAATAAATACATCACGGTGGGCCTCACAGGTAGTTCCGTGGATCCACCGAATCCGACTCCACTTGACAGTGTTTCCAGTTGCAATTGGACACTTGGACAGTCCAGTCAATGGATCCAGGCCTTCCATTTGGTGCAAACCACATTTCAACGGCTACCAAGAAAAAATCGCATCCATCAGATTGCTCCATCCATCTATTGTTTGGCTTTATCTTTCATAGTTATTCATTTTCCGCTCCAGACATGGACGAGATTTAGGAATGTCCGCCGGAACTGATCATAACGGTCCATTTTATAATCCATCACTCCTATTCTTAGAATTGTCTGATTGATGTGATTTTTATGTGGTGGTCTATGCAATATATCCTGAACCGAATGGACAGTTCAGATCAATCGATGGGACTGTCCACTTTTCTTAATACATCTAAGAGCACTATAATTTACCATGCTCCAATAACATTGAAACATCTCTCCGTATGATGCCGATGATGCTGATATGTTTATACTTCGTTGTCCTTAAGTGCTTGTGTATACGTGGGACGCGGATTGGGTGGACCTCGGGAACCACGACCTTGGTGGATCGGCAACGGTGGGATGTGATGTATTTTTTAATCCACGCCGTCCGTCCATTTTCCAGTTCATTTTAGGAATGATTCCAAAAATGAATCAGATCCAAATCCAAGGTAGACTACACCACAGGAAGTGATTGAATGCCCACCATAAAAAAAAAACTTCCTATGGTCCACTGCAATGTTTACTTTTCATCCAAACCGCTGATGAAGTCAGAAATACATGGATTAAGAGAAAACACAAACTTCAGCGTTTTCCAAAACTGTGGCCCCCAACGAGTTTTTAACGGTGGACATTGAATCACCACTATTTCTTGTGGGGTACTTGAGATTTGGATCTGTTTCATTTTTGGGATCACGCCCAAAAATGAGCTGGAAAAACAGATGACCGGCACGGATATAAAATGCATACATCACAGTGGACCACGGGTGGACTAGATTCATTGAGATCGGTGGTTGGCCAGATCCACTGAATCCGCGTTTCCATATCGTTGTCATCACAGGCCGTGGAAGCTTCTTCTGATGTGTTGTTTTTTTAAATTAATAATAATAATAATATTATTATTATTATTTAACGTTACATGTTAAATGATGGACGCAGATTCGTCAGCATTAGATATCATCATTTCCATCCATTAACTAAGTAATTTCAATGCTCCTTTCCCTTTATTATTATTATTATTATTCAACTTCCAAGTAGGCTGTACACGAACCGAGTTAGCTCAGTTAGCTTGCTCGACTCGGCTCGAAAAAGTTCAATTCGGCTAGTTCGAAACTGAATTCGAGTTGAGTCGAGCTGATTTTTTGAACTCGAAAAAATCTCGAACTGATTTCAAGCTTGCCCGACGTCGACTCGACTCGGATCGAACCCAACTTGAATCGAACTCGGATTGAACCAATTCGATGACTTGGTTACTTTGTTTTTTTTTTTTTTTGTTTTTTTTTTAATCCTTTTTTTTCTTTTTTCTTTTTTTTTTTACACACGCACACACACCCCCACACACTCACGCCGTAGTGGGCTTTCACCACCAATGGATACTTGAACCTTTAACCGAGTGTTGAAACTCTCGAGAGTCTACCACCCGAGCAAGAGCAAGGATCCAAGTGTTTAATGAAATGACTTAACGAAATGTCGACTGGTGGTAAGGAAAGTATGTATATGAAACAAATACCCCTTTTTTTTTTTTTGATGTTGCCTACAAAATATTTGATGAAATACACGTGAAATTGCTGCTGCTGTTTTACATACAGTGAGAATTTGAAGGTGCAGTACATGTGTTTGTGAAAATGCTGCACAAGCGAACTCGGCTCGAGCTGCTGACCGATCCGAGCCGAGCCGAGCTGGCTAATTAGGCTCGAGGACCGAGCCGAGTTCGAGCCAAGGTCAGATAGTAGTCGAGTCGAGTTGAGCTGTGCTATGCTCGACTTGGTTCGACTCGTGTACACCTCTACTTCCAAGTAGGGCTGAAAGTCTGGCGGGTTCAACCCAGTTGACCTGACATTGGGTTGGGCTCGGGCAGGATGTATCGAATTCGGATTTGGACTTGGGTTATATAATCACTAACCTGATAAAACTTGGATCAGACTCAGGTTGATATCTCCGGTTGCCTGATTCAACTTGAACCCGATCGATATATTAGTTACTTGTAAATTATAATTTAGTGCAGATCATCTTTGTTGGAGGCACATGAAATTCCATTGCAATCGGGTCTCATTGGTCCACGTCATTTTCGATGACTCAAGCTAACAAGATATGCCAGATTTCTCTTCCAAATAGATTGCATACTATATAACACGACTTTTGAAAGAGTAATTGTCCTGTATTTTAGCTTGTTTGTTTAGAAAAAATGAAATTCTTTACTATAAATAACTACATATATAATTAATAAAATCATAATTACAAAAAATAAGATGTGTATTAATATATAATAGACTAATGTAATAACGAAAATATTAATATGTATCCACTTGACCACTTGGATTGAGAATTCCCAACCCAAGGTTGGGTTAGATTGGGCAAGGGTTGAAGTACATGAAGCTTGGGTCAAGCTAGGGTTGAGCACCAACCCAGCTCAACCCACCCGACTTTCAGCCCTACTTCCAGGTGATGGGGATTGCGTCCTACCCCGCCATTAAAAACTTCACGTTGTACGCCAGTTGATAAGGTCACAACCTATTGTGGCCTATAATAAATTTTTAATGATCAATTAATATTATTTACTGTACCATAGTTCATTTAAGATATGAATCTGCTTTATTTTTTAAAATAATATCCTAAAATGAGTTTTCAATACAGACGAAGAGCATGAATGTAGTCACATGCTTCAACGTAAGCCCCACAGGGTCTCACGCACCCCGATGGATCCCGTATCCATTGAAGCCGAGCCCGTGTAGCACACCGTACCCGACTCGATTGCGTGGTGTAGCACGCGTCACCGACGCCGGTAGCGTGTGCTATTGGAAAAGTTACATAAGCCCCACCGTAATGTGTTGATTTTATAAATTTGAATCCCTTGACTTGCCACGAACACGAAATTTATGTTTATTGTAACCGAAATCGGATTGCGTACTGAGTTACAAAGTTGGGCCCACCGTGAATGTATGTGGTTTATCCACACCGTCCATCCATTTTTACTGCTAATTTTAAGGGTTGATCCTAAAATTGAAGTAAATCCAAAGCTCAAGTGGACCATGCCGCAGGAAACAATGAGGAATAATAATTTCCACCATTGAAACCTTCATCAAACACACCGTAGCCAACATCAAAATCAAGAAAAAAAGAAGGGTATTTGTTTAATATACATACCTTCCTTGCCACCAACCGACGCTTCATTGAGTCACCGAATTGAATCGATCCGAGTTACATTTGAGTTGGGTTCCATCTGAGTCAAGTTGAGCTTGGGTAAGTTTGAACTCGGTTCAAAAACTTTTTGGGCTAAAAAAATCAGCTCAACCTGACTCGAACTTAGTTTTGAACCGAGTCAAATCGAACTTTTTCAAGCTAATTGAGCTAACTCAGTTCATATACAGCCCTAATTACAGTGGCCCACCTGGTTTCCAGTACAGGAACTTTCTACGAAAGCATCTAGCAGTAAATCCTCACAATGTAACCGATGACATAGATCAATTACGATGAAGACAAACAGAAATTTCCTACTTACTAAATTAGAGGATTCGGATTCTTATTTTATCGATGCCGTCCATCCATTTTCAGTAGCACACAGTACCGAACGGTTGTTGCATGCCACACGGCGTAATTCAAGTGATACGCTGATGGAAGTGGGCGCGGATTGCATATTTTCACCGCCAGCGAGGTAACAACTCGACGGTGATATGTGGCCCCCATCATGATATAATTGTTTTATACATGCCTTTGATTAATTTTGGATCATTATTTTAGGGCATATAACATAAAATTAGCCAGATCAAAATTTCAAGTGGACCACACTAAAAAAGAAAAAGAAAAAAAAGAAGTGATCGAACGGCACCGTTCAAAACTTTCTAAGGCCCAGTGTAATATTTATTCACCATCCAACATGTTAATTTCGTCATGCAGACCTGTGTGAAGGATACCACAAATATTAGCAAAAATGGATGAACGGCGTGGATAAAGGGACGCGGATTTCCTGCGAAAGACTTTCGTAGGAAGTTCCTGCACAAGGATGCTGTGTGTGGCCATCACCATTGTTTTTGGGAAATATACTCCGTTCATCCGTTTTGCAAGATAATTTTAGGAAAATCTACAAAAAATGAGGTGGATCCAAGGGTCAAGTGGGCCACACGAGAGGAAACAGTAGGGATTCAGTTAGAACCATTGAAACATTCTTATGACCATAAAAGCTTTGTTTTAGGCTAACTCTTTTTTGTATTTTCACTTCATTCCTGTGTTAATAACCTTATAAACGGTTTGGATGGCATATAAACATTAAGGTGGAGCCCAAAAAGTTTTCAACGGTAGGTATTTCTTTCCCTGATTTTCCCTCTCGTGTGGCCCACTTGATGTATTTGTGTATATCCATGCCGTTCATCCATTTTGCTCAAGAGATTTCTGAGACTAAGTTTCTCTTTATATTTATTTTAAACACACACCTGATTTATAAAGAGATTACCTTCTTTCCAGATGTTAAGAATAATTCTACGATTCTTTTGCCTGTGAATTTTAGTCGGCCGCATACCGATTCTTTTGCCTGTGAATTTTAGTCGGCCGCATACCATGTTGTGAGTAGATCAAACTGAATTTTCTAGTGTATATCTAACATAAACTAGACAAGATGATGGAAGGTTGGTTGGAACTCTTAAATCACGGTGGGCCCCACAAAACTCGAACTTAAGGTAATTGACATAATTTGAACGTGTAAAATAGCCACGTCATCAGAGGTTGCGAGTTATCTCATCTACAAATAAATTACGTTTAAAAAAAATTAAATAATTAAAAAAATCTAAGTCAATGGTTTTTGGGTATATATGGACGTATCCATGAGAGAGCGTGAGAGAGAGAGAGATACACCGGAGTTTCTGTGTATGTACGGGAGAGATGGGCTGTGTTTTCTCTAGTAAATCATCACCGTCCTTTGATTCCATACGTGTGGTCCATCTCAATGGCTACGTTGAGGACTTCACCGAGCCAACTACAGTGAGCCAAGTCACCGGCAAGCCGGCTAAGCACTTCTTGTGCTCGTCGTCCCATCTACTCTCCATGGGTTCGCAACGGACGCTTGATCCTGAGGCTCGGCTCGAGCCGGGTCGTCTCTACTTCTTGTTGCCACACTCGATCTACCGGTTAGAATCTTCTCCAGCTGATCTGGTGTCGTTGGCTACTCGTCTCACAGCAATCGGTAAGCGTGGTGGCCCACCTAGCAATACACCCCCTGCAAGCCCATGCTCGAGTCCACATAAGCCCATGGTCTGTGTCAACGCTACAAAATCTGGTTTGAGCAAAGGCTTGTATGGAGAAGACGTGTTATTGACCGTCCGATCGTGGAAACCGATCTTGGATAGCATAGAAGAGCGGTCGTTCGAGCATCGGTGTGATTGAGATCGATCCGGTCGATGTGGTGGGCCATTGGTTTTTAACTCGCCGTAGAGCTGGCATCTTGTTCACCGACGGTCTAGTCATTGCGCACGTGTGAACTTTCACACGCTTTCAAGGAATTGTATACGTGTTGCCATGTGCTGCACACTCAGCATGGTTTGTACTTCTGGGCTTTAATGATATCTTGGGCATGGTGTGTAGGGAGCTTAACCTACCTGTATGGTATAACCTTACGTATATGTTTTTACGTTCATTTCTCATCTAACACGTGGCATTGATAGCCAGATAAGTGCATGTGTATCATTCATCCACTTTATCAGAGTATCAAAGTTTTTGGCTTGTCCGTAGGAATGGGAGGAGACTTTCGCTTTTCTTTCTAATTGTTCATCTCCGAGAAACAGAGAGAAGGAGGCTTATTTTTCTCTAAGTCACTTTCTATAGTTTTCGAGTGCAGCTGTGATGGCCCACCAAGCCAACGACCAACGACTTTTTAAGCCGACCTGGAAAGTAGAACCTAACAAATAGATGGTTAAGGCTCAATGACAATACATGTGGTTAAAATTTTCCAATGAAATTTTTTTTTTTTTTTTTTTTTTTTTTGCCATATTCAAAATTGTGAATCAATATATCAACGGTCTAGATTACCGAACCATGTGCCCCATGTATCAGAATTGAAAATAGAGGGCTAGTGGGCTTGACTGGGCCAAGTGTGAATGAAGGGTCGATCTGAATCACTGAATCTTAAAGTCATGGGCCCACCTTAATTGTAGGTAGGAAGCGGATTCGGGTCCTTACTCTTACCCGGGTGGTAGACTCCTTGGAGTTTCAGCACCGGGTCAAGGGTTCGAGTACCCACGGTGTGCGGTGTGTGTTCGTGTGGCGTGAGTGTGTGGGGGTGTGTGTGCGTGTGTAAAAAAAAAAAAAAAAAAAAAAAGAAAAAAAAAAAAAAAGGATTAGGGGGTGGCCCCCAGAAATACCCAGGTCATAGGACCTATCATGATGTATGTGTTCTATATCCATGTTGTCCATTAATTTTGAGCACAAGAGCCAAAAAAATGAAACAGACCCAAAGCTAAAGTGGACCACACATAGGAAACAATGGGATAATGACACCCATCATTGAAACCTTCCTAGGGTCCATTGTAATGTTTATTTGCCATCCAACCCGTTGATAAGGTCCCAAAGAAAAAGAACTTGATGAAGGGAAATAAAAGAATATCAGCTCAATCCAAAACTTTTGTGGCTCCCAAGGACTTTTTAATAGTGGGTGTTCAATCATCAATGTTTCCTGTGGTGTCGTCCACTTATTAACCTTTTGATCTGCTTTACTTTTGGACTCATGGCTTAAAATGAGCTGGAAATAGATAGACGGCATGGATAAAACACATACATCACGGCGGGCCCCACAGTGGAGTCATCACCTAATCCACTTCTTTTGGGTAGAGGCCTAAATGGGCCCACAAGAGTACGGACACTAGCCTCTAGTGAGGCTTTAAATAAGCGGAACGGAACCCAGGCTCTGATTCGTGATACTTGTTGGTTGACATAGGACCGTTTGATATTTTTTCATTTTCAAACATGCAATGGATGTCCACTAATCCAATAATTAGAAATTCAATTGCCACAATTTTTTATCATAATGCATCTAAATGTGGGCCCAGAATTTGAAAGGTTAAATTTGAATTACTTGTAATCCGATCGAATGAATGGCTCAGATCATCCGTGTGCATGCCCCGCCACAGGAACACAAATTCAGTATGTGCTCTCTCATGTACCTTAACATTATATTTCTATTTTTTTTCTTTTCTTTCTTTCTTTCTTTCTTTTTTTTTTCTCAGGCAGAGATGATATAATGCTGATGGAGGAAATTGGATTCATTGATTTGGAAACCAGTATGGTTGGTGGATTCATAACTGTGGAGCCCACCGTATTGCATGTGTTTTATATTCTGGCCGTTCATCTGTTTTGCTAGGTTAGTTTAGGGCATGAGCCAAAAATGAAGTAGATTCAATTATCAAGTTAACCATACTATAAGAAACACCGTTGATTGAATGCCCACCGTTAAAAACTGTGGGACCCACAAAAGTTTTGAATCAAGCTGATATTTGTATTTTCCCTTCATCCACGTCGGCGTGACTTTTTCAACGGATTAGATGGCAAATAAACATTACTGTAGGGTGGGCCGTTTGAAGTTTCTAATGGTGGGTTTCCAATTACTAATGTTTCCTGTGATGTGGTCCACCTGAGCGTTGATCTGGTTAATTTTTTTAGACTCATTTCCTAAAATGAGATGTCAAAACGGATGGAAGGCACCGATGTAAAACACATGCATCATGGTGGGCCCCATAGGTGGTTCCCCAGAGCTGGATGGTAGACTATTAGTTGACAGTGCTTCCAGTTGCAATTGGACACTTGGACGATCCCATCACTGGATCTAGAATGTCCGTTTGGTGCAAGCCACATTTCAACGGCTACCAAGCAATAATCACATCCATCGGTTTGCTCCATCCATCAGACCTTTGGCCTTGTCTTTTATAGTCATTCATTTTCCAGACATGGACAAGATTTAGGAAGGTCCGCTACAACTGACCATAACGGTAGATTTTATAAGCCATCACTCCTATTCTTAGAATATTCTGATTAGCTTGATTTTTTAATGGTAGCCCATGCAATATATGCTTTACCGAATGGACAGTTCAGATCAATCGATGGGACCGTCCAATTTTCTTAATACATCTCAGAGCACTGTAATTTACCTTGCTCCAAGAACACCGAAACATCTCTCCAGATGATGATATTGATTGATAATGGAAATATGTTTATACTTCCTTGTCCTTAAGTGCCCGTGTATATGCGGGACACGGATTGGGTGGACCTTGGGAACCACGACCTTGGTGGATCCGTAACGGTGGGACCCACTGTGATGTATTTTTCTTATCTATGCTTTCCATCGATTTTTTCGGTTCATTTTAGCGATGATTCCAAACATGAAGCAGATACGAATCTACGGTAAACCACACCATAGGAAGTAGAGGTGATTGAATGTCTACCGTCAAAAACCTCCTATGATCATGAAATGTTTATTTTCCATCTAATCCATTCATAAGGTCAGAGAAACCTGAAACTACCATGTGATCTAAAATTTTTGTGGCCCACAAGAAGGTTTTAATGATGGGCATTCAATCATAGCTATTTCTTGTGGTTTGATTCAGCTGAGATTTGGATGTACTTCATTTTTGGGATCATGCCTGAAAATGATCTGGAAAAACAGATGGACGGTGTGGATATAAAACATATGTATCATAGTGGACCACGGATAGACCACAGATCTATTGAATTCGGTGTTCCCCATGATCCACCGAATCCGCGTTCCCATATCAATGTCATCACAAGCCGTGGAAGCTTCTTCTGATGTGTTGTTTTTTTTAACGGTATATGTTAAATGGCCTACAGAGATTTGTCAGCATTAGATATCATCATTGCCATTCATTTTCTAAGAAATTTCAATGCTCATAGCCCTTTGTTTTTTTTTTTTTTTTAAATAAAAAACTTCCAGGTATAGTACATCCAGGGGTCCACATTTATAATGTAGGGTTTAGATTTTCAGTTTGCGTGAGTGGGGCCTACTGTTCGTATAGCCCGACTTCGGTTGGAATGTAAAAACAGGACGCGGATTGCGTCCTACCCCCGCCCGGACGGATTACCGTCCAGGCGGGGCTATGTGGGGCCCACCATGATGTAAATGTTTTATCCATGCCGTTAATCGTTTTTAGCATATCATTTTAAGGTATGAGCCAAAAATATAGGCTAGAAAAAGTCTTAAGTGGACCACAAATTTGGGATTGAACGTCCACCGTTAAAAACTTCTTAGAAGCTGGAGAAGTTTCAGATCAGGCCGATATTTGTTTTTTTGCTTCATCCACGTCTACATGACCTTATGAATAGATTGTATGGTAAAAAATCATTAGGGTGGCTCTTAGAAAGGTTTCAACAATGAGCGTCATTATCACTGTAGCTTCCTTTGGTGTGGTCCACTGTAGCTGTGAACCTACTTAATTTTTTAGCTCAAACCTTAAAATAATATGTTAAAAATGATTAACGGCGTGGATAAAACATTTACATCATGGTGGGCCCCACATAGCCCTGCCTGTCCGGGGGTAGGACGCAGTCCGCGTCCGTAAAAACATAGGACGCGGACACAATCCCCCGCGCGTCTCTAGCTCCGAACGGGCAGCTCTATGGGAGGGCTCACTGTGATGTATCAGTTTATCCACGCCATACATCTCTCTTATAGGATCATTTTATAGTTTGTGAACAAAAATAGGCAGATTCAACGCCCAAGTGAACCACACCAAATAATAAGCTTGGCTACATTAAATGCACAAAACACTAAATGACAGTTGCATTAAATGCAAGAGTCATCTGTGGTGTGGTTCACGTGGGCGTTGGATCTGTCTTATTTTTATTCAAGTATCATAAAATGATCCGAGAAAAGAGATGGATGGCGTGATGCATCATAGCAGGTCCTCCCACATAACTGCCCGTTTGGGGCTAGAGATGGGCGGGGGTAGGACGCAATTCACATTAAAAAAATAACCTTCTTTGCTTATCCACCATTTGAGCGGATTAGGTGAGACCCCGGATACACAGTTGGTGCGACACCTAACTGTGGTGCTGACAGTGATGTATGTGCCTTAAATCCACACCGTTCAACCATTTTTAAAGCTCATTTTAGGGTATGTGATCCAAAAATAAAGTATACCCAAATCTTAGGTGGAACACATCATAGGAGAAAGTT
Organism: Magnolia officinalis; assembly: GCA_021015155.1. Classification (NCBI taxonomy): domain Eukaryota; kingdom Viridiplantae; phylum Streptophyta; class Magnoliopsida; order Magnoliales; family Magnoliaceae; genus Magnolia; species Magnolia officinalis. Next base: position 61,940,869 of record JAJHSJ010000015.1, on the reverse strand, counting down.
CCCCACCATTAAAAACTTAATGGAGTCCACCGGAAGTGTGCTACCACCGCTCTCATGGCCCCAGTTGGCCTGCCAGTAGTAGTGGGAAATCTCCAATTCTCTGGTCAAAGCAATCATCTTTCGTTTGGTGAAGAATTACGCTTAGAGGTTTACACGAGCCGAACCGAGTCGAGCTTGGCTCGACCACTAGCTGACCCCATCTCAAAGTTGGCTCGGCTCGATCCTCGAGACTGGCCAGCTCGGCCCAGTTCGGTTTGCGGCCGGGGCCAGTTTGAGCCGAGTTCCAACCTAGATCAAGCCGAGTTTGCCTATGCAACATTTTCACAAATACATGGAGTGCACCTTCAATTTCTCACTGTATATAAAACAGCAGCAGCGGTTTTACAAGTATTTCATCAAATGCTCGATAGACAACATCAAAATCAAGATATAAGAGTACTTGTTTCATATCAATACTTTCCTGTATTTGTTTCATATCAATACTTTCCTTGCCACCAGTTGACACTTCGTTGAGTCATTTCATCAAACACTTGGTGAGCAACATCAATATCAAAATAACTAAGTCACTGAACTAGTTTGATTCGAGTTTGGGTTCGATTCGAGTCGAGTTGAGCTCAGGCAAGCTCAAACTTAGTTCGAATTTTTTTTTTGAGCTAAAAAATCAGATCAAATCGACTCAAACTCAATTTTGAACAGAGTAAAATCAAACTTTTTTGAGTCGAGTCGAGCGAGCTGACCAAGGTAACTCGATTCGTGTACAACCCTAATTACGCTCATCAACTCGTTGTATCGAATCTTTCTCATTTCACAAATCAAGTTTACATGCCTAACGATTTTCCAAGGAGTGATAGTGAAACATATTACTTGTATAAATCTTTCCATTTTCCTAAATCGATACATTCATTTATAAAGCTATTTACTCGATCACAAACGTTTTCGGAACACCTCTAACAAAAGGAACAAATAATGAATTTAAAAAGAACTTATTGTCAGCCTCTTTCATATATAAATCTATCTAATTTAGAAGCAAAAAACTGACACCAACATCTCAATTTCAATTCAAACGCAAGTTTGATTCACCCTCTATCCTAAGAAGGATTTACCATAAGAAAAAAAGGAAAAAACAATGTGTCTAAATAAATGCTTTGAGAAATGACAGATGTATAGAACCTTTTAAGGAGTCGATGCTTTTTCAAATATCTCGTAATGAAATCTATTCCAAACACCTGCTATGGTTCTTTACTTCGATAGGGTGCAAATATCTAAATTTTACCATTTTAGATACTTTTTCAGATCCATTACTGGCACTATGTAGTTAAGATTTTTCCTCAAGTATACGTTGAAAGCTTCTATCATAGAACTAATTTGAGAGGACTTGGTGGTTTTAAGAATGATTCATGTAGAGAGGTTTTTTTTTTTTTTTTTTTTTTTTTTTTTTTTTTTTTTTTAAAAAAAGAATAAAGCCTAATTCATTTTTAGAAGAATTTAGAGATTGCATACCCCACCAGTTAGTTGCCACCCTATAATGGCAAGTAAGGGCTTATTTATGTGATTAGTTACGCTTGCTTACGCCTATCGGTTGACATTGTTCATTTGCCATCTAACCTATGAATAATGTCACAAAGGCTGGTATGAAAAGAGCATACAAATATCATCATAATTCAAAACTTTCGTGATTTAAATTTGCTTCATTTTTTAGATAATAATTTAAAATGAGTTTTTAATATTGACGAACAGCGTGGATGTAATCACATGTGTTATGGGAAAAATGGGTCAGGTCAGGTCGGAGGGGCTAAGCAAGCCCAATCAGATAATCGACTCGGTTTAAGACCACTTTTGACCAAGGAACTAGCTCGAACTCGGCTCCATGCGGATAGGTTGGGGAGCCTAAGGTTATCTAAGCTCGCCTAAGCTTCGCCCAAAAAGTTGCCAGGTTGACAAAACCATAGGTCGGCACGACATCGTCCTAATATGGATCTCTCTGAGATATCGACCAAAGATCTCGGAGAATATTTATGACATACCAGGATTCGAATTCCTCTATAATACGTCTCTACTAAATAAGGAGATCTCTACTACATCACCGTCTCTCTTCAGGAGCTTATCTAATGGTGAAAGATACATACAATCTCTAACCTAAAAGGCTAAAACCCCTTACTCGACCACACCTAGATCCTTTAGGTGACTTGGCATGGGAGGGTCCCTGCAATAGCCGAGGTCTCCTTTGTCTGTACCTTGTGTTGGCACATGAAGGTTACACAAATGTCCAAGCAAGGCTAGCCCAGAAATCTGCATCAACAACATCTTCAAGGTGAGGCCCACAGACTCGGATTGCGTGGTGTAGCACTCGGCACTGGCGCCGCTGGTACAGTGAGCTATTTGGAAAAACTATGTAGGCCGGTCATGATGTGTTTGTTTGATGAATCCAGGTTTCTAACCTGCTTTTTCCGTCTGTTGCAATTTGATTGGTTCACAGAATCTATCAACGTCAATAATGTCATGAGCCAATCAAGATACAAGAAAATAAGAAATTTTTATTGCAAGCAAAAGATTCCGATTCCTGCCGTCCATCCATTTTCAGCAGCATACGGCGCGGACGGTCGTTGTGTGCTACACAACGTAACTTGAGTGATAAGCTGATGAAAGCGGGCGCGGATTGCACACTTACACAGGGAGCAGCAATGTCACTACTCGATGGTGATATGTGGCCCCACCATGATATAGCTATTTAATCCACGCCCTACATTTATTTTTGGATCATTAGTTTAGGGCATATACCTAAAAATTAGGCAGATTTAAATCTCAAGTGAACCACACCACAGGAAAACAGTGTTGATCATTCAACGCCATCATTAAAAACTTTCTAAGACCCACTGTTATATTTATTAGCCATCCAACATGTTGATTTGGTCAGCTTGATACAAAAATTTATGGCCCTCAATGAAGTTTTTAATGTTGAGTATTCACTCACCACTATCTCTTTTAATCTGATCTACCTGATATTTTTGGATCTACCTCATTTTTGGTTCTATGGCTGTAAAAAATGGATGAACGGCGTGGATAAAAGGCACACATCATGATGGTGCCCACATAGCACCGCTTAATTGCGAGTTGCTCTTCGCATGTCACCATGCAATCTGCATATGACAGAAGCCGGAAGTGGATTCATCGGACGCGGATTAGATACTGAAAGGTGTGTGGTAATTTTTTACTATAGACCCAACATACCACCCACCTTTTTTTATTCGACTCGAACAAAACTTACCTTATCAAACTAAACCTCAACATGCATGAACGAACTAATAAAGATGAAAATACCCCTACTTTTTCTAGATGCTTTACCCTCAAAACTAAGGAGTTGTTTGGCAGCATGGATTGGAGGGGATTAGAGGAGCTTTCAAATTCCCTGGGTTGTTTGGCAGCATAAAGCAATTGGGGATTGTCAATCTAGGGGGTTTCCAATCCCCACTTTGAGGGGGTTTGTAATCCACGGTGAGAGCTTGGATTACACGTAAAATCATTTCAATAATTGCGGGTGTAAATGCAAGTCATGGTACACTATTATTCTATTGGGCACATGGCCCACTAACGATGATCAGCACCATCCAAACATTGTTCATGTAGATCAACGCCGTCCAAACATTGTCCAGCACCGTCCAAACATTGTCCATATTAATCAACGATTAAAAATAGTTGGTTAGTCACTCAAACATGATCTTGTGCTTGTGGTCTATCCGAGAATTGGAATTTCATCATTTTCAGGCAAAACATATATTTTAGCGGGCTTATCACAACCATAGTGTCAAAAATTATTTATATCACTAATTAGGTATATTAAAGTTGATTTAGTAATTAAATTCAAACCCTATAAATATACCATTTATAGGTATTTTTGAATTAAAGTTGATTCACACTCCAGGGTGCCAAACACTTTTTACACACACTCCTTGTTAGCCACCCCCACTAGGGATTGATGCTAAGACCTCAAATGTTAAAACGAGGTACCTCCACTCAGTCTGCCAATTGAGCTATGGATCTGGGCATCCAGGGTGTCAAACACACCGGGAGTATTGCCAATCTAGGGGGTTTCCAATCTTGGGGGTTGCGAATCTAGGGGGTTTCAAATCCACGCTCCCAAACAGGCCCTAAGAGTATAATAAAGATGAAAATACCTTTACTTTTTTAAAATTTTTTTTCTAAAATCTTCATTTTGTACCCTAAAAATCTACTTTCATAACATAAGTTTTCGGGCGTAGACAAAAATAAATGCATGCGATGGATGAGTTTATAGTACTCGCTATTCCAGGTTGAATAGCGAGTTAGATACTGAAGTAAAGTCACAAGTTCTATCGCCCCACTATGATGTATGTGTTGTATCCACACTGTCCATCCATTTTGAGATATTATTACAGGGCATGAGCCAAAAAAGATATGATAGAAAAAAATCTGTAGTGGACCCACCACAGAAAACAGTGGAGAGAGTGATTCCCACAGTTGAAACTATCCTAAAGCCAACCATAATGCTTATTTGAAATCCAGCTTGTTCAAAGTTAAAAAAAGACATGAAAGAAGGGAAAGCTTGATCTAAAACTTTTGTAGCCTTTAAAAGTTTTTAACCGTGGGCATCACTGTCCCCGTTGTTTTCTGTGTTGGGTCTGATGGAGCTTTGGATTTAACTCATTCTTTAGTTGTTGACCTAAGATCTCTCCGAATGAATGTAAGGTGTGGATACAAAACTTACATCATGGTGGGGCCCACGGAAATTGGCGACGTCACTTCAGTAGCACCGACTCTCGCTACTCAACCTGTCAGTCAGTAGCTAATCTGCGCCCGATTCGGTCGGATCGGGCAACACCACTTTCTGTGTACATCAAGTTCGGTTATACCATAACCGTGGGGCCCACCTTTATGTATTTTTTGTATATCCATGCTGTTCATCCATTTTCTCAATTAATTTCAGGGCTTGGCCTCAAAATTAAAGTTGATCAAAAGCTCAAGTGGGCCACACCACAGAAAATAATAGTGATTGAATGGCCATCACTAAAAACTTCTCAGGGCCTAAAAAAAGGTTTTGGATCAAGCTGATATTTGTGTTTTCACTTCACCAATTTAATAGATGGGCCACCTCTATCCAAAAAGAAAGAAAACGAACGGTTATAAAAACTTACCAGCAGTACATATTCAAAGTACCCGCCAACCTGACAAGTAGACCAGCCATATCTTTTCACAGGGTAAATCTTCACGGTGTTTCCTTCTTATGCACGGCTCAGATTTTTTACACGCTTCTTTGGCATTCCCATGTAAGTTGAGAGGAGTACGTGTGGGGCGAGCAAACCTCTCCGCCGTGTCCGCAGGTCTATCCGTAAATATTATAGGAAACGGGGCCTTTTTTGGGTCGATCAGTGCAACTTGCTGGAACTAAAGTTCGTTTTACCCTCTGTCGCGACTCAGGATTGAGCGTTTGTCGTCGCGCACTGGGGCCCACATGAAGAGTGATCCTGTGATCAGAACCATCCATGTTGTTTAATATATCCTATTAACCATATTAATAAAATCAATATGAACTGAATTGTGACCATCGTTATCTATAGATGAATTTAGAATAATGAAAATAAAAAAGATTTTCAAGGGATTGAGTTAAAATATTAAAATCAAATTCCAGGATCATATTTTAGATATTTATTATGGTAAATATCATAATATTGACCGTAAAAGTATCATGGACGGTTTAAATCATAAGAAATATAATCATGTGGGCCCAGTGAGTGGCAATACATGTTGGATAGTCAGTCGCGACAGAGGCAAAACGAACCCATGGTTGAGAGTGACGACGGGTAGTTTGAATCATAGCTTGTGTAAAATGACCAAAATACACCTAATCTTTACCAAAAATGTCTGGTCGGCAACCACACCTCCATAGTTAAATAATCTTAGATGTGGGCCCCACCTGTTTCAGGTCGGTAACCGAACCGAATCAAGTGGGCCCACAACCGTCCATTCTCGATGCGATTGGGTAGATTCACGAATAGTTACCATAAAATTCAACCCCAGCGATCTTTTACTATGGGCGTTCCAAACTATAAAAACGGGTATGTTTTGTTTTGGCCACAATCACATGGATATCTGAGAGTTCTTACAGGTGGGGCCATGTGATGTAGAGCAGTTCGCGGAAACTTACATGACCAAGATGGATTAGAAAAGTCCCCGTTGACAGTAGAAATGATACCAAATACCGTCATATCAGCAGTTGAATTGTTATTTTAATTTCATTTTTACTATTTATAGTAAGTTCTAGATGAATTGCGCCAACACGTATGATTCCAAAACTTCTTCCAGCTTATTTAAAAAGTTATAAACTCATTTTTCATCATTAAAAAAATTATCTTAGATATTTTAGAATTATTTTTATTTTGAAAAGACCCTGCTCGACCTCATGTCCTTCTATGCGTGACCATGCTTTAGGGATCCAAACCGTTGATGTGAAATCTCTCCATGGGTGTACCATGAACCACATCTTTCTTATATTGGAAGATCCTATCCGTCGAGTAATTGGCATTTTCAGCTTAATGTGAACCATTGGTTTATTTTGGATCTGTGAGAGTTTTGACGGATGGTCCATCAGGATTGAGGCCCATAATATTAATTGCTCGGATCAGTCAACCATGGACCGCACTCGCACAAACGGATAACCAGAACAACATTGTATACTAACCTAAATTCAATCAGGGGAATGAAAAGCATTCGTTGGAATGTATGTACCATCCGTTCTAGCGGAAGCGGATTGGGTGGTGACCCTAGCACCACGCTGTGGGGCCCACCATGATGTATTTGTTTTATATCCACGCCATCCATCTAAGAAGTTTTTAATGGTGGGCATTCAAATATCCCTACTATGTCGTCCACTTTGGATATGGATCTACTTCATTTTTGGGCTCAAGCCCTAAAATAAGGGGGTGAAATGGATGGATGGCCTGGATCATAAAGACATACATCACGTTGCACCCCACAACGGCCAACACCATCTAACTCGATGGTGCTGGGTCACCACTGGAGCTGGGCATCGAGTCGAGTCGGACCGAGTTAGGGCTCACTCGACTCGATTTGATTTTGAAATAGGCCTTATGTGAACTTGATCCAACTTGACATGAGTCCAGCATGCCTGACTCGATTCGAGTTCGGTCTGGCCTGGACTGATCCAGACCGAGTCCGACCTGGTCAGAAGTATCAAGTTGGGTCGAGTTGGCACCGAGTCGGAGGGAAGGAGGGAGGGAGTGAAGAGGAGAGGAGGGGAGGAGGAGGGTGATGGTGGTGGGTGGTTGCCGGGCTTGGAAGAGGAAGAGGAGGAGGATGAGAGAGGGGGAGGGAGTGGAGATGAGAGAGAGGAGGAGGAGGGTGATGGTGGTGGGTGGTTGCCGAGCTTGGAAGAAGAGCAGGATGAGGGAGGGAGAGAGAGATGTTGGGCTTGGGTTGGGGTAAGGTTCGAGTCAGGTTTCGAATCGAGTCGAGTCTAACCGAATCAAGTTTTGGGTCGAGTCGGGTCGAGTTACCGGGTAACTCGAACTCGACTCAGTTTGAGTTCGGATTGGGCAAAGCTTACTTGGTTCGGATTGAGTCAAACGAGTCAAATTAGTCGGATCGGGTTATCCCATGCCTAGGGGTGTACACGAGTCGAACCGAGTCGAGCTTGGCACAACTCGACTCGGCTTAGCCACTAGCTAACCTCACTCGAACTTGGCTTGGCTCGGTCCTCGAGCCTGACTGGCTAGCTCTGCTTGTTTCGGTCGGCAACTCGGGCCAGTTTGAGCCAAAATTGAGCCTCCGCGGCATTTTCTCAAACACATAGAGTGCACCTTCAATTTCTCATGGAATGTAAAGCAACAACATCAGTTTACTGGTATTTCATCAAACACTCAGCAGGCAACATAAAAAATCAAGATACGAGAGTATTTGTTTCATATTCATACCTTCCTCGCCACCAACTGACACTTCGTTGAGTCTTTTCATCAAACACTTGCTGAGCAACATCAATATCATAATAATCGAGTCACCGAACTAGTTCGATCTGAGTTGAGTCGGGTCGAGCTCGGGCAAGCTCGAACTCGGCTCAAAATTTTTTCGAGCTAAAAAAACCTAGCTCATCTCAGCTTGAACTCAGTTTCAAACCAAGCCGAATCGAGCTTTTTCGAGTCAAGTCGAGCGAGCTAACCGAGCTAACTCGGTTTGTGTACACCCCTACCCGTGCCCACCTCTAGTCACCACCCAATCCGCTTCCCGTTCTAGCTGTGTGGGGCCCACCAATGCTGTTTTTGTGATTTCGGAAACCGTTCATCTGGTGACTCTCTTCACATTTACCATATATCCCGAGAACCATACTAATAAAAAAACTCAGGTTGGCACACCAAGGCACCCACAACCTATATATTTTCACTTCGTGTGGCCCACCTGAATGTCGGAATACCTTAATTCCTTTCGATCCTTGATCCTGTTAGTACCGATCACCTGATGAATGGATTGGATGGCATATACAAAACACGGTTGACTCCTATAGTGGGGCGTCACCCTTCCAAATGTCCCCCGTTGTTCCCTTTTCCGTGGCCCACCTAAGTCATAGATCAAGCTGAATTTTCCAGTGTATACCCAACATGAAGGGAGAATGTAATGGAAGGCTGGATGGAACTCCTAAATCACGGTGGGCCCCACAAAACTCCCGCGTAAGTTGGACGTGTAAAAGAGCCACGTCATCAGAGGCTGCTACCTATCTTATCTCCAAATAAATTACATAAAAAAAAAAAAAACTAAATAATTTTAAAAATCTAAGTCAATGGTTATTGGATATATATGAACGTATCCATGAGAGAGCGTGAGAGAGAGAGAGAGAGAGAGAGAGAGAGATACACCAAAGTTTCTGTGTATGTACGGGAGAGATGGGTTGTGTTTTCTCTAGTAGATCATCACCGTCCTTTGATTCCATACGTGTGGTCCACCTCAATGGCTACGTTGAGGACTTCCCCGAGCCAACTACAGTAAGCCAAGTCACCGGCAAGCCGGCTAAGCACTTCTTATGCTCGTCGTCCCATCTACTCTCGATGGGCTCGCAACGGACGCTTGATCCTGAGGCTCGGCTCGAGCCGGGTCGCCTCTACTTCTTGTTGCCACACTCGATCTACCGGTTAGAATCTTCTCCAGCTGATCTGGTGTCGTTGGCTACTCGTCTCACAGCAATCGGTAAGCGTGGTGGCCCACCTAGCAACAAGGCCCCTGAAAGCCCATGCTCGAGCCCACATAAGCCCATGGGCTGTATCGACGCTACAAAATCTGGTTTCACCAAAGGCTTCTGTGGAGAAGACGTGTTATTGACCGTCCGATCGTGGAAACCGATCTTGGAGAGCATAGAAGAGCGGTCGTTCGAGCATCGGTGTGATTGAGATCGATCAGATCGATGAGGCGGGCCATCGGTTTTTAGCTCCACGTAGATCTCGCATCCTGTTCACCGGCACTCTGGGAATCTCGTCGTTGCACACGTGTGAGTTTCCACACGCTTTCAAGGAATTGTATGCGTGTTGCACACTCAGCATGGTTTGTACTTCTGCGCCTTAATGATATCTTGCGCATGGTGTGTAGTGGGCTTAATCTACCTGTACAGTAGAATCTAATGTAGAATGGTGTTATGGTTATGTTTTTATGTTCATTTCTCATCTTACACGTGGCATAGATACATGAGATCCGGACCATTCTTTCGGTGGGCCCCACCCTTGAATGGGGTTGCACTTCAAATACCACTTCCATCAAAGCCCCATGTCAAGCGCACACAACCGTACGCGTACGTTAGACTCTCCCAAGTGCAGGGTTCATTTACTGATCTTGTGGCATACATGTATGTTAATCCAGACCGTTGAATTTCTTGGGCCCATCGTGGATGCATCAGGTCACAAAAATCACGCTATAAGATCGATTATCTTTCCCACTTCAATTAGCCCTTGGATTTGAACTTTGACCACTTTTTTTTCAACCGTCGGTTAGATGGCCCACCAAAATTTCTTATCAGTGTGATCTCCTTCTGGCTTTCGTCCATAGAGGTATCGTGGTTTGGACCGTCTGGATTGGTATTTTGTCATGGGTATTCCATGAGACGCGGTAAAAGAGGATTGATGATTGGTGGGCAGTTGAGTGCAACGTCACATCTAATGGTTTGATTGATTCGTGGAAAAGAAATGGTAAAAAAGGGAAATAAATTTACAATGGATTCAGGATCATGGATTTCCATGGACTTCACTTTCTGCGATCTTGTATGGTATGGGTAGCAATTGAAAATTTAATATTCCTTTTATAATTCGACAAGGATTATTTACTTAGGTACTGTGACACCTTGATTGAGCTTTCTCTACCTTGATCGTAACGTAGAATTTGATTAGATGGTCGGGTTGTTGTCAAAGAGACCTGGCAACCACTTCTATATATATATATAGTATATATATATATATATATAATATATATATATATATATATATATATATATAGACATCATATCAATCTTGCATGCGTGTGGGCCGTCGTCATGGTCATGACAATTATAACATGCAAAAAAAAATAATAAAAAGAGAGAGAGAGAGAGAGAAGAAGAGGAAGAGCGGTTCTCTAATTCTCCGGGAGAAGTCTAGGCGGGACAATATTCAATCTACTTCCCTTATAATAGTTTACGCATCTTTTGTGTTTTTAAACTTCAATTATGGGAAAAAAAAAAAAAAAAAATTCAATTATGGGAGAAAAGGATAACGATTGTTAAGTATGGTATCCAAGCAACACATAAACTCATGTTCTTAGAATTTCTTTTTCATTTTTATGAATTTTCATGGTTTTCCTTGTCATCCAAACATATGTACAACATCCAAACCACCTATGATACGATCCAAATATTAAGACCATTAATTTTAGTTGGCCACAATAATTTTATATATAGTTCTTATTGGCTAAATTCAATCAAACACAAGGCCACATGTGCGATCATGAGCTTGTATTTAGGTTTCGTGTGCAATTTAAGGTGTGCGTGTGTTAGAAGTTTATTCGACTCAACGTTTAATTGAATGTCAGTAGTCCCCTGATGATTTAGACCGACTAGAGACTAGATGCAGGACTCAACTATCCTTTCAACCACTTATTATGACCAACAATCATGTGACTTGAGAAAGGATAGGGGTTAGCCCTTTCAAATAGATTCTTTTTGCCTTGTATAAGAATGACTTGTTCTTTCACATTTTATATTTTTCAAAGGAATAGAGATGAATATATGAATAAAAAGAAAGCTAAATAATGTTGATTTTATTAAAATTTAAATGTATGGCTTATTACAATTAATAGAGTATCATAATAACCAAATAAATAAATAAAAGAGAGATAAATACATGATCTGCCTATAAAAACATATGATCGAAGTAAATGGTTAGGAGATTAAAGAGATGTGATTGCCTAAGTAAGAACTCAATTGATCGGGATCAACAACTTAGGATTATGGACATTTAATCTAATTATACAATACTGTAGTAGGGAAGTTGGATAATAACGATTTATACTAGAGCTACAAATAGGCTATGCTAAAATAAAAATAAAGATAAACAAAAGATAAACGATAAAAGTAGATAGATGTATTTGGCGTTGGGCCTTGAGCTCTTCTCCACATGCTTCTTTAATAAGTTGTCGAGGCAATTAAACCTTCACTGGCTTTCCTTGCTGATCTTGGATCTTCCATGTTTATGACATGCATTCCGAATAGGAAACTTTTCAAATATATCCGAAATTGATGGCTTTTCGAATCTTTTTCTTATAGTTGATCCCTTTACGAGAGATACTCGTGGCCCATTAATTGGATTCACGTGCTTCTTTAATAGGTTGCCGAGGCAACTAAACCTTCTCTACCTTTCCTCGGTGATCTTGGATTTTCCATGTTTATGGCATGCATTCCGAGTAGGAAACTTTCCAAATATACCCAAAATGATGGCTTATTGAATCTTTTCTCATAGTTGATCCCTTTACGGGAGATGCTCATAGCCTACTAATCGGATTCGAGATTAATCAGGAGATCATTGATCCCAGACCTCAAATCAATCATGTCCACTCATCTAGCAGCCCACCTCCTGCATTTGTCTTGCTCCCTTGTGGTTTAGAGTGCTTAAGAGATTAGATGAATTGTAATCACTTGATACTGATCCGTTATCGAATTGGTCAGATTAGATCTTTCGTCAAGCTATCTCATTTTCTTAATTTCAATTGATATACAAAATTTGACCCAACTCGCCTGACATTTAGTCTCTCATAATTTAGGAACAACCTATAGTTGGATTTGTTTGGATATCAATTCCATCTTTGGATATTCGGGATCTTCACGACTATAGGGAACTCTTCGAACACCTCTAAGAAAATCTCTCAATTTTGAATGGTAAGAGATGACCTCACAAATTATATCATAATTGGATCCTTGATAGTATTCTACCTCTCCGTGGGTCTTTATAAACATGCAGGGCACATTGCTGCATTAAGTAGCCCATTAATTGCGGTCATGTGGCATGCAACGATTCACTCCCTTAAAGGCATGTGTAAAGCTCTATGCGACCGTATTGATAACAAAATACGTATCACCAAAAGAAGATCAGTTGAAAAAACCGCAAGTGCGAGTATATTTTCCCTAAACACCAAAGTCCTAATGTCAACATGTGGCAGCTTTCCATTAATCCATGTTGGGCATCGAAAATGAGTATAAACAATTCTAATTGCTCAATCTTTCACTATGGCTCCTCCTATAGTTTAAACTCATCGTTTCATCTGAGCAATCCCAACCCTTTGTTCCGTGGGTTGTATATGTGTGCATTGATCAGGCCATTGACTTTAGTTCATCACCTGGTGGAGTAACGTGAATCTGTTGTCCTTTCCACACGTTGCCTTGTTTTAAGGGTGGTGATTTTGGACCATCCATCCCGGGGCACAGTTGGGCAGGGCCCATGGAGCCTGTCCCGAAAATCACACTGACTCAAATGGTCATAACAGCGGTTTAAAAACTATTAGTTCAGCGGTCCAAATTCGAATGGCTAGGATTGTCTGATCAGCATGATTTTCATGCCATGGTCCATCCAGTACTAGAACCACAATTTGGACGGTCCAGATTTCCACATAGGCATGTCACGTGTAAAATAGACGAGTCACCAGACTCACCACCATTGTAACAGACGAACCATCACCATCACAATGCATGCAATTGCAAAGGGTCTTCTCGTAGGATACATGCCTTATCCCGGACCGCATGATCTTGGCCCATTGCTCTCTATCCTACCTTATCCTCCTTTCAATCACTGACAAAGAAGCTCTCTTTTTATTCACGTGGACAACCAAACATGGCCCATATGATATTGAGATTTGATGGTGGAGGGTAAGGCAATGGAGGTGTAAGCATGTCAACTATGGAATCTGGTGGTGACAATAGCAAGGTGAAATCTAACGGTTCAGATTATTCAATTTAAAAAGAAATATTGATATTTTATATATTAGACAAATGCTCCAATGCTCAAGTAACACTAATAAATTACAAGGCTCCTACTTACATCAGCCCTCTTATATTAAGTTATTTTTTAAAATTTTATATGTATAAGCTCTATTTTAAAAACTTATTTTATTCTTGCATTGAAAGTGAAATTGAATTGAAATGTTGCTTATGTAAGATCCTTTCTTATATTCATATTGTTTAAAGATTTCATTATGTAAATGGTGGTCCAGCGAGGTATATTAATATTCGCGAGCACCAGCAATAAGCCATATGGCGCATTTGTGGAGCACTTGAGATGTACATTTTATTAAGAGATTTTTACCACAAAATTCCTCTAGAATTAACATTTTACCAAATAATGCTTCAAAGTTATAAGAAGGTGTTTTTTGAAGAAGGAAATTACAAAAAATGCTTTCATGGAATTTTTCTTTAAAAAATAATGAAAGTGGAGAGTTATAGGGCCCATATGGTATGTGTAAGACATCCAATTCATCCAATATATGCACCCCACCATGGTGATGGCATGGGTAAAAATCAAGCTAATCAAATCATTAGATGGGCTACATTTGAATTTGGATTTTTTGAGTGGTGTATATTATCTCTTATGAATTTATTCATCTTGTGATTGAATCCCCGATACGATTTTGTTCACCTAATAATAATATTGGTGTGCACTTGTTGAATTGGTTGGATGTGAGACATGTGCCATGTGAGCCTAACAATTTTGAGTTCTCATTTGCAAAGAAAGGAAATGAAGGATAGTAATATAATTTCTCCTTTAACAAAGCACTGCTAGGGGATAATGGTTCATGGAGGCAGTATTTGGTAAAATTGGAATCATAGAGGTATTTTATTGTAAAAATTTCTTTTATTAACAGTATTATTAATGCCCTTCTATAAGTAGTAGCAGGGTCAAAAGAATAAACAGGTGATCGGAGCCAACCCCAAAACAGGGGTTTGCCACGCGTCGAGCGGTGGTCAGACCGCCGCTAAAGGCACGAGTTTCTCCTTGTTTTGGCAAGGGGTCTCCCACATGTGTAAGGGATCTTTGGCTGTTGTGATATTCACTTGTTGTTTCAGCTGTGAATCTCTATTGGGCTTATGGGTTTGGACTTTGTAGCTTGGTCTCGAGCTTGTTTAAGGTTGAGTTGACTAGGTGAGTTGGCTGGGTCATGGGTTAGTGAGTCGGATTGAAATAACTCGGTGAGTTGACTCAGTTGAAGGTGTTTTGGAAATCCTAAGTTTTGGTTCAAGGTTTAGAGTTTAGATTTATCCATCCATCCAGACCGTCCAATTTCATCAACTTATCATCCTAGGGTGGGGTGTTTACAGGGGGGCTGCAAAAGTTTTGAATCAAGTTAATATTTGTGTTCTCCCTTCATCAAGGTTTGTGTGACCTTATCAATAGGTTGGATGGCAAATAAACATTATAGTGGGCTCTAGTATGTTTTTAAGGGTAGGCATTCAATCCCTACTTGTGTGGTCCAGTGGAGTTTTAGATTTGCATCATTTCAAGAACCATGCCCTAAAATGATCTAAAAAAACTGATGGATGGTGTGGATATACAACAAATATCAGAGTGGACCCCAAGAAATAGTGCAAGTACATATGATCATATACTAGCAGAGTAAAAAATATGTGAGACTAAGAGAGGAGATAGCAGACACAACAACCCCTGTAGCAGCCCCAACAAACACTACAACTTCTGTAATAGCTGCAGTAGACACAAAAGCCCTTGTAGTAGCTGCAGCAGGATGTAAAAGCGGTCATTTTTATGCCTTGTAACTGCCGATATGGGGAACGTAATAGCCATTACAGCTCTTTTTTTCTCCCTCTACTTTGGACACGTATCGTAGTGTTACGGCCAAAACATAACCGATTTTACACACCTTGGCGTGGGCCACCTATTACAATATGACAAACACATATATCCCGCCCATGTGCATGTGCATTTACGCATGCATTTCATATTCGGCATGCGTAGTCATCATTAATTAATCTCTTTCGTTTATTTTGCCTTCTCATAATCTCTACTCATGCATGTTTTATTTTATTTTCTCAAGCTTCCATTACCGAGCGTACTCCACATAAGCTCGACGATGGTAGTGGCCATGTCAGCGCCAATAGAGCGACAGATCCTGGTTTGATTTACGACATAGATGTGGCTAGCAATGTCAAATGGATTCAAGAATCTATATTAGACCTATATCTATCATCAATTTCAATCCTAAATATTTCAACAAACGCGACAGTTTCAAGAACTGTCACAAATGTGGGCCCTGTCAAAATAACGAAAAGCCAAATTAAGAAATTTCTTCGATTCTTATTTTATGTTTGTTGTGCTACTTTCTAGAATACAATTTTTAATTCCATAAACTATATATATGTCTGGAAAGTGAATTGTGCATTGTAAGAGTGGGTGGATGTTTATTAGTAAAAAATCTTCGAATATCCTCCCTCTGCAACATCATGGAAAGTCAAATTAATATATTTTTTTTTCAATTTTCATTTTCTATATTAGACCTATATATATCTATCATCAATTTCAATCTTAAATATTTTAACAAATGCGGCAGTTTCAAGAACAGTCACAAATGTGGGACCCATCAAAATAACAAAAAGCCAAATTAAGAAATTTCTTCGATTCTCATTTTATGTTTGTTGTGTTACTCTTCTAGAGTAAAAATTTTAATTCCATAAATTGTACATATGTTTGGAAAGTGAATTGTGCATTATAAGAGTGGATAGACGCTTATTAGTAAAAAAATCCTCAAATATCCTCTCTGCAACTTCATGGAAAGTCAAATTAATAATTTTTTTCTTTTTCGATTTCCATTTTCTACTTGTCATGTTACTCTTCTCGAGTGTAATTTTTAATCCCATAAACGAGTCTGCGTTGTAAGAGTGAATGTTTATTAATTAAAAAAACCTCAAATACCCATCAAAGACATAGAACCAAACCCATTACACTACAAGCTTCACCTCTTAGCCTAAGCTAAGAGGTTTAGCTAATCATGACCGTGATTAAACTAAAATCTTCTTAGGAACAGAACTAAATAGAAAATAAGAAAAAGGAAGAAAAGAAAGAACTCCTCTAAGATGGCCGGCCCACGCTGATCTTGCTCTCTCCCTTCTTCACACGACGCTGCCCCGATCCAAGGATGCCTTATCTCTCTTCCTCTCTCCCTTTTATAGAGAAGGTAGGGCGGTGGAGAACCTCCTTTACGGAGCAAGGGCGGTGGAGAAAGCACCCGCGAAATGTGGAAGCTCTTTACACACGCAAGAAGGAAGCGCAACGAAGTTGCGTTTGGTGGATTTTTGGGACATCTGTACAGACGGTCCTTCGTATCTGCTACCTTGACAATTGATGAGGGTCAAATATTACATATCAGACTCCAATTATTACCTGATTTTATGAACATGATACTGTTTAATACTCTATTTTAATCATGTTTGTGTTGCAAGGTGGATTTAGGAGCGTGTACTGAAAAGAATGCTAAAGGCATGAATTTAACGCTCAGAAGTCACTAAGTCACCAAGAATTTACACGCCCGGGATTCGAGAAAATCTATTATGTCACGTTAAAAATGCCTGAAAATCGTCCAGAATACAAGATCACAGAGTTCCCACCATCCGTTCGGTTCGAAACTTCATATATGGCCTAAGGACCATAAATTAACCGTACACACCAAATTTCAGCCATTGGATCCTTGTGGAAGTGGCCCAATAGACTGGCCCCACCTTGACCTTCATATGGATGGTCTAGATCGACCATCCGATCACCGACGGTGGGCCACATCCCCCCGCAATTTTCAGATTTCCCGGACGCGTTTCCTGCGCACGTACCGCGTGACGTGTTCGGTGGGTCCTATGGTGATATTTTCAGGTAAATCTACCCCGTTCATTGGATTACTGATGAAATTTCAGTCGGGAATGAGTAGATTTTGTCGAGTTTTAGTGCGGTCCACTGTATCAACTCACTTCACCGTTCATACTGCTTTTTCTGGCGATTCACGTGTTTATGTGCACAAGGGACCAAAATTCCACTATGAAGAGTGTCTTTCCCTCCATCTGGAGCATATGGACGGTTCGGATCATCTTTTTGGATGATGAGTGGGGCCCACTATCAAAACCCAATCGGATGTGGCGCGTCCACTGGCGTTTTTATGAAGATTTAAGGAAGTAGTCGGTCAACGTGCGCTGACCGACTTTGGGTTTAATAGTGCACGGCTGGTGCACTTTAAGTGGTGTGCACGCGGATCTCCACGTGGGGTCCATCGTGATGTCTATGTAAACTCTTTTCCGTCCATTCGTTGTGCCATCTAATTTGAAGGGTTGAGACTAAATTTTAAACATATCCAGATATCAGGCGGGCCCAAAATCAGAGATTTGATCACTAATCTGTCCATTGAGCCATTTTCACAAGGATCCAACACCTGGAATTCTACGTGTACGGTTAATTTATGGTCCTCAGGCTAGATATAAAGTTTCGAGCTGAACGGATTGTAAGAACCTTGTGATCTTGCAGTTTGGATGACTTTCAGGCCCGTTTAATGTGAGTGGCTTGATTTTCTCGGATTTCTGCCATGTAAGTTTTTCGATCTCGGTCCCCTGGGTTACGTCCCTTGCCTTGGTGATTTATGAGCGTTAAATCCATGCTTTTAGTACCTTTTTCAGTCCAGGCTCCTAAATTCACCTTGCAACACACACACGATTAAAATAGGTAGTTAAACCGTATCATGTTTATAAAATCAAGTAATAACTGAGGGTCTAATATGCAATATTTGACCCTCAACAGTCGGCTCGAAATAACTCGGTTAGTTGACTCGGTTAAACATGGTTTTGGAAGTCCTAAGTTTTGGTTTAAGGTTTAGAGTTTTGATTTATCCATCCATCAGGACTGTCCAATTTCATCAACTTATCATCCGGGGGGGTGTTTATAGGGGGCCACAAAAATTTTGAATCAAGTTGATATTTGTATTCTCCCTTCTTGAAGGTTTGTGTGACCTTATCAATAGGTTGGATGGCAAACAAACATTATAGCGGGCTCTAGTATGTTTTTAAGGGTAGGCATTCAATCCATACTATGTGGTCCAGTTGAGTTTTAGATTTGCATCATTTCAAGAACCGTGCCCTAAAATGATCTAAAAAAACTGATGGATGGTGTGGATATACAACACATATCAGGTGGACCCCAAGAAATAGTGCAAGTACATAGGATCATAAATTAGCAGAGTAAAAAAAAAAACAAAAGTGAGAGAGAGGAGAGAGCAGACACAACAACCCCTGTAGCAGCCGCAACAAACACTACAGCTTCTGTAATAGCTGTAGCAGGCACAAAAGCCCTCGTAGTAGCTGTAGCATGGGCATAAACATGTAAAAGTCGTCATTGTTATGCCCTGTAACTACCGATATGGGACCGTGACAGCCGTTACAGCTCTTTTTTTCTCCCCCTCTCTATTTTACATGTATCATGTGTTACGGCCAAAACATAACCGATTTTACACACCTTGGCATGGGTCACTTATTACAATATGACAGACACATATGCCCCGCCCTCGTGCATTTACATATGCATTTCATATTTCAGCATGTGTAGTCATCAATGTCTCTAAGGAATTTGAGACATATTGTGAAGAAGAAGGAATCAAGAGGTAACTGACTGTTGCTTACACACCTCAGCAAAACGCCGTTTTGCTGAGGTGTGAAGCAACAGTCAGTTGCCTCTTGATTCCTTCTTCTTCACAATATGTCTCAAATTCCTTAGAGACATACTCGCCACCACGATCACTTCTCAGCATCTTGAGTTTGAGACCACTTTGTCTCTCAACTTGTGATTTGAATCCCTTGAAGATCGAAAGAGCTTCTGACTTTTGCTTTATGAAGTACACCCACATCATTCTTGTAATCATCAACAAAGATGATAAAATACAAGCTTCACTAAGTGATGGAGTTTGCATTTTTCCACAAATATCAGTGTGGATCAACTCCAAGGGCGCCTTTGCTCTCCACGCACTTCTTGAGAAAGGTGCACGATGATGTTTTCCCAATGCACAACCGAGCAAATGTCATTTTTAATTTTGATAGACGGTAAACCATCTACCAGATTCTTCTGATCCATCAACTTCAATCCATGAAAGTTCAAATGCCCCAGTCTTTTATGCCAAAGCAAGATTCATCAACTTCAATCCATGAAAGTTCAAATGACCCGAACCATTGAGTTGATGGGCTCTTTAGAATCACATGAACAAAGATTGCTGAGGTGTGTAAGCAACAGTCAGTTGCCTCTTGATTCCTTCTTCTTCACAATATGTCTCAAATTCCTTAGAGACATTTTTTTTTTTTTTTTTTTAGGAGAATGCTGATTATTGTTGTATTGCTTCTTCATATATGAAAATGAAATACATACACATATTTATAGCATAAAAACTAAGGGACATGACTCTTCACAAAGAGACATGAACCTTTTCAACTAAGGGACGTGACTCTCACAAAGAGACATGACCTTTTCACAAAAGTGCTTTTCCAAAGAGACATGAACCTTTCACAAAAGTGCCTTTTCACAAAAGTGCATTAATTCAACAATCAATTCATCTCTTTCATTTATTTTGCCTTCTCATAATCTCTACTCATACGTGTTTTATTTTATTTTCTCAAACTTCCATTACCGAGCATACTCCATGGAAGCTCGACTATGGTAGTGGCCATGTTAGCGCCAATATAGCGACAGATCCTAGTTTGATTTACGACATAGATGTGGCCAACTATGTCAAATGGATTCAAGAATCTATATTAGACCTATATCTATCATCAAATTCAATCTTAAATATTTCAACAAACGAGACTGTTTCAAGAGCTGTCACAAATGTGGGCCCCATCAAAATAACGAAATGCCAAAATTAAGAAATTTCTTTGATTCTTATTTTATGTTTGCTGTGTTACTCTTCTAGAATATAATTTTTAATTCCAAAAACTATACATATGTTTGGAAAGTGAGTTGTGCATTATAAGAGTGGGTGGATGTTTATTAGTAAAAATTCCTCAAATATCCTCCCTCTGCAACTTCATGGAAAGTCAAATTAATAATTTTTTTTTTCAATTTTCATTTTCTATATATATATATATATATATATATATATCATCAAATTCAATCTGAAATATTTCAACAAACGCGACCGTTTCAGGAACAGTCACAAATGTGGGACCCGTCAAAATACCGAAAAGCCAAATTAAGAAATTTCTTCGATTCTTATTTTATGTTTGTTGCGTTACTCTTCTAGAGTAAAATTTTTAATTCCATAAACTGTACATATGTTTGGAAAGCGAATTGTGCATTATAAGAGTGATATCCTCACTCTGCAACTTCATGGAAAGTCATGGAAAGTCAAATTAATATTTTTTTTCAATTTCCATTTTCTACTTGCTGTGTTACTCTTCTCGAGTGTAATTTTTTAATCCCATAAACGAGTCTGCGTTGTAAGAGTGAATGTTTATTAATTTTTTTTAAAAATCCTCCATTAATCCCATTAGTTTGTGCATTTTCCTGGGGTATTTTCAAAATGGGCAATTTTAGATTACTGTTTACTCTTCATAGGCATTTTTATGATTTCCTATGCTATTATGAAAGTGAATGGAATCCAACAAATGTTTTGCAGAACCATTCATGTTGGTATATGATACATTTCTTGTGGGAATCCATGTAGCCATTATAAAAAGGTGTGGTGAGAATACATTAATGGGATATAAGCAGTATGGGATATGGGACATTTTCTAGTGGACATATTGAAAAGAAGTCCAACCAAACTTGCCCAATAATGTAAAGACAGTGGATTTGGCTGCAGGAATACCAAGAATGTCGTTGGATTTGAATATTGATTTGCAGGTATTGAATACCAATTTGCATATTTTGCAATGCGCAAGTGATGTAGAGCGGGTCGCAGACACTTTCCTGGCAAAGATGGATCAGAAAAGGCCCGATCGGAGGTGGAAACGATTTAGATCGTCAGAACCTTATATCACTCGGATAAGTTTTTTGACATAGTATATATGATTTTGGGTAGAAGAACCTACTTAAGCCAACCAACCCTGCTATGCTAGGTTGCCCATGCCGGATTTACGAGATTCCATCATATCGATGGTCAAAAGTCCCTTTTAGTTTTGTTTTTATTATAAATAGTAAGTTTTAGTTTGAGTATAACTTTTGATCATTTGAGTTGTACAAGTTGTGCCAATATGAAAAGGGCTTAGAAAAGTTAGGAGAATAACATGGTTGGGCTAAATTGGCCACTTACTATTTTTGGCCCAAAACTAGGACGTCCAGTAGGAATAGAGGTTGTCTATAAAATGGTAAGTTTTATTTATAGTAAGTCTAAAACTCCATCCTAGGTTTAAGTTCCTTATTTAAAGAGTTGTAATTTTGTTTTTATCATTAATTAAGTTATTTTGAATTTATCACGAAATATTCTTGCTTTTACGCCTCGTGGATTCAAGGAAGTTATCCAGAGAGTTCTGTGGTTCGGAGTAGTTATACCCTGAGGAAGACAGTGATCGGCCTCATCACATCCCTTCCTGCGCCAGATGATCATCGAGCTTTTGTTTGGATGTCTACCTCTTTCAATGAGAAGGGTAGGAGCCATTGAAATTTTAAAAGATGATATTGGTATTCTAGACTTGAAACATTCAAGTCTCTCTTCTAGAATGGTGCAGCCTAAATGCACCAGACGTCCACACAGCACCCAGCCATCACAACCTCATTCGCACACATGCATGAGAGCATCCATCACTGCCCAGCATAAGGGATCAGTTAAATGATTTATACCTGTAAATCATTTATCATGTAAACCATTTACAGACATCCAAACGACCCCTAACAATTAGAGTAGTACAGTAACTGAATTAGCTCGGTTAACTCTCTCGACTCGACTTGGCTTGAAACTGAGTTCAAGCCGAGTCAAGCTAATTTTTTTAGCTTGAAAAAATTTCGAGCCAAGTCCAAGCTAGACTGAGCTCGACTTGACTCGGCAAATCGATTGAATTTGGATTGGGTTCACTTAATATAAATATTTTGTAAATATATAATAAATAAATTATATATTATATATATTAAAAACTTTAAAACCATGTAGACTTGAACTCGAACTCAGCTCAAAAGATCGAGCTCAAGCTTGACTTGAACTTGGCTCGAGTTGCTGACTGCTCGGCTCGTGTGCAGCTCTTATTATTCAGTAACAACCCTAACACAACATCTGCCCGGCCGGAATGAAGAACAAGGCAGGCAGCATAGCACTGACAGTAGCGAAGCTTCCTGAGAGAATCATCTTACTAATTCTAACCACATACAGACCTGCTTCCAATCACACCTCTAGCCAGCCAGCTACAGCAGCCCACAGACCAAGTCCAAAGAAGCAGCACAGCATACTAACGGCAACTGCCCAGAGCAAACTGACTAGAAGGGAAGACGATGAATCAATGTCCATGAGGTCCTCTTGATCTGAGCCGTTCGTGGTGGATATCCCAGGAAATCTTGATTTTTTCTCATGCATTCAGGCAGGCCCAAAGAAAGAGATGAACCTCTCTTCCAGAATGGTTAACGACAAAGGCAATGATCACATCATGGCTTGTGGATGCTGCGTGCTGAAAGTCCTTGCAGAAGAGTGGGCCTCAAGATCTGACAGTCTACACGACATAGGACCTCCACTATTGGGGGGACCGCAGAAACGCACAGAGATGAATCTAGGATAGTGATCCAATAGCACTAAGCAAACACAGAGAACATAGCGATTTAATGTGGAAAAATCCTTTCGGGGAAAGCGACAGGTAAAATCACTATGAAAGCGGAATTACAAAGTAAAGAGCTTACCCGATTCAAACAACCTCGAATCTCACCCTTACTACACCATTTGAAACCCTTGGACAATTTGGAAATCCTATAACCCTTCAATTTTTTCCCAATTCCGATTGCACTATAATATATAGCCTTTGGACGAAGCGCAATTAAAATAGGAAACAAAATCCTGCAAATACGCAATTCTGTGCAAACAGTTTGATGGCATCAAACGCACTTCGATGGCATCGAATTAACACCCAAACTATCTGGCAATATAACATGAAATTTCGATTTTCTCCAATTGCATTGAGCCATGTTCGATGGCATCGAACAGTTCTTCGATGGCATCAAAAAGATGCCTAGTTAGTCCAGCGACCAAGCGGAGAAATCCGGAAAATCTCGATGGGATCGAGCACTGTTCGATACCATCAACAATGACATCGAACAGTCTATCGATTGCATCAACAGGACCTGTAACAGACTCAATTTAAGATATTCATTACAACATCCACAAAGGCGAGGATGAACAATCCAAGTCCAACATTCCACCTAACCACTACTGGACCAGATGGGTCTAATCACCTCTATGATTCTATGGTATAGATGGCTTCATATTACGGTTTATGACTTAAATCGTTCAAAGTACAATTTAGATGGACAAATATTAATCTTTCAAATGACAAATTAGATGGACAAACGAAATTTTGGATTTAAGATGAAATTTTGGATGAGACCAGATATTATCCTGTCTTATTTTTATCTCCTCATTTAAATATTCATTTAAAATTGAATTTGTAATTAATTTCAAACGAAAGATAGAAAAATAATTAACAAAAATAAGTTAAACTACGGTCTATGTCCAACACATTATATGACGTCAGGGATGGAAGAGCCACAGATAAGATATATTTGTCTGATCTTTTATCGGCAGTAGTCAAGGTTCTTCAGTCAATACTGTAGAAAGAGAAGCAGATGTATCTTTCATTATCTGTCTATATATCGTTTCTAACCACTACATATAATTTGTGATTTGTCTTCAGTTGTCATTTTGAATTTTAGCACTACACGCATTGCTCCAACACAATCGCCCCTCATTGCTACAATGCATTGGGATGTGAATGGTGTCGTGGAGGTGGGACTCGATCCAAACCATTGATCTGATGGGCCTTGCATGGATGGGAAATGCACCAAAAATCCCTCATTGGAAGATCTTAACTGTTTGATCAGTGTCCCAAAAATAGACGGTTAAGAAATATAGCAATGATGTGGAAAAAAAAAAAAAAAAGGCCAAAGCTTGGAATGATAGGAGTTTCCATTCTGGGAGATTTTTGGTTCATGGTCCATCTAATATAGGGCCCATGAGATCACTGCCATGAATCTATCTGACTCATATGGATAGATCAACACCGTCCTTTGATTCCATACATGTGGTCCACCTCAATGGCTACGTTGAGGACTTCACCGAGCTGACCATGGTGAGCCTAGTCACCGGCAAGTTGGCTAAGTGATGCAGGATGGACGTGATGAGATCGAGCACCATCTTTCATGGACCACAGGGGATAATTACTCCGAATCCACAAAGCATCTCTCTGCTCCTCACAGAGGTTTCTTGAATCCACGAGGAGAGATATAAAATAGAAATAAATTTTCTGCCAAAAATAGTAAGGGTTCTATCTGGCTTAACATGTTATTCTCCTAATTTTTCTAAGCACTTTTCATGTTAGACACAATTCCTAAAACTCAATGGATGATCGAACTAAAACTTACTATAAATAGTAAAATCGGTAATAAAAACTATTTTCAACCATCGATACGATGGAATCTTGCAAATTTGGTGTGGGCAACCCACATAGCGGGGTTTACCTAGCATAGCTGGGTTGGTTGGCTAAAGTAGCTTCTACTATCTCAAAATCATATATAGTACGTCGAATAACTCATTCGGATTTGCAAGATATGCCTGTTTTAACGGTCTGACGGTCTGGATCACTTCCGCCTCTGCTTGGCCTTCTCTGGTCCATCTTGACCATAAAATTATCCATGGCGGACTCGACATCACTAAGCATTTCTTGTCCTCGTCGGGTTTGCAACTCTGGCTTGAACTTGAGGCCCAGCTCAAGACAGGTCACCTCTACTTCTTGTTACCGCACTCGATCTACCCGTTGGAATCCTCTCCTGTTAATATGAAGCCGTTGGCGACTCGGCTCACCACGATCGGAAAGCATGGTGGCCCACCTAGCAACACACCCCTGTAAGCCCATGGTCGAGCCCACATAAGCCCATGGACTATGCCAGGGCTACAAAATCCGGTTTGAGCCCACATAAGCCTATGCTTCGAGCATCGGTGTGATTGAGATCGATCCGGTCGATAAGGTGGGCCATTGGTTTTTAGCTCGGCGAGTCTCGTCATTGCACACGTGTGGTCTTCCGCGCGTTTCCAAGGAATTGTATACGTGGGAAGCGGATTGGCTGGTGTACCTCACACCAGCTATATAGCTGCTGTAGGTACGTGTCGTGCAGAGGCGAGCACTGACGCTCCTCGAGCTCCGAGTTGTACAAACGGTTCAAAGGAGATCAAAGTTACATGGGCTCCACAGTGATGTATTTATTATATCTACACCGTTCATTTATTTTTAGACATCATTTTAGAGCATTAGTCAAAAAAAGAATCATATCAAAAGATCATCTGGACCACACCATAAATAGCAGCGGAGATAATGATTTTCACCGTTAAACAATTTTTAGGGCCCACCATAACCTTTATTTTACATCCAATCTGTTCATAAGGTCAAAATTACCTGAATGAAGGGAAAAAAAAACCATATTGATCCAAAACTTCTGTGACCCCAAAAAGGGTTTCAATGGTAGACGTTCAATCCCTCACTGGCTTTTTCAGTGTGGTCCACTTGATAGTTATATCTATCTTATTTTTCTTCTCAAGCCTTAAGACGAGCTCGCAAAATGTATGGACGGTTTGGATATAACACATACCTCATGATCAGACCCACAGAACTTGCTAACGTCAATACAGTAGGTACACTAGCCAATCCGCTTCCGTATACGTGCTGTTCCCATGTGCTGCACACTCAGTATGGTTTGTACTTCTACGCCTGGCCCTTAATAATATCTTGCGCATGGTGTGTAGTGGGCTTAACCTATCTCTACAGTCGAATCTCATGTACATTTCTCATCTTACACGTGGCATACTTACATGAGATCCGGACCATTCTTCCGGTGGGCCCCATCCTTCTATTATAAGCCCCCACGTCACTTATCTTTAATCGCACACCACGTTAGGCTCTCTTTTATTGAAGTACACAAATTTCCCAAGTGCAGGGTCCATTTACTGATCTAAAGGCATACATGTATGTTAATCCAGACCGTCCAATTTCTTGGGTCCATCATGGATGCAGCGGATCACAAAATTCACGCTATAAGATGATCTTTACCTTCTTTATTAGCCCGTTGGATTTGAACTTCTGAACTTTTTTTTTTTACTTTTACCCGTCAATTTGATGATGGCCCACCAAAATTTTCCATCGGTGTAATTCATAGCTATTGCTTCATCCATATGGATCCCGTGGTTTCTATTGTTTGGATTGGTATTTTGGCATCTCCATTCCAAGAGAGCCCGGGTGAAACAGTAAGATTGATGTTTGGGGGGCCATTGACTGCAACATTTCACCTAATGGCTTGTTTGATTGATGGGAAAAGAGAAAAAATAATAATAATAATAATAATAATAATTTATCTGTAAATTTCGACGGATTCTGTGGGACACACCTTGATGTATATAGTCTATTGACGAGCTAAAAAATAAGGTAGGTTGAAGGTTCAAGTAAACCACACCACGTAGGGGATTCGGGTCCGTTTTGATGGGACTTTAAATTTCTTAGTTGTTTGGCACCATAAAGTAATTGGGGTTTCAAATCATCTCCAATAGGGAATTTAAAATCCACATTGAGATCTTGGATTACATCTAAAATCCTTTCCAGAGCTGCATGTGTAACATGTATATTACTGGACTAGTATTCCATTGGGCACATGTCCCACTAATGATATTTCAAAACAATTAGATTATCAATTGCATTACTATAATTACTTAAAGGTGATGTTCAACACAGTTCAAAGATGCTCCATGTAAATCAAATGTTAAAAATCGTTGGTTAGTCACTCGGATATGATTTTGTGCTTGTGGGGCCTCCTAGACTTGAAATTTCATCATTTTATGGCAAAGCATATATTTTAGTGGGTTTATTACAACCATTGTGTCAAACATTACATAAGTCACTAATTAAATATGTTAAATTTGATTTAGTAATTAAATTCGAACCCTTCTAAATATATCATGCATAACTTCTTTTGGATTAAATTTGATTTCCAATCCCAATAGACAAACACAATAGAAGGATTTCAAATAAAGGGGCTCCAAATCCACCCTTCTAAAGAGGCTATCAAAGTCTAATGTTGAGAACTTTTCGGGAGGCTTGTAGTTTTGGATCAAGATAATAAACATCATGGTAATACCCTTTATCTAGTTCTATAACCTTATAAAGAGGTTAGATGACAAATAAACATCATGATAGTACCTATGATGTTTTTAACTGTAGGAGTTCAATCCTCACTACTTCTTGTGAATACCCGGTAAATAGATAATTACGACACTTTCACCTGTTTGGGAATATTTGAGAATCGCTACCTTAAAAATCGGTTCAAAGGTGTTAGTTAAAATTTTTTGATCTCACGGCGACGTATATGACGTATATGTTCCGTCCCTCCGTTTTACCACAACATTTTGAGACATGAGCCAAAAAATTATGTAAATCAGAGTGGTACTTAAAGTTTTTAACAGTTGGTGTTTGATTCAATTTTTTCTGTGGCGTGGTCCATTAGAGCTTTGGATATGCTTCATTTTTTGGCTCATGCCATAAATTCAGCTGGTATAATAGGTAAACAGTATAGATAAGCAATATGCATCATGATGGGACCCACAATTATTTGCAGTCTTTTTAATTTTGCATCCAAAAAGTAAGCGGTCAAATCAAATATAAGGAAGAGTCCGATAAATAAGATAAGCGGTCAAATCAAATATAAGGAAGAGTCCGATAAATAAGATAAGGAAATAATTATTACGCATTTAACACTGCATTTACCACCGAATCCAAAAATCAAACAAGCCCTAAGTGTTGAGCTCGTACAATACAATCATATCCCAAAATAGATAGACTACCTGAATGAAACATACATGATGATGAGCTCTCATCAGATTATCTGTCTCTAGCTAGGTCTCGTGGGGTAGTATCCATTCCACTCCTCTGCTTCTTAATGTTGGATTTGATTAGACCTCAGGCCTGTCGTCGAAAATAAATTTTGACTGGACGGACGCAGATGGTTGGAGTTACTTGAATATATACTTCTTCAGATAACTTTTCAAACGTATAAAGTTCTTTATACAGGATGTGCTGATAGTTTTATCATAACCAGATATCAAGACTATTAATTTCAGTGTGCCATGGTAGTTTTATAATTACGTCTGCTCAAATCTTTTAAGGAGATGTGCTGATAGCTACAGTAGCTTCTCCCGCATGTTGGAATTAATCTGTTGTTTCATTTGGGCAATCCCAACCCTTCATTTTGTGGGTTGTATATGTGTGCATCGATCAAGTCCATCAACTGGTGGAGTAACATCGATCTGTTGTTCTCTCTATGTGTTGCATTGTTTTAAGGGTGGTGATTTTGGACCGTCCATCTGTGGGCACAATTGGGCCGGGGCCAGGGCACACAAAGTACACCAAGCAACAATCGTAACCGCATGATTTGTGGTCTTCGAATGGACGGTGAAAATAGAGGAGTTGAGATGGTCCAATTTCAAAGGAGAAAATCCTGTTCCTGAGATGTTATTATCAAATGGAAGTTGATTTTTTCACCCTGGGAGATCATGATAGAGAAGATCAGATAATCGTCTGGAATCATCTATGGTCTGAGCCGTTCATCAAGCGAGTCTGGTGACCTAGCTTTGTGGGGTCCACCGTGTGATTTATGTTTTTGTCCATACATCAAGCCGTTCATCAAGCCGTCCATCTGTGCTAGTTCATTTTAGGGCACGAGCCCAAAATGAGGCAGACCCAGAGCTCAAGTGGACCACACAACAGGAAAGGGATTGAATGCCTGCCGTTGAAAACTTAGGAGGGGCAACAAAACTTCTGAAACAACAAATGAAAAGTGTGAATAAGACACATACATTACAATGTGCCCTATAGAGTTTACTCGGTACCCCACGCCACTTAATACACTATCTGCGTGGCTTGTTACAAAACTCATGTGGCCCACAAGAAGATTTCAATGGCAAGCATTCAATTCTCGCTATTTCTTCTCTTGTGGTCTCCTTGAGCTTTTGATCTGACTCTCAACACTGACCGGAGCAAAGACTTTTCATATGGTTTATATTAGCGCACTTGGATTTTTATAACCCTTTACAGGAGTGACTATGATAGGGAACGGAATAGGTGTTGCCCCAGTAACACATTTATGGGAGTTACCCTTAAGGTCGGGCCCACCGTGATGATGTGTTGTATATCCATGCCGTCCATCTGTTTCAGCAGCCCATTTTAGTATGTAGACTAAAATATTAAGCAGATCCAAATCTCAGGTGGACCACACCACATGAAACAATGGTGATTGAGTGCCTCACCATTAAAAATTCCAAAGATCCCACCGTACGACCTTCCTAATGTTTATTTGCCATTCAACCTGTTGATAATGTTAAGAATACTGAGGATAAAGGAAAAAAAATATAAATATCAGTTTGATCCAAAACTTATGTAGCCCACAACTTCTAAGCACTTTTTATGTTAGACACAATTCCTCATTTAAAAAATCTCCCTTAAAGTTGAATTTGTAATTAATTTTACATGAAAGAAAGAAAAATAATTAACAAAAATAAGTTAAATTACGGGCTTTGTCCAACGCATTATATGACGTCGGGGAAGGAAGAGCTGCGGATGATATATTTGTCAGATCTTTCATGGCCAGTAGTCAAGGTTCTTCAGTCAATGCTGTAGAAAGAGAAGCAGATGTTTCTTTCATTATCTCTCTATATAGTTTCTAACCACTACATATGATTTGTAATTTGTCATCTGTTTTCATTTTGAATTTTAGCACTACACTCATTGATCCAACACAATTTCCCCTCATTGCTACAACGCATTGGGATGTGAATGGTTTCATGGTGCATAGCTCCATGGAGGTGGGACTCAATCCAAACAATTGATTTGATGGGCTTTGCATAGATGGGAAATGCACCAAAAATCCTTCATTTGAAGATCTTAACTGTTTGATCAGTGTCCCACGAATAGACGGTTAAGAAAAATAGCAATGATGTGGAAAAGAAAAAAGAAGGCCAAAGCTTGGAATGATAGGAGTTTCCATTCCGGGAGATTTTTGGTTCATGGTCCATCTAATATGGGGCCCATGAGATCACTGCCATGAATCTATCTAACTCGTATGGATAGATCAACACCGGCCTTTGATTCTATACATGTGGTCCACCTCAATGGCTACCTCAAGGACTTCACCAAGCCGACCATGGTGAGCCTAGTCACCAGCAAGTTGGCTAAGTGACGTAGAATGGATGTGATGAGATCGAGCACCATATTCTATAAGGGATAATTAACTAAAACTTACTATAAATAGTAAAATTGGTAATTTGTAATTAACAAATTACCAATTTTACTATTTATAGTTAATTACAAAATTTGTGCTTAGACACCATTTTTAAGTACTTTTTATGTTAGACACAATTCTTCATTTAAATCTTCATTTAAAGTTGAATTTATAATTAATTTCAAATGAAAGAAAGAAAAATAATTAATAAAAATAAGTTAAACTACGAGCCTAAGAGCTGCAGATGATATTTTTATCTGATCTTATATCGCCATTAGTCAAGGTTCTTCGGTCAATGCTGTAGAAAGACAAGCAGATGTGTCTTTCATTATCTGCATATATAGTTTCTAACCATTATATATGATTTGTAATTTGTCTTCTGTTTTCATTTTGAATTTTAGCACTACACTCATTGGTCCAACACAATCTCCCCTCGTTGCTACAATGCATTGGGAGGTGAATGGTGTCGTGGTGCATAGCTCCATGGAGGTGGGACTCGATCCAAACCATTGATCTGATGGGCCTTGCATGGATGGGAAATGCAACAAAAATTCCTCATTGGAAGATCCTAACTGTTTGATCAGTGTCCCACAAATAGACGATTAAGAAAAATAGCAATGATCTGGAAAGAAAAGAAAAAAAAAAAAGGCCAAAGCTTGGAAGGATAGGAGTTTCCATTATGAGAGATTTTTGGTTCATAGTCCATCCAATATGGGGCCATGAGATCACTGCCATGAATTTATCTAACTCATACGGATAGATCAACACCATCCTTTTATTCCATACATGCGATCTATGAAGGTGACCTAGTAATTCTTGGCTTTCAAGTAGAGGAAGAAGCTGGTCCTTCCATAGGAGATAATTAGATGATGATAATTTGATGGTTACCATGTGAATCATGGTGTTGAAGGGGAGAAGGGAGGGTGAGTTGTTTTCCGCAGCCATTGAAGTAAGAGGGATCGATGGAGGCTAATCCTAGAGAGCTCTGGTACCACATAAAGGTTTGAGCAAAAAACCACCACACCAATCGTGGAGAGTATTTCTTGTATATATAGATAATTACATATCAGAGTTATAAATGCTAATTACAACAAAAATGGAAAGAATGGATTATTCTATACAAATGAATCTTTCTAAGATTAAGGTTAATATGTCAAGACGTGGATTGAGGTAACGTATCCTTGGATTGAGGTAACTAATCCTTGACTTGATCCACCTCAATGGCTACGATTGAGGACTTCACCAAGCTAACCACGGTGAGCCTAGTCACTGGCAAGTTGGCTAAGTGACACAAGATGGACTTGATGAGATTGAGTACCATCTTCCTCAGGGGATAATTACTCCGAATCCACGAAGCATCACTGCCTCCTCACAGAGATTCTTCAAATCCACGAGGAGAGATAAAATCAAAATAAATTTTATGCCAAAAATAGTAAGGGTTCATAAAATCAAAATAAATTTTCTGCCTAAAATAGTAAGGGTTCTATTTGGTTTAACCATGTTATTCTCCTAATTTTTGTAAGCACTTTTCATGTTAGACACAATTCCTAAAACTCAATGGATGATCGATCTAAAACTTACTATAAATAGTAAAATCGGTAATAAAAACAATTTTTAACCTTTCGATATGATGGAATCTCACAAATTTGGTGTGGGCAACCTGGCGTAGTGGAGTTTACCTAGCATAGCTGGGTTGGTTGGCTAAAGTAGCTTCTACTGTCTCAAAATCATATATAGTACGTTGAATAACTCGTTTTGATATGCAAAATATGCCTGTTTTAACGTTCTGACGGTCCAGATCACTTCCACCTCTGATCGGGCCTTCTCTGGTCCATCTTGGCCATCAAATTATTCGTAACCGTCTCAACATCACTAAGCACTTCTTGTCCTCGTCGGGCTTGCAACTCTGGCTTGAACTTAAGGCCCAGCTCAAGACAGGCCACCTCTACTTCTTGTTACCGCACTCAATCTACCCGTTGGAATCCTCTCCCGTTAATCTGAAGCCGTTGGCGACTCAGCTCACCACGATCGGAAAGCATGGTGGCCCACCTAGCAACACACCCCTGTAAGCCCATGCTCGAGCCCAAATAAGCCCATGGGCTATGCCAGGGCTACAAAATCCGGTTTGAGCCCACATAAGCCCATGCTTCGAGCATCGGTGTGATTGAGATCGATCCGGTCGATGAGGTGGGCCATTGGTTTTTAGCTCGGCGAGTCTCGTCATTGCACACGTGTGGTCTTCCACACGCTTCCAAGGAATTGTATACGTGGGAAGCGGATTGGCTGGGGTACCTCACACCAGCTATATAGCTGCTGTAGGTACGTGTCGTGCAGAGACGAGCACTGACGCTCCTCGAGCTCCGAGTTGTACAAACGGTTCATAGGAGATCAAAGTTACATGGGCTCCACACTGATGTATTGATTATATCTACACCGTTCATCTATTTTTAGAAATCAGTTTAGAGCATTATTCAAAAAATGAATCATATCTAAAGATCATCTGGACCACACCATAAATAGCAGCGGAGATAATGATTTTCACCGTTAAACAATTTTTAGGGCCCATCATAACGTTTATTTTACATCCAATCTGTTCATAAGGTCAAAAATACCTGAATGAAGAGGGAAAAAAAATTCATATTGATCCAAAACTTTTGTAACCCCAAAAAGGGTTCACTTGTAAACGCTCAATCCTCCACAGGTTTTTGCAGTGTGGTCCACTTAATAGTTAGATCTGTCTTATTTTTCGTCTAAAAAATTAAGACCAGTTCGAAAAATGTATGGACGGTTTGGATATAACACATGCCTCATGGTCAGACCCACAGAACTTGCTGATTTCAATACAGCAGCTATATAGCTAATGGAGGTACACTAGCCAATCCGCTTCCGTAGACGTGCTGTTCCCATGTGCTGCACACTCAGTATGGTTTGTACTTCTTCGCCTTGATGATATCTTGCGCATGGTGTAGTGGGCTTAACCTATCTCTACAGTCGAATCGCATGTACATTTCTCATCTTACACGTGGCATACTTACATGAGATCCGGACCATTCTTCCGGTGGGCCCCATCCTTCTATTATAAGCTCCCACGTCACTTATCTTTAATCGCACACAACGTTAGGCTCTCTTTTATTGAAGTACACAAATTTCCCAAGTGCAGGGTCCATTTACTGATCTAAAGGCATACATGTATGTTAATCCAGACCGTCCAATTTCTTGGGTCCATCATGGATGCAGCAGATAACAAAATTCACGCTATAAGATGATCTTTACCTCCTCTATTAGCCCGTTGGATTTGAACTTCTGAACTTTTTTTCATTTTTTTTTCCTTTTTACCCGTCAATTTGATGATCGCCCACCAAAATTTTCCATCAGTGTAATTCCTAGCTATTGCTTCATCCATATGGATCCCGTGGTTTCTATTGTTTGGATTGGTATTTTGGCATCTCCATTCCAAGAGCCCGGGTTAAAGAGTAAGATTGATGTTTGGGGGGCCATTGACTGCAACACGTCACCTAATGGCTTGTTTGATTGATGGGAAAATAGAAATAATAATAATAATAATATAATAATGATAATAATAATAATGATAATAATAAATCTGCAGATTTGGACGGATTCTGTGGGGGCACACCTTGATGTATATCTTCTATCGACAAGCTAAAAAATAAGGCACGTTGAATGTTCAAGTAAACCACACCACATAAGGTAGCGGAGATTTGGGGGTCCGATTTGAGGGGATTTTAAATTCCTTAGTTGTTTGGCACCATAAACTAATTGAGGGTTTTAAATCCTCTCCAAGAGGGTTTGAAATCCACATTGAGATCTTGGATTACATTTAAAATCCTTTCAAGAGTTGCATGTCTAACATGTGTATCACCATACTAGTATTTTATTGGGCACATGTCTCACTAATGATATTTCAAAACAATTAGATTATCAATTGCGTTACTATAATTACTTTAAGATGATAATCAACATTATTCAAATATGCTCCATGTAAATCAAATATTAAAAATTGTTGGTTAGTTACTTGGACATGATTTTGTGCTTGTGGATCATCCGAGACTTGAAATTTCATTATTTTCGGACAAAGCATATATTTTAGCAGGTTTATTATAACTATTGTGTCAAACATTACATACGTCATTAATTAAATATATTAAATTTGATTTAGTAATTAAATTCTAACCCCTGTAAATATACCATGCATAGCTACTTTTGGATTAAATTTGATTCCCGATTCAGGGTGTACGTGCCAAACACAATAGGAAGATTTCAAATAAAGGGTTCCAAATCCACCCTCCCAAAGAGGCTATCAACGTCTAATGTTGAGAACTCTTTGGGAGGCATGTAGTTTTGGATCAATATAATATTTATGTTTTCTCTTTATCCAGGTTTATATGGCCTTATGAACAAGTTAGATGACAAGTAAACATTAACTATAGGAGTTCAATCCCTACCACTTTTTGTGGTGTAGTCTACTTTAAGGGCTTATTTGATTTTCCAATTAGGTGGTAAATGATGATATAGGGATTATTTCCTTATGTATTTACTACACTCTTCCCAGTATTTGATTTGACCGCTAATTTTTTTATTGTAAAAATTAAAAAAAGGCTGCAAGATAATTTTAGGTCCCACCGTGATGCATGTTGCTTATCTAAACCGTTCATCCATTATGCCAGCTAAATTTATAGCATGAGCCAAAAAACGAGGCATATCCAAAGCTCTAGTGAACCACGCCAAAAAAAAAAAAAAAAAAAAAAAAAGTGAATCAAACACTTATCGTTAAAAACTTGTAAGGGTCATTGTTTCTTTTGGTGTGGGCCACTTGAGTGTTGGATCTACATAAATTTTCAGCTCATATTTCAAAATGTTATGGTAAAACGGATGGACAGAACAGATATTTCATATACGTCACCGTAAGGTCCAAAATTTTAACTAGCACTTTTGAACCAGTTTTCTGTATAAGAATTCCCAAAAAATTTCATACAAGTGAAAGTGTCGTAATTACCCATTTACTGGGTATTTACACTTGCATTGAAAAATCAAACAGCCCTAAGTATTAAGCTGGAACAATACAATCATATTTCAAAGTAGATATACGACGTGAATGAGACATACATTATGATGAGAGCTCATCATAAGATTATCTATCTCCAGCTAGGTCTTGTGGGGTAGTATGCAACTCCATTCTTAATGTCCGATTTGATTAGAAGTCAGGCCTGTCGTCGAAATTAAATTTTGATTAGACGGCAGATGGTTGGAGTTAATTGAACATGTACTTGATCAACGTTTCAAACGTTCTTTATATAGGCTTATCTCCAACCATCGGCAAGTTTTCCAGATGAGGAGAATCAGGTACTAGTATCTAACTGGTGCTTTCGTGATTTTCTTTATTATCCTAACATGCATTTAAAATGAAATGCAATGCGAAACCAGTTTAGTAGGTGTTCTTTTGCCTCTTTATTTCAAACGTGTTAAACAATGACACGTGCGTAAGATCCAAACCATCTATGCACTGCAGCATCGAGTGAAAGTATCATAACTAAATAACCATTAATTTCTGTGGGCCATGGTAGTTTTATAATTACCGCGGCTCAAATCTTTTAAGGAGATATGCTGATAGCCACAGTAGCTTCTCCCGCAGTTGGAATCCCTTGTTTCATTTGGGCAATCCCAACCCTTCATTTTGTGGGTTGTATATGTGTGCATCGATCAAGTCCATCAACTGGTGGAGTAACATCGATCTGTTGTTCTCTCTATGTGTTGCATTGTTTTAAGGGTGGTGATTTTGGACCGTCCATCTGTGGGCACAATTGGGCCGGGGCCAGGGCACACAAAGTACACCCAAGCAACAATCGTAACCGCATGATTTGTGGTCTTCGAATGGACGGTGAAAATAGAGGAGTTGAGATGGTCCAATTTCAAAGGAGAAAATCCTGTTGATGGGATGCTATTTATCAAATGGGTTGATTTTTTCACTCGGGGAGATCATGCTAGAGAAGATCAGATAATAGTCTGGAATCATACATCATGGTCTGAGCCGTTCATCAAGCGAGTCTGGTGACCTGGCTCTGTGGGGCCCACCGTGATTTATGTGTTTTGTCCATGCCATCCATCTGGGCTAGATCATTTCAGGACCCAAAGCTCAAGTGGACCACACCTGCCTGTCGTTGAAAACTTCGGAGGGGCCACAAAAGTTTTGGATCAAGCTAATATTTGTGTTTTCAATTCACCCAGGTCTGTGCGACCAAATAAACATCATGGTGGGCCATAGGATGGTTTCAACTGTTGGCCTCATTATTTCCCGCAATGTGGTCCACTTGAGCTTTAGATATACTTCAATTTTGGGCTCGTGTCACTGTCAGTAGGGGTGTACGCAAACCGAGCTACCCCGGTTAGCTCGCTCGACCCGGCCCGAAAAAGCCTGACTCGGCCTGACCCGAAATTGAGTTCGGGTCAGGACGGGCCAATTTTCTAGGCCCGAAAGTGAGTTCAGGCCGAGTTCGGATACCTCTCAGTTCGGCCCGACTCGGTCCGAAATCCGACTCGCCCCAGCCCGACCCGACCCGGCCCGGCCCGATCCGTGTATGACTGTATTTAATTTGTATAAAATGTTTTATTTTATGCTTTGTCAAATGTATGTAAATGTCCTGACTAGTTAGATTTTTCGTGGAGTCTATAGTTCAACTATCTAAACCATTGATCGAGGGTCTTGTAATGAGACGCGGATTACCTACCAAAGCTCTTCCCATGAACTTGCTGTAAGGTTCGAAACTGGCCTGAACTCAGCTCGAACTCACGCCGGGCTCGGTTCGGGCTGGAGATGTTGGCCTGGTAACCAGGACCGGTCGGGTTCGGGCCTTGTGTGACTGTTGAACGGGCCTGGACGGGCTGAGGACAGTTCGACTCGGCTCGACCCGTTTACACCCCTAACTATCAGTCGTCCATGTTTGACCCAAATCGATCGAACTTGCTCAGGGTGGCCAAACTAATTTGGTCAACTCATATCCGAGAATTTTGCCGACTACCCAGACTACTCTTGTAGTCCTATTTCTTAATCTAATCAAGTTAACGAACATTTAAGATGATTGGATTCACATTCAATCATTAAAATCAATAATATATTCATTCAAACATTTCACCGAACACGTAGGTGTTAATATCTTAAGATATGTACATCATGGACTGAAATCGAAATACACATAGGTTATCATGCAAATTCTAAGTTGACAATCATAAATCATTCACTGAATAGTAGGATTGATAAACGACAACCTAAACATTTATGATCCGCACCTTGTGACATTTCGCCCAATTCATGACACTCATTGGGGTTAAAGTTCTGAGAAAATTATTGAAATACCTAAGCGGCATACAAGCTTGTGAAAATAGGGACAAACAAGTTTTGACACCCTAGATTACAAACGAAATTCAACACTTACCTCTATTTATTGTCGGAAAAGCTTCGGTGACGACTTTTGTTACGACGAGGAAGCTAGAGATGAGATGTGAGGGCGGAGATGCACCAACACCCACACCTCCAAGCTCTCTCGTGTCCAAATAAGGCCTTTATATAGTGCCAGATTTGGTGTAAATGGCTCTAAGGGCTGAATTTTCATTATACTAGCCCTATGGGAGTATTTCTAACCTCTAGGGCCCATTACAGGGTGTATATGCCGATATACACCGTAGGATAGTTAGTCTTAATGATGATCTACGTATGGATATAATCGGCTCGCCATTTGGATGCATCAATCAACAGATATGATTAGAAGTCTTTTTAACGGTCACCGATGATCGATCGAGGCCGTGGCTATACGGATATGAGCGGGAAAATATCATTAACTCATGCCTCGAGTTTGATTGTGATCTAACGGTCAGAAAGCTACAACTTCATGAAAGAGCAGAAGGTATATTTCACTTAAGTTTCAGATTTCGGCATTGGGGATTCGCGCGTTGCAAACATTTAGCTTCCGACCCAAGTTGATCCATTCTATGCACTTTCTTGGTTCGCCACCCGCGAAGGGCGCCAAGCCTAGTGAGATGAACATTATCTTATAGTTTTGGAACTAGTGGCCCACTAACGAGCGGTCTAGAACTGTTTGGATAATCAAGGTATTTCCAAAATGAATTAGGCAGCAAGATTTCTTGTGGGCAATGATTAAGGTTTGGATTAACTATTTTCATAGTGTGGCCTATTCGCAACTAGTGAAAATGGTGATTCAGTCATAATCACTTTAAACCGTTGATTCGTAGGCCAAATTGATAATTAAGTCACTTTTGTTTGTTAATTACAATCCAACCCCTAGTTGTCTCGTCTTTGGGTAGATCTTTAATCTAGTTGTGATCGTCTTGATTAGTTAGTGATAGTCGGATAAATTTGGGCCTTATGTGAACAAATCACGAGGCTAAACTCGATATTTAAGTGATCGGGCGGGTTCATTGGCTTTCTACGGTTGATTTATTGAATTTGTGCAGTTCTTTACCGGTACCACCTGTGTACAGGCTCACTTCGAGAGTCAAGGGTCAATAAGTGACAATGTGGGATAATTATATCGAAAATTTTCAAGGGTTTTTGAAAATTTAAAATAACGAAAATCCATGACATTACAGTGGTCCACTAAAGCTTTGGAGATGCCTCATTTTTTAGCTCATGCCATAAATTCAACTAGCATAATGGATAAACGGTGCAAATAAGTGATATCGATAAGCGATATGCATCACAGTGGGATCCACAATTATTTACAACATTTTCGATTTTGTATCTAAAACGTAAGTGGTCAAATCAAGTAGAGGGAAGAGTGCGGTAAATAGGTAAGAAAATAATCATGATGCATTCACATTGCATTTATTACCGAATTGAAAAATCAAACAAACCCGGAGTGTTGAGCTGGTACAATACATTCATGTGGCAAAATAGATAGACAAGGTGAATGAGACATACATTATGATGAGCCCTAGAGTAGCTAGGTCTTGTGGGGGTAGTATCCGTTCCGTTCCTCTGCGTATTAATGTCAGATTTGTTTAGACCTCGGCCTGCGGTCGAAAGTAAATTTTGATTAGATGGCAGATGGTTGGAGTTAATTGAATATGTACTTGATCAAATAACTTTCCAAACGTTATTTATATTCTTCAACCGTCGGATTGTTGTCCAATCAAATCTCACCTATGTAACCGGTGGTTTCATGATTTTCTTTATTATCCAAACATGCATTGAAAATGAAATGCAATGTGAAACCAGTTTAGGTGTTCTTTTGCCTCTTGTTCTCACACGTGTTAAACAATGACACGTGTGTAAGATCCAAACCATTTATGTAATGCAGCATCGAGTGAAAATATCATAACCAAATATCAAGACTATTAATTTCAGTGGGCCATGGTAGTTTTATAATTACGTCTGCTCAAATCTTTTAAGGAGATATGCCGATAGCTACAGTAGCTTCTCCCGTAGTTGGAATCCGTTGTTTCATTTGGGCAATCCCAACCCTTCATTTTGTGGGTTGCATATGTGTGCATCGATCAAGTCCATCAACTGATGGAGTAACATCGATCTGTTGTTCTCTCTATGTGTCGCATTGTTTTAAGGGTAGTGATTTTGGACCGTCCATCTGTGGGCACAATTGGGCCGGGCCCAGGGCACACAAAGTAAACCCAAGCTACAATAGTAACCGCATGATTTGTGGTCTTCGAATGGACGGTGAAAATAAGGAGTTGGGATGGTCCAATTTCAAAGGAGAAAATCCCGTTGATGAG
This sequence comes from Magnolia officinalis, assembly GCA_021015155.1. Lineage (NCBI taxonomy): Eukaryota > Viridiplantae > Streptophyta > Magnoliopsida > Magnoliales > Magnoliaceae > Magnolia > Magnolia officinalis. The sequence goes on along the minus strand of JAJHSJ010000015.1, from coordinate 61,900,097 downwards.
ATGCTATTATCAAATGGAAGTTGATTTTTTAACCCTGGGAGATCAGATAATCGTCTGGAATCATCTATGGTTTGAGCCGTTCATCAAACGAGTCTGGTGACCTGGCTCTGTGGGGCCCACCGTGATTTATGTGTTTTGTCCATGCCGTCCATCTGGGCTGGTTCATTTCAGGGCATGAGCTCAAAATGAGGCAGACCCAAAGCTCAAGTACTGGACCACACAACAGGAAAGGGATTGAATGCCTGCCGTTGAAAGCTTCTGAGGGGCCACAAAAGTTTTGGATCAAGCTGATATTTGTGTTTTCCATTCACCCAGGTCTGTGCGACTAAATAAACATCACGGTGGGCCGAAGGATGGTTTCAACCGTTGGCCTCATTGTTTCCCGTAGTGTGGTCCACTTGAACTTTGGATACACTTCAATTTTGGGCTCATGCAATAAAATGACCTGTAAAAATGAATGGACCGGATGGATAAAACACATACATCAGGGTGGGCCCCACATGAGAGTCCGCTCACAGGGGATATTGGTGGTGGTTGCTCATCGACCATTCAAGTGGCATACGTGTAAGGATATGATCTAGACCATCCAGATTTGTGTAGCTCGCTAGGGATGGAGCCCATCCCGAAAATCACACTGACCCAAATGGTCATAACGGCCAATTTCTGGCTATCAAATGGACGATTTTAAAACGATACGTTCAGTGGTCCAAATTCAAATGGCTAAGATAGTCCGGTCAGCATGATTTTCATGCCATAGTCCATCCAGAACTGCAACCACAATTTAGATGGTCCAGATTTCCATTTAGGCATGCCACGTGTAAAAGAGGTGTACATCGAGTCAGACCGAGTCTAGTTGGCCTCAACTCGACTCAGCTCGAACACTAGCTGACCTCAGCTCGAACTTGGCTCGGCTCGGTCCTCGAGCTTAACTGGCCAGTTCGTTTCGGTTCGGTTAACAGCTCACGCTGATTTCAAGCCAAGATCGAGCCGACTTCGTCAGTGAGGCATTTCCACAGACACCTGAACTGCAACTTCACAATATATCTCACTGTTTGTAAAACAGAGGCAATGGTTTTACAGGTGTTTTGTCAAACACCTTCTAAGTAACATAAAAACCAACAAAAATAAAGAGAAAAAAAGTATTTGTTTAATGTACATACCTTGCTTGCCACCGGTCAAACCTTCCTTGCCACTAGCCAAACCTTCCTTGCCACCAACCACATTTGGTTGAATCATTTTATCAAACAGTTGGTGAGCAACATCAATGGCAAAGTAACTGAGTCACCAAACTGGTTAGATCTGAGTTTGATTCAAGTTAGATTCGTTCCGAGTCGAGTCGAGCTGAGGCCTGCTCGAACTCATTTTCGAGCTCAACAAAATTAGCTCGACTTGGCTTGAACTCAGCTTTGAACCGAGTCAAATCGGGCTTTTTCGAGTCGAGTCGAGCGAGCTAACTGAGCTAGCTCGGTTCGTGTATTTCTTGCGAAAGCCTTTCACACGAAGTTCCGTGCCCTCGAAACCTAGGTGAGGCCCTGGGTAGACAGTGATGTTTGTAAGAAATCCACTCCGTCTATCTATTTTTTGAGCTCATTTTAGGACTTGACAGTAAAATTGATCAGATCCTAAACTCAAGTGGGCCACACTTAAGGAAAAGATGGATAGAGAAATTCCTATCGTTAAAACCTCCCTGGGTAGACAGTGATGTTTACATACCATCCATACCGTTCATAACGTCAATCCTATTAGGATTAACTGAAAATACAAACATTACCTTGATTCAAAACTTCCGTGGCCCCACGAATATTTCAACTGCGGACGTTTAATCCTCACGTTTTTGGCGCATTTGAGTATTAGATCCGTCTCGTTTTTGACTCCGAGTCCTAAAATGATCTCACAAAACAGATGGACGAGGTAGATTCGTCACAAATATCACAGTGGGGCCACCTAAGTTTCGAGGGCTGGAACTTCCCGCTAAAGGCTTTCCCACGAAATCCGCGTCCCCTCCTGAGCATTTGACGCGGATTGCGTACTACCCCGCCCGTCCCTAGCTCCGAACGGGCAGTTCTGTGGGCGGGCCCACCGTGACGTATCTGTACATCCAAGCCGTAAATCTCTTTTCTCATATTATTTTAAGGCATCAAAACAAAATTCAAGTGGACCACACCAAATAATAAGCTTGGTTGCGTTGAAATGCACAAAGCATTAAATGCAAAAGTCATCTGTGATGTGGTCCATTTGATCGTTGGATCTGCCTTATTTTTGCTTTGATGCCTTAAAATAATCTGAGAAAAAGGATTGACGGCTTGGATGTACAGATACATCACGGTGGGCCCGCCCACAGAACTGCCCGTTCGGAGCTTGGGACGGGCGGGGGTAGTACGCAATCCGCGTCCCCGAGCATTTCCCTTCCATGCATGCAATTGCTGACGGTCTTTACGTATAATAAATGCCTTATCCCTTACCGCATGATCTTGGCTCATTCCTCTCTACTCAATCACCGATAAATAAGCTATCTTTATTCATGTGGATTTCTTTCTCCAGTTCCTTGGACAGATCCTTGCTCCCTTTTCATTTTTCATCTGGACAGCCTAACATGGCCCATGTGATATTGAGATTTGATGGTGGAGAACAAGGCAACGTAGGTGTAAGCATGGAAGCTATGGAGATTGGTGGTGGCAATAGTAAGGTGAGATCTAACGGCTCAGATTATTCGATTTAGAAAGAAATATTGGTATTTTATATATATTTGATAAATGCTCCAATCCTCTCAGGAGTTTTATAAGTTATAGCGCTCCTACTTGCATTGGACAGCTTGGACAATACAAGAGATCGATCTAAACCGTCCATTAAGCTGGTGCATGTTTCGAGGGAAACCATGCAAAATAAGACAGATCCGATCATCAAATCCATCTTAGATTCGGCCTTTTTTTATAGTCATTCTTTTCCCAAACCTATGGATGGGATGGTTAGGATTGCATACCAGAATTGATTCTTTTAAAACGTAAGCAATCCATAGTTGGAGCTATTAAATAGATGGATCTAATTGTTCGTTAGGCCTATTACTGTAAAAATAATCCTGACCGTCCATATTAAAGACCACTGATCAGAAGGTTAAGATTATCGGATCAGTGTGGTGTTTGTATGGTAGCCCATGAAATGCGTTTTGGACCTAATGGACTGTCTAGATCAAGGACTGGGCTGTTTTTTGCATGGTAGCCATTATGATATATATGTGTTTTATCCACACTATCCATATCTTTTATGATTTCAAAAAATGAGCCAGATCCAAAGCTTAAGTGGACCACACCATAGGAAATAGTAAGGATGGTGACACCATTGTTGAAATATTCCTAAAGCTCAACATGATGTTTATTTACCATCCAACATGTTCTAAATTCATACAAACCTTCTCAAATGAAAAACACAAATATCAGCTTAATACTTTGTGCCTATTGTAATGTATATGTTTTATCCACACAGTTCATCTCTTTTGACCGCTTGTCTTAGGGCATGAGACTAAAATCAAAGTATATGGAAAGCTCAAATGACCTACACCAGATGAATGGTCCACTTGAGATTTGAATCTTCATAAGGTTAATTTGGGATCCTAAAATAAAATGGAGAAATAAATGAACAGCATGGATATACAATAAATACATCACGGTGGGCCCCATCCGGTTTGGGTAACACACACCAAAGGTGTTAACCGAGTAACGATTAATCTACTCCCGTGTTATAGTACCGCACGTGAGTAGTTGCAAGCAGTAATAAGTATTAGTGGTGTATAGGGCTGTAAACGGTCCGGGCCGGGCCGGTTGGTCTTGGCCTGGACTTTGAACTGTTTCAGGCCGGGCTGCCCCTATTCATAATTTTGATTATGCACTATGCAGGCCTGAGTCTGGCCCATGGACACCCTTAGCTGTGTGATGGTTTAAGTGTCATAAATATTATAGTTGTGAATATGATAGGTGATGTGTATGTTGTCCGTGGAAATTATAGTTATGATTTGTAATTGATGTATATATTTTTAATTCATAAGTTTCTGGACTTTGTTTTTTCATCTCTCTCTCGTTACATGGGTCCCATGGAGTCAGATTACCAGAGACATCCAACTTTTAGTACTTTTTAGTGGACTGGGATTGTCTATTGATACCGTCGGTGGCCACGGACTATTAGACAATGCCTTGTAAGCCCCACCACGATGTATGTGTTTGATCCATGTATGTCCATTCTTTTAAATTTGTTTACCGTTTGAGTCCAAAATAGAGGTAGATTTAAATTTCATGTGAACTAAGATTCAACACACCTATATATATATATATATATATATATATATATATATATAATATATATATATATATATATATATATATATATATATATGCTATTGGACTTTTGGATGAATTTGATATTTGTGTTTTTACTTTATCCAAGTACATGTGACTGGATTAACAGAGTGGATGGCAAATAACCATAACAGCGAGCCCTAGGAAGGTTTTAATGGTGAGTGTCCCATTACAACTGTTTTCTTGAGTCGTGGCCTACTTGAGATTTGGACTTTCATTTTCAAACTTCTGTCTTAAAAATATTATCTAGAAAAATAAATAAATAGGGTAGATAAAACATATAATTTATGGTGGGGCCAAAGTCAAGGTGGATCCAAAGATCACTATCTGTCCAGTCGCCATTTTGTTTTTATTAATTAGGACGCGGGTTGCCTACCAACCCATTGTGCTATGTGGGCTATTATATATGTTTCCTATTTATGTCTTTCATTTATTTTTTTTCAGTCTATTTTATAACACGAGCGTAAAAATAAGGCAGATTCAAAACTTATATGGACCACACTACAGGAACGAGTGGTGATTGAATACTCACCGTTAAAATTTTCTCAGGGACCCCAAAAGTTTTGAATTAAGCTGATAATTGAGTTTTCTCTTCATCTATAAGTGCATAACTTAATCAACAGGTTAGGATGAAAAATAAACATTAGCGTAGGCTTTAGAAAGTTTTTAATGGTGGGCATTCAATCGTCACTGTTTTCTCATGGTATGGTACATTTGACATTTAGACCTCCCTCATTTTTGGGCTGGTGCTCTATGATAATACAAGACAATAGATGTATGGCTTCGATGAAAGAAATATATATCATGCCCGGCCAATAGATCACTGTCAGTAGCCACTTGCTACTGTACACTATCGCATCCTTTACAGGAGGTGATTTCAAAGGAAGCGGCTTGCAGGTGTACCACACACCAGCAAGTGGGAAACCGATTGGCTACTCCCCCTTCCACCAATGGCTGGTGGTCGGTGCTATGTGGGCTTCACCATGAAGTATGTGTTTCATTCATGCCATCCATCTATTTTGCTAGATCATTTTGTGATATAAGACTAAAAATGAGGTATATCTTGATCGTAAGTGGACCACATCATAGGAAACAGTTTTGAGTGAACATCAACTATTAAAAACTTTTTGCGAGCGATAAAAGTTTTGGGTTAAGCTGATCTTTGTTGTTTCCCTTCAACTGGGTCTGTATGACCTAATCAACATACTGTATGTCAAAAAAACAGTACAGTGGGCCTTAGGAGGATTTTAATGGTGGATATCCAATCACTATTGTTTTCCTGTGGTGTGGTCCACCTGAGATATATATATATATATATATCCCTCTCATTTTTGGGTTCAAGCCCAAAAATGACCTGTAAAACTGGATGAATAGACTGAATGAAACACATATATCTTGGTGAGGCTCACATAGCACCGACCATCCATTGGTGCTCTATTGGCCCCACCATAATGCATGTGTTTAATCCAAACACCAAAGTGAATATGCTTACTCTCATGCTATTAAGAGACAATCCACCAACCAAGTACATTATTGTTAACTATCATTTATTAGAATTGTAAAAGATACAATAAATGCATGTGTAAGGTAGTGTTGCTGGATTGGGTGTATATATTCTATATTTTCTAATACTATGTTTGAAATGTATGTATTAAAAAATAAATCTAAGATTTACTTTTAAATTGCATTTGGAATGAACTCACTTTCCAACACAAGGCTCATTTTTCAAAGCCTACAGAATTAGTTTTCATTCTATCTCCCACTCCTTCCAAACATGTCATTCATAATTTGAAAGTGGGATTAGTAATGCAATCTCATTTAACACAACTTAATAGCTCTTTCCAAACAGGCCATAAAGGTCCAATACGAAGTATATCCAAATTCGGTAAAACCCATAGTTAAGATATCTATACATAATCTTGTAGTTGAGGAAAAGATTAAAGATTATACTTTTGGTGCATGGGCCAACAAGAGTGATAAAAAACCATATCAACGGTTTAGATCACTGATCCAAGGAACCAAATCTCTATGAACTGAAAATCCTGGCGTGCCTTGTATACATATTATAATATGACAGACGCACACCATAAACCTCGACAAAGCATCTACATATAAGATATTAAACTCTGCGCCTCCGCGGTGTTTTCAAAGCACAAAATCTCGTCATTGCATTGCATTGCATATGAGGGAGTTATTCACTTATCTGATTCATGCTCGTGCAATGTCCATTGCACACGTGGCATTAATGTATCTCAATCCAACACATCCAAACCATTGAATCTTTTATTGATTGGTCATGAGCCAAGAATCACGATATAAAAAAATAAATAAATAAATAAATTTACCTCACCTGTCCTATTAGCAGCCATCATATGGATTGACGGTCAAAATCAGAAACTGATGCCCGGAAATTAGACTTCTCCACCGTCCACTCTATCTGATTTTGTGTCTGTAATCCATCTTCAGTAGACCCCACGATTTGAGCAGTTTGGATTGATACGAACGTAGGGCGCATGTGCTGCAGTTGCGTACATGCGCATGGATGGTGATACTGTGACCGACTGTGAGTGCTTTATCTTTGAAAATATTAGCACTGTATACGCTTGTTTTTTATGCGTTTTTCTGTACGGCCAAAACCTTAATATGTGAAAGTGAATTTTTCATGTACGGAGAGATAGTTTTGAACAAAAACATTCCTAATTTTTAGATAAAAACAGTTAAAAAAGTAAGAGTATTTTCAATTTTACTGGGTTGGCAGGATGAATAGAGATCTAAATCGGTAAGTAGATAAAAAATTATTTTTGTAAACCCGATTCTGGATCGGGTCCACTGTGAATCAGGTCCACTCATCTGGTTGGCCACACACCTACACTCTTTTCACAACTGTCTGTTTTCTCCTACATCTGCTGCCCACTAAACGCCGTACCTTCTTGAAATTTGGCCCACCTCTTTCATGATTTCTCAGGTAGAGGGGGGTGATTTGATACTCTGATTGCGTGTGACGTTTGATACGCATGATTGCGTGTGACGTTTGATGCGCATGCACTTAAAAATGGCACACGTCCACCCCATCAACCCGAATTATTTGTGGAACCCGTTGTCACTGACTCACCATCCAAAATCAGAATCCTTGAGCAATCCTATCCCATGATTCATGGGCACCTGTTTGTTGAAATAAGACCAGTGGATTAGTTTTCAATCTTAACCGTCCAATAGATGTCCACCAATCTGATGTTCAGATCATCACATAATCTTAACATTTGGTTCATCATACATAAACTGGTCCCAAAATTTAAGCGGTTTCATTTGAATTACATGTATGCCATCAATAATGCAATTTGTAAATAATATGCCTGCGTATCATCCATCACGCTCCACCAGAGTATCAAAGCTTTGTGAACAAGTGCATGGAGACCATTACTACACGTTTACATGATGATGTGTCGCATATGTATATCCACCTTGATGATGCGAATATATTGCACATCTGCGGTTCCAAAGGGGCCCACCTTGATGATGTGCTATATATCCATGCCGTCCATCCGTTTCTCCTGCCTATTTTAGGACGTGGTCCAAACATTCTGAAGATCCAAATCTCAGGTGGACCATACAATAGGAAACAGTGGTGATTGAATACCCACCCTTAGAAACTTCTCCAGACCGACCGCAAGAGTATCCACAATGTTTATTTTCCATCCAACCCGTTGATAATGTCAAACAGACGTGGATTGAGGGAAAATACAAAGATAATTTTGATCAAAAACTTTTGTGCCCTAAAAAAAAAGCTTTTAATTTCCAGTGACCACTATTTACTATTTATAGTGGTGTGGTCCAACAGAGATTTTTTGTTCTCTTAATTTTTTGGAAAACATCTAATATTATCTGAAAAAACGGATGGTCGGAATGGATATACTATATATTGATCAAGTTGGGCCCCACACGGTAAGGGTAACACCTACTAAGGTCTTATCCGGGCAACACATTCGCTACCGAGGATGTGCCAGCGTCACGTGTGGGGTAGAAAAAAACAAGGGGTCTCCGACGCTTCATATGCTACACTGACTGCCTACGACGCTTCATATGCAGGCACCTTGGAACGGCATATATGGATTATATTAACTCAAATCAAACCGTCTAAATTGTGCAACCTACGTTAATTCGTAAAATTCAGATTGTTTGGACAATCCTAACCTATGGTTTTCTGAAATATGACAATTTGTTATTTTCATTTTCAACCGTCCAAAATATATACACAAATCTTTTAGATAGATGAATAAAAGAATTTGATTTTCGTTTAATGATACATTTAAGTTAGTACTCATAATTTGGACGGTTAATTTTAATTAATTGTTTTCCACATGTGCAATTTCTCTGTAATTTCTAGTCGCCTGAGTATCATCCATCACACATTGCCCGAGCATCAAAATATTTCTTATATATTTAAACCCCCCAGAGCATCTTCTCGTCGAAAGAAAGAAGCGCGTCCCTCTCCCCCCCCCCCCCCCCCCTCCCCCCCCAGAATCTCAAATCCCATCCGTTGGTTAGCTCTACGATTTCTCTCGCAAATGGTACTCTCTCTCTCTCTCTCTCTCTCTCTCTCTCTCTCTCTCAAAGCGGTTTTCTGATATGAGAAATATCAGATGCAGGGGCAGTAGCGGAAGTTACGATGCATCCCTTGTTTTTTCCTTTTACTTGTAATATGTAGAGAGTATCCTTTCCGTATAGTAGGTGGACCACACCATGATGGTCAATTGGTGAAAAAATCATGCTGATCCACTCATTAGATGGGCCACACCGCCACTGAAATGAGTCGTATCATCGGCTGTCAGTTGATATTGATGATCTGTCCCTCTCTATGTGTGGATAGGCCTGTTATTCGTAACAGATCATCACCATCGTGTGGTCCACCTTTTGTACGGTTAGGATGTTCTGCATACGTTGCTTACGGTGGGGAGAGAATGGCGGAATCGAACTTGTGATGCAGCGGCTGCATCGCATGCGGTTCGCTTATTTTGAACGCTTTCTGAGGATAGGCGTGGTGGTCTCTAACATGCGTCCAATGGGCTACCTGCTCATTTTAGTATTCTCCTTAAAATGCGCCGCCCATTCGATGCAATGATTAGTCTTATAAAACGGGGAGAAACGCTCAAGCACAAAGTTGTGTGGGACCATTAATAAACAACGCTTTCTCTCCCCCCAACTTGCCTCTCTTTCTTAAAATCTTATCCGTTAAAACGGTGGGCCACATGATAGAGATTACAATGGGTGAAAATTAGAATGTTAGATTCATGAGACCATTTACACCGTTGAAATCAATGGACAGACGATGGTTTGAATCATTTTACATTTTTGGTCCACTTAATCTATGGATTGTCCTAAATGTTTCTTCAGATACTCTTCATCATATGGCCCACCATTTTTACGGATGTGATTTATAAAACGTTGTGTCTGAAAGCTAATATAAAATGATGTATAGGAATACAATCTCGGGGATTGCAAGTATTTGATCCTTGACCGTGTAATCAACAATATCCTCGGGTTTCGGATTGTACAAGTGGAGTACTTTTTTCAGCGATCTGTACCGTTGATATATTGTGTCCCACCATGGATAGCCAATGTCCAAGAAAATTGTCAGATTGGAAAATTACGACCACCGATCTTGGGCTTTTTAAAAAAAATTGGCTGTGGACCGTCGATTAGAGCTGTTATATTAGTGCGATTGTCAGGTACGGTCTATCGAGGGTGGGGCCCTATGCACGAATGGTCTGACTACTGAAGTATGGTTCACTTGCACAAAATGAAAACTCGATTGCAACGTTCATATCTTCCCTTGTGCCGGATAATTTGTATTATAGAACGGGAAGCGGATTGCGTCTGTGGGACCCACCGTGATGAATGGGTTTTATCCTCTCCGTCCATCCCTTTTTCCATATCATTTTAGTTTATGGGATTAAAAATGAGGTAGATCCAAGGCTCAAGTGGACCACACCACAGGAAGCAGTGTTGATAATGATGCTCACCGTTGAAACGTTCCTAGGGCCTACTGTTGTTTATTTTCCATCCAACATGTTCATAAGGTCACGTAAGCATGGATGAAGGGAAAATACAAATTTTTAACGGTGGGAGTTCAATCTCAACCGTGTGGTCGACTTGAGCCTTGGATCTGTCTCATTTTTGGGATCATACCCTAAAATTATCTGGAAAAATTGATGGACGCCATGGATAAAACCCACCCATCACTGTGGACCCCACAGACCCCCTGCCTGGACCGAGACTGTCCAAGCAGGGGCAGGACCGCAATCCGCGTCGGAAAATAAGCGGAGCTTCTTAAAAACTGGGTGCAAATATCAATGAGGAGATTACATGATACTCAGGTTGTGTAAGACGCTTTATGCTCAGGCACTCATAATTTATACACGTGGCATTTATTAACTTAAAAAAAAAACCGACTTAGATTGTGCAGCCAACTGTTGGGAAATCCGAATCCCATGATCATATTGGTTGAACAATCCTAACCTTGATTTGCGGTATTTAATTTAATTTTTTTGTAAAAATAGGACCATTGGAAATTTTTATTTTTAACCGTCCCATAAATGTCCACCCATCTTATAGTTAGATAATCAAGTAACCTTAATTTGGAATGTTTAATTTGACTATTTATATTGATATGTGCAATTAATTTCTGTAAGTTCTAAGTGCCTGCATATCATCCATCATACTCTGCCAGAGTATCAAATCTTTTCTCCGTATCAATATTAAATAAACATTTTTTTTTAGACATTTTGCATCGTATATTCCAAACGTATTACCCACCTTTTGTTGTTGGGCCCGAAAAAACCTTAAGTACTAAAGTAGACCTCTACTCATAGACAAACTCAAAAAAGTAAAAATACTCCCGCTTTTTCAGGCTGCGTTGCCCTATCAACGTCCGTACCTTAAAAGTACTTTTGGTGAGATAAGTTTCCAAGTGGCGAAAAAAAAAAAAAAAAAAAAAAAAAAAAAAAAAAAGCGTTGTACCGACTCGTCTACACTGCCAAGTTTTTCTTTTTTTTTAAAAAGTAACTTTGTTGATTTTAGGGCTGACAGTCTTGTGTGAGTTTTGCACCATTTAAATGGTGGGGATACAACCTCTTCACATGTGGCACTGACGTGAAGTTATCCAGACCATTCAACTTGTGTGTCTCATCGTGGATGGAGCAAAACTCTAAAATCTCAACTGTCCAATTAATGGCTTTTAAATGGGCGGTTAAAAGTAATTATTAAGTGGTCCAAATCCGAAGGGAAGAATCGATGGTTAATATTTCAATTACACTCCACCCATAAATGGTTTAGCAATTTGGACGGTCTGGATTGCCATACAACTATGGCATTTGCGCCCATTTTATTTTCCTTGGCTTTTGTACGAATAAGAGGGCATTACTTTTGCTGACATGGATGGAACGACTTCATGGACTGGATCCACCCCGTCCATCAGGTCCGCCGCCCTGTGTTGGGGGCAGGGCCTAAAAAGCAGTCCTATTGCACACTCAGGTGGGCCACACCAGGGGAAAAAGTTGAGAAGGAAGGTTACACCATTAAAATAGTCTATATTGTGTGGGGTCCACCATCTTGTTTATATGCCATCCGATCCACTTATCTAACACACCAATTCAGGATGATTGTTCCCTATGGTGTGGCCAACCTAAGTTTGGGGTTTGACTGATTTTTAAGATCCATGGGGAAAGTGCCATATCACACCTAATGGACGGAGTGGATCTTATGCATGTTTGTTCCATGCATTGGACGATTGGTGCAAGTTAGATCATTTTGCATGCATATGCAAGTTTTGCTACCACAATCTTTATTTAAATGGTCCACAAGTAGCAAGGGAGCTTGACATTTAAATGGTGTACACATTCATTAAGGAGTTGTATGATAATCAAATAGTATATGAAGCTTGATATGTAGCATTAGATGAGAATAGCTTGTAAACCCTTAACGGGGATTAATTGTTCGTGACTTAATGAAAAAGCGTCATATAAATACAGATTTGAAAATTTTTATTAAACTATTTAAAGATTAAGCCCTAATTACAGACAATTCATGTCATGTAGTTACTAGTTGTGTACATGGCATGCATTAATTTAAATTAAATTAATTAAATCATTGAACTCACCGTCATTTCGTGATAATTCTTAAATCAAATTAACTGAAATTTGAAATGGGAATTATTTAATACTCCATGTACAAGGAGGCTAGGTACCCAATCACTCTCAGAGGAGACATTATTTAAACAAATCTTCGATTGATAGACACTTTTTTGTTGAAATAGGATCAATGGATATTTTTCATTCTCAATCATCCCAAAAATATCCACCAATTCAATTTAAGAGTCAGATAATCAAACATGTCATAACTTCTTCTTCAAAATATTTTTCTTTTGAAGATCCACTCAACCTTGTTAGAAATGTCCACCAATCCACTTGAGGATTTAGATTAAAAAAGTGATAATTTATTCTCCACATCTTTGATTGATGGACACTTATATGCTGTAATAGGACTGATAGATATGTTTCATTCTTTTTCATTCCATAATTGTCCACCAATCCAATTTAAAAGTCAGATAAATCAAGAAGTACCCTTTCCCTAAATCTCTAGTTAAGGAACACTTAGTCATGAATTTTCTCCAAATCTCTCTCTAGTTAATGGACACTTGTTTATTGAAATTGCCATTCAATAAATGTCCATTGGTCTGATCTAAGAATGAAAATAATCAAATAAGACAACACTTGTTTAAAATAAGAGCAAAGAAGTTTTAATTTTTTCTCTACTGCTCTCCTCTAAAAACACTTATTTTTTGAAATAGGACCAATGAATATTTTTCTTATTCTACCTTCCCATAAATGTTCATTCCAATTTAAGAGTGGGATAATAAAATATATCATAACTTTTTATTGATGGACAATTGTTTATCGAAATAGGATGGATAGATATTTTTCATTATCAATTGTCCTGTAAATGTCTATCAATCCAATTTAAGAGTAAGAAATTTAAATAAGCCATTATTTTATAGTTTTTTCCTAAATCTCCGTTACAGAAACAATTGTATCTTGAAATAAGACTAGTAGATATTTTTAATTCTTAACCTTCCCGTAAATGTCCACCAATTTAATTTAAATTTGGGAACCTCATCATTCTGGGTCGCATGTTCTAAAATGATTTTGAAAAACGGATGGACAGGTTGGATTTATCACAAACATCATAGTAAGCACTACACAGAATCCTTTCGCATGATCTTATCCTTTCGCATGAAAATCCTCTTGCAATTACAAATTTATCTTTGTGAGCGTAAGAGAGTTTTTTTTTTGAAGACTCTCAATGAAGTTGAATCCCACCCATTCTCCTCATCTTACAATTTACATGAAGACTCGAGTATAAATTCCTTGCAGTACGGTGCGTAGGAGACCATTACTGGATTAAGTACAGCCTCGGCCTCACCCAAGACGGTGCAGCCCAGACTGTCGGGCCCACCTGGCTGTATGTATTTTATATCCATACTGTCAGTCAATTTTGCTAGATCACATTTCAGGGCATCAACCTAAAGATGAAACAGATCCGAATCTCACATGAAACAGATCCGAATCTCAGGTGAATCATACCATAAGCAACACTGTTGATTGATGATTAAACAGATCCGAATCTCAGGTGAATCATACCTTCCCCAACGGCTATGTTTCATTTTCAACCGTCCAATCAACGTTCACCAATCTGAGTGTTGAAACAATAAAATAATTATAAAGTTTTAGTACACGGTACAACTTGGACACGCCTTTTTATTTGCATTCCTTGTACGCCACGTATGCAATTTCATCCACGTGGCGTTATTTATGTTTATCCAACCGTCCGATTCAGTGGGCCCACATGACAGTACTGATTTATACGAAATCCACTGCCCAACAGCTCCACCGGCAAATGGCCCCAAATGGCCATATGTCACAACGTCCAAACGCGGCCTTATCACGACATAAGGTCCTCTGTCGTCTTATCGATACCAACCGTCCAATTTGGTGAGCCGACATAACAGTATTCACATAACGGAAGACGAGTACCTGATGCTACCAAATCCACTAACTAACAGCTTAGCCGGCAAAATGGCCATTTGGCACAACGTCCAAACGCGGCCTTATCACGACAAAAGGCCCACTGTCGTTTTATCCGGTTAGCAATGACGGGACTTGAATAAGGTGGTACAACCCATGCACTTACACGTGGCATACACATGCATGCACTTCTATCCGGGCCGTTTAAATCGTGGGCCACATTGTGGATGGAGCATAAGACGAGAGAACGGAGTAATCATACGATCTTAGCCGTCGAAATTGGTGACAATCAATTGGATGGTCAGACAGAAAATACTCAATGGTTTGGATTGAATGGGAAAGATCAGATGGTTAAAGCTGTCCAATTTGTGTGATTTTAAGGGTCTTATGCTATCCATATTGGGACCCACAATTTGGAATGTCCAAAAATAGCGTGCTTCTATGCCACGTGGACAGCAGATGGATTGCACCACCGTACTCCCCAGTGTTGGTGGTTCAGACGTACACATGGCATAGTTAAATCCAGACCGTCGAAATCGAATTTGACCAATCGCTGCTTTCCTTTTAATTTGGATGGTCAGGATTGATTTTCTGTGTGATTTTAGACACATGGTTCATCCCAAAGGGGACCCACAATTTGGACGGTCATGATAGCTGTAGTCAGTGCGGCCTGTGAGAAGGATGAGTCAGCAACAGTCATTAACGTCAGAACTGATTTCTTGTTGGGCGCAGGTTAAGGAAGAGGGGGCTGAGGGGAAGGCGGTGTTTCTTACGCCCCCTCTGGCACTAGAGGGTGGATTGGCCGTTGATCACAAGGTTCCCAGTAGTCTCGAGCGCATTTTAAGCTTATTAAAAAATGTACGGCCAGGATCTGATCTCACCCGATTACAGGCAAGTCTTTCCTCTTTCAAGCGAGCCCAACTCATGGATTGAAGAGAAATGATTACGTACAGGCAATTATGTGGACTTTCATATACATATCTGTCTTCAGGCTGATTTGTCACGTGTGTATGACATCTGAGCCGTGCAAAAGATGGGCCACTGCATGAATATCATCTGGCTTGAAAATCAGATTGACCGACTCGTTGGGTGGGTCGCACGTGTTTGCTGTCATTCCACGGCTATCAATGGATTTGAAGGTGTGGCCCACCTTTGGGTGGACTAGCCTCATCTTCATGTGTTCCCCACCTTCTGCACCGGTACCACCAAAGATCACATGCGTTCAAATGTATGGTATAGGTTTGATGTGCGTGGGATACACCCGTGTTGTATATGTTGAATCCAAACCGTCCATTTTGGCTGCCTCCCTTTATTTACCGTACATGTTAAAAATAATCCTGATCCAAAACTCGAGTGGGACGCACCACAGATATGAATTTACGACCACTCATAAAACATGTATATTCACGTTTTGTGGTCCACCTGAGTTTTGCATTGGCCTGAGTATTGGTGTGTCCCTTATTCCTGGTGCGTCAAACCTGATGACTTCTGTTGGATGACATATATACAACAGGTGGACCCCACATTCCATCTGGAATGTGAGTGTGGATGGGAAATCCAAACCGTCCATCTAGTTGCCCCTAAAGTGGATGACGTACAGGTTTGAAACCTGTCCATCCAGTTGTTGGCCTTCTACTTGAAAGTAAAACTGATCAACTGCTTACATTCCTTGGATGGCTAGGATCATCCAGGCAGGGGCCACTTGCTACTTAATGATTGTGGACTAGTTGATTTTTTCAGGTGATCCTAACATACAATCAATGCAATTCTCGGATTATGGTTACTCCACAAGAGGGCCCACTAGATTAATGGTCCAAACCATTTTGATCTATTCCCATCACATATAACCTCATAAGCAGTGCCTGTTATATGGGGCCTTGCAGAAGCTTTCCGAAAACGTTTTAGAGATTTGTTGGGCACCGTGATCGATGGTTATGGTGATGTAAATGTGAGGTTGATCCTTAACCGTTGGATCAAGCTGATCATATGATGGAAGGTGTGGGAGGAAGGTTCAAGGTTTGGTGTAGAAGATTAGAAAGACCCACCTTGTCGCTTGATCAGGTCCTTTTATCATTTATAGAAAATAATGCACAGTTTTCAATTCCATGAGACCATTTGAGGGCCTGTTTGGATGATGCCAGTAATTGTGATGTTGTTAGCATACAAATTGAAACTATGCCATCCATACTATCTGCAAAAAACCATTGCTGCCGTCGGATCATGGAAGTGAATTGGCTTATCTACTCTATGGTTGATTTGGGCGGGCCACCAATTTCAATCTTTCAGCTGTTGTCAAAACAGATGTCTTGAATCTTACATTACTGCGCTGCTCGACCTGTCGAGGGGCGCTCGACTCAAAGTCTATCAAGCACAGTTTTTTGGTATCCGGGATGCTTGACCAGTCGAGGGTCAGACTCGACCGGCCCTTCGACCTGTCGAAGCCCTGACTTGACTACTCGAGGGTTACACAGATTCTGCGCAACCCTTGACTAGTCCACTTGTTAGGGATTTGTGTTTGCTTGATCCATATCTGTGTGATTCCGCAGCACAAATCCCCAACATCAGCTTCGTCAATGATTGAAAATTGTTTAGGCTCATTTATGGATAATTAATTGATGTTATTAGCATATGAATTGGCTCATCTACTCCATTGTGGAGGTGAATTGGCTCATCTACTCCATCGATGTTGTTAGCATATGAATTGGCTCAATTGATGTTGTTACCATTGAATCGTGGAGGTGAATTGGCTCATCTACTCTATTGTGGTTGATTTGGGCAGCTACTGATTATTATCTTTCGGTTATTTGATTCTTGTAATTGTGTTGCTCGATCTAAAACCCTTAACCTAAATGCAAGTTTCATCGAAGTCTAGCTGCCTACATGGAAATGTTCCAATGTACTGCATATGGGAGTGAACCCAAACCATCCATCAGGTGCATCATGTTATGACCATTCTACCAAATTGAAAGTCAACACTTACATTCTTGAAGTGGGCCACTGGCATCCCCAAAATCTAGACCATTAGTCAACTTTTGGGTGCAACAGTAAAAAGTTGAAGAAGTGAGCTATGAAGTGAGTTGGGCTAATTTAACTGTCATCCAAACCGGCCACGGTGACTTTTTATCACAAATTGCAAATATGAATCTTTGGGACACAAACATTTGCTTTTTAGACTTATGGGTTTCTGTTTTTGCCAATGTAGCTTCCTCCTATCTTCAATCTGCCGAAATCACAACTTCAAATGTATGGTGAGTCTGTGTACTGCATTGGTGAGGATATGCTGAGCAGGTGTGCTAATGGAAAGAACGCTCTAGAGAGATTCACAAGTGTTGTTGCGTGGAATATATCGACAGCTCGGCCAGCGATCTTTGGTTTTGCACCGTTCAATCCCATCCTTGGAGAAACACATCATGTGTCCAGGGGAAGTTTAAATGTTCTTCTTGAACAGGTAAGCATTCATGAGGAGTGATCCATTGCACTTCCATTGAATCTATCAATAACAACTGTATAATCTTCACCGAATGGTTTTTGGGGATGTTTGGGAACATTGAAGACCATAGACAAGAAATTGGTTTCCATAGAAATCTAGTTTCTATATATGTTTGATAATAATAATAATAAGTAGCTATGGGAATCATTTTCCATTTCAAAGTTTGGATTCAAAGAAAAAACATGGCTATTAATTTCTTTATAGAATATGTTAATTGTCGATTTTCACAGTTACGAGAGAATTCATATCATTTTACCATTGACCTTTTTCATGGAAAACAACTATGTTGAACAAACAAGATAACATAACTTGAATTTATTTCCAGGGTTTTCTTGACAATAGGATTCATCATTCATCTATAATTTTCCTCCCTTTCTAAACAAAGATAAAGGAAGGAAAAATACAATTTTTATCCCATGTTTTTAAGGCACACACCCCTTTTTTCCACTTCGGCACTGAAATAATACCAAGAGATAGAAAATGGCAGTGTATGCATCATTAACTAGGGATGTAAAAATCGTTTTCATAGACTAAATTTAGTAAAATGGGAGTTGTTTTGTACTCTGGCAGACAATGATGATCGGCTCAAACCTAAGACCTCAGTCTTGAAACATGTCTTGTCTCCCATTGAGCTATGGGCTTGAATCTGAATTGTACATTTGGCATGAATGAACTTGAATTGAACCGTCCATATCATAGGAACACCATGGATAGATTGGAATCTCAAATCCAGATTGTTTTGGTTATTGTAATATTTGATTAATGGACATTTGTTTTCTGAATTTTGACCATTGTACTACATTTCAACCATCTATTATACTTCCAATGATTTGGAGTTCATCTATCTAATTTGATTTAGTTGTATGCCACTCGTACAATTTCTTAGTACAGACCATCAAACACCAATCAAAGTTATTCTCTTGGCTTGTTTGGGTAGGAGGAATCCAAAGGAGAAGATTTTTTATTTTTATTTTTATTTTTCCTTTCACAAAACCACAGTTCTCCATTGTTTGGATTGCAAAAAATGATAAGGATCCTCAATTACATTTTTATCTTGAGTTTCTCAAAAAAAGGCAGCTGGTAGTTAGAATTCTCTAGTGGAAGATATGAGATGACCATTCGTTGCCATTCCTTAATACCATTTGGAGGAATATTGTCTTTATTCATTGCAATCCAAACATGACAAAGAATTTATTTTCAACAAAATCACTGGTTTCCACTGTTTGGATGCTAGAAACAGCAAGGCATTCCCAATAGCATTTCCATCTTTATAGCATTTCCTTTTCTTTTTTTGGAAATCATAAATGCAAATTTGCATGTCCTCACCTTGGATTCCTCCTAAACAAATAGGCCTGATTTAATGCTAATTAGAATGGTTATTTTGCTTGAATGCTAATCTCTCTCTCTCTCTCTCTCTCTCTCTCTCTCTCTCTCTCTCTCTCTCTCTCTCTCTCTCTCTCTCTCTCTACGCAGGTTTCACATCACCCACCAGTAACTGCACTCCATGCAACAGATGAAAACACAAACGTGGAGCTAATTTGGAGCCAAAATCCTGTACCCAAGTTCTATGGTTGGTCATTTCAAACTTTCAAATAACGTACGAAAAAAGCTCTTTTTCTCTTTATGAATGACTCTAAATGGATTAATTTTTTGCTTCATTAGTACAAGTTCTGATTGCTAAACCATAAATCCAATGAGATCCGTTTTGCAGATTTTCAATTTGAGTGGACCCAAAAGATGGGCCCCATTCATGCCCCACAATCTAAACCAGTAAAAAAAAAAAATTCCCTACTTTCAATTGTGTCTTTAGTCATCCTTTCCGTTGTATATCCACTGCAATTCAATGTTGATGTTAGTAGCCCACTAGATTAGTGGGGTCATTTGGCTTCCTGCAATCTTTAAAGGGGCCGTGAATCTATTTCCAGGAATACATTCCTAGTGAAAGAGATTGTCTATGGTGTTTGGGTACCGAGAAAGTTATTCTCAAGAATCCAGTTTTTTTGTTTGAATATTGGAAAGAGTTATTAGTTTGCCTAGCAATTTATCGTTTTTTCCCCATGTTGGGTGGAGGTCCCACCATCTTCAACTTGAATATGTATTTACAAATGCAATTTTCATTTCTCAAGCAATCATATAGTTCTATTTACAGTTATGTTTGAGATATAGCATCCCTTAAATTGTAATTTTTATACTTTTCATAAGCCATTTACAATTGGGAAATGCTAGTGTTAGCAATGTCCCCAAAACTTTTAATTGATGTGTGGAATGTGCAATTGTCAAACCAGGCTGTCCATTCATTTTTACCACTATGATAAAGCTAAGGTGGAAAAAAAATTTGCATTGATGGTTAAGATCATTCGATTTTTTACTTTTCACAAACCATAAACTGTGCCATTCATTTGTATCCCTAGGTGTAAGCCATGATTTCTATTTTCCATTCATTTGCACCATATGGGCCATTTTGTTACACTATTTTTTTTACAAGCCATAAATGTTGGGACTCACGGAAGCACACACGAAGCAGAATCAAGCAGAATAATCGCAATTGCACAAACAAACCCAATAAGAAGGCAATCTGAATTTTACATAGAAAAACCCTTATGAGAAAAAACCACGGCACGAAGCGACAAGTAATGTACCATGAAAGCAAAATTACAAGAGATAGTAAAACTTACCGATTCGAACAACCCTCAAATCTTCTTTGAAACCTTAGTTATGCACTTGAACCCTCTAGAACACCTTAGAAAACCCTAATCACGTCTAATCCTTGCCCTAATCCCAATTACACCTGCTACATATACTATACAACCGGAATAGGAATCAAATCGCGCACTTACTCAAAACTGCGCTCGCCTTCAATGAGACCTTTGATGGCATCGACAACAATCGAAGACCAGTCAATGACATCGAAGATCCTTCGATGGCATCGGGTAGCAACTTGCAAAACTGTCCAACAATCAATTAGGATTTTTCCAGATTTTCTTTATGGGATCGAGCTGTCTACCGATGGCATCAACAGACACTGTTACAGACAGATTTAAGATATTCGACAAAAATAAATCAGATGACTAGGATCCTCAAACCAAAATGTTTCTTTGGAATCATTAACAATCCATTGTAGGGCCTACTGAATAGATGTTTCAAGATGATGACTGGGCCCTTCTTCTTCTTTTTTTTCTCCACTTGATCTTGACCGTCCTGTTCCCATACTATCAGTCAATGGTTTGATTCACCCATTCAGGTGGTATAATGAATGAATGTCCTGTTTGATGATTGACTGTCTCACATGCATGTTGCTGATGTTCCCATGAAGGCGGGCCATTAGCATTACCCTGTACAATTAATCTTCTTCTCTTTTTTCTTTTTCTTTTTTGTCTTTTTCTTTTTTCCTTAACTTGAATTTCGAAATGTGCCTGTTTCAGGTACTTCAGTTGACGTTGTGGTTCACGGGAAAAAGCAGCTTAACCTCTTGAATTTTGGTGAGAACTATGAAATGAATACTCCCAGGCTTTTGATAAGGTTCTTTCCTGTGCCGGGGGTCGATTGGGTCGGAAATGTCAGGATACAGTGTAAGGAATCCGGTCTTGAAGCTGACTTATGTTACAAAGGCCACTCCTTTCTTGGATTCAGAAGCAGTTCCAGGTCTGTTAAGGGAAGGATTTTCGATTCTTCGTCGTCAGTCACGATATATGATATCGATGGACACTGGGACAGGTATGATAATCTTTAGAAAGTACAGTATTCCTCTATTCAGTACAGAATCCATACAAGTGGGGCCCATGGAAACCGAGGTCGTGGATCTGATCAGCCCCACCATTGATGGACCATGACCAACGAAAACTTTCGAAGGCCCCCAATGGATTGCACAACTATCATTAACTTTGGGCATGTTTGGTTGCACCAAATATCATTACAAAGAACAGAACTTATTTGTGAATGGATCTAAAATGGCAGAATCATTACAATGAAGGATGTCCAGAGCGGGAAACTCACGGTGTTATACGATGCAAAGGGTGCCATTTCTATACTCAAAACACCAAAATTGCAAGATCAAAAGGTAATCTCTCTCCACCCACCAATGTTTTTACAGCAGCTATGCTGATTGACCACTATGTAAGCAAAGATGAAATCTTAAGATCATGATCTTATTGGGATCGGATGGTTGGGATTTCCTGGTTTTGGGGCCCACCATGGGTCCACATTGTGATGTTATTGATCTTCATGCCTGATTGGTGTGTATGATATGCATTGTATCATTCCACTGTAACTATTAGGCCGCGTTTGGATGCATAAGCACATCAAATTATCATTGTGAGGAAATAGCCCTCAAATTGCAGTTGGGTTTCTTTCTAATCTGACTTTAAGGTAACAAATTGCAATTTGGCAATCAGACCCTCAATGTGTATAACTGCAATTTGATTCGATGGCACACACCCAAATTGCCCCACCATGAAGATCACCTGGCCCCAAAATCAGGCCAACTCATCAGATGTGCCAAACCGTTGGAATCAATGGACAATTGTCGATCTAACTCTACATCCAGGTGTGGCCCACCTGGTGAGTAGATCAACCTGATCTTTTTTGGGTATATTCATCATAGCTGGTTTACAATTTTCTTAGCTTGAATATCATACAAAAGTGGCATGCCAGGGGGAAAGTACAAAACCACAATATTTTGAATCACAGTTTGGTGTTTGGTAGTCTTTATGAATTGAATTACAATTTGAGTGAGTGATCAAGCGACTCGACGAATTTTACCGAGTTGCAATCGAGTAATACATGGTAGTCAGTGAGTTTTAGAACTATGCTTTTGAACATAAGAGATCTGAGGTTTTTCATTATGACAGGGGTTGTTATCAAGTGAATCAACTTTGGTTTGGAGTGAAGTGAGCCAAGCAGTAGTGAAAAAGGACTGGGAAAAAGCTAGAGAAGCAAAGAGAGCAATTGAAGAGAATGAGAGGAAGTTGGACAGAGAAAGAAAGGCTGAAGGAGATTCTTGGGTTCCCAAGCATTTTAAGGTGGCCCACACAGAGGATGGATGGGAATGCAACCCAAAGCAAAAATCAGTCCCATCAGCTCCTATCATTGTTGAAATCTAGAAATGTTATCAAATATAATACTGATCACCTACAAGCAGTTGTAGGTTTCTTCTCCTTGTAAAATATAGAATTATTATTCGAGAACTGATCACCTACAGCTAGTTGTATTATATCCACCATGCAAGCAGCAGCCCAAGTAATCGGAGCTTAATCATTCTCGAGACCTGTAATTGGAGTGTAATTGTTCTTGGGACCTATAATCGGACCACAATCGTTCCTGGGATGAAGATCATTTGGCATAAACATCAAACCGGTTCGGTTATCATGCGGGCCACGAAGCTGAAATCAAAGGATGGCCGATTGTCTGACTCTACCTGCATCTGTGGGCCCACTAATTAATGGGTGGACTTGGTTTTCAACACAGACAATCTTCATGGTGGGGCGCACCATTTACACGGTTCAGATGTTCTGCGCAGGCGACATGTTGATGGTAAAGATGGGATTACATTAGTTAACTTGAAAATGGGTTGTAGGTGATCAGTTTTTGTTATAATGCATGAAAATCAATTCAGTTTATGCTGTAAGTTGGAAATTTCTGTTGTTTCTCTGTTTTTCTTTTTTCTTTTCTTTTAAATTTAGGATCTGATATGGGTAATTTGCCATTTACCTACTGGTATCTGTTTAGGTATTCACAAGCTTAATTGGGACACTTAGACCGTCCAATCGATTGATCTGGACTGTCCATCAGGAGCCAAAAGGCATTTCATGGCTGTCAATCGAAAATCACACTGATTTGATGATGTGAACCGTCTGATGAACGGCCTGATATAAGGATGGACATGGCTGTTTATATTCAACAATTTGATGGGGTCCATCATCGATTTCAAAATAATCACATCTGATAATCCTAACCATCCATCCATAATCCATGTCTTAAGAACCGTTTACATCTGATAGATGCGGTTTCTGCGTGTCCACTCATCAGCTGAGCCACACTATGAGTGAGCAAGCTTGAGTTTTATGGTAAGTGATCTTCGTGGTGAGGCCCACCATATGTGCGGCTCAGATGCCCTGATCATGAGAGAAGTTGGCACGTTCTTAGGTTGCATGTGCACGTTAGTGGTCACATTGGATCAGTACTCCCAACTTAAGCTGGTGATTAAACAGATCTCCAATGAAGCAATACAACTAATTCCAGTTGAAATGAAGGTGTATGAATTGGATTAATCAGAACTGTTGCTCACTTGGAAAATCCAACCGTTCCATCTGGATGGTCCACTTGGTCTTTCCTATGGCCAAAATGTTTTCCAACCCAGGGTGACGGTTAGGATTATCCGATAAAAGAGATTCTTTAGATGTTACCCAACAGATAGATTGATCAGCTGTCGACGGGGCGTATTTTATGTAAAACATGTCAGCCGTCCATTTTGTAGTCTATATGGTTAGAATCCTCTCCCATCCACAGTCCATACTCGCGAACTCAACATCCACTCCATCCATCATTTATGCCACCTCAATGTTAGTACTGAAGCCCAAAAATCAGGCTGATACAAAATCATTGACTACAACACAGGGAACAGTGCATATGGGAGCGCCCTCCATTGAAACGTTCCTGGGGACCAAGGTGATGTTTATATAACATCCAAACCGTTCATAAGGTGAGAACCAGTAGGATGAAAGGAAATGAAAGATATCAGCCCGATACAAAACTAGTGTGGGCTCCAAAAAGGTTTCATCTTCAACGGTAGGTGTTCCCATACCCAGATTTCCCCGTGGTGTGGTTCACTTGAGTTTTGAATTTCCTTTTTTCTTGGAGTAAAATCTTAATATCAGCTATCACAATGGATGGACGGAGTGGATTTCCTAGATACGATCATGATGGGCTCCACAGCTTTTTTACTGCAACACTGGTTACAGGGAGTTCCTGCAACACAAAGCCCTGCAGGGCCGACCATGTCCGTGTAGAATCCACTCCGTCAATCAGTTCCTCCAGGTCATTTTACAAAGTGAAAACAAAAATGAATAAGGTCCAATTTTCTAGTGGGCCACACCAAAAGAAAGAGTTGGTACTGAACTCACACCACTAAAACCATACCGTGGCTAACAGAAGTTTTGGATCAGGCTGATATTTGTGTATTCCCTTCATCCTGGTGGTAAACGCCTGATGAACAGTTTATATTGCATATAAACATCACGGTTGTCTCAGGAAGGTTTCAATGGTCTTCATCTCCACTTTTTTCTGTAATGTGGCCCACCTGAGTATTGGATATGCCTCACTTTATGCATTTCATCTTAAAATTTTCTATACAAAAGGACAAACGGATTGGATTTCACATGGACATTTCTGTGGGCCCCACAGGGACTCGTGTGGCACAAACTTCCGGTAACAGGTGTTGTAGGAAAACTAGCCTACAAAATTCACGTTCTTTCCCAACCTAACACGTGCGAAAAATATAAAAGCTGGGCCCACTAATACCTCCATGCTTACGTGGCCCAATACGAGCGAATGCCGCGGATAAGTTGTATTTAAAGGAAATGAAAGAAAATCCTCAGAGAGAGAAATCAAATGGCGTCTGCTTCCTTCTCCCACTTCTCTACTTTCAGAGGCCCCGAAAAAATCCCCAAATCCAAAACCCTAATTTCCAGCTCCAGATCTCCTTCATATCCGCTGCTGGTCTCATCTCCCTTAACTCACCTTCGATCTCATCATCATCATCAGATCTCTAGAAGCTTATCTGCATCGGTCTCCACGCAGCAGCAGATCCGCACGAGCTCGGACGATCTTGTTTCTTCAATTCTTTCCAAGGTTCGATTTCGATCTCAGATTTCTTGATTGTCTGCTTGCATTCGTTTCCTGTTCTTGAAAATTGCCGGATTTTTATGCAATTTATGACGAATTTAGATCAAGAAGTAGGAACTGCTGATGGTTTTGAAGGGTATGCTTGATAGGACGATTTTAAGTCTGATCTGGGCTGTTTAATACCGGGCGATCAATTGTTATGATCGTTGTTGTGATATCGGGCAGTATCTCATCCGCTCTGGGCCCATGATTTCGACTACCAGGATTATCAGGAATGTATGCCAGGTGTACGGTTGATGGTTTCTGCACCTGAGTTCACCATTTTGGGAATGACGGTGTCTCGTTTACTGTAATGTGTGCGGCAATCCAGATCGTCCAATTCACCAACCCACTTGGAGATGGCCCGTAGCCGAAAAATTGCAGTAAGTTGATGATAGTTACCATCCAATTTTGCCTTTTGGGTTGGGACAATGCACTATTTTACTTTTCACCGCTCATTGAATAACCGCCAATTGGATTGTTAGGATTGCTTGAGCATTCCCCACAATTTTGATGGTTTGGAGGCTTGTATATGCATGCCACATGTAATTAGGATGATTTACTTACCACCATTTCTGTAGTAGTAGTGAACTATCACTAGAATTTTGTCCTTGCTTTAGTTTAGGAAAAGAGTAAAAATGCGCAACATGAAATACATGTACATCAGTATAAATTATCCAAAATGTGGGCCTTCCATTGATGTGGTATAGCACCAAAATTGGATTTGATTGGACGACTCCTATCCTCTGATTAACAGGCATTTATTTCTTGAATTCAGATTGTACCTTTTGAGTTTAACTGTCTTTTTGATGGCCTGCAAGCGGACAGTTAGGATCATCATTGGATCATCTTTGATTTGATGATCCTTCCCCATTTAATGGGGATTCATTTGTTGAATTCGGACTGTTTATTGAGTAGCAGTGGGTCGATATGTCAATCGCTATCTTTCTGTTTGAAATAGACCTTTCGATTTTTTGTTTTTGAATGGAATTAAGCTTTTTTTAAAAAAAAGTTTAATTTGATTTATCGAAAAAGCAGTGAGTTTTCATGGACTATGCTGTTGACATTTATTTAATGCAATTGGATTAGGTGTCATTTTGAATATTTTCAATGTGGCCATTTTGCAATGTGCAAGTGTGGTTTGTTATTATTTAGGTGACGGATACCGACCGAGGAGTTCTGTTGACTAAAGATGAGCATGCAGAGGTAGCTGAAGTGGCACAGCAATTGGGGAATTACTGTGTGGATGAGCCAGTAAAATGCCCACTTATATTTGGAGGTAAAACCCACTAATGGCTGACTCTCATGTACAAGTACCACATTCCTAGAGATTGAGTAAGACTTAAGGACTTCAAATCATCCATGAAATAATGAAGGCATCCTTTTGATTTGAGAGAAAAAGGTAAAAAATCTGAAACAGTAAAAATGCATATTTATATTTCAAAGTAAACTCAAGTAATGGCTCTTATTGATATGTAAGTCCTCTTGGATTCCCACCCTCCCGGTATTTCAAATGGTTCGCGAGACGATGAGTGTAACCCTTGTGCTTTCTATATTAAAAAAAGAAAAAAAGAAAAACAGAACTACTCAGACAATTCGAGAAAGGGCCACCTTACCTTTTCCTGCAAGATCGTGTCCCTTAAGATGGCCATGGTGCATGCAGTTTTGAAGAGGCTGGATCTAATGCTAACGTTCTCCCCTGTTCCCAAAACTCAGGTGGGCGACCCTGTCTAAAATCATGCCTCACCCCTCTAAAATCACACGTTGTCAGCCATGTGAGTTCTAAATTAGCCTGATTTTTTGCATGTCCATCCATCCTGGTCGGATGTATCTTCAAAATGGATTCAATGGAATTATACAAAACACAGTCCGCCCCACATACAATCTTGAAGGTTTTTAGTGGTGGAGATCGTAGTCCCAACTGTTCCCTCTGGTGTGGCCCATCCGAGTTTTGGATTTGGCTGATTTTTGCATGCAGAGCAGAAAAATACAGGGCGCAGACGATGAACATATCGGATATTATTAAAACATCATGGAGGGCCCCACGCGTTGATTTGTATGTTAAACTTTAAGTTGAAATGTTTGTAATGCAGCTGTCCTCATTTTGAAAAGAAAACACAACATTGAGTAGAGGTTAGTGAGAAGAGTGTTTCCAGTATTCCCCAAGATAGCGAACCACTGCATAACGATGGGCTTTCGATGGTGAATTGGTTTATCTCTGAGAAAGTACCCGTAGGGTATAAAGAACTACTTGAAAATTTTACCAAAATTCTAAATGCCTATTTCATTCCCATGTCAAAAATCAGTCTTTGCTTTATAATATTAATCTGTTAGGGCTTGCATATTTGAAAATGGAAATTATATCTAACTTCCACTCTGATTGATTTGCATACTCCCATTTTCCATTTTGGGAATTGAAACAGTACAGTTTTATCCTATTTCAATTCCCACATCAGGAAACAGATGCATGCAAATAAAAAAGGACCAAGTGCAGATAGTGGCTCTCATTTTGGATTTAAAAAAATTCTTCCATTTTCTGCTCATTCCTTCAATGCCAAAGGCATCATATTCTGTGGAATATACTGTGGTATCTTCCTATGGTTCATTATTTCATAGGTGATGTGTTTTCCCTGTTACTCAGAGTGGGATGTGATGTACTGTTCGGTGCCAACGTCACCTGGTGGTGGTTTCAGAAGTGCATTTGGTCGTCTTGTGTTCAAAACAAAGGAGATGGTGCAGGCCGTTGAAGCTCCGGAAACTGTGAGAAACCAGGTCTCCTTTTCCTTATTTGGATTCCTGGATGGAGATGTTTCCTTGAAAGGTATGCTTGTTTAGCCAAACAAATGGTTTGTATCCATTCTACAAGTTGTTACAGTTCAAGTTACAGTGTTTTTAGTTGCTTTGGGGGTGTTTGGATCTTAAGTTACTTGAGATAAGCTACTTATGCTTCAAGTAGCTTATCTTGGTTTCTACTTCCTAAGCTGATAAGTATGTTTGGCAAACAACATACTTATCAGCTTCTCCTCTCTTTCATCTCTCCCAATGCCTCTCTTCAGCAATATATGAAAAGTAAAAAAGCTAAAAAAATTAACTGAAGTGATTAAGTACTTTCAAGTAAAAAAAGTTATAACTAATCATAAACCGAACTTATCTAAAATAAGTTACTTATCTGCTGCTGTAAGTAGAAAAAGTAACTTATTAACAGGCCCTTTGTGACACTTTGATAATCCAATCGATCAGTCTGGACTGTCCATTAAGTCCATCACACATTTCTTGTCTGCCATACAAAAAAAAAAAAAAAAAAACTTGATGATTCTAAGCATCTGATCAATAGCTATGAAATGGACGGTCAGATTTATATAAATAGGTCCAATTAACAGTTCGAGCCATCTATTTGTTGGACCATCATGGTGATCGGTTATGGCTCTAAAGAATTGATTTATCAGGCAATCCTAACCATCCCATCCATGTCTTGGAGAACAACCTATAGATGGGCAGGATGATCCATTCAGTGTGATTTTCATGGTAGCCCATGATGTGTGGAGGACACAATGGATGACAGTCCAGATATATTGATCAGACTCTCCAAGAGACTTGATATACCTAGGAGAATTGAGTCCTTTATCATATGCGGTCAAGACCATTCATCTGGTGGACCACAGCATGGATGGGCAATATAGTATGAAATTCGCTTGCTCGAGAATCAGAGCCGTCTGGTAATTGGCCCGAAAATGATATTTAGAACTAAAAATATAGTCAACAGTCCATGTCTAATGACCAAAAATCCCGTTGCTTTAAAATAAAAAAAAATAAAAATGGATGAGTGATGCAGAAGGGTGCTGAATCCACAGTGTGGCCTCCTGCACCGCTGTATCATGGATTCAGCAGAGGAGGCCGCACCATGGAATGGAAACAAAGATGGAGGGTGCGATCTTTCTATGTCGATCTCGAGATCTATCAATCTCGAACAAACCTGGCTCCGACACCACTTGATACAAGAGGGGACACACCAAATCCACAGTGTGGTCTCCTGAAGCGACCTCTTTGATCCATCAACTGGCCCATCCACCAGGGAGCCAGCTGGGTCCAAATGCAATAGCTTGTAATTTGATCCGAGCATGTTGCATAATGAATGATATATATATATTTTGATTTCGGCTTTCCTTCTTCCCTTTTGGTGTCATGTTATTCAGGGAAACTGATAATTCTCGACGATAAATGGATACAAGTAATATTCGAGCCCCCTCAACTGAAGGTGGGGAGTTTGGAGTTCCATTTGGTGGCGAGAGCGAGGTGAAGCTGGAGATCACCTACATTGATGAGAAGATTAGGTTGGGAAAAGGATCCAGAGGCTCCCTCTTCGTCTTCAAAAGACGCGGATAAAACCATGCAAGTGATATTCGCTTCATCACACTAGAATTATGGTGTATATCTTCTCATTCTTGTTTCTTATTGTTTGTGTATCATGAGCTTTTTGTGTATTGTGAAGGAGGATGGTTATTCACCTGATGATGTCCCAACTTGTAAAATCATAGTTTAGAAAATCGAAAACTCGACTCAGTGTCTAGCCGAGTCAGTCAACTCGGAGACTCAACCGGGTCATCAATTAACTTTACTCATATACGTTTTTTTTTTTTTAAACAACCAACATCTTGGGTGACTCAGTCGAGTCATGCCAATTCATGGGACTTTATTTTGTCAGGCTATCCAGTGAGTCTCCAATGGACTCAGTTTGCAAAATCTCACCGAGTTGATTCGGCCGAGACAATCCACCGAATTTTAGAACCATGGTGAAAAGTGAAAACTCGTTTTCCAGAGCCGGATCTCATACAAACCTTTGTAGGATAAAGCATATGCTGCAATGAGGGGGCAAGCATGTTTTGATACTTTCCCAAATGTTACATGATTGTGCTTGCAGGTTTCCACGTGTGCCAATCCAAATGGTCCAAATAAAATTTCATACTGATCGTGGGCCATAGTTTGGAAATTAGACTGATCCAAAACCCTGGTGGTCCACACCTTATTATTATATAGTGTTCCTATTTTTCTTTTTTGTCATCAGAGTTTTCAGTGGGTCAGTTTTTGGTCTTTACGGGCAATACGATGAGATGAGCCTGATGCACGGAGTGGATATTACAATCCAAACACGGTGAGTCCTACATAAATGTGGTGTTGTAGGCAGTGCTGAAGGATCTGAGAATAATACACATTCACCCGCATTTGCGGGAAACGGATTGGCTACTCCCCCTGCCACCAGCCAGTGGCTGGTGGTCTGTGCTCTGTGGGCCCCACCATGATGTATGTGTTTCATCCATGCCGTTCATATATTCTTCCATATCATTTTATGGTATGATACCAAAAATGAGGTATATCCCAATATCAAGTGGACCACATTAGAGGAAACAGTGTTGAATGGGCATCAACCATTAAAAACCTTTTGGGGGCCATAAAAGTTTTGGATCAAGCCGATTTTTGTTTTCTACCTTCATCTGAGCCTGTAAGACCTAATCAACATATTGGATGTCAAATGATAAGTAGAGTGGGCCTTAGGAGGATTTTACTGGTGGATATCCAATCACTATTGTTTTACTGTGGTGTGGTCCACTTGAGATTTATATCCCTCTCAGTTTTGGTATCAAGCCATAAAATGATCTTAAAAAAAATGGATGAACTGAATGGATGAAACACATACATCATGGTGGGGCCCACAAAGCACCCAGCACCAGCCACAGGGCTGGTGGCAGGGGGAGTAGCCAATCCGTTTCCGCATTTGCGCAATTGGCGCGTAAGTAAGATCGTTCATCTAGTGGCCCCCATCTTGAACTGGCCGATGAGTCGATGAAGTATGCGCCATCAAACAATCTCAGCCACTGGATGGACGGACTTCTCTTTCGTTCCATAGGAGCCTCGGTCGCATTTTCTTTTACATACATAGAACTATGCCATGGGATCATGGATTGAACTTAGGTGGGACCCGCCGTGATATTTATGAGAAATATACCCCGTTCATCTGTTTTTCCACCTCATTTTAGGACATGAGACAAAAAAAAATGATGCAGATTCAGAACTTAAGTGGGCCACACGACAGAAACGTGGGAGGGAAATGCCTACCGTCGAGACCTTCACGAGTCCACTGTGACGTTTATATGCCATCCAAACCGTTCATAAGGTCATTTCCACTTGGATAAACTGAAGCACAAAAATATTATCCTGATCCAAAACTTATGCGGCCCCACGAATGTTTCAATGGTGGGTGTTCAATCCGCACTGTCCCCTGTCTGTGTCCTGCTTGAGTTTTGGATCTGCCTCATTTTATTCTATCTCACGTCCTAAACGAGGTTTCAAAACGGATGAACGTGGTGGATTTCTCGAAAACATCACAGTGGCCCCACTTAGCTTCCGACCCGAGCAACTTGATGGGATCCCAGGCGGAGGCGGATTAGGTGCGGCCCCAGCCTAACCCAACAAGGTGTGGCCCTGACAGTAGGGCCTACCGTGATGCATGTATTTATATCCACGCTGTCCATACGTTTTTACAGGTTATTTTAGAGTATGTTCTAAAAAATTAAGTAAATCCAAGTCTCAGGTGGACCACACCATAGGAAATGGGGGTGATTCACAATTAAAAACTTTTTATGGGCCACAAAAGTTTTGGATCAAGCTGACATTTATTTTTTCCCTTCATTAAGTTCTGTACCCTATCAACAGGGTGTGTGTGTGGAAAATAAACATTACTTTGGGCATTATGGTTGGCCTTAGGTAATTTTTAATGGTGGGCATTCAATTACCACTGTTTCCTAAGGTGTGGTCCACCTAATAATTGTATTTACTTAATTTTTGTGATAATGATCTAAAGTGATCTGAAAATCTGGATGGACGGCGTGGATATAAAATTCACAAATCAAGGTGGCCCCACGGTCAGGGCCGCACCATGTTGGGTGAGGCCAGGACCGCAACTAATCCTCTCCTCGGGCGCCTTCATCTTGACCTGCCGTACCACAATCTTGATTGCTCCCGAGGTGTATACTACCTTCACTCTTTGGAGTAGCCATACCCTGTTTGAAGTTCCAGCCTACCTCATCCGCCTCTCCCTCTACCAGCCCCTCTCTCTCTCTCTCTCTCTCTCTCTCAAGTCATGGCAGCAATCTTATCTTCTTACATGAAGAACCCAACTCCTCCAGCAGGTAATCTTCTCCCTACGCATTCTACTTATTTTCTTATTTCATCTCTTTCACTTTCAACATCTTCATGTTCAAATTCCTTTTTTTTTTTTTTTGAAAAATTCCGACACTGATTTTGCTAAAATCACGATGTGGATCATGTTTTACTACCGCTCGCAGGACAGAGATTGAAACACTCAGGCCAGTCTGTGGTAAATGTCTGACTCGACTCGAGGCCGGATCCTGAATCCACTACAACACTTTGTAGGTTATGATTAACCAACAATTTAACGTGTGGGACCCACTATGATGTATGCATGGCATCCCATCCGCTCATCACGGGCCGCCATTCATGTTCTCCTTGGTGCCCAAAAATTAGACTGATCCAAGACTCAGGTGGGCCACTCCATGGGGAAAAGTTGGGATGGGGATGCGCACCATGAAAAACCTTTCTGATTTTGTGTGGGGCCCATTTTGTTTTTCATATGCTATCCAAGCCATTCATAAGGTGAGCCACACCATGATGAATGGACACCCGAAATTCAGGTAGATCGAAACTCAGGTGGGGCTACACTACATGATTTTAGAGTTTTTAGGCATGATTTTTCACAGTGTGGCGCAACTGAGTTTTGGATTGGCCTGATTTTTGGGCCCCAAGTAGAAAGATGGGCCGCACATGATGGGCGGATTGAATATCATCGACACATCATGTTGTAGGATAAACTTCACATACAAAGCTCTGTAGTGGATCTGGCCTCAATTATTTTCTTATTAATGTTTTATTTTTAATTTAATTTCTTAATTTCTTAATTTGATCATTTAAGGATGGATTTCCAACACATTTTCATAAAATCCCATCTTGGGTTTTATTCAACTGAAGCAATGATCCCATTGTCATTATTTATTTGATGGAATGATCAATGTGCATGAGATCATAATTCACTGTACAATGAAGACTGAAGAGTGCAGCTAAGGCCACACGCACAAGCCAGATCACACAGGTGTATGGTTAGCTGATCTGAAGGATGCTGTACACATGGGGTCATATGCCAGTTTTCCGAATAGTTGATTTTATGGTCCCCACCTTTGATGGGGTGTGGCTTGAAAATCTTTTCTTATGAAAGATCCCAACTCTTCGATTGATGGTCATGGATAGGGAGAAAACACTGGAATGTTCCACATTCGATGAAAAATAGTCCAACTATCAAATAATTGGTATCTTTGGATCTGAACAATGTTCTAGTAGTTCCCTATCTATATCAAATTAAGAACTGTTTGTCATTCTTGATCTTTGAACCCTAAACCCTATGTATATCAGGGTCCATCAGTTTGTCATTCTTGATCTTTGAACTGTGGTCTCACATTACAGGATACTTCACTTCAACAAATTGTGTGAATGCTGACAAGGACAACCCTATGATTCCTCTTTTATAAGAATCCATTGGAACAACTGTTTGTGTGGAATGTTAGTCAGGTGGACTGCACCTTGCACATGCCCTGATGCATGACAATTAACCACTTGCTCTAAAAGCTCGAACTGATAGAGCATGGTGAATTAATCCATTTATCTCATAGCCCAGGCCCCGAATCCATGGGTCAGATCCTTGGCCGAACCCTCCTCGTGAGCCCCAAATCCATGGGTTCTGCCTCACACGGGCTCCAAATCCATGGGTTCCGTGGGCCGCCCACCCCGAGTATGCCCCTGCATCTCACAGGCCACACCACTCGAGCCCGGTGTGAAATTGCCCCCGCATTAATCACCCTGGTGATGAGTATCAAAAACTCAAGGCCAGTCCACTCATCAGCTTCCTCACATGCATGAAAAAATAAAATAAAATGGATGGCTGTAAAGATGATTAGTCCACCACATTTTCCAGTTGGACCCCATTTGATAAGCAAACCAGCCTGATTTCTGGGCCAGAGCATATAAACGGTGTGGCATACCTGATGAACTGCCTTGATCTCATAGACATGTGTTGCACAGGCAGGTGTGCCAGCAAAATGGTGTCCAATCCTACTTATGAATCTTCAGTTTTGAGCAAAGAATTAATTCAATCTACTGTCAGAAAATGGGGTTTACTTCAAAAATGAATAGAAGTAAGAAGTCTGCCCATGTGTCACTGTCAAGATTTCAAATTTATTCAATCCAAAACAACTCAATGGGAAATTTTTCTTTCTAAATTCTCTTTTGACCTCACATTTGTTTGGTAATTTTGGAGATCTCAACTTTTGTTTATTCATGATTTTAATCTCTCAAGACTTTTAGCAATCATTGAATGAATTCTTTTCTTAACTTTATTAATGCTGTTGTGATGGCAGCGAGCTCTCCCGACACGTATACTAACAATAGGAAAGAAGAGATCCCCAGGGATCGAATCTTTGGTCGAAGAGTACAAGGAGAAGCTCAAGTATTATTGCAGCATCGATGACATCCAAATCAGATCCAATCCAAAAAACACTAGGTACCCGTCTTGTTTTGTACTTAAAGCGGTTGTTTGCTTTGGCACCTACTCATCCAACGTTAGTGTTTATGCAGTATCCACTAAGAACGATTTCCGTGTTATTTTTATTATTATTATTATTTTCAGTATTGTTTTGAATACTAGTTGTCTATAGGCAATAAGCACACCCATGAAAAATAAGCAAAAGAACATTACTATCCCAATTACAAAGACTAAGCAGTACCTCAATTTACATAAATGAACGCCCATGGAGATATCTTTTTAAATGCTATTGTATAAATAAGAAAATCTATGCCATGTTGGATTGTTTGTTTGATTCAGCTAAATTGATCAGTCATATTTCATTATTCTACTGTTTTAATCAGAATTACCCATAGCAGTTATTTTTATGTGTAGGTATCATTGATTTTATTTGAAAATTTCCTTTAGGGTGTGTTTGGTTGCACCAAATCATGATTAATCAGTCTAATTTCGTGCAACCTAAAATACCCTTGAAATTTGCTGGCTGCTTCATAGCCATTTTCTTGTTATTCTTTTAGTGCTGACATTCCAAGCAGTGATGTGAAGGCCCAGATTGAAGGCGAAGACACTATCGTCATGCAGCACATCAGATCTGAAGATTGGGTATGGATTAAAACCTTTGCATGTATCGAATGAAATGTAACTGCTATGGTTTCAATCAAAAGTCTCTTCATGCACATTTTGAGACTGTTATTGCTGTTCAAAAAATTCTGAGAGACTGTCAATGTAATTAAATCCAAAACTGCAATTTTCCTGTGGGTCTAACGTCCATGTCTGTGACATATTCTTGTATTTTATTATTTTGAACAATTTGCAACTTTTAACCATTTCAGTACTTAAAAGCTAAACATTCTGTGAAGATGGAAAGTTTTTGCTGTTTTTTGAATTTTTGGAATTTTGACTTCTGTGTCTTTTCGGTTTTTTTTCTTAGGTTGTGTTGTTGGATGAGCATGGGCTAGATATTAGGTCAGAGCAGATGGCTGACTTGGTGGGAGATGCTGGACAAACAGTATGTGTTTGACATTAGTCTTGGAATTTCGAAAGATACAATAATATGCAGCCCTTGCACTGGATTGATGTCTTTACTAACTAATGCTTTGTAACATGAAACCAGGAATTTGTGTGCTATTTTAAATATATTTTTTTAAAATGTTTTTGATACTAATAAAAGCATCAAATGCCAAGACAAACATTTGAGACGGGCAAAGCCAATTCTAATGTTTCTAGAGGATTATTTTTTGGTGCCATGTTTTTCAAGCCTACAATTAAACCATAGATTAACTTCTTGATGGATGTGGAAAATTTTGTATATACTGGGGCGGCAACTTGGGTTCGGGTCAACCTGAACCTGATTGACCCAACCCAAGTTCAGGTCGGGTTGGGTCTGGCTGTTGGGTTCAGGTTGGAAGACATCAACCTGGTTTGAATTCGGGTTGGGTTTGGGTTGAGCAAATTTGGGTCAGGTTAGTTCAGGTTGGGAATAATTGCATGTATTTGGGTCAGGTTGGGTTGAGCATAGAGGACTTCAGGTTGGGCACCTTGGTTTGGAATTCGGGTCAGATTGGGTTCTCTTGAGGTCGGGGTGGGCTACGGTTGACCCTCTACCTGACCCAACCTGCCCAAGTTGCACATCTTGTTTATACCACATCATCTCCAACCACCTGATTTTATGCAATCAGAATCTCATCAGCCATTGCTATTGCCTATCTATGGCTTCATGATGGCACACTATTGGGCTTGTTGGAAAGATAAACAGGAAAGCTTTCAAATGAACAAATTTCGTGTCACTGTGAAGCTGTTTGGCACTTGACAGAAGGCAAATAGGCATAGCTGACAAGATTGTGATTGTATCATACACAAGTGTAACGAAATTCTTATGGCATCATGATTTTGGGGCCATTATCCATATACGGTGAGGTTATCAAATGAACACCTTGGATCTTTAT
Organism: Magnolia officinalis; assembly: GCA_021015155.1. Classification (NCBI taxonomy): domain Eukaryota; kingdom Viridiplantae; phylum Streptophyta; class Magnoliopsida; order Magnoliales; family Magnoliaceae; genus Magnolia; species Magnolia officinalis. The sequence goes on along the minus strand of JAJHSJ010000015.1, from coordinate 61,862,715 downwards.
GCATCTTCCATGCATTTCCCATGCAATTTACCTTCATCGTAGATTCCATGAATTATATGTGGAATGATGGTCTGGCTTTGATGGTGTTTTTTTTTTTTTTTTTTGGTAATTCTTGAAGGGATCATCATCACTGGCATTTTGCATTGGCGGCCCTTATGGTCATGGGAAAAAATTGCGTGAACGTGCTGATGTAACGATCAGGTTGTCCTCCCTGGTCTTAAATCACCAAATCGCATTGATAGTACTATTGGAGCAACTTTATAGGTAGCTCCTTTTCATTTGTTTTCTTCTTCTGATTCCAATTTGATATGATTTTAGATATTTGAAGCAACGCCTTTTTCAATTCTGAGTTCAATGACGACCTGCTTATTTTTATAATATCCACTTGGTTAAGTTGATCACTGGACTCTGTAGTTGGGACACAGCCAAACCAAGTTGGCTCAGCCGAATTCCAAGTTGTTGGATGAGTTTTTGACATTAGGGTTGAGTGGGCTGGGTTTGGGCCGTACTCGGCTAGGTCTGGTCCATCCTGACACTATCGGCCTAGGGCTCGAGCCCAGCACATGCCTAGCACTGCAGGCCCGAGCCAAATAAAATTTGTTGGGCCTGGACCCAACCCATCCTAATAATTGATCAAATCTCTATTTCCCATGGTGAGTGTTCTTAAGCCGCACCTTGATCAGGTGGGCCACACATGTAAATAGGCATTTAGGAAAATGAAAACCAAGATTGCATGCAAGATGCATGTGTTGCCAAGTGATTATTGGAAATGGCATATGTGTAGAACAGAACACATGTGCATATGAAGTTGGGCCAGGCTCGGCCAAGCCAGGCCGAACTAAAATGACTTAAGCCGAATACCGGCACAAGCAATGATCGGGCCATACATGCTAGGCCCAAGCTAATAGGTCCAAGCTTGGTAAAAAGCGGGGCCGGGCAGGCTGCTGAGCCCATTGGCACCCCCATTGAACATTGCTTGGAAGTTGACTTCAGCATGTCATTATAAATTTTAGTTTGAAACTGGTATGTAATATACTAAAAATCATAGTGCTATGTAATCCACTGTTGTTCGGAAAAATAGCTTCAGTTTCCTTTTGGTTTCCGTCATGCTTTCTGATTTCTGAAAATGGGTTTATGGTAGTGGCTTTTATCTTATACCAAACCAGAAAATTCAGGTGTATTTTCTATACATATGCAGAAATCTTCTCCTTTTTATGACATTCTTAGGTTGCTAATAAATTGACGGATGTGATTCTTTAGAGCATGGACTATTCTCAAAGGACAGAAATACCATCACTAGCATTGTTACTCTCCACATGCTGACAATCAAGCTATTTTACCCAGGTATGAGTATACCACCAGTGAATTAGATATTGTTTCAAAATCAGGATGGTCCCTTATTACTGCAATTTTCGTTTCTTGAATGGACAGGCGAGTTCCTTTGTGCATGCATGTTTTCAGGGCCCTTGGAAATGAGTGACACTTTGATTGGCTAGACTACTACTAGGGCTGTCACCGGGCATGGCTGATGTCTGCCCAAGCCCTGCCTGGCCCCATGACAGGCCAAAACAAATAGGTCCGAGCCGGCCCGTGATGATTATGCCTCATTTTTTCTCCCAACATTTGCTAAATGATGGCAACTCAGCCAGTCTGCATGGCAAGCATGTTCATCAATGCAGACCCTAGTTCTAAAACTTGCTGATTCTACTTGAAACTCGACCAAGTCAACTTGACTCGGCAAGATTTGAGCCAAGTTAACTAGACTCGACAAGATTTTGAGCTAAGTCACTAGGAAACTTGGTCTTGCATCTGACTAGGTGCTAGCTCAAGAAGTCTCACGACTTGCGGTTGACTTGAACTGAGTCACCTAGTGAATCACAATGGTTTTTTTTTAATATAAAAAATTTTAAAAAAAAGTTGATGAGGGGAATCAATCCCACAGCTTTTTATTGAGGAGAGGCACACTTAACCTGGGAGTCATCCAGTTGCTTGATTCATTGAATTTCTATTTTATATTCCTTATACTTATACTAACTATTTTAGTTTTTTTTTTTTTAAATTAATTTGAGAATTGAAAATTTTATATGGAAAGCCAAAGGCAGCAAAGAAAAAGAAAAGAAGAAAAGAAAATTACAAATGCAGCCAACCCCAAGGGTTACGAACCCCAATCCCTATGAGAAAAAAAAAAAAACTTCAGCTATTTTAGTTATCTATTGGTAACCCTAAATTCCTAATATTTATAATTTATAAATTTTTAACTATCAAGTCAAGTAAGGTCGAGTCTTTGAGTCCACCCTACCTGACTGAACATTGAGTCGAGTTGGGTTTTTGAGTTTTTGAACTATGATGCAGACGGGGGTTTTGTTAGGGTACAGTGTCACAGTGTCCCTGTACCACAATATGGCACAGTGGCTGGTTTCCATCATTGGATGAACGGTTCTCATTACTACCATATACAAGCTATGATGTTATAATCATGCTTCATTGATGATCCTGACGATTGAATCTTGGAATTGAATATAGGCCATTAAATATTTATCTTCATATACAATCATTCATTCAAAAAATGTTTCTCAGGATGCTCGGGTATCATAGAATCCAGAACATGAATGGTTCACACCGTCATTTAAGATGCACTCAGGAGGTGGAAAACCAGTCCTGTATGGTATTATGGTAGGGGTCATCGTAAATTAACAAAATTCTGCAGACCATCCAAATCGTGGGCCTGACTGTAGTCTGTAGATGGAATGTGGCCCGAAAATGATACTATTTTGACCATCTTTGAAGATCTGCTTTCACCCCTTGAATTTGGATAGTTGACAATTCCTTTCTGACTGACAGTGAGCATTGTTGAGTCAGCATGATTTTGCATGACTAGAAGTGACTTGTACTGCCCCCACCGATTATTTGGCCTTCTTACATTCAAAGATCGACAAGCCTCGGCTTTTGCCAAAAAGATGGCTACTCATCGTCATCGTCATCGTCGTTGTCGTCGTCTAAGCCATCTAAGCCATGTCCCAACTAATTGGGATCGGCTACAGGAATCCCATTCTGCAATTCTACGCATGTAAATTGGTTCGCATTAGTGACAAGCCTTGGCGATGGCTACTCATCGTCGTCGTCGTCATCTAAGCCATCCAAGCCATGTCCCAACTAATTGGGATCGGCTACAGGAATCCCATTCTGCAATTCTACGCATGTAAATTGGTTCACATTAGTGGGGCCCCTACATCTGAATATCAGCGCCTTTTTCTACTCGGCTGGCTGCCTATGTGACCAATCAAAGTGCAATGACGCATGTGGGCACCTTTTTCTATCACATGCGAGATTAGCGTTGTCTGTATTTAGACAATTGAAATAGCAGTTTTTTGCTTCTTCTGAATATTACATCATTTTACTAAATTCTGCATTTTTAAAATCACTGCAGGATGAGGAGCTTCAGATGCTGATTGAAGTGATAATCAAACGAGTGCATGCAGTGCAAATGAAAAAATGTGGCAGTGAAATGGTGAATGAGAATGTTCTTTCTTTCTTTACTTCCTTGTACTGTGCAGAAGATAGAGAACTGATCACCTGCAACTGGAAGTATGGTACAACCCATTTTCCTTGGAGCTTTGCTAACCCCATGTTCTCAATAAAGCTCATGTACATGCCTCACATGTGCCAGCATGGTACGGTAGGTCCGAGATCCAATCCATCCATCAGAACGGCAACATTATGTTGATGCCCTAGCCCAAGAATCAGGTTCATCCACTGGTCAGGTGGGCCACGGTTTCCAAAACAAATGTACAACTCTGAAATGAAGTTTTCTAACACATCCACCTGTTTCCAGTTTTTGCGGCCAATTGCACATTGGACCAGAAAATATGTAGAAGGTCAGACCAACCTTATGGATGGATTAGATCTCACACACATGTGCCATGCTGGCACGTGTGGGATGTACAGGAGCTTTATAGTACCCGTGTGCTTAGAAAGGCTGTTTCTTGTCTTCAGATTTTTATTTCCCCTTTTGCTCTTGAGAAATGCTTGTCAAGATGGGCTGTACCGGTTGTAGGTGAATTTGATTGCCTACAATCAGCTGTAGGTTTAGTTATCCTACAACCTGTCTTTACATCTCATGTTTGCCCTTTGAAGGTATATATGATATATGCAAGGGCAAAATTGGAAACAAAGATTCTGAAAGAAAAGGGTTGTAGCGTACAACTGGGTGAGAGGGGCATATTGGGAATGAATAGGTTGTAAATTTGTAATGGGGTATTTCTTTGTAGGGTGGCAAAAATTGTAAGGTAATGAGTTGGTTCATTTTGTGATCATCCTCACTGTACGAATTTTGTAAACTCATGCTTGCTAGAGCTGTACACGAGTCGCTCGGCCGGTAGCTGACCCCAGCTCGAACTCAGCTTGGCTCTGTCCTTGAGGCTCACTGGCCAGCGACTCGGTTTGGTCAGCAGCTCGGTGAGTTTAAGCCTCTGTAGACATTTTCTCGAACACATGGAATGCACATTCAATTTCTCACAGTATGCAAAACAGCAGCAGCAGTTTGCAGGCATTTTATCAAACACTCCTGGGCAACATCAAAATCAAAATACAAGGGTATTTTTATCATGTATATATATATATATAGTAATTTGTTTCGTATCAAACATTCCTTGCCACCAGCTGATCCTCCAAAGAATGTATGCACACTCAAAACACCACTTCGTTGAGTCATTTCATCAAACACTTAGTGAGCAATGATCAATATCAAAATAACCGAGTCACTGAACTGATTCCATCGGAGTTCCATTCGAGTTAAGGTTTGTTGTTCCATTCGAGTTAAGGTTCGATCCGGATACGCTTGAACTTGGCTCGAAATTTTTTTGAGCTCCAAAAATGAGCTCGACTTGGCTTGAACTCAGTTTCGAACCGAATTGAATTGAGCTTTTTCGAGTCAAGTTGAGGGAGTTAACCGAGCTAACTCGGTTTGTGTACAGCTCTAGCTCTAGGTAGATGGTCCATATTCATCGAGGAAAATCACGGGTGTGCCCACAGTGATTGGACGTTCCTAACCATTTAAAAAATGGTGTACTGGAATTGCTAAAATCCAGCCATTGGTTTTGTGCAACTGCTTCTACACGGCTGCAATTGTCTGATCATTGTGATTTCTGATCCACAGTCTGGCCATTTCACGATGCCTCATGGTGAATGAATGAATGGCTTGGATCATCATACACTTCCTCCGTGTAATGTATAATCTTGTGAGGTTGTATGGGGACAAGTCTCTCAAGTGCGCCCCACCTGGTTATACTTGTATGAATGTGGTAGACATTTCCATCACCTTTAGATGTTATTTGGATGGCAATACCATTCATGCATAGCTAAGAAAAACCACCCATTAACGTTCAAATCACTGGCCTGCAATGTAAATCGATGGTTGAAAGAAGCAGAGGAAAAGGTCATACTCTCTGTACGAGTTATACTGTTATGAGGGTTATCATCATCTCATCACCGAAAATTCTGGACCACGCCATTGAAATTAATGGGTAACCAATCGCTTGATTTAACGTACATGTGTGGCCCACTAAATGAGCGGATAGCCATGATTTTCAAGAAAAATCCATCTTTGGCCCTACGTTTACATGGTTCTTATGTCCTGAAAAATAAAAAATACTTCGAGGGAAATAAATATGCATGTGAAGTAGGGCTGTCAATGGGTCAGATTGGCCCGTCCGGCCCTTGGGCCAGATTCGAGCTGGGCTCACTCTTAAAATTCAAACTCATTTTTAAATTGGGCTAGGTTCGGACTTGTCCAGCATCTGGCCCATTGGGGTTCGCAGGGGTAAATTTGTAATATCAATATATATATATATATATATATATAATATATATATATATATAGAGAGAGAGAGAGAGAGAGAGAAGAAAAGCTCACCCCTCCCATTCCTCTCTTCCTAGACCCAAGCCAGCCTCTCTCTCTCTCAGGCTCGGGCTTGGGCTGGAATCGAGCCCATGCCAGCATAAATATTTCGGGCCTAACACAGGCGGGACTATTTTGGGTCGTCACAGACCTAGGGTGGATTTGAGCCGCAGTGCGGTTGGAGAGATCTTGGGCTGGCTTGTTGACACTGCTGAAGCAAAGTAGCACCCTTGTAATTAAAAGTTATTTTCCCTTCATCCTGGTGGTAGTCACCTTATGAACCAGTTGGATTCGATTACATATAAACATCAACATAGACTCAAGTAGGTTTCAATGGTAGGTGTTTCCATCCTGACTGTTTTTTGTGATGTGGCTTGCTTGATTTTTCCATCCAACTCTTTTTTAGGTTTATATCTTAACATGAGCTGGTGAAACTGATGGATAGATTAGATGTCAAACAGACATTAAGGTGGGCCCTACAGCTTTTAGTAACATGGGGGCTCCATAGCACCATATCCCCCTTGCTATGGCTATTAATGGGTTGGGCTTTCATGTCAGACTTGGGCCGGAGTATCAAGCTAAAGGGCTACGTCGGACATACAATTCGAGCACGTCTCAAAATCGAGCTATGCCTTAACAAGATGTCCAAAAGCCCTTCAGCCCGACCTAGATAGATCCGTTGGATTCTCATTAGGCAATTTTGTAATTTTGGTATAACATGAAAACATCCAAATCCGATCTCCATCTCTCTCACATCCAAGTCTCCAACCCACCACACCTCCTCTCTCTCTTTCTGGCGCAGAAACTGGCACGTCATCATCACCCCTTTGCCCACGTGGCAACAAGTCCAACACCAGAACAGACGTGGCACATGTAAAGAGTAACCCCAGTAAAGATCTCTTTTCTGGACCAGAAACTGCCACGTCATCATCACCTATATTGTCACGTGGCATGAAATCCAACACTAGATTTTATCCAAATTTCCAATGACGATCTCTCTCTCCTCTCCCCCTTACAAAATCCAAAACAACAGAACATGACACTCTCCCTCTCTACTCCCTTCAAAAACCTCCTCTTTCTCTCCCCAAAGAGGCCCACCTCAATTCTCATCTTCCCCACCCCAATTCCCCTCCCTACTCACTCCCCAACCATGAATTTCGCATCTGGATCAGAACCCAATTCCTGTTTTCGAGTCCCCGGACTAGAATCTGACGAAACTAACGTCATTCTCCAAGAAACCTTCAGAAAGTACACGTCCCAGAATATGAAGAGGAACGGCGCCGGTGTCGCCATCGTTTGGTTCCGGAACGATTTGAGGGTGTTGGATAATGAGGCCTTGTGCCGGGCATGGACGTCGTCCGAGCTGGTTCTGCCAGTGTATTGTGTTGATCCACGCCTTTTCAGGACTACCCATTACTTTGGATTTCCCAAAACAGGAGGTATATGGCTCTGATTGCATTCAATGGCTCTGATTTGGAGTAGAATTGTGGACGTGAAAGATCAATTGAGAAAATCATGAAATTTTCACCAAACCCATAAATTTTTTTAGAGAAATTTCCATCTTGTATGGTTTGTTTGGATCAAAATGAGTTATTTGGAAAGTGGTGTTTTAAGTTCATATATTGGACAGGAGTGCACATGGGTACTTGCAAGAGTAGGATTTCAAATCCCCCGACGTGTTAATGCAGGGGCATTTTCACACTGGGCTCGAGTGGGGTGGCCTGTGGGATGCAAGGGTGTACTCGGGGTGGACGGCCCATGTGAGGCAGGTTGCTTGTGTGAGGCAGGTGGCTTGTGTGAGGCAGTACCCATGTGATGTAGGGCCCACGAGGGGTGTTCGGCCGAGGTCCTAACCCATGGGATGTAGGGCTTGGGCTATGAGATAAAGGGATTGATTCGCTATGCTTTATCGGTTCGAGCTTTTAGAGCAAGTGGTTAATTGTCCTGCATCACATGTGCATGCAAGGCCGTTCATCACGTATGCCCCACTGTATCTGTAGCAAGGTCTAAAGATCAAGCCAGTCCAGCCAGCAAGTGGGCCACACATGTTCATCAGATGTTGAAAAAATCCAGCAATTCTTGTAACTGTCAACCTTTCATACAGATGTCACCCACCCAATACTAGATCAGAATGATATTCTGATCACTGCACAAACAGTGGGACCCAGCTGGATCTGGGAGAGAAGATTTGAAATCCTAATCTTGAAATTAGGATTTGAAATCCTACTCTTGAGAGTTGCAACTGAATGTCAGTGGAGAGATACGCGAAACATGTTTTCGAAATTGGGTATGGATATTCTTTTATTAATTGAGGATGCATTTGGTTGCACCAAAAATCATGAAATTTCTGATGATATTTGGTGCAATCAAACTCACCTTGATACTTAAATAGACTAATTTTGAATCAACTTGCATTAAATGGACCAATAACACTTACAATCAGTCAATCTATGATGTGGGTTTTCCCTGATTTTATCAGTGCTGCATATTCGAAAGATTTCACGGGTGTACTATCTGTTTGCAATTTTTATACTCTTGTTAGTCACTTCCATATTGTTTTATTTTGTGGTAATTCCTCATTACTTTTGTCATTACAGCTCTGAGAGCGAAATTTCTGATAGAATGCTTGGCCGACTTGAAAAAGAACCTGACGGAACGGGGATTGGATTTGCTCATAAGACATGGAAAGCCCGAGGACATTCTCCCTTCACTCGCAAAAGCTTTTGGAGCTCATACAGTTAATGCATCCTCACGGAATCAACTTCTCTGCTCAGTTTCACATGCTTCTCATTTTGGTCTTAGGCCATGTTTGGACGACCGAGGAGTTCGATGAAGTGGAGAAAACTAAATTGTAATTCCCTTAGGGTCTGTTTGGGTGCCACTTTAAAAAAAGTCCGTACCATTTTAGTTAGTCATAATTATGTGCTAGAGATCATATATATTTTTGTTAAGGATTAAAAATCATCTTGATAACAAACAATTATGATCTCCGAATACGTAAGCACAATTAACTAAATTTAGATGAACTTATATTTGGGTGGCACCCAAACAGGCCCTTCTTCGTGTTGAGGGAGTAGGCTCCAGATTGCTATTTTGTTACTTTCAATTTGAATATGAAAGAATGCAATTGCAGTTTCATGGCCACCTACCCCGTTTTGAATACTAGGAATTTTCGTTACAATTTCGCTATCTCCTCGTGAATGTAGTCAAGGTTCTCAATTCATTCTGCATCCAAACGGGTCTTAATACTGGTTGGTCTGGCTGACTGTTTAATAATGGTATCAGGTTTATGCTCATAAGGAGACTTGCAGTGAGGAGCTGATCATCGAGCGACTTGTCAGCAAAGGTCTGCAAAGAGTAGTGCTGCCACTGGCGGGGCCCAATAACCGAAATGCTACAAATCCAACACTCCAACTTATATGGGGTAGTACCATGTATCATTTAGATGATCTGCCATTTAATGTAGCCAGCCTACCAGATGTATATACGCAATTCCGTAAGGTAAGAAAGTTGTCATTTGAAGTTGTATTTGATCTTCCAACTTCAATGCCTTAGGAATCTTGATAAAGCAAAACATCTGGGGCCCACCTTGTTTGTGATCCAACCAAAAGATATGGTGGATGCCATCGTGGATGAGGGATAACCCAAAAACATCCACAGTGAATGATCCTGACTGTTCGATTGGGGCCCTGGCAAATATGGACCATTGACTGAAATGCAAGCAACCAATCGAATGGCTGGGAGGATCTGATTGGGGAGGTTTAGAGCATGGCCCCATGATATGGCCCACGAGACTGGTGGGCTTAGAAGCAACTATTGTAACGGTCCATGTTATGCAATGATTTACAGTCTGTTGAATCCAAGTGCACAATCAGAGGTTGCTACAAGCTTCCAACCTCACTCGGGCCACTTCCTAGCATCGGTTTGGATGAAATTGGTGGATGGGGACATGTTCCTTCACTTGATGAGCTGGGACTCCATGAGGAAAAGGCAGGTTAATCCTTTTCTCTCTGTAACTTTCCCACCACATCTTCTATATGTAATTTTCTTCATACCTTCGATGCTGATAGCATTATCATTACAAATATTTTATACTAACCAAACAAACCAAAATTCGTTCATCTCAAGTTGCAGTGTGACAGAGGAATGCACTTTGTTGGCGGCGAAAGTGCAGCTTTGGGCAGAGTAAATGAATACTTTTGGAAGAAGGCAAGGAAATTTCTTCAGCCCTTACAAAGTGATAGATATTATATGTCAATGCTGGTTGTTTTCTTTCATGTTGGGCTTCTTATGGTGCTTAAGGTGTGTTTAGTCATGCCAAAGATCATGATTTCATGATAGGTTAATGATTAATCAGTCTAACGTGGTGCAACCAAATGCATCCTAATCTTTTTTAGCTAATTAGATGACTATCCAATTTTGATGGATTTTAAATATTTGTAGGATTTGTTGAGGATTTATAAAGAGACGAGGAATGGTATGCTAGGACCTGATTACTCAACGAAGTTCTCTCCATGGCTTGCTTCTGGAAGTCTTTCTCCCCGTTATGTATATGAAGAGGTTGAACTCTTATCCTTCCGCTTATTATTACTTACCGGTCGGAAGATGCAATGCTTATTTACTCAGGTGGTTCCGATTGTCTTGTTTAGGTGAAGAGATACGAAAAGGAGAGATGTGAAAATGATTCAACATACTGGTATTTCACTATCTTTCTGTTTGTTTGGCAGTCAAACATTGATAGAGATGCTGGGTATTCTAAATTTGGAGCTATTTCCTTGCTAACTATGAGCTAATATTTTCTATATGATTTCAGGGTTTTATTTGAGTTGATTTGGAGGGATTATTTCAGGTTTCTGTCAATTAAATATGGGAATTCTATATTCCATTTAGGTAATAGATGAAACTCTCTCTCTCTCTCTCCTCTCTCTCTCTCTCTCTCTCTCTCTCTCTCTCTCTCTCCCCCCCCCCTAAAATTCTATATATTTTTAAATGGAATAACTTATTTTTTAAATTAAGTTATTCCATTTTCATTTTTCAATGTGGAAGGCTCTAAGCATTTTTCTAACAGGTTTAGATGATGATTCAAAATTTCCAGTCAAGATTCGATAAGAATCCCCTCATGTGAGGGGACAAGGAATATGTGTTAGAGATCTGGTGGATACCATGTGTCAGAGATCCAGGCCATTCATCAGGCAGGGTACACAGTGAACATGCAGTGGACTAAAAATAATGTCTATCCATTGATTAGGCAGATCAAATTTGCATGAGAAAAATGGATGGTTAGAATAAAAAATTCCCAACAGTCCAAATTCAACATGCATGTGTGGCTCACTTAATGTGTACTGCCCTGACTTTTCATATATGGCATGTCCACAGTGCGCCCTTCCTGATGAACGGCCTGGATCTTTGACAAGTGTTGTTCACCTAGATCTCTGATACATGTTCTGCTCCCCTCACACGAGGGACCCCTTTCACAATCATTCACTTGAATGAAGAGGAAATGATTGATGTGGGGCTAACCCCCATGCATTTGTAATGAGGGATCCTTTTTGGGGCTAGTCCCGGCATCATTTCAAATCGAAATGATGATAGAAAAAAGGTCGAATTAAGAAGAAAAAAAAAGATAGGCATGAGTCATGTTATTGACATTCTCTTAGAAGTGATATTCACCCCCCTTCTAATAATCAAATCAGTTCACAAGAGGGTTACAGCAAATCCGCTTCTAGGATAAATCAAGCCTAACCTCTTGACCACAAGAACAGTGCTGTTAGACTTGCAAAACCAAAGAATACACACCCCAAACACACCAGCATAAGATATTCCTGGACTTGGATTTCAGAATTCGGTACAAAACACATAATCTGAAATAGCGGTTCCTGTGAAAAATTACCTACATCAATATCTTTATTTAATTTTCAAAGTAGCTTTTGTGTTGGAAAAAATAGTCCACCCTTTTGATAAAACACATACAAAAATCAACCACTTTGGTCATTTCCTTCTATCAATCTGATTTATTGCAATGTACTTCAATTGAACGCATCAAGAGAGCAACGAGGGAGATTAAAAGTTATCTTTCTGTATAATATTTCAGGTGGCCCAAGAAAAATTAAGGACTTTAAGTGGAGCCAGGATCAAACACTATTTGAATCTTGGAGAGATGGTCGTACCGGGTATATTGTTTATTTGATCTTAGACCACGTCTTCTTTTTCATGTCTCTATAAGTGACTTAATAACTTGTCTACATCATGTAGAGAAGTAACTTTCTTTTCATATATTTTCACCTTGCTAATTTGTAGGTACCCTCTTATAGATGCAAACATGAAAGAACTATCCACCACCGGTTTCATGTCAAACCGAGGACGACAGGTATGGCTTGTTTCCCTTTTTTACTTAACAAAGAAGAAATAAATCCAATGTAGACAACTGTAAATTTTCTTTTCTAAAGTTCAGTAAATATCCAGTAATTATACGTAAATTATTCTCCTAAAATTGACCAAAATAACCTACCATCATTTCCGAAAGGGTTTGATTTTCTTTTCTGAATTTCTTGATTTTCTTGTAACATGAGAAGAATAAGTAATTTTTTTTTTATTAGTTTTATATAGAATATGTAAACAGATTTCACATTGCCATCCTTCACAAGTTTTGGAAAGTTATATGCTTTTTTTCTTATTTAGTATTTCTTGTGGCAACTTCAATTCTTCTAGGAAGACCGTTGAAATTTGAAAATGTTCATCATCTGAAGACTGTTTATTTATTAATGAAGTTTTAGTGAATCTTTACTTTTTTGAAGGATTATCAATGTTGAAGAAGCCTTCTAAAAGTTTGGGTTGTTCTCAATCACAAGCCATATTTTCGTGATTTTACGACAAAATCAAGGGGCCACGTATTTTAGCAGGATTAATACATTAATGAACTTTGCTAAGCCCAGACATGTGTACAAGTTGGCTAATGCACATGCCACCACATATACGAGCATGGCAAACAGGTGCAATATACAAGCCATCCATCGAAAGTGTACCACTATGTAGATTCCTCATCCTAAGAATCAAGTTGGCCCACTAGTCAGGGGAGCCACATTTAACTGAGCAAATGTACAGTTGTGAAAAAAATCGGTAAAAGTTTTCTAACAGATCCACATATTTCCAGTACTATGAGACACCGAGCATGGCATTAAAAAACAGTTATGTAATGGTAACGATGGGATCCATTATGCATCACAAAGCTTTAATGCCCGTTCTAAAAGAAATGGCCTGTCACGGGCTTGTAACAGTAACAGCCGTTATGGGCCTGTCAAGGTCTGATATGTGGCCTTTAGAGTTTCTTCCTTTTTTTTTTTTAAAAATGACCATTATAGGTTTGTAAAGGCCCATATTGTAACTGTCATAAGCTGCTGATCGCCATTACCATTATCGAATACCTTGCTACTGAGTATACCACCTCTATCTTTGGGTGGCGACATCTACATGGTGAGGTCCGTCCGCCTTGATTTATGGGTTACATATTTGTCCTGCCTACCACACTGGCATATGTGGTAGATATCAATAGAAAAATGTTGCTTTGTTGGTTTGCTTTTGCTTTCGTTTTTTTCTTCAGGCAATTGCATGAAATTATTAGTAGGGGCAACTTAGTTCTTTCCTAGAAATAGAAGAAAGCCAACGTATCAATTTGTCAAATATGTAGATACTAACTTCTTCCTGAACTGATATTTGGTTTCATACATTCTAAAATCCACTGCAATTATCACAGATTGTTTGTTCGTTTCTTGTCCGAGATATGGGCATTGACTGGCGCATGGGGGCCGAATGGTTTGAGACATGCCTCTTGGATTATGATCCATGTTCGAATTATGGAAATTGGACTTATGGGGCAGGTTTGTCATTTTATCCCAATTCATGTCATTTTCTTTCATTGATGAAACTTCCATGAGTCTATTGCTTTTTATACAATTATATCTATATCTAATGGCAATTATTGTAAGAAACTTTAGTTCTCTTAAAATCATGTAATCTTAAACGTACAAGCATACGTATATCTTTTAAACTAACTGCGGTTCTTCTAAATTTACTTGATTCAATCAAGATTATCCATTAAAAAAAAAAAACCAAACAAACAAACCAACAAGCTAGATTTTAATAGATGTTAAATGTTATGAATTGGCAGATGTCGCAACCTTGCGAGAAACTGGCATGAAAGGTTTGGTCTCAATTTAATTTGAATTTGGGATGGTTTCATCATTCTTCGAGGCTCCTTATCCATCAGAATCTGGGTATTTGGAGTTACGAAGGTGTGGTTGGGGCACATACTTCTTAGAAGCTATCTGGCATTGGGTGTATTCAGACCTAGAAATGTTTTGTGATAACGTATGGGAAAACCGTCTTTGGGTTTGCAAGATCTTTGGATTCATTTACTTCTCTCAGGGGTGGCTTGCTTTCGGTTTGGCACATTTCATGTAACAGGCTTGTATGGTCCTAGAATATGGGCGTCCGATCCTTATGGCCTAACTAGAAAAGTACAAATGTGTAAATCCAGTGTAGGGTGCAGAAGGTTTTGATCCACTGAGGAATTTTTATCTGCGATTCTTCCAATGAACTTGATGATCGCATTCCTTTAATTTAGATGTATTAGGATTTCTGATATTTGTAACCCATATTTTACAATCAAAGACAATCCGATTACACGTACACATTTTCGCCCAATTATATTTTGCATTCCTGAACTCACCTGTGTAGAGAATTCTCATTGAAGTTGGTTGCTGTTTTTTTGGTTTCCTTTTTGCTGTGGGAAAGAGAAGTATGGTCTTTTGCAGTTCCCTTTCTTTTCATTTTGTTAGAATAAGATATACTAATATACAGTTGGGTATTTTGATAGGTGTTGGGAATGACCCAAGGGAGGATAGATACTTCAGTATCCCAAAGCAAGTAAGTGTTCCTGTTATTAGAAATTATCTTCAGATTGACGAGCCCTCTCATCATCAATGGCTTCCCTCTCTTCCATTTCAATAGCATGGTAAACTAGGCTCCTTTTGAAAAATCCTATCTGAAATTTTGAAATGGAAGTTTCAGTTAAATGGTCTAATTTAGCTTAGTAACACTTCAATGTTTGATAGGGACAATTTGGATGTCAGAAAGCAAATGGGGCAGTGTCCAAAAATAGCTTTGAATTATGTTTAGGTGCGACCCGAATAACATGTACTATGGGGGATGTCGAAAAGGAGTCGCAGCTGCACCTACAGGGGATAAAGAAGATTCCTAAACACAGAAACCCACTTGATGCAGGACAATTAACCACTTGCTCTAAAAGCTTGAACTGATAGAGCATGGCGAATCAATCCCTTTATCTCATAGCCTAGGCCCCACATCCCATGGGTTAGGACTTCGGCCGAACCCCCTCTCGTGGGCCCTACTTCTCATGGGTTCCACTTCACACGAGCCACCCGCTTCACACAGGTGGGGCCCGCCTCACATGGGGCCGCCCACCCTGAGTGTGCCCCTACATCCCACAGGCCACGCTACTCAAGCCCAGTGTGAAAATGCCCCTCATCACTACTCCTGCATTTGATGTCCCGAGGCTTATTTGGATAGAGAGAATCCAAAATATGAGTCGGAAAACTCATATAGAATCCTCTAGAAATTGATAAGTGTGGAATCCAACGGTAATTCTGTTGGGGGCCTTGCACAAAACCTTAGGATCTAGCCTCCCGAAACAAACCAGAATTATGGAATAATAATGCAATGAACTAAATCAAAACATAAACCACACGACACCAAGAATTTTACGTGGAAAACCCTCAAAGAGGTAAAAACCACGGGACCTCGTCCAGATCAAAAATCCACTATAAAGCAGAACGTTACAACCGATCACAAGCACACACCGCTTGGATCAAACCTTCTTCACTCATGCAGGAATGGATAAACAATAAGAGGATAAAAGAAAAACGGAGAGATCTCACCGATCACGAGGACGCAGAAGCGCTGAGATGTGGACTGCGAAGTAGATCACCTCTACGAGCAGAATCTCCCTTCTACAAGCTTCCTCTCTCTCTCTCTCTCTCTCTCTCTCTCTCTCTCTCTCTCTCTCTCTCTCTCACACACACACACACACACACCTTTTGATAGCCCTAAGCCCTCCTAGAAAACCTTTAGGAAACTTAGATAGAATACCCTGGAATACACCCCAATCCCGCATACACCCCTTTATATAAGAATAGAAAGAAGTAGAACCCAAATAGGAAACAAAATCTGCAAAATCTGCGTTTCCGCAATCGCATCTGTGGAACTCTTTGATGATATCGAAGGTCTCTCAATGACAGCTTCGATATCATCGACGGTCCTTCGATGATATCGAAACAGGACCAAAAACTGTCCAGCAACCAGGGGTGAAAATTCCGATAATTATCGATGTCATCGAGCCACTCTCAATGACAACCTCGATATCATCTGAAGGTCTCTCGATGATATCGATAGGACCAAAAAACAGTCCAGCGACCAGCGATGAAAAATCCAGCAATTATCGATGATATCGAAACTGGTTCAATTTCATCGATTCCAGCAATAAGGAGAAAAATCTCCATCAAATTCCGCTGTTTGGTTATGAGTGTGTTGTTTGCTATGAAAATGTTAGAAAGGTTAACTGCCAAACAACTTGCCTGTCTCTCATAGCTGTGGAAGTGTACAATTCTACATATAAACAAGTTCTTTTCTGGGAAATTAAAAAAACTAGGAAAAGAAAATCTGTTTCCCTCGCGTTGGTGGTTTCTCAAACATAGAAAACTGTCACATTAGGGGAATTCTTTTCCACAGCTTTCCACCAAAACAAATAGACCTAATGATTTACACACAATACAAATTCGGTGTTCTTTTCTCGCAATCAAATCTACATGGATGGAATGCAGACCCCACCAACTCTACCTTCTTTCTTTCAGGCGCAAACATACGATCCTGAAGGCGAGTACGTCGCATACTGGTTGCCCGAGCTACAAGCGCTGCCGAAAGATAAAAGGAATTTCCCAGGGAAGTCGTATACAAGGCAAATTGTTCCTTTGAAGTTTGGAAACACAAGCCAGAGGCATGGTCATGCCAAAAAAGAGATGTGGAAACAGAAAGAGAGTAGGAGATGAGAATCCACATTGGTGTTGGAATGAAAGTGTAATGAATTCCAATCCTTCTATGGCTATAAAACAGGTATTGTGCTTTTAATCACTTCCATTTAAAGAAGAATTAGAGATTCAGCTTATCTTAAATTCATCACAGCATTGCAAAAACCTTGTCCCTATACTTGAGTTGTTGGTCAGGTGGGCCACAGCACATTGTCCTCGGTAGGAAAAAAATCGGAGCGGTCTGATTGTCTAGTTGGGCCCACATTTATGTACAATGTGGATTGTGGGTCAAGTTCTTTTTGTATAATCATCTGCTTTTCCACATGCAATGGCCCACCTGATGACTGGCTTGATTTTCACATCATGGTTCATACATTGTGGGGCTCACCAGATGAATGATCCATTTTCGCAATGAAAAGATGCATGGCATACTGCAAACAGTCGAGACGATCAGAACCGTCTGAAAGTCATTCCTATAATCTTATGAACTTGTTTTGTGACAAACCAATCATCATTGGCCTCCAACCAGACAGTTGGGAGCATCCTATCCGCACATTTTGTCGACAGTGGGCTGATGTACGTGATGAGGATAAATACTCCGAATCCACGGAGCTTCTCTGGACTCCTCACAGAGACTTCTCGAATCCACGAGGAAAGAAAGCAGAAAACAGAAAATTTCTAATAATTTCGAAACTGATTAATTAATTCATAAAAACGAGTTCACAACCCTTTAAATAGGGGTACCAAGCAATGGGAAAGAAATCAGAATCAAACTACAACTACAACTCCTAGAATCGCGACTTACTATAAATAGTAAACTTACTATTTATAGACGGTCGTGATGTCTACTAGTGCGCAAGGTTTTCGGCAAAAATAGTAAGTGTCCTATTGGCTTCACCAAACCGTTCTCCTAATTATTCTAAGCTCTTTTCACGTTGGGCGCAACTCCTAAAGCCCAACGGATGAAGAGTTATAATCAAACTAAAACTTACTATTTATAGTAAAATTGAAATTAAAACAGGGAAACGACCGTCAATCCAGGGGTTTTTCGCAATTCCGGGCGTCGCAACCCGGCGTAGCTGGGTTGGTTGGCTAAAGTAGCTCGTTCTACCCCAAAATCATATATTTTTCGTCCGCTAACTCATCCCGGATTGCGAGATACGCCTGATTTAAGGTCTGATGGTCCAGATCACTTCTGTCGCCGACCGGGCCTTTTCTGATCCATCTTGGCCATGTAACTGTTCGCGACCCGCTCTACATCATGGGCCCAACAGACGATTGGTTCTGATCACAGCACACATACACATTACAACATCATTACATGGTAAGAATGAGAAGTTCATATAATGTTCATTTCAGAGTTTGAGAAAGAATGAGGGTCACATAAATGGGTGGAGGTCTCACATGCAACTGGTTGGACGGTAAGGCTATTGTCTCAAATGTGTCGAGCGTACAACATCTGACCCGTCGAAAAGGGTTCGGCCCACCATCAAGAACATATGATGCAAAAAAACAGACTGATTCCACTTATCCTGTAGGCTACATATAGAAAACAATGGACAAACATTAATGCCATGTGTGGCCCACCTCATGAGCAGACTGATCTAATCTTTACAGCAGGTGATCTTCACAGTCAGGCCAGCCTTTTAGATGGATTGGATGTTATTCACGCATGACACATTGCCAACTACGAGCAATTAACCGTCCAACTAGTTGCATGTGATGTGAGACTTCTAAATGATCATTGCAATAATTAAAAAACTTGGGTTTTGAATGTCAGCCACACACTAGGTGGGGCAGAAAGTAAGGGTGTAATCAGAGCCCTTGCATGTGAAAGTACTGGTGCCATCATCATATGCATAGGTATAAGCAGTTGGACAAGCTCTCTTGAAGATGGTTGAGTAGAAAGTAGGCTTGCATGAAGCTGGGCTTGCATACTCCCCACTGCAGCAATACTCATCCAGTCCAAACGCATCACATGCACTCTTGCATGCAATCACTTCACCTCCATCTGCACCGTCCACCACCTGCAGCTCCTTTGGGCAATCTGATTTGGAATTTTTTTCAAATAAATCCATGCATTAGATACTGATTAGATACCACGTTTGGCAAATTTAGATTGTAAATTGCAATGCGAAAGAGCATTCGCGGGCTGGAGCGGTTTAATCAGGTGGGCCCCACCGTCCAGATGCACCACTTGGATTCCACATACACGTCATGAGTGGGCCCCAAAGCTCAAAAGCATGTGATGATTCCCCAGAATTTTTATCTATTATCAACATCTAGATTACGATGGACTACTAAGGACGTGTTTGGCTGCTTAATTGAACTGAATTGCAATTTTATTCACTTCTTTAAATATGAAAATTTACCAGCGATTTTTTTCTCCGATCAAACCCATTCATATTTCAATTCCATGCATTTCAAATTCATTTCCATCAATTCCAAATGTAAGAAATTCATTATCCGTTACTATAGATCAAGTGCAACTTGTTGTATTCTTAGTGTTTCAAAATAAATAATTAATTATTAATTTTAAATAATTTGAAAATTTCCATTCAAAATTTAAAAAAGCAATAAACGCATTTTTGTTCCGTAGTGATATGGATTTAATCCCACATCGAATAGACAAAGAAAGTTTTGGGTTTATTAGAAGAAAATTTTGCATTACGTGGCGTAATGCTTGTCTTTGTAGCATTATACACGAGTGCAAATCAAATTTAAGCCGAGTGATTTTTGTCACACCTCTCGATTCAAATAAGTTTTTTAAATTCATTTTTATTCAAATTTTTAATTTTATTTTAATTTATCATTACAATTAATATTAATTCTGAATTTTCATAATTATAGATTTACATATTTAAAATTTCCAAAAAACACGGCTAGCTCTACTTCAATCAATTAATCTTTATCAAACTTAATTTATCACAATCCAATTCAATTTTGCATCAAAACGCAACCAAACATTAGTTTTCATCTTTTTTTCTTTTTCTAACATAGAATTATGAAAGAACATAATCCATACCGGTATTGAGATCAGCCCTGCAACCGGTAACGTTACACCGACCATAAGCTCCATTAGGCATGGCGACGAGAGGAAGATTATAGCCATCAACAAGACTAACATCATAGAAATCACGATCTTCACCTTCACCGAGTGTGATCTCAAAAAGGGTAGCAGGCGGGGCGGCGCCGATCCCGCCGCACTCCATCTTCCCCCCACAATCTCCGGTTCGGCACGTTCCGGCCCCCGACTCATCAAACACACAACCCGTCCTCCCCCACATCCGACCAGACCACCCCACCGGGGCAGGGATCCTAACACTCTGGCCCGGGTCCAGCTGGAACCCGGTCGTCGGGAGCGGCGGCGAACCCGCTCCGGAAAGCGTCGCAGGCCATATTGCATGTGGACAATTGTTCAACATGATGAATGAACTTGAGAAGGAACGAGACAAGATCATAGAGAAGATGATACCGAACCCGAAAAGCTTAGCTGAAGGAGGAGTCATTGATTCCGGCGGGCCGCGCCGATCTTGGGCTTGTTTCTTGATTGGGTGGGATTGGATTTGGTTGAGGAGGCATTGATAAATAGTGTAGTGAAGTTGGATGGCCTGTTTAACAAGATATACTTCCTTTTAGAGTGCAAGAAAGAGAAATGAAAAAACTACGTAAAGGTGGTAGAATCTGCATGAAAGAGATAGTACTGGAAAAGGAAACTAAAGTTCTTTTCTTGGATAGGAAAACGATGTCTCTAAATGTCCTTAGATTTCCAGGAAAGTATCAAAGAAGATTATGAAGATGATACGGTCGAGAAAGGTGAAGTTTCAATCAGGAACGTTCATCTAGTTGTCTGTAATGTGGATGGAAAATTGTTCAAAATGCAGTTGAATTGGATGACTGTGGACATCTGATCAGTGTCATTTAATTGGACGGTAGATAACAAAAGAAGGTTAGGAGTCTACACAGAAAGGTGATGGCTAGAATTATCTGATGTGGGGTTTTTTAAATGTTAGGCCTTCCATGATGGGCCCACTGTATGGATGGTCTCGATTGATGCATCGGGTGGCAGGGTGATGTTTTGATCAGGAACGTCCATCTGGTTGTGAATAATGTCGATGGAAAATGGTTTAAATTACAGAAGAATTGGATGAACGGAGCCGTCTGATCAGTGGCCCTCAAATAGATGGTGGATAACGGTTGAATTGTCCGATGTGGGATTTTGGGAACGTTAGACCATCCATGATGAAGACCGCTGCATGGAAGGTCTCAATCAATACGAAAGTTTTAAAATTCATTGGGTCAACTCAAAACTCAGATGAGTCGACTCGGTGAGTTTCGAGCCGAGTCGCTGGAAAACTCGGCCCTTGGCCTGACCTAATCGCTATTCGGATGACATCTGAGCCCTGCATAATGTGGGACCCACCAAAAGATCTGGACCCACTGTACCAAAACAATGGGATTGTTTAAATGAGACCTTTTAACGGTCTTGATTCAATTTGCCTGTGTGACCTGTCTGATGAGTAGACCTTCCTGATTTTTGCGCTGGGTGATATTAGTGGTGGAGCTGACCTTAGAGCCTGCTTGGAATCCCTAATGTTCCACACAGCTACATAACTCACATGCAATGAGTTGTAGGCCAAACAAAAATGCAAGTGGTTGCAAGTGAACTTCAAATGACCACTCAGTATATTGATTCTGGTTCATATCATGATGGGATCAATATCCTTATTACAATCCAAATCAAATAAGACTTTAAATTGATTGGACTTGACAGTTTTATTAATTAGGTCAGATACTTATTTAGTGGGAGAGAATCTTCCTCGTTTTACTTTACATTAGAATATTCAGAATCCAACACACTAAAAGCTCCAAAGCTGTCAGGGACGCATCGGAATATCTCTTTATCTGAACCCTTTCAGGTAAACTGATCGAGATATCCTACTTTGATTTCACTTTATGCAGGGAGTACCAACCAATGCACCAAAAGCTCCAGAATTGTTAGTAAGCACGAGAATATTCCTTTATTTAACCTCTCTCAAGCAAACTGGCCAAGATCTCCCCATGAGTTACTGGCATCTCACAGGCCTCATATTGAGAGTCACCCCTAGCCATTATGCATCTCATAAACCCCACCTCGAGGCTACCCAATCCCAGTATGAAAATACACCTGTATCACATTTTCAAGTAATACTTCAATTTCAAACCCTTTAAAAAAAAAAAAAAAAAACATACAATATAGTCTCCAAGCCATTCATCATGAATGTAATTCTTGGGCTAGCTGATGGATTGAGCTTTCCCTTTAAATTAGGCCTGCATCACATTTCTAGTTTTCTCTACCTAAATGTTTTTAATTTGGATTTGGATAGGCTTATGGGTGGAGGTTTGGGCTACCACCTTTTCGCGATTCTCATTAAACACTCTCATTTTGTCCCGAGGTTAAGACTCAAGCTCTGATTTAGAATAGACTTGACGCAAGGATGAACATGATAAGGTCGATCACCGTCTTCCTCAAAGATAACTACTTCGAATTCAAGAAGCTTCTCGGGACTCCTTACAAAGACTTCTCGAATCCACGAGGAAAAAATAAGAAAATAGAAATATCATTCATGAAAATTTGTAAATTGATTGATTGATGAAATAAATGGGTCTACAATCCTTAAATAGGGATACCAAGACTTGGAATAAGTTTTGGAATTAAACTATAACTAAAACTTCCTAAAATTCGTAACTTACTATAAATAGTAAATTTTCTATTTATAGTAAGTGTCATATGTGGCTTTACCATGGTATTCTCTTACTATTTATAGTAAAATTAGAATTAAACATGGGATTCAGCTATCGATATGATGGAATCTTGCAAATTTGGCGTGGGCAACCCGGCATGGGCATCGGTTGGCTAAAGTAGCTCGTGATACCTCAAAATCATATATGGTACGTCGAGTAACTCATTCCGTTTTGCAAGATATGTCTGTTTTAAGGTTCTGACGGTCTTGATGACTTCGGTCTCTGATCAGGCCTTCTCTGACCCATCTTAGACATGAAAGTGTCCGCGACCCGCTCTACATCAGGACTTGAGCTTGGATTTGTTTCTTATTAAATTGAGTTTTGGAAGAAAGATGTAGATGGTTTGATTAAGATGTGGTCTTGAGGTTTCCATGAATATTCCACCTTTTGTTTGAAACTTTTATTATTATCCAATGATATATCAATTTATAGTGGAAGGGAGTAGCAACATCTATCTCCACACATACCTTAGCAAATACAAGCCGAGTTTCATGCAAGGTAAGTTCATCCTTTTAAAGCGTTAGGGAGGAGGACCATCTCTTTAAGACTAGAAGGTGGCCATTAACAAACCGTGGCCTGCATGCCTTCTAATATTTCCTGACTGACGTTGAAGTAATCAAATTTGAATAGGTAAAAACGTCCACAGGTAGTATGGTTTCTCAACTATGAATTAACCAATCAGAATCAAGATGCTTGCCACAAACAAGAAGCAACTCTATTTTCTTGCATTGTGATTGGTCCACACCATCACTGCTGCATTAAAAGCAGTGTGTGATGATGTGTGTTGGCTTTTTGAAAGCCTTAAAACCGTAAACACCACAAAGAGAATGGAAATCTTTCTTTATTGAATTGTTTTGCTGCTTGCTTACGTATAACTTGCAACACCATAACTCTTTATATAGATATTTGATACCTTGTAAAAAGATTAAAATGCCCTCGTTCTAGATGATTCTATGTGAGACGAGGGATGCGGATTAGCTACTGACAGGTGGAGGAGCGAGAATGGGTACTGAAGTGATGGCACCAAGTTCTGTGGGCTCCACCATGATGTATGTGTTGTATCTACACCATCTGTCCAATTGGAGAGATCATTTTAGGACATCATCCAAATAATGAGACAGATCTAAAGCTAGAGTTGACCTCGCCACAATAAACAGTGGGGAGAATGACGGCCACCGTTGAAACCTTACTAAGGTCTACCATGGTGTTTATTTGAGATTTAACCCATTCATAAGTTAACGAAAACATGAAAGAAGGAAAAAAACAAATATCAGCTTGATCAAAAACCTTTATGGCCCTTGGAAGTTTTTAATGGTGGCTGACACCTCCCCACTGTTTTCTGTGGTGGGGTCCACTCGAGATTTTGATCTAGCTCATTCTTTATATCATACCCTAAAATGATCTCTACAAATGGATGGACGATGTGGATACAAAACATACATCATGGTGGGGCACACAGAGTTACGCAATCTGTCAGTATCTAATCAGTGTCCTTAGACAAGTAGAATATAATTAATTACTTTTTAATAAAAACTAAAGAATGCTTATTTTCAAAGCTTTGGAAAACTAACAGTTACCATCCTTAGCTACCAGAGAGAATGGATCTAATGAACCTAAAAAATACTAGGGAGGATGTATCCGGTTGAATCTAGAAAATAGCAGGAAGCTTGATCTGAATGAATTTGCACAGTTTGATTTGGACGTTCCAACGATGTGGCCCAATCAGATTGCTACAAATAAAAGTTTCCTGTTCATCACAAGCATAGGATCCGGATTCAACCATGGCATCTTCAAGAGTGGGGCAAGCCCTAGAATTGAGTGATGCGATTTTTGAAGAGTGGGAACGTTAGCTGGGCCTAATGCGAAGGAAGGATGTTTGGACCGGGGCGCAACATAGTCCACATCCATTTTCGAGATTAAGTTTCAGAATCATAATCTGATTGAGCTGATTGGCTTGAAGCAGTTGGAAGATTTTTTTGATAGAGCACGCCAATTTGTGTCATCCAACCGTCTAATAGCACCTATCTGAGGAATGATTTTAATAGTTCAGCTGGGTTGGACGCGGATTGCGTACTACCCCCGCCCTTCTCTAGCCCCAGATGGGGTAGTTCTGTGTGCGGGCCCATCGTGATGTATCCGTATATCAAAGCCGTCTATCCCTTTTATCAGATCATTTTAAGTAATTAACAAAAAATTGAGGTAGATCCAACGCTCAGGTGGACCACACCAAATAATAAGCTTGGTTTCATTAAATGCACGGAGCATTAAATGCCAGTTACATTAAATGCAAGAGTCATCTGTGATGCGACCCATTTGAGCGTTGGATCTTCCTCGTTTTTGTATTTATGCTTAAAATGATGAGAAAAGGGATGGACGGCATGGATAAAATATACATGACGGTGGGCCCGCCCACAGAACTGACCGTTCGAGGCTAGAGACGGGCGGGGGTAGGACGCAATCCGCGTCCCAGCTGGGTTAACGTGGGCTTGTCCGGTCAAAAGAGACGAGCTTGCTGCACTGACTCTGTCAAATGAACAGACCTTTTTGTTTTTTGTTTTTTTTGTTTTTCTGGCCTGTAGCGTTTTGGTTCTCTCTCCAACGGTCAGCAAATTTACCGTTGGGGATGTGGGTTATCTGACTTTGAGACCGCTGCCGGAGTAGGGGAGACCGGACGGGATCGTGTCGCCGGAGGAAGACGGACCGTAATAAGAAGTCGACGGCGAGGTTGCTGCTGCCGGCCGGAGAGAGTACGATCTCGAGAAGCAATGCGCTTCCATTTACGTAGCCGACTGAGTGCTATCACCACTGTTTCTTTCTTATGGTACGGTACACATGATAATTGGATCTGCTTCATTTTTTGGATAATGCCCTAAAATGATATGGAAAAACGGATGGACAACGTTGATACATAATACATACATCAAAGCGGCCCCATGGTAAGGGCACGCGAACCTAAGAGCACTGTGTGGCCTACCATGTTATAATTGTTTTATCCAATCAAGTTATCGAGTTTTAAAGATCATACAGCATGAGCTAAAAAAGAAGGCAGATCTAAGGCTAGAGTGGACCATGGCATGGGAAGCAGTAGTCACAGATACCCCACTTTTGAAACTTTCTTAGGCCTACCTTGATGTTTATTTTCCATATATATAATCTGATAATAAGATCGCGTAGATATGTAATAAAGGAAAATATAAATATCAACTTAATTGAAAACTTCTATGGCACATAAGAGATTTTCAATGATAGGCATTCAATCCTCACTATTTCCTACAGTATGGTTCACTTAGCATTCTACCTGCCTCATGTTTTCGACTTATTAATAGATGAACAGTGTGGACAAAAAACTTACATCACAGTGGTTCCCAATCCCCGCCTCCCAATCCGCTACCTCTTATTCTTGTCTTGGACGCAGTTTGGCCAGCTGGCTAATGTCAAAGCTTTTTGGGCCAATTATGATGTATGTGTTTTATCTACGCCATGCCGTTCATCCATTTTCCAGCTCATTTTGAGGCACCAAACCAAAAATATGGGGCAAATCCAAATTTCAAGTGGACCACACCAATTTTGAGGCACCAAACTGAAAATACGAGGCAAATCCAAATCTCAAGTAGACCACACCACATAAAACAATGGGGATTAGATTTTACGGTTGAAAAACTTTTTGGGAGACTTGGAAGTTTTAGATCAAGCTGATATTTTTGTTTTCCCTTCATCCAGGTATGTGCATTTAATGATCTAGGAGAATAACCTATGCAATTTCCAATCCTTCACTTCTTCTCATTTTTTATGAGAACTGCTTGAGTATCTCTCCAAATCTCCTCCTTGGCAAGAACTGATTGCGAAATACTCTAAGAAATGGACAGAAACTCCAGCAATAAGGTCTTTTCATTTACACCCAGATCCATAGCTCAACTGGTAGAGTAAGTGGAGATACCTCGTTTCAATACTTGAGGTCTTGGTATCGATCCCTAGTGGGGGTGGCTAACATGGAGTGTGTATACTTACATGGTGTGTACTAACAAGCTAACCAAAAAAAAAAAAAAAAAAAAGAGGTCTTTTCATTTATTCTATCTTTTTCTTTTTCTTGATTTTTATTTTTATTTCTTAATTTTGAAAGTTTAATAATTACACCCGCCTTATTTCATGGATGCACTTCTCTTTCTACTATTGTAGTAAATTAGTAATGTGTAGTTTTGTATTATCAAAACTTTTAAATAAATAAATAAAAATGTGTCTGTCAACAAGGGTGGGTGCCAACTGTAATTTCTTCTTGATTTTTGGATTTCTCTTTGCTGGATAAGTAAGCTTTGCTAAGCCTACACAAATGTGGCCACCACATATTCCATAATGACAGACACGTGAAATATTCAAACTATCCATCACGAGTACCTTAAAGTGTAGATTTTACTCACAGTACAAAGATAAAGGTGGTCCATTTCGGTTAGTATGCTATAATATTATAAATTTTTGGCTGATATTTTTCACAACTCATACATTTTTTTATTATTATTTTTTTAACACACGCACATACACCACCACACACTCACACCATAGTCGGATTTCACCACCTATGGGTACTCGAACCCTTGACCAGGTGTCAAAACTCCTAAGAGTCTATCACCAGAGCAAGAGCAAGAACCCTATTTTTTTCAGTTAATTGTGGCCCAACTAACTAGTGGATGACCTGATTTTCAGGATTGGGAATCTAAATGGGGGGCTGAAAATGAAATGGTGCAGGTCGAGATCAATGGTTGAAATTAGATGGTTCAGATTGTCTTACTGGTGTGGTCACTGGGGCAATGCACAATCAAATATTAACCTTGACCCAAATCCTCTCACGAGAGTAGGGGTCTCAACGGGCCGGGTTAGGGTGGGCTAAGCTCTGACCAAGCTCGGCCTATTTTATTGAATAAAAAGTCTAAACCTGGCTCAGGCCTGAGCCTATGATGGGCCAAAATAGTCTAGCACGAACCCAGCCTGATTGTATATACAGAACCGGGCCGATCCTGGCCCATTCATGAGCCCAACACAGAGAGAAATATCGGCATTCACTCCTGTACACTTACTCCAATGGCAGTTGAGGTTGAGATTGGTGTCTTGAGTAGGGCTTGTTAGAGAGAAATTAGTGCTTGCTAGATGGGAGAGGGAGAAAGAGAAGGTTGGCCTTCATTGATCTAAAAAAGTCCATCCTGGCCAAGTCCTCTGAGTCTCTTTGCCCCAATCCTCATCCTCATTGGTCTAAAAAAGCATTAGCCCTGACCATGTAAAAAAAAGAGTGAAATGATCAAAGGTTTCAAATTATTAAAGTTTCTTGATATACATTGATACACCATCCTGTATTTTTAGAGGAATTGGTTGTTTCACTTAGTATTAGATAGGAAGGTCTTGCATTCGAATCCTGAAAATAGCGTAAATACCTAATTATTACAACTTCGCCTGTTTGAAATTTATATGCTATTATTGCTTTGAAAATCCCCGTGGTCATGTATAAACAGTGGGCTCAAAAACTTTGAATTTACCTCATTTTTTGGCTCATGCCCTAAATTCATTTGGCATGATGGATGAACAGTGTAGATAATCTACATACAACACGGTGGCCCCGCATATATTTGGCAACATCCTCTGTTTTAGCGCTAAAAATAAGTAAGAGTCAAATCAACCATAGGATAGTTACACGGGGAAATAATTATTGCCCATTTCCCGCATTTACCTTTATTCTAAAAAATCAAACATAAGTGTCCTTCCACCCTTAGGATATAAAGTTGAAGCTTTGCCTAGATTCTATCTATATAGAAAACACAGTGGGCCCAGAGAAAATCATTGGTGGGGTCCACTTTCAACATTTACCCTGTGCTGTGGCCCACCTGAGTTTTTTATCGGGCTGATTTTCGGGTCACAGGAGTAAGTTGTGGTGGCCCATCTGATGGATGGGTTGGATTCCATGAACGCATCACATCATGACCCATCTGATGGATGGGTTGGATGCCGTGAACACATCATGTGGGCCCCACATCATCGCGTTACCAGCGTATATAACGGGGGTGGGTGAGGCCCTGACCGTGTGGGGCCTGCCTTAATGTATGTGTTGCACAGCCACCTCGTAGATCTCTTTTGCCAGATCATTTTATGGAATGATCTAAAAAAATAGGCAGATCTAAATCTCAGGTGGACCACAATGTAGGTATTGAATTCCTGTCATTAAAAACTTTATATGGCCACAAAAGTTTTGTATCAAGCTGCGATTTGTATTTTACCTTCCTCCAATTCTGTGGGACCTTATCAACAACTTGGATGAAAAATAAAGATTACAGTGGCCCATAGGAAGTTTTTAATGGTGGAAGTTCAATCACCCCTGTTTTCCTGTGGGGTGGTCCACCTGATATTCGGATCTGCCTCATTTTGGGGTTCATACCCTAAAATGAGCTGACAAAACCAATGGACGGCGTGGATATACAGCACATACATTGAGGTGGACCCTATGGTCAGGATCTCATCTCACCCACTAAGCTGTTACCCCTGCCCCACTTAATCCGAGCTCTACATAAAATACCTATACTGGATCTCAGGTTAGGCTCGGCTTACGGTTGAGTATTGAGGCCCACCGACCGAGTATTCGGTAGACCAAAGCCGAATGAGAGGGGCCCACACATGGGATCTAATTACCAGGCTTGCTAAAAACCCAGGCCCGCCAAACCTCATGAAAGTGGCCCGAATTGGGCTAGCTGGGCCAACCCAACCCATTTGCCACCCTCATTAAACAGTTCCAAGGTCCAAATGAGAGGTAGTTGTACTTAGCATCATCCCCAAAGCTTTTAATTGACAAGTAGAGCATCCAACCATTGATCAGGACCGTTCATTCATTCGTACCAATAAGGATAAATCCATAGCGCAAAAGTCGGCCCATCAGATGATCATGATAATCTAATAGCGTGAAAAATGGACGGTCGAGATCAAGTGGAGAAACAAAACCAAAAAAGTTCAATCATTATCTTGAGGCATCTATGTGTATCTTTCCACACCAACTCTCAAACTATAATACATTCATAAGATATCATAAGAAGGAAATTAGTTGTTTTTGAAACTTTTTGTGTTTGTTAGAAAGAGATCCAAACCAACAAATTGATAGAATGGTCCCAAACCTCTTGATTTTCTTTCAACAAAATCCCTTTTGATAAGATTTTAAGGAAAAAAAAAAAAAAGGTTGTAGGTTAAGCTTAACCTACAACCCGATGTGTGGTGCTCACAGTGATATGTACATGACATCCAATCCGTCCATCATGTGGGCCCCCTCATGTTCTCGGCACCCAATCAGGCGTATCCAAAACTCAGCGGCCCACCTAAGTTTTTGAAACAAGATTGTGTATTCCCACTCTTTGGAATTTCATTCCCCATTAGAAATTACAAAAATGCTTCTTTCCTTCCAATACAATACATAAGAGTGTGATTTCCCAGTTTTCGATGGGGTCATCGATTAAGAGGAATATGTGTTAGAGAATAGAGCCACTAATCAGGGTACATTGCAAACATTCTAGGTATCAAGAATCAAGATAATATATTCACCAACTGGGCCACACATGAATTGTCATTTTTTGTTCCACAATCCAAACCATTAATTTTGGTACACATTATGTTCTTGATGTATCCTACTTATGAAAGGCTCAGATCTTTTACACGTGCTCTGCCACATTTTATTAGGACCTTATTTAGAAAGATTATTAGTAAGTTATTAAAAAAATTTTAAAAAAATTAAAAAATTAAAGAAAAAGAAGAAGAAGAAGAAGAAAAAAAAAAAAACAACTATAGCGGAAAGGTAATGCTTGGAAAAGTTCATAGGGAGCGAAAAATAACTAGGGGTTTTTCGTGTGCAAAGGCCATCATGGACCCATGGCCTTTCTTTTCTCATACCAGAGCATTCTTGTAAGAGTCACGTCTGAGGTACATGTATCGTAACCGGGGTAGAATATACAAATGCAAGAATTTAGAGGTGAGTGTCACCTCTTGTGGAGATTGAGTCTCCGATGCAACGTAGGGCCACGCAACCTAGCTACTTCCTTTAGATAATCCCAAACCTAACGTGATGTGACTTTTCAACTGTTGTTCTTCGATAATTGAGGGGAAGGCATTTTAAGATTTAAATAATAGGTGGAAGGACCGAGGAAGGAATTGAATTGCTCGATAGATGAAAGATTTAAGAGCACATCATGGAGAGAGAGAGAGAGAGAGGTCTTTGCGGCTTTTGTCCTACCTTTCTTTCTTAGAAGAAATAGAATTCCAAATAGAGTTGCATACTGAAAATTCCCACACCTTCCCTTGTGTGCATGCCACCATTATTGGAATAGAACATGAGATCATCTATCATGTGTGCTTCTTGATATAAGCCTTTTTCACAAAATAATCACCCTAGTTGAAAATCTAAGTGACCCACATTATGGGGAGTAATTTGGATTGGGAAACCCACCATTAATAACCTTAGAATTATGGGGCCCACTATTATAGGAGCATCACATCCACTCTGTTAGTTGTATGCCTCAAGTTAGCTAAAATCAATGACATATCTTATATGTTTCTTTATTTTACTTTAATTTTTTAGTAAAATTTGTTTGGTGAATATATTTCAAGTCAGCCAAACACATAAATAAAAAATAAAAAAATAATTAACTATAAATATTTTATTATTTTGAAGCTCGTAAGGACATAATATAAATCATTTAACTACGATATTCTTTATGAATGTAAAGTGTTTATAAATTAAAATTTTATAATCTTCAAAACAACTATATGGTC
The DNA here is from genome assembly GCA_021015155.1 of Magnolia officinalis. Taxonomy (NCBI): domain Eukaryota; kingdom Viridiplantae; phylum Streptophyta; class Magnoliopsida; order Magnoliales; family Magnoliaceae; genus Magnolia; species Magnolia officinalis. The sequence continues at coordinate 61,831,149 of JAJHSJ010000015.1, read as the reverse complement.
TAATCATCATGATCAAATATCTTGTTGGACGGGATAGATATCACCAGATGGACCCCACAATGTTCATAACGATCATTTCATCAGCTGAAAAATAATCGCATTCTTGGATTTTATAAAAGTCCAAGCACCACTATGATGAAATCTGAATTCTTGAAAACTTTCCCACAAAAATCCTAAAATTACTTTTGTAGGCTCAACCCAGAATCTTAAATTTTCATTGTTTTTTCAATCAGTTTTATAAAATAGTTCATATAACATTTATTCATTTCTGCAGTGGCCCATTTATATTGTGCCCACCAAATGAACAGTTCCAATCACGAAGAGATGGCCCATTTCTGATGACGCAGGATACTGGCCCCACTCATCCTCCATCCCTTGTCTTTATCCATTGCATACGTACACGTATACACTTTGAATGTCACAAACTATTTTAGTCTAAATATCGATTATTTTAATGTACCAGATTAACAGACCCGTCGACAACGGATGACAGAGATGACATGGCATCTAAATGTATGGTGGAAGGTGGGCCCCACATGCACCATATATTGAATTTCCATCTCAGAGACCATTTCAGAACCGTGTGGTCCATTTCAGTCCTTTTATTCAAAGGATAAGAATAAAAACGTGTTCCAAGATAGAGTGAGAGATGTGAAAGGTGACTTGCACGGATTTATTTATAAGAAGGATGCTTGTACGGATCACTCATCCTCCTGACATCTGGCACTCATACACAGCTATCCAGACCGTCCAAATTGTGGAGAACGTTGTGGATGGATCATATGTATAAAATCACGCTGGTCAAGCGATCCCAACCGTGCAATTAATGGCTATTATATGGATGGTTAAAAGTACAATAGTTACCTGCCCGGCACAAATCCAAGGGAAAAATGAGATCGTTAGTGGTATCTTGTTCGTGCTTTATTTTAACCCTCCATCAACAGTTGGGTCAGGTGATTTGGACGATCTGGATTGCCCGGCATCTCAAGCTCTCGGTTTATATAAGTGGACCCATGGTTCAGTCATTCAAACCGTTGATATGGTGGGCCTCATCACGATGGTCTCCATGCACCAAACAGCCTCTCAACTGTAAACCAAAAGTCCCCTTTAGGACAACCTTAATAAAAGTAATCTGACCATTCTATTCACATCACAACATGGATTTAGACTTATCCAAGTAAGTTAACCCAGACTCCGTCAGACCCTATCTGGGTTCGAGTCAGCTCCACTTGAGCGAGTCTGAGTTCAGCTGAGTCACAACTCTACTCAGAGACCAGACGAGTTGGGTCGAGTCAACGACTCTTAGACCCATGCATCAATGTACCATGTGATCGTGTCACATTATCAACATGTAAAAGACAATTAACCACATGCACGTCCAAATCAAAAGCGTGTGTAATATTGATTTTACTTCCCAACAACCGGTACTAGGATATTGTCATTAGCTTACATAGGAATCTAGCAGGGCAAACTTTCTTTATAGCATGATATTGGAAAGATGGTAGTAGGCTTGAAGTCTTTTGCTAGTTCCACACGTGCGTCGAGCCTTGCCTACTCCCATACGTGTGTGAGAATCTTAGCTGTCCGTTCTGGTTTGAATCAAATATTAGATCTTCTGCGTAATGAATCATGTCATTACACGATCTCCTCAAGTGGGCCATAGTATACAAAGTAAGGGGCAGATGGAACCATTTTTTTTCTCACCGTATTTATAACGGTACTGGAAGGTCGACCTCATGGGAAGTTTTTTTTTTTTCTCGCCGTATTTATAATGGTACTATGATGTCGACCTCATGGGAACTTCCCAGGAGGTTGAGCTGTGTGTGCCCACCTTGATGTGTGTCGAACATCAACACCATTAGTAAGATGTACCATTAATTACATGGTGACCCATGTGCTTAAAAATCTAGTAAATCGATGAATTGGGTGGGCCACACTACATACAACTAAGGCTGGGCATCAGTCCGAGTAGGATCGGATTGGGTCTAACCCGGGCCGATCCGAAATGTCCTTTACTTGACCCGAATCCGATCCGATCCGGTACCGAGTCCGGGTCGCCTGACTCGGACAGACCCGAAAACTCAGTGCACTGATCCGAGTCCGACTCGTCACGTGCTTCTCTTCTCCATCTCTCTCCACTTTCATTTGCCAAAATTCTCTCTTCCCCCACCGTCATCTGTGGCTTCAACACCACTACTAGCAACAACAGCACTTACTCCTCTTTGGCATTTGATCGAACATCTTCCATTCAAGAATGTTGTCGCTATGACTTCACACCTCTCCTTGACTATCTTTCCAAAACTCCCGGTACGGTGCCTGAGACCCCGACCGCGCTCTCCCCGATGGAGCTCCGCCTCGCCGAATCCTACCGAGTTGTCCCCGCCTCGCTCTGGTGCTCCCTCCTCAAATCGCTATCGGCGGACCCCACCACGATCCCATCTGCTGCCGCCCTCGTCTCCTTCATCCAAACTCACAACCTCTGTTTCTCCCTTCACCTGCTATACTGTATTACTTAATATATCCGAATATGATCGGATTGGATTCCGGATCGGGTTAGGTTAGGTCTAACTCGAACCCAAACTGAAATGAATTCGGATTTGGTCGGGGCTACCCGATCCGCACCGATCTAGCCCATCGGATCGATTCAAATCAGGCCGGATCGGGTCGGAGCGGGTCGAATCCACCGGATCGGACTCAATTTGCCCAGCTCTACATACAACAGTTGAGAGGGGTTATCTTCCCATTAAAATATTAATTATAATCATTTATTGGGCCCACCGAGATGTATTTCACAGATCCAGCCCATCCATTGTGTGTGTCCCACTAGTATGAGGGGTCATACCAAGTTTTAGTCACATTCAAAACTCAGGTAGCTCCACCAATGATTTTATATATTTTAGGCATGTCTTCACATGATTTTAGATGGTATGGCCCACATGAGTTCTATATACGGCCGTGAGTTCTATATACGGCTGATTTTTGGCATATCCCATAACTTAAAAGTGACCCATCAAATGCATGGTATTGATGTTCGACACACTCACAATAAGCTCCCGTGAGGTCGAGCTGTGTGGGCCCCACCATGATGCGTGTCGACCATCAACACCATGCATTTGATGGCTCCCATTTAAATTATGAGATATCCTAAAAATCAGCAGTATACGAAACTCAGGTGGGCCATACCATCTAAAATTATGTGAAGACATGCCAAAAATATATAAAAGCACTTGGTGGGGCCCACCTGAATTTTGAATGCTATTGAAACTTGGTCTGAACCCTCATCCAAGTGGGACACGCATAATGGATGAGATGGATTTGCAAACAACATCTCGGTGGGCCCAAAAAACGTCCCATGAATGTTTTAATGGTGCACGGCCCCTCTCCACTTTTGTATGTGGTGTGGCCCACACAAGTCACGAATTGTCTTGATTTTTGAGACCTAGGCCCATGATGGAATGGTGCATCTAACTGATGGGGTAGAGGTTCAAAACTTATTGTCGTGAGTTTTTTTTTCTTTTTCTTTTTCTTTTTTACACACACACACACACCCCCACACACTCACGCCATAGTGGGATTTCACCACCTATGGATACTCGAACCCTTGACCGGGTGTTGAAACTCCTGAGAGTCTACCACACGAGCAAGAGTAAGGATCTGACAACGGTGAGTTTGGCAGACAGTATTAAATTACATTAGGTGGGATATAAATATCATCACCATTTGGAAGTGAAGTAAAAGGTTAGACAAATTCAAGTATTAGACGTTTCATTTCCAATAGGATATATAATAGATTCTTAAAGTGCATTACATCTATAGGCCCTACATTAATACATGTGTTTTATTAATGCCACTCATTTATACGTGCCTTCTACATGTGACACTTAAGTTGCATATGAATATAAGTGAAAAATGTTAGTTGCGAAAGCTAGTTCATTAATGATAGTTCCAGCATCCTTTAAATGTGGGCTTCACATAATAAGTAGGGGTGTACATCGAGTCGAACCGAGTCGAGCTGACGGCTCGGTCACTAGCTGACCTCAGCTTGAACTTGGCTCGACTCGGCTCGGTCCTCGAACCTGACTGGCTAGCTCGGCTCGGTTCGGTCAGTAGCTCGAGCCAAGTTCAAGCCAAGATCGAGCCGAGTTTGCCATTGCAACATTTTCACAAACACCTAGACTGCACCTTCAAAATCTCATTGTATTTGAGACAGTGGCAATGGTTTTACAGGGTATTTTATCAAACACCTTCTAAGTAACATAAAAATCAATAAAAAAAAATGTTGGTTTCATATACATACCTTCCTTGCCACGAGCCACACTTCTTTGAGTCATTTTATCAAACACTTGGTGAGCAACATCAATATCAAAGTAATCGAGTCACCGAACTGGTTCGATCCGAGTTCGATTCAAGCTAGGTTCGATCCGAGTTGAGTCGAGCTGGGGCCAGCTCGAACTCATTTTCGAGCTCAAAAAATCAGCTCGAACTCAACTTCGAACTGAGTCGAATCGAGCTTCGACTCGAGTAGAGCGAGCAAATTGAGCTAGCTCGGTTCATGTACTCCTCTAACGCCATGTGTTTGGATGCCATGAGAAAAAATCAATAATCATGGAAAAGAGGGATTCCAGACTCACATACCCGTTTGACAAAGATGAGTTTGGTAGACCGTATTAAATTACATTAGTTGGAATATAAATATCATCTGATATTTTAAAATTCATTACATCTGTAGGCCCTACATTGATACATGTGTTTTATTAATGTCGGTCGTTTATACATGCCTTCTAAACGTGATACTTAAGTTGCATATGAATATAGGTGAAAATTGTTAGTTGTGAAAGCTGGTTCATTAATGATAGTTCCAGCATCCATCAAACATGGGCTTCACATAATAAGGTGTTAGCAAAGGAACAATTCAATTCCAAATCATAGGATTGGACGGTCAAAATATCATGATATGCATGAATATAATTATTTTATAATAATAGTGTTAATTTGATGGATGTAATGGATCTTTCCAAAGTAACATGGGGTAGCCCATCAATAGAAAGCTAATTGTGGGCAACATGCATGTGAGAAAAATAGATGAAAAGATTGGGCAATGGTATACTCTCAAAGGTACGTACATCTGTGGCCCATCTAATGACGGGATAAGATTGATAATTGGGGTAGGATACATGGGTAGCAAATTACTATAGCAACTCACTTCCGAGGAAGTTGTGGACACAACATAATCTATACGAAATATGGTGTCCGCATGTTGTTTATACTGCATCCAAACAATCAATCTGGTGTGATTCATCAAAATCGACGGACACACCAAAATGAAGGCCATTTAAAACTCAAAGTGGTCCACACCATGTAAATATATAGGTTTTTTCGGCATGATTGTACACTTCTCCATGGCGTGTGCGTCGCTTGAGTTTTGGATCAGGATTATTATCGGGACATAAGGTCGACATGAGGTGGCGCACCGTATGCATGGTTTGGATTCCATGTATGCATCTCGTGGGTGGACCCCGCAAATGTATGTGCTCATTCCCTTACTAAAATACCCATTTTCAAATATCACCAATCTAATATTACAAAATGTAAATATTTGGACAATACCAACAAAATTTTATCAATAATAGTACAAAAATGTACCATTTCAATTCCAAACATGGAAAGTGGATGTATGCACATCAAGTAAGGTGGGTGTGAATATCAATTCCTTTCCATTCATATTCAACAAAGGGAGGAGACAAACACAAAGCATGAAATAAAATGATTGGGAATTAGGGATGGGATGCTAGAGATAAAGAAAAGCCAAACACAAGCAATAAAAAGAGAGAAGGTTAGAAGAGCTGGTAGGTGTAGAGTTTCATACACAACCATCCAAATCCATGACACATGAAATCAAGAAATGTATTTGGTGGGGATGCCTAGATCTCTTCCCTTCCATGTCCAAAAGGTAGTTGCTGACATCGCATCCTTAGCTTTCATGTGGTAGGTGGGCCACTGATCACAAAGCTCATGTTACAAGGAGCTATTTGATACTCTGAGGGAGTACAACACTTGATACACGTGCACTCGTAAGTTTTATATGGGGCATGGTGAAGTTGGTTGAGAAATCCTAACCTTTGATTAATTGATGTACACTTGGTTGTTGAAATAGGACCATTGGATATTTTTATTTTTAATGGTCCAATAAATATCCACTGGTACGATAATCAGATGACCTAATAAGCATAAATTTTTGTTCATGATACATCTAAATATATAAGACCCATAATTTAGACCGTTTAATTTGAATTGCTTGTATTCTAGCTATGCAATTGGCAAGTAATTTCTAAGAGCTCGTGTATTGTTCATCACACTCTACCAGAGTATCAAAATTCTCTCTGTTTGGAAACATAATGAAAAGAGAAATGATCTATCCTAAAGTTATGATACAACTATTTTTTTCCACCAACAAGTCACATCTACAAAATAATCAATCCGTAAAATATAAAAAATAAAAAGTGGGCTATACACTATGATGATCGCGTGAAATAAAAATCAAGCTAATCCATTGGATAGCGACACAACATCAGAATCGATGGACGACCAACGCATGACTCGATTTAATGCCGTTGTCCACACAATGAGCGGATCAACCAGATTTTCATTTCAGATGATCATCGTGGTGTGGCCCACATTTTGCACGGATTGGATGTTCTGCACATATGACATGTTGGTGGGAAACGGATGGCTGTATTATTACCTATGTTATAATCTACTATATGTGATCGTTTCTCAATGAAGCTGTCCACTCATTTTTTGACCATGGATGTTGGTATTGAAGCTTAGAGACCACATGGGGTTTCATAAAAGCATCCAAGGAAATTGATTTGGTGGGGTTTCCATGTTGCAAGCCATAGAAAGTAGCACCGTCGCTTTTGCTTGATTGGCCCACTTATCATGAATGCCATATCAATCAATAAAGGCACCCAGCTAAGAAGACCCTTACATGATCTAACCCGACAACGGAGACGCGCTCCACACGTGATGTTGTCCCACGTGGGAAAGATATGGGCCATCTATCAATCAGTGAGTTGATACAGTAGAGCCTGGTAGAACTAAAACATTGTGTTTGGGTCCTTACTCTTGCCCGGGTGGTAGACTCTCAGGAATTTCAACTCCCGGTAAGGGTCCGAGTACCCCTGGGTGGTCAAATTCCACCAGCGTGAGTGTATGGGGGTGTGTGTGCGTGTAAAAAAAAAAATTAAAAAAAAAAAAAAAAAAAAAACTAGAACATTGTGGGAGATTTCTCTAAACGGTCTTCAGTTTGGATTCTACATGCTGATTTAAGCCCACTTACAATAAGTGCACTGTTGAGATTAGATGACAGTTCTTATATCTTGGAGGCCAATTTCTCATGATTCCTGATACACTTGGGATACTATCCAAGGAAAGCAAATTAATTAGTTTTAAACTGAGTAATTCAGTCATGCTTGACTCAAAACAATAAGTCATCATACTCCTTTTAATTTTCAAATTTATTTAATTTCTATTGTTGAAATTCTGTCTACCATCATCTACCCTATTTTCCAGCAAGGGAAAAAGGAAGAAAATTGGTGGATGTGATCGTTTACTGGGCCTGATTTATTAAGGATAATCCATCCATGGTATAGGCCACACGGTAGGCTGCACCAATTGATACTCAGCCCTGGGAGGCTCTACCATATTGTTTCTCTCTATGAGGAATTTAAAATTAGGGTTCTCTGTTCATTCTTCATTGAGTGGGCCCCACGTGAATTGGCAGCCGGTTTTGGGTCCACTGTCTGCATGCTACCACGTGCCAGCGTGGTGGACGGATGAGATATCACAGTCGACTAACATGTCTGACCGTTTATATGGATGTTATCATGCTAAAGCTTTGCTGTCTACTCATCAGGTAGGCCACTTTGTTTTAAACCGCTTAATAGCTTAGAAACTTCAACCAATTTTTGCCCAACTGCTCATTTGTTTCAGAAATTATGGCCCACAAAATCAGCGGACCTAGCCTCTGCAGTTGAAAGCTAGGTGAGGCTCATTTGATGGTTGCTTGAAATCCAATGAGCCTCACCTAGCTTTGGATCACTGTAATATATTACAGTCCATCCATTTTGCCAGCTTTAAGTTAAGACATGCGCCTAAAAATGATGTAGATTCAAAACTCAAGTGGGCCACAAGCCAGGAAATAGTGGAGATTGAATATCTACTGTTGTAACATTAGTGGAGCCACAGAAGTTTTGGATCACTGTAATATTTTATGTTTTCTTCATCCCAGTAGGATTCACCTTATGATGAACAGTTTATATATAATATAAACAATATAATGGATCCTAGGAAGGTTTTAACTTTAGCTATTTCTCTTCTCACTTTTTCCTTGCTGTGCAGCCCACTTGAGTTTTGAAAGTGCCTCATTTCTTTTATCATATCTTAGCATGGTCACACCTAGGTCCAAAGCTTTAGTGGCAGATTGAGTGAAAGATACCTTATTATAATGCTGAGGTCTTAGAATCGATTCCCTAATGAGAGTGGCTAACAGTGAAGTATGATCTGACCGTGGGTGTACAAACAAGCTAACAAGAAACAAATATATATATATATATATATATATATATATATATATATATATATATATATATATATATATATATATATATCTTAGCCTGGCTTTGCAAAACAGATGAACAAAACATGAATTTCATGTAGTCCATCTGATTTTTGGGTCAGGGGGACCCTTATGATGGGTGGATCGATCTCTCACCTATGAACCAAGGTTGTATGTTTAATTATTGTCCTTCCATGTAGGGACCTCTTTTGTCATGTCCAGCTGATTTTACAATACAAGAGAGATGCTCGTATCAAACCAGTGGAATGTAAGTTAGTGTCCATCCATTGTATAACTTTCATCCTGTCAAGTTTTTTCTAAATCCAAACCGTCCAATATGTTAACCCCATCACAACAATCGGTTGATACAAAAATCAACCTGATCTACTTACCATGTGGACCACACCATAGAAAACAATGGATTGCCGCTGATATAAGTAGAAAATAAAGCTGTGGCCCACTATCGGTGGAGCTGACTGGTTATTTCATACTTTTATTCTCATGGTGGGTCACAGCCTTTTGGAGTGATTCGCATGGTAAGATTGTGATATGATATCAGAAATAAATGGACGGGTTAGATAACTTGCAGCCAATTTTTCGCAACCGTACATTTGTTTTGGCCCCACCTGACTAATGGACAAACCTGATTATTAGGATAGGGAATCTATGTAGTGGGACCCTTTTGATGGATGATATCACACCAATATACGTTGCAGAGCTCTTGACCTGCTTTATCGGTGGACCCACATTATTTTAGTACGTGGACGGTTATAGTGCACCTACTTGATGGAGGGCCACGATCTCTGACATGTTTTCCATACGCCCAGATATCTGACACGTATTCTCAACCGGCCAAGGCAATGAAATTACGATGAATTTAAAATGATAAAAGAAAATTTCCAATGGCTTATATTCAACTCAAAAAATCAAAGGTCAGGATCATCATTGAAGCATGATTAAGCAACTATATCTTATTTATGGTAGTAAAGACAATATGGACGGTCCAAATAATTGGAACAGCATGTGGTCCCAGGTGGGCGCCGACAATCGCTCGATCCTGAGTCACGACAAAGACCTGCGAATTTTGGATCCTGAGGCATAAACTTTAATACTCTGGCAAAGTTATATGATGATACGCATGCACTTAAAATTACTTAAAAATTGCATACGTGGCTTGAGATAATTCATTATGGCCCTCACTTTACATGTATCATGAACGAAAACTTACCTGTCATTAGATTATCTAACTTTCGGATGGTGGACATTTATTGGACGCTTATGATGAAAAATATCCAATGGTTCTCTTTTAAAAAACAAGTGTCTGGAAATCGGTGGTTATAACTTTTCAAAGACTCTGATTTTGGACATGTGGGTTAGAGACAATAGGTTCGACAATTTAGTCGGTTTAGGTTGGGTTAATGCAAGCCACGTGTACAATTTTAAAGGCCAGTGTATTAAGCATCCTACTCTACCAGAGCATCAAACTAGTGACCCCATGCCGTATGGCGTGTTTGGACGGGCCAATCCCGCGGTGGATGGAAAGTAATGATGGCTCTGTCAGTGGATTGGTGCCAATCCAATGGGATTGTTACATCCAGGGAACTCACCACGAATATGTTTGGCTCACCTGGCCAATCTCGGGATTACACCTGCCAATCCTAGGATTGCTCCGGCTATCCAAACCTGTCCCAGGCAAAATAGTTAGGATTAGGAAGGATTGGGTGGGATTGGGTGGATTTCAAGGTAATGATGGTGATGTCAGTGGATTGCTGGCAATCCCATGGGATTGCTATATCCAACTTCTCCCTGTTTGGCACGCCCGGCTAAATCCCGGGAGTGCTCCTTCCAATCCACCCTAATACAACCTAATACAATCTACCTTGCCTGTCCAAACACACCCAAAGTATGCAATAGAGCCAAATTAAAGAGAATCACGTACGTACGAACGTAATGTGCTAGTGTTGTGTGGGGCCCACCGTGAGTGGTCATCCAAGGTAGCTATTATTTGCTGGTCGATAAGAATCACCATCATATAAGCATTGTCCCAATTAATTATAGCTATCTTTATTTTTAAGATCATAAGATCGAGTGCCCATGTGAAGTAGATGTGTGTGAGTGTATGGTGTGGATGTATGTAATAAAAAAGTGGGCCATAAATTCAATTAACCTACAAATCATCTGGTCTTTTTTACCATCTCCATTACTGTCCTTTTTAGCCTTCTTCTATTCTTCTAGAACCTTCCATTTGTACTAACTCGGGTTCAAGCACTAAAAAAGCCTAATATAAGATATTAAATTTAGCGTATGGGCCAGGTTGGGCGGGTCAATCGAGCTTGACACAACTGCAATTAAATGAGTCTAGTTAGGTCTAATTTGGCCTTTGGAAATTTTCAAGTAGATTTAATGGGTGGTGGGCTGCGTTAGGGCCCAATTTCTTGACCTGATTATTGGATGGGTTGGGCTTGGGCTAACCCAATCGGGATCAAACCTAACTCATTGACATGCTTATCTAAGATCTAACTCATCCATTAGATGAAACTATCAAATTTAGTTTTGTTAAAGTCCCTTGATATAAATTGATATACTATTAATTAACAACTCAAACTTTTAAAGTAAGTAGTTATTTGACATGATATCAGAGCAGAATATCAACTTTTTGAATTTGAGAGCAGCAAATATACCTAAGTTAATGCAACCCAACATAATGGAAATCTATTTACTAGATATTTTAAGATGATGATAATAGTTATTTTATTTCTCCATTTAATCTTATTGTCCATGTACCATGCTATCATAGAACAGTCAGAATCATGCATGAATTTTATACCATAGCTTTCTCTTAATTGTATAAATGAATTGGCCATTCAAATCAATGATGTGACACCCTATATGTCATTTAAAAGTTATGATAAGTTTAAAACTTGATTATGATCATTGTAATTAAGTTATAGTAAGATTTTATTTTTGTATTAGTTAATAATTCTAATACATGTTTTTTCTACAAAATGATAGTATTTTTTTAAATTTTAAATTAATTTTCTGTATTTTTTAATTAAATGGGTTAAGTGGTTTGGAATTGGGTTCACCATTTTATATATAGGTTGGGTTCGGTGGGTTAGACCCATTCTTGACACTTAATTAGTAGCACAATTAATTAATATTTAATATGGAGAAGGTCCAATTCCAACCCAATAAACTATAAGGATATGGTCTGCTCATTAGATAATTTAAACCATTCATGTCCGTGCCACGTCAAACCCAGTCGATAGGCTGGTCACATGGTTAGGATCACCTCAACGGCATTGATTGAACATGAGCATCACATAAGATCGCAAGTCCAAACGGTTGGATTATAAGTTATGTTTTATTAAGGAGATAACTTTCAACCTTTAATGTTTGTGCCACATCCAACCCACCCAATAGGTTCAACACATCATGTGTATCTTCTTGAAAAGTATCATCTACATCCACTCATCTAGTGGGCCACACTTGTATTTTACTATTTATCAATGGACATAAATTGTTTTATATGGTGTGGTCTACTTGATAAGTAGATCATGGGGCTTATTTTTGAAATAGCCATAATCATAGTGGGGCCAATCTATTGGAATGATTGGATTTTGTATTAAATTGATAAGTTGGAAATTAACAGATGGGTGGACTGTGGCTTGTGGTCCAACTGGTTGGACTTGATACCTTCTCTTTCATATGTATTCAAATCCCATAATTATTGGAGTATCATATTTAAGCGAGGTTTGATAAGCCCACACGAGTAGAGAGCGTGCGAAGCCACACGCAATCAATGCCAATGTGTGCACAAGATCCGAGCCTTCTATCAGGTGGACCACATTCTCAACATCTTCTGATCGTAAAGTAATGCTATTTCAGTACTAATATGGTCCTCATGGGGGAAAATAAACGGATGGCTAGAAAAAGATTATGTTAGACTCCTTTATTATGTAGATTACGGCCCACCTTACTTGTAAAAACGTCTTGGTTTCTTGAGCTATAAGATCTAAACATTGTGTCCCACCTGATGAAAAGCTTGGATCTCCCATCCACGTACCATGCTAGCACGTGTGCTGGCCCGTGGACGGCCAGGGCTCTCTCTACAGGCACGTTGGCTTAGCAAGCTTCGTCTTTTCTTTTTCTTCTGAAATAATTGGAGGAACGGACGAGTCCGTACGATGCCTTTAGAATTTTCGCTGGGCGGAAACTTTTCTTAGGCGAAGGGAATTTGTAGGGTTCGGCAGTTGCTTAAAGGACCAAAATGCCCCTTAACTGTTAATGTAAGCATCTGAAGGTCTATACGCCTCAATAACCCTCTGCTTCTTGCATGTAAACGCAAACGCCGCACTTAACCGGCAAATCATTTAAAAATTAAAGTACACTAGAATATTGGATACTCTGCCAGAGTACGATACTTGATACACTGGCACTCGTAGATGTACACGTGGCATGTAATAACTCAAATTAAACCAACCAAATTGTGAAACCCATTGTCGCCAAGTCACGAATCCAAAATCAGATTGGTTGATTAATCCTAACCTCTGTTTCATAAACACTAGTTTGTTGAAACTTGAACAGTAGATATGTTGCAATTTTACAATACAAACGGTTAGTTGGAATTAGGCTTAGATGATGATAATGAACAGTGCAATCAATGTCCACCAATTCAACGGTTCCAATAATCAAATTAGTTAATTTTTTAGTTCATATTGCATGTATAATGGGATCTACAATTTGGACGGTTTAATTTGAATTACATGCATGCCACTAAGTAATTGAAATAATTTTTAAGTGCATGTGTATGATCTATCACACTCCCCCAGAGTATTATGGTTTTCCTTTAAACCACGATAAAAATCATACGTCACCATGACAAAAAATTATATTTGAGAAGGTACCAAACTTGCTTATACACTACATATGTAACCCATAAAATACTCATAAAATTGCACATATAAATTGAATATTAGGTGGACCACATCAGGTCGGTCCGTTCAGGTTTCTTAATTATATATCTCATAATCATGATTTCCCATGTATTCCATTCCCAACATTAGTAATATACCTAAAAATAATATATTAATTAGAGATATAATAATAAGAGTAAGTCTACAATCCAATGAGTTGTATCACAAGTTATAGTCTACCTAATAAATAACTTTTTACCTTTTAAGGGTATGCAAAACTAGGGAGTAGATTAGGTACCACCCCTACAAGGACCTAACTAGAGAGTAACTGTCCTACTAAGGGCTTTGGAGGGCCCACTAATATATATGTTTAATTGAAGTTCTTTATCCATTTTGAAATATTAATTTAGGTAATGAACTCAAAAAAGGGTAGATAGAAGGTTCCTTGTGGACCACACTATAGAAAGTATTGACAATGACTTACATTGTTGAAGCTTTCTTATGACCCATTATAATGTTTATTTGTCATTCAATCTACTCACATGGCCAAAGGAAAAACATAAATTTCAGCTAATCCAAAACTTCCATGGTCCCCAAGTAGGTTTCAATGGTAGGCTTTTAATTTCCATTGTTTCCTTGCCACGTGGTAGACGCGAGCAATCGATCTGCTTCATTTAGGACTCATCATCTAAAGTGATTTGTCAAAATGGATGGACAGCATGAATAAAAGACGTACATTACAAATGGACCCCACAAAGCCCCTAACAAGATTGGACCTACCTGATGTGGGTAGTCCCCAATCTCCACCCTTAAAACCAACTTATCAAATAACTTGGCCCCACCACAAAGATCACTTTATTTAAAAATTAGTCATATCCACTCATCTAGAACAATCTTTTTAAGAATTTTGAATCTGTTGTAGTTTTAGCACAATAAGTATCCAAAATCATTTTCACAGCTAACTTAGAATTAAGGAGGAGGATTGACATCAGGTGGACAACCAATCACCACAGGTAGAACTGCAGTAGTCCCTGTCAAGGTAAGTTAGGATTTAGAAAAGCAACCCTATGGCTCAAACAAAGTTAAAACAATGATGGCAATGGTGATGACAGCGACCACCTATCTTCAAGACGGCAACCTCCAAACGTTTTTTACATAAATAATAAAATACAAATGTGTTACAATCATTCTCAGATCTCGTTCTTTGCATGTTCTATTGTTCCTCAATGGTTGCTCTAGGGTTTGTTTGGTTACACTAAATATCATGATATTTCAAATGTAAGATAGGTTTCTTTTGGCATTTTTAGCAGGAGGGTATAGTCGTTGTGCTGGTAAATAACAAAATACAAGTGGGGTATGCCAGATGATTTTTACACAAGGTGATCCTTATGGTGGGGATAACCTAATGGATGGGTTGGATGGTCCATGTTCTATAGAAAATAATGTATAAAATGCTAATAAATAACAAATACAAGTGTGGTCCACTTGATGATTTGGATGGGGACTGATTTTTATGCAAGGCAATCTTCATGGTGAACCAAATTTTTGGATTGGTTGGATGTCACCCACATATGACGTATTGGAAGTTTTCCATTGCATGGATAGATGATAATTTATTGTTGGAATGCGCTAGATAGGAGTATCTCTCTATTTTTAACCTTTTTTTAAGCCATTCTTTTGTGGGCCACAAATCAATGGGGAGAGATTCTTGGTGTGACCACAGTGGTGTCCCTTGCTAACATGGTTTTAAGCCTTGAAAAAGATGGATTTAACTGGTTGGTAGAACTTAACACAAACCAAGACAGCTTGGCTAGCTCACTCCGTTTAGTCTGATTTAGTTTGACTTGGTTCCGCTGAATGATCTCTTCGGGGGAATTGAGCCAGAAATCCCAGCTCATTTCAAAATTGGCCCAAGCTTGAGCTGTATGCTAGCTTAATTTGGTTCGGCTTGAACCTTGGTTCAATTCGGCTCGGTCGAGTATAAATATAGTATATATACATATTCCTAACTTGAATGTTTGAATAGGATATTATCTTAACTTTTGTTTAATTTATTATAGATTTCAATGTATGAGCTTTGGATTTTATTGTTCAATTATTCTCAACTTCATTTCTTTTGTCTACAATTATAAAACCAAACCAAGCTAAACTTGTTTCGGCATAAAAAATAGAACTCGAAGCAACTCAGAAATTGGCTAGAACTCGAATCGGTTCGAACCTAACTTGAATTGGCTCGAACCTGGCTTGAGTTCAGCTCGATTCGATTATCAAATTAGGCCGAGCCGACTAGGTTGACTCAATGATCAAGCCAAGCCCCTTGGCTAAACGAGCCGAGCTGAGTTGGGGTAGAGATCAGTCTCATTTGGCTCGTATACAATTTTACTAGTTGGATCAACTCGAATTCAACTAATAGCGTTAGACATAAATCAAGCCAGCTCAAAAGCTTAGCTCAGATTAGTTTGAAAAAGCTTAGCTTAAATTGATTTGAATAGAAGTTAAAATTAAACCAAGCCTCAGAGTAAAGCTCATTTAAAAAAACAAATCAAGCTCAAACTAGCCCAATACCGGCTTGGCTCAGCTCAAAGCTTGGTTTGATTTTGCTTGATTTGGCTCATAAATTATATGCACACTGTTTCCTATATTGTGATCCATGAGCTTAGAATATAATTCGATTTTTGGATCATGTCCTAAAAACCAATGGACAGTGTGGAATACATATACATGATGATGTGGATAATACATAACTTATAACGTTATGTGATTGGAAACTCTGACACTTATATATACTTGTGTTTTAAGTTGTAACTATTTGTTCATTGTTATTATCTAATACTAGGTAAATTTTATATTATTTTTTAGTGTTGTAATTTTTTTTATTAGTATTTTTAACATAATTTTATAGTGCTATATATATATATATATATATATATATATATATATATATATATATATATATATATATATATATATATATAAGTTCATATTATGTTTTATTTAAGGAAAAAAAAACATACTGACTCCTCCAACTTAACTTGATTATGCTCAACTCGGATATTTGTACCAAATCAAACCAATCTCAAACTCGTACAAGCTAAAAAAGTATGAATAGGCTCGAAGCTTAGCTCATGTAAAGCTCAAATAAGGGTATCACGTAAACAAGCCAAATTAAATTTGAGTCAAACTCAATTATTCTCAGCTCGTGTACAACTCTATAATCAGTCGCTTTAACTCAAGTGAGTTGGGCCTATTCAGCTCCAAATTGGGCAAGTCCCGACTTAGGCCTAAAGGGTTGATCCTAGTCCCAACTTAAGCTCGAGGGGTCGATCCTGGTTGCCGAGTCTTTTGACTCCCAATGTGAGCTCATTCGAGTCAACTCGGATTTGACAACGTTGATGTAAAGCTGGTCGCGGACAATTTCATGGCCAAGATGGATTAGAAGAGGCCCGATTGCAAGCAAAAGTGATCTAGACCGTCGAAACCTTAAATCGAACATATTTCGTAATCCATAATAAATTATTCGACGTACCATATATGATTTTGGGGTAGGACGAGTTACCATACATGCACGCCGAATTTTTGAAATACCATCAAATCGACAGTCAAATTCCCATTTTATTTTCATTTTCACTATTTGTAGTAAGTTTTAGTCCAAGTACAACTCTTCGTTGTTGGACTTTAGGAATTGTGTCCAACGTAAAAAGTATTTAGAATAACTAGGAGAACTTCACGGTTCAGCTAAACAGGACACTTAGGGCGTGTTTGGGAGGGCCCATCCCATGGGATTAGATTGTATTAGGGTGGATGGTAGGTAATGATGGCTGTGTCAGTGGATTGCTGGCAATCCTGCTGTATCCAGGGAATCTACCACCGAGTATGTTTGGCCCGCCTGGCCAATCCCAGGATTACGCCCGGCCAATCCCTTCCAATCCGTCCACCCAAACATGTCCCAGGCAAAATAGATGGAATTAGGAGGGATTGGGTGGATTTCAAGGTAATGATGATTATGTTAGTGGATTGTTGGCAATCCCATGGGGTTGCTCCAATCCAGGAAGACGTTCAACATGCCTGTTTGGCATGCCCTGCCAATCCCAGGATTGCTCCTTCCAATCCCTTCCAATACAATCTAATCCCATCCAGTCTGCCCGACCAAACAGGCCCTTACCATTCTTGGCTGAAAACCATGTGCAGTAATGTAGTAAACATAATGAACATTTATAAATAGTGAGTTTACTATTTATAACATGTCGAGATTGCTATAATTCCAAAACTTCTCACATGGCTTAATATCCCTATTTAAAGTGATGTGAACTCGTTTATTTTCATTCATGAGTCAAATTTTAAATTTTATGAAATTTATTTTCTACTTTCCTTACTTTTTTCACCGGGGATTTGAGAAATCTAGGAGTTCAGATATACTCATCAAGTTCATCCCCAGTCAAACATCCGATCGGATTGATACAATGACACACCCCAGTCCCCTCAACCCCGACTCAGGTGTGTCCCGAGTTGACTCAGTGTTGAACGAGTCGATCCGAGTCGCCTAGTCTTGTAACCAGGCATCATAGCAATGGTCTGAACTCGGGTCACTTCCCAAACTCGTTTTAACCCACCGTACCGTGCGGAACCTCGGGTCGAGGACCCTATAATGCGATTTCTCATTAAAGACGTACTGGTTTGAGTGCGTGGGCCCACTTGTCAGTGGATCTCAAGGAGCTGATTCGGTGGAGCCGGGAGAACCGGAAAATGGTAGATCTACCTTTCTACTGAGCTAACGAGGTCCGTCTATCCATCGGATCAAAAGACAATCTTATCGATAGGATCTGAGCCACTAAAGATAATAGATTTTGTTTTTTAATTAACGGTCAAAATGCAGGGAGATAAACTGTAGGAAAAGTAACGGATAGGATTGTCCCATAGGATAATATTTTTTAAAAATTAAGCCAGCCCTCCTAAGGCCACTATATGGGTGGACCCGATAGATATATCATACTGCCACGTGTCCTGTGTAGAGATGTCTCTACTATATTCCGGTTCCGATGCTCCATGTATCATATCCCGTGAGTCGCATATCCAATAATTCCTCTTTAGATGTTTGGTAGCTAAAAAGGCTCTCGACATGCGCTGTTGACCCACCATGTGATGATCCACACCGTTCATCTAATAGAACCAGTCCTGATGGTTTATATGGACAGAAAGCTTACTCATCAGAGATAATCAATGACGTTAAATAGTGAATTACGAACTGCTTTTCGGCACCGATGATCATAACCGTCCATTAAAGGGTGAATTAGTAACTGTTTTTGGGACCGAAGTTTCTAACTAGCTATCTACGGACGATTAAGATTTCTGATGTTTCTACGTTGACCGTGTAGGATCTTCTAAATGAACGGTTTGGATCATATGGTGGGATGGAGAGGGGGAGCGGATTGAGGGAGCCTATTTAATTAAGAACCAAGTAATGTACAGTATCCTTAGATCGCGGATGTGACGGACACGGATTCGATGGATACTGAGAACCCTGGAGGTCGTGGATCCGTACCAGTGGGGCCCACCTTGATAAACTTTTTTATATATCTACTCTGTCCATCCGTTTTATCAAATCATTTTATGGCATGAGCCGAAAAATAAGGAAGATCCAAATCTTAGATGGACGGTACTACAGGAAACAGTGGTGATTGATCGCTCACCATTGAAAGCTTCCTAGAGATTGCATTATCATGTGGGCCCACAGAGCGGTTGGACGGCGTGGACTCGTTTTCGGGATCATGCATAAAATTAGCTGGAAAAAACGGTTGGACGGCGTGGATAAAAAACGTACATCATGGTGGCCCAGCACCGACACCACCGACGTCCGTACTGGACAGATTGCATTATCATATGGCCTGTACGGCAATTCAGACCGTCCAAACTTCTGTGGATGGAGCATTACAAGAAAATAAAAACTGCACTGAAAGGTCTTCGAATTTGGGCTTGCTACTATTTTACTTTCAACCATCCACTTGATTACTGTTAATTGGAAGGTTAGGATTTCTTGATGAGCATGATTGATATGCTTCATCCATCATGGGACCCACAATTTGGACGGTCAGGATAGCTACAAATCAGCTGCGCTCGAGCATGACTGAGAGCATTTTTTAAACTGTGCTAAACTAACATAGAAGTGTATTCCGCCTACCACCGGGATATCCGAAGAATATTGCAAGAAATATTCCGCCTAAACTAAGCATTTTTACTGTATTTTAAAAATATTGCAAGAAAGCCCACCTTTTATTCAAACACTACAAATTTACTACTTTTGGGAATCAAACTGCACCAGAAACTGACAAAACGTCGAATAAAAGGTGCATAAATAAACGGAGCGGATTAGATGTTACCTGACTAATTAGTCGGTGTTACCCTGACCGTGGGGCCCACATTGATGAATGAGTTATATATCCACTCCGTCCATCCGTTTTTACAGATCCATTTAGTAAATGAACCCAAAATTTAAGTAGATTCAGATCTTCGGTGGACCACACTTCAGGAAACAGTGGTGATTGAGTGCTCACCGTTAAAAAAACAAGGGCACATCTAGGGCCCAACATAATGTTTATTTTCCATCCAACCTGTTGATAAGGTCAAACAGACCTAGATGAAGGGAAAATAATAATATAAGCTTGATCTAGAACTTGTATGGCCCATAATAAGATTTAAATGGTCATTCATCAGTTTCCAAGTGGTGTGGTCCACCTGAGATTTGGATCTGCTTAATTTATGGTATCAAGTTCTAAAATGAGATTAAAAAACGAATAGACAGCGTGGATATACAATACATTCATCAAGGTGGGCCCCATACGGTCTTGGTAACACCCACTAAAGTATTACCGGGTAACACCTAATCCGCTCCCATAAAATATAAATACAAGAACCGTCTTTTATTATAGTAATAGCCGAAACGATTAGATACGTGCCACGTATGTGGTGGATAATTTAGACGGCTCAAAGGTCCACACATGCCACGTGTACGGTGGATGTTTCAGTGGGTGTAATTCGTCATGTGGAGAATGTTAGTTGCTCGTCCCATCATTCAACTTCTTATAATAATAATATTTCGTTACCTTTTGCCACTCCTTTATATTTTTTAGAATGAAATTACGAAAACACCCTTAACATTTTTCTACACTATGACCAAACTACCCATAGTTAACTTCTTTTTTCCACCGTACGACGAAAAATGATCGTATGAAAAAGACATTTTTTTCCAGGATATCCAATCCGTAGAAAAGGTGGGCCACACAATGGTGAGAGATTATATTAAAAATCAAGCGGATCCAACCATCCTTTGGGACACAATATTAAAATCAATGGACGACCAGTTTATTAAGTGTGCTAGTGTGGCCCACCTAATGAGCCGATCGGTATGATTTTAATACCAAGTGATAATCATGTGGGGCTCACCTATGGGGGTTGCCTAGAAACCCGATGACCTAACTATGTGGGCCCCACCATAACCGAGGAGGGATTATGCCCATCAGATCAGGCTGAAATGGGGTGTTTTTCCTTTGTCCCGGTACGTTGACATGCTGGATGGCAAATAAGAGAACGGATTGGCTACTTACTCCCCCTGCCACCAGCCCGGTGGCTGGTGGTTGGTTCTCTGTGGGCCCCACCATGATGTATGTGTTTCATCCATTCCGTTGATCCATTTTTACAGATCATTTTAGGGCTTGATTACAAAAATTAGATGGATATAAATCTCAGGTGGACCACACCACAGGAAAACAATAGTGATTGGATATCCACATTAAAGTCCTCCTAAGGCCTACCGTACTGTTTATTTCAAATCCAATCCGTTGATTAGGTAATACAGAAACAGATGAAGGGGAAAAACAAATATCAATTTGATCCAAAACTTTTATGCCCCCAAAAAGTTTTTAATGGTCCATGTTCACTCAACACTGTTTCGGTAATGTGGTCCACTTGAGAGGGGGATATATCTCATTTTTGGTCTCATGACATAAAATGATCAAAATAGTGATTGGATATCCACATTAAAGTCCTCCTAAGGCCTACTAGATTGTTTATTTGAAATCTAATCCGTTGATTAGGTCATACAGAAACAGATGAATGGGAAAAACAAATATCAGCTTGATCCAAAACTTTTATGGCCGCAAAAAGTTTTTAATAGTCCATGTTCATTCAACACTGTTTCCTGTAATGTGGTCCACTTGAGATTGGGATATATCTCATTTTTTGTCTCATAACATAAAATGATCTAGAAAAACGGATGGACGGCATTGATGAAAAACAGAGCACCGACCATCAGCTATTGGCTGGTGGCAGGGGGAGTATCCAATCCATTTCCGCAAGTAAACATCACCGCGGGACCTTGAAAGGTTTTACTGCAGGAGTCATCATCTACACCGTTTATTGTGATGTGGTCCACTTAAGCTTGCAAAACAGAAGAACAGCATATATAAAATACTTATATCACAGTGGGCCCCACATATTCAGGTCCCCAGTTGGTCCCTATCCATTGGATGCATGATATGTTTTTTTTTAATGGCAACAAAAAGCTTTTATTGGATGCATGATATGTTGGCAGGAAAAAAGCCTGTATAGCATTTAATGATACAACAGCTGTATCTGATAGTGGATATGGCCCTTGTAAATAAACTCTTAAATGAAGAAAATACACTCGAATGTGGGCCTATCCAA
This sequence comes from Magnolia officinalis, assembly GCA_021015155.1. Taxonomy (NCBI): domain Eukaryota; kingdom Viridiplantae; phylum Streptophyta; class Magnoliopsida; order Magnoliales; family Magnoliaceae; genus Magnolia; species Magnolia officinalis. Next base: position 61,808,919 of record JAJHSJ010000015.1, on the reverse strand, counting down.
ATGCACCATTATGAATGTGATTATGCCCAGATCGAGCAATCTAGACCGTGGATATTATAAATGGTTAGGATGGACGCAGATGCAGATCATCGACAAATTAACGGATTGAAAATCACCGGCGATAATCCAACAAAGTATCCCACGTAATTAAGACTTGCCAATACGAGGTGCCTTTTAGTAAATTTAGGGGAACGAGGATTGCGTCCCACCATGCCGTCTCCAGCTCAAAACGGACAAGCGTTTCGAGTGGCCATCGTGATGTCACCGTTCATCCATTTTCATGTATCTTTTCAGTAAAGTGTCCCAAAACTGAGGAAAATACAAGAAACAATTGGACCACACAACGGGGATTAAACTCTTACCGTTGAAAACTTCTTGGGGGCCACAGAAGTTTCCCAAGAAGTTTTGGAACGAGCTGATATTTGTGTTTTCCCTTCGTCAATGTATATGTAGCTTTATGAATGGGTTGGATGAAAAATAAAAATCACGGTGGGGCCTAGGAAATTTTCAACAGTTAGCATCATTATCACTGCTTCTTCCTGTAGTGTGGTCCACTTTAAACTTAGATCTTTAAATTTAGTCCAATTTCATAAAATGACACTTTTAAATAGATGGACGGTGTGGATAAAACCCATACATCATGGTGGCCACTCAGAGCTCCTGCTCGTTCCCAGCTGAAGACGGTTGGGGTAGGACGCAATTCTCATTTGTCAGCGTACACATCACAAAATAATTAAATATTCCTAATTAGAGTAACCATGTGCTACGTGTAGGGTGTACACGGGTTGGGCCGAGTCGAACTGGTCTCAGCCCGTCTAGGCCCGTTCAACAGCCACACGAGGCCTGAATTCGATCGGGCCTGGTCACTAGGCCAACATCTTCAGCCCGAACCGGGTCCGGTGCGAGTTCGGGCCAGTTTCGAACCTTCAAGTTTGGGCCAATTTTGAACCTGAGTTTATGCCAGTTTCGAACCTTACAGGAAGTTCATGGAAAGGGATTTGACAAATAATCCGCATCCCATTACAAGACCCTCGATCAATGGTTTAGATAGTTGAATTATAGACTCCACAAAAAATCTAACTACTCAAGACATTTATATATATTTAAATACATTTGACAAAGCATAAAATAAAATATTTTATACAAATTAAATACAATCATACACGAGTCGGGCCGGGGTGAGTCGGATTTCGGATCGAGTCGGGCCGAACTGGGAGGTATCTGAACTCGGCTTGAACTCACTTTATGGCCTAGAAAATTGGCCCGTCCTAACCCGAACTCAGTTTCAAGTTGGGCCGAGTCGGGCTTTTTCGGGCCTGAGTCGAGCGAGCTAACCGGGCTAGCCCGGTTTGTATACACCCCTAGCTACGTGGCCCGCGTATTTTGCACACACATGTGTTTGTAATAGTGAAAATGGGGCCAATATAAAGTAATCCAAACCATTGGAATGTTGTGGCCCACCATGGATAGACTAGGGCTCATACTTCTACAGGACAGGACAGGACAATATTAAACTTTTATTTTTTGCGTATGGATATATGGTTAAAAGATAAAACAGGAATGGTTCACATTCAACTAAAATATATACTAGCCTCTGGTCTATAATAGCATTGGAATATTTTTAGGATAACTATAATCTAGTTTGAATCGACGAATCAATGGTATAGATTACTTAAATGTGGGCCCACCTTCCAGATATAACATCGCGTGTATACATTGAAAATATGCCTTCAGGTACAGGATTTAATTTTTCACCTAAATACTGGATAATAGAACATGTTTTTCGTTCCGTCTTTCCGGTTGGAAGGTTTGGTCTGACAAGTATCTTAGTAAAATTCCACGCGCGCTTGGACAACTGACCATTCACACGCAGACGCACGTGCCGAAGACACACGTATGAACTATGGGAGGGCAGTATGTTTTCTCTCCTGAGGTGGGCCACAACAAATGGATGGCATCTATTAGTGTTTGTAAACTGTGGGCTGGCCATGGAGTGGAATGGTCTGATTGAAGATCTAGAAAGTGGGGTCCACATGATGGAAAGATGAAATCTCACACGTGTAATTTTTATTGGAGGGGTGATCCAGAAGCGTGTGGAGCTGTGCAAAATCCTGGCCATAAAGTCATCGTACAGAAGAAAGAAGGAGACAGCTCATCTGCTCTGCCAAGTCAATAAAAGAGCTTTGTGTGAAGAAACAAACTTCTCATTCTCTCTCTCTCCTCCATCCTATCCCTCTCTTCCCCTCTCTCTCTCTCTCTCTCTCTCTCTCTCTCTCTCCATCTCTCATCCTCTCTCTCTCCTCCATTTATCCCCCTCTTTCTCTCTCTTCATCTTTTTCCTCCAGAAGTTCCTCCTTTGTTTTCTTCCTAAATTTATTCCTGTAATTTTTTTTTTCAGCCCTTCCTTTCTCTTATTGAAATTTCTTCCTGTAATTTCAGTTCTAGCTTTCTTTTCCCCCAAGATTTCAGATTTTTCCTCCACAGAAAAAGAAAAAAAGGAAAAGCCTTCTGTCAACTGCAATTTCTGTCTTTTTTCCTTCATTTTCTCCCCCAAAAATTACATTTTTATCTCTTTTTTACCCAACGAAAAAAAAAAAACAATTTCTTCTTCCCCCCCCCCCCTCTCTCTAAATCCAATCTCTTTTCTGTTTCCAAGAAAGGGCGTTTGGGTCCGTAAGAAATTACAGAAAAACCATGGTACCAGCTCCATCCGAGCTGACATTGCCTGAATCTTCAGCGTCGGTGGCGTCCGTTCTCGGCTCTTCTTCGCAAAGCTTGTCTCTCATATCTCCTTTCTCTGATCTCAGAGGCGTTCGATGGCGTATAGATCTCGGGATTTTGCCGTCTGCTGCGTCTTCCTCGATTGAAGATCTTCGCCGTGTAGCAGCAGATTCTCGAAGGAAGTAAGATTCAATGAAATTCTGTCTTTTTCTCATCTGGGTTTCTTGGAAATTTTGGGTTTTGAGCTTGCAATTGCATAAAGGAAGTATCTTGGTTAGAATTTGTATGTTTTGATGGATGGGAAGACGGTTTTCTTGTCATAGATTCAAACATGGAAGCTTAATTTGTTTTTTTTTTTTTTTTCCCAGTTGGGTGGTTTTCATTTTGGAGTTTTCTTTGGGATTTATTGCTTGGAATCACAAAATAAGGTGGTAATATGATTTTGATTTGTATGCTTTGATGTGTGTGGAAATGTTTTTTTTTTTTTTTTTTTTTTACTTATCACAGATTCTCAAGATATTGGACCTTTTTTTTTTTTTTTTTTTGGGGGGGGGGGGGGGGGGGGGGGGGGGGCTTGTTTGGTGCTGGGAACCATATGAAGAAAGTGTTTTTATTTTGTTTTGTTTATTAGATTGGTGCTTTGCTTCTAATTTATATGATTTGTTGCATGGGAAGGGCAGTTTTTCACCACAGATTCTTGAAGAAGGTAAGATTTGATTGGGTTGATTTTTCGTCAGCGTGTCAATGTCAAAGCTATTTGGAGTTTTCATCCTTGGAAGAATTTCAAAAAAGGGCACTGTTTTTATTTTGTTTTTGGTATGGTTTGATGTTTCTAGGAAGGGAATCTTATACACTTCGCTATTGAAGGAGGTAAGGTTTGATTAAATACAGTAGCTCTTCTTCTTCATATGGTTGCATCTAATTCTGTTATTTTTTGTGTTTCGATACTCAGAACACAAATAAATATTTTTGTTGGTTTTCTTTTTGGGGGGGTTGGATTTTGTATGGTTGAAGTATTGTAGATGAGCTGTTGATTTGGTTTTTTGTGAGGAGTAGGAAATTAGAGTTGTTTTCTATTTCTTTTTTCTCCCTTTGCAATGAATTTTAGTTACGTTTTGCACATGGTTTCTTTCACAGGCTGCTTCTTTGGGTTCGAGTTTGAGCTAAATTACAGTGGTGATTTGTTTGCGTATGTGTCTGAAAAATAATGTTGTGTTGTAACTCACAGATTAAGATCTGAAGTGTCCAATCTATCTTTTGTGTTTTTCTTGTTTCTCTTTGCAATTGATGAATTGCGGTTGAGTTTCTGCAAATTTGTTTTTCTTTCTTGCTGGGTTGATTAATGGCGACTAGAGGAGGTATGGATACTTGGGCTTCTTATGGTGTACATGTCTGTAATTTCTGTGATGAACTGAGGATTGAGGGTTATCTCCTTTCCGTTTCTTTTTTGGTGTTTTGTTTTTGTTTTGTTCGAAGGATATCTAGTGGCTTTTTTATTGAAGTATATTATGGTGTTCTCCCATAATAGTTTTGTGATCTCATTGCCACCCTTACACAATCTTTCTGTTATATAGAGATTCAATCTTTTAATTTGGTGTAATGGGATGCTCTTTTGGGATTACTTAAACCTGAGTGTGGATGCCATTCGATATACTGGCACATATTGGATCGTCATTCGCAAACTTGGTTCTTGTCGATAGTCGGTGCATTGAGTTTCCGTGCCTACTGTGCTCAGATGTATTTTATCTTTCATCTTCGTTCTTTGTTATTTGTTCTGAACTGGGTTTGTTTGTTTGTTTGTTTTTTTTTTTGCTCGCTTAAGGGCAATGAGTTACTTGTTTTGAAAAGAATTGATTATATTATGCATCAAAGCTAAGTCACCTTCTTTGCAGATATGCTGGATTGAGAAGACGGCTTCTAATTGATCCACATTTTTTAAAGGACAGAGATAAATCTCCTGATCCTGTCATGGACAATCCGTTATCACAAAATCCAGGTAATTTTAGTTTCTATTTTTATACTTTCATCTGAAATTGATGATGAGTTTGGATTCTTGTTTGCCTTTATACCAATTGTCTCTCATGCTTTCTCCAGAATTTTTGGTGTTCACTGTCAGCTTATTACCTGTGCAGATAGCATGTGGGGCCGTTTCTTCCGCAATGCTGAGCTGGAGAAAATGGTTGATCAGGATTTGTCTCGTTTGTATCCAGAGCATGGGAGCTACTTTCAGACATCCATATGTCAGGCCATGCTAAGAAGGATATTGCTATTGTGGTGCCTTAGACATCCAGAGTATGGTTACAGACAAGGCAAGTTATCCAGTTACCACCCTTGAACCGTTCCCCAATAAATAAAAAGTTCAATTTTAAACTGTTCCCCAATAAGTTAAAAAATTCAGTTTATGATGTCTTCTCTTTCAAATGGGAACTCGATTTACTGCTTTTGGTGAAACAATCACAATGGTTATGAACTTTAAGGGTTTGTTTGGGTAGGGGTTCCTGCATAATCGGGATTAAGTCAAAATCCCATTTTAGTGGGTCTCCATCCACTCCACGTCAGATTTGGCGCATTATAAGCATTATAACCACGTTTCCTCCACATAATTGCAATTAGCAGTGTTTCAGTTTTGTCTATAATTTCAGTAATCCCACTCATGTGGAGGAAAAAGTCCGACTGAATGCGACAAATCTGATGTGAAATGCATGAGGCCTACCAAAATCAGGATTATGCTTATATGTATGGAACGTGTAGTTGTTCAGAAAAGTTTTTGGTTCTTGTATTCACCATTTCACCTCACAAATCTGATTTTGGTCTAAAATGCATTTGTCCCATTTGATTCAATCTGATTCCATTACAGGGATGCACGAACTTTTGGCTCCTTTGTTATATGTTCTTCATGTTGATGTGCAACATATTTCTCAAGTGCGAGAACTCTATGAAGATCATTTCAGTGACAAGTTTGATGGCATGTCCTTCCAAGAAAGCATTCTAGCAAGCAACTCTAACTTCACCATGACCAGCTCTCCCATTTCTGCAAAGTGGGCCACAGGCCGCCGTGATGAAAACAATTCCGAGTCTAGTGTAGCCAAAGCTAGCAGTCTGGATGATCTCGATCCTGATCTACAGACCATAGTGTTACTTAATGACGCATATGGAGCTGAAGGTGAATTGGGTATTCTCTTATCTGAGAGATTCATGGAACATGATGCGTACTGCATGTTTGATGCTTTAATGAGTGGAGCCCGTGGTGTGGTTGCCATGGCGGACTACTTCTCTCCGTCACCTGCCATAGGATCTACGTCGGGCTTGCCTCCTGTCATTGAAGCATCATCTGCATTGTACCATTTGCTTTCAATGGTCGATTCGTCTCTCCATAGCCACCTCATTGAGCTTGGGGTAGAACCGCAGTACTTTGCACTCCGCTGGTTACGGGTGTTGTTTGGACGTGAATTCGTGTTGGAAGATCTCTTGATTGTTTGGGATGAAATATTCGCTTCGGCTAACGATAAATCGATATTGGGTCCAGAAGATGATAGTCAATACAGCTTCAAGGTCTCAAGTTCTCCTCGTGGGGCATTCATTGTGGCCATAGCAGTGTCCATGCTTCTTCACCTTAGATCTTCGTTGCTGGCCACTGAAAATGCGACTACATGTCTCCAAAGGCTACTGAATTTTCCAGAGAAAATAAACTTGAAGAAGTTAATTGAAAAGGCGAAGTCCTTGCAGGCTCTTGCACTCGATGCTTGTATCTCCCCATTGCCACCCCTGGGGCCTTTAGGTAGGACCAAATCAACAGTCGTCACAGGCTATCACAGCCATTCATCTGGTTCAAACTCTCCAAGGACGCCACTGAGTTCAGTTCCAGATAGTTACTGGGAAGAAAAGTGGAGGGTGTTGCACAAGGCAGAGGAACTCAAGCAAGGAAATCAAAGTGACCTGATTTTGACGGGAATAAAAGTGTCACCAGGGAAAGGGAGAGTGATTCTGTCGAGAGCAGAATCAGCCCCCCCGTCTTCAACAAGGGTCACAGTTGGAAGAAAGGACTCGAGAACTACGGTTCGGCGGAGGCTGCTTGAGGATTTGTCCCGAGAGCTTGGATCTGAAGAGCATTTTGAGGAGTCTGCCTGTGATGGAGTTTCGGGCGCTAAAGATCCTCTCTTGGTCGAGGTGAATAAGGTCTTCCTTGAAGACCAGACCGAACAAAATGGCACTGACAAGAACTGCAATTGCACGACTGATGGAGAGACGTGTTTGAGTGGACCTGCTGTCAGTGAAGAGAACTCTTCAATTTTCTCAACATCAACGAGCCCTTGTAGTAGACAGAATGACCATGAAAATGATTCAGAGAAGAGCAGTGTCGCCTCAAACTTATCGACAGATGACATCGATTGCGAAATCAATAGCATAGAGGAACCAGGCGTAGCAATTTCAGATGATGGGCCACTTCCAGACTCTGGACCCACAGAAGCAGCCACATCAAAAACTGGGTCGGATGCAGATGCAGATGCAGATGCAGATGCAGATGCAGATGCAGATGCAGATGCAGCAGGTGGTGCTAAACAAGCAACAGTTTTGAAGGAGCGGAAACCACTATCCGGTAAATTTCAGTGGTTTTGGAAGTTAGGTCGAAACAACAGCGAAGTGTCCTCCGAGAAAGGTGCCAACGTGGAGGGACAGAAGCCACCGGCGAATGTCGGGAGTAGTCAAAATTCAATCTTGGTCACATCTACTGCTGACAGGTGCACTGATTCGTCCGGAGTCACCAGCATGGTGGACACGGCCGACAAGAATGTGATGGTTACTTTGAGGAATCTTGGACAATCCATGCTCGAAAATATTCAGGTAAGATGTTTGATTTATAGCATGTTTTCCTCTTTGCTTTCTTTCTGTGGAAATATATCTTCATCCGTAGCCATTGTCCAATGCCAAATTCATAGAAGAGAGGTTTTCAGCTTGTTAGACCCGATTCCATGCTTTTAAGACATGAAGACTCAGGTCGACTAATTCGGCCCTGAACCACCAAATTCGACTCAACCCAGATGAGTTGTATCGGACTCATTTGAGTCTTAAAACCATGCATGATTCTTCAGTTATTTTGATTGATAAGGAAACAATGAATCATTTCAGAGAAATGGTGGGTGGAATGCAGCAAGAAATCTGATTTTGAAGAGCACCCATTTCATTTTCTTGCATTTCTAGTTGGGTTTTCCATTTGATTAGAGCTCGTAGTAAATCATGTCATAGTAGTTTAAGTAACAATTCTCCTAGCAGGTGTGCTAGCCCACACACCTGTCCAAGTATGCGCATATGCCAGCCCATGCCACATGTGCAACCTCCAAGCCACTCATCAGGGGGGCCTCACCATGTTGGATGTGCTTGCCCAAGAATCAGATGTGTCCACCCTTCAAGTGGGCTACACATGCACGATTGAATGTGGGAACTATGGAAATTCTTGTAAACCCTGCATTACTTTCATACAAGTGTGACCCACCTGATGAGTGTCTTGAATCTCTCACGCGTAATCGGATGCTTCACTAGAAATATTACTTCCACAATTGCATTTGTTAGTATGGAAAAAAAAAAATCAAAACCCAGTTGTGAGCTAACAATTGGAATCACCTAGCAGGTGATCGAGTCAGTATTCCAGCAAGATCGGGGCCAGGTGGGGTCGTTGGAGAACTTATCAAGAAACATTCTGGGTGGCAAAGGACAAGTTACTGCCATGGCAGCTCTCAAGGAGCTTAGGAAAATCAGCAACCTCTTATATGAGATGTGAGGTAAACTTTTCTTGAATTTGTACATACACATTTTGTAATTACTATTCTTCATTTGCTATAAATAAACTGAGCTTTTTGTCGGCCTTCGTTCACCCCCATTTCTTTCCATTATTGAATGCCTTCGGACACTGGTTGAGATGTTAATATCCGTCAGAACTTCTTTCTTATCAGCGAGAGATTATAAACCATACAATTTTGATGTCCCACAGTTGATGGCCCTACACCCAAAACCCCACTTAGGTTGGAAGGTCCTCTCTCAAAACTTACTATGATAGAAGGGTTAGGACTGGCCATGATCTGTCCTCCACGGTGGGGCTCATCAGACCAAAGGCCTGGATCGTTGAACCATCCCCCACTTTGTACGAACTCATCTCAGTATGGCAAGCGCCACTGAGCATCTTTCGGTCAAGGGTGGTGCGTAAAACACCCAAGCTTTTGGGCCCCACCGTGCTGTATATGTGAAATCCACTCCGTCCATCGGGTTATAACCCCCTAGTTAACCAAGCATATAAAAGATCATTGTGGTTATAAAAAAAAAAAAAAAAAACTCATGTAGGCTGCACCAATGGGAACAATGTGGAATTGCACCTAAAACCGCTTTTTAAGTTCGCCTGTTGTGTGTTTTATTATTATTTTATTTATTTTTTTAATTTTCCCTTTTGTGCTGTTGATTCATGCCTGATGAATGGGTGTGATAACCTACGATTGTGTTGCATCCCCATTGTTCCCTGTGGTGTGGATCTGGCTGATTTTTCCGCCCCACCATAAGAGCCTTAAGCATCGAGAAGCCCACGTGATGGATTGGGTGTATCTCACATTTACAACGTGGTTGGCCCCAAAGAATTTGGGCGTTTTACACGCTGGGCGTTTTACACGTTGCCAAGATTATCTTGTGTGAAAGCATAAATGAGGAGGAGAAAAAAAAAAATCGTCTGTTGCTGATATTCGTGTGCTAAAGCTGTTGTAACTTGTACAGGCCACACATGCCAAATGTCAACGTATGAATGCGAGATCCAGTCCATCTGTCAGGTTGGTCCAATCTTATTCGTAGTGGAAATCTGGTCCACTCAGCATGTGAGCAGCATACAGAAATTGTACACGTGTCATACAGTAAATTAAACTAAGCTAAATGTGGAAATCCACTGAAATCCAATCCATGGCTCTTTGGTAGACTGCGTTTCAACACTCATGTCATGGTTCGAATGCCCATTTAGGATGTGTGAGTGTGTGTATATAAATAATAATAATGTGGAATACACGGCTGTAAAATCAGATTGGCCGAAGATTCATAATCTCTGGTTCGTGGACAGTTGGTGAAATACGACCATTGAATGTCTACTGTTCGATTGTCAGATCAAAAAATAAGGGCAACTTCTGAACAGGGAATTGTGATTAGGCCAGTGTAATCTGGGAAGTGGATTGGGTGGTTTTGGGGTCTGTAGTGCCCTCCGTGTGTTGTACCGTGCTTTAACTCATTTTAGGGCATGAACCCAAAATTGAAGCTGATCAAATGCTCAAGTGGACCACACCATAGGAAACGGTTGTGATTGGAAGCCTAAAAACTTCTTAGGGTACACATGTTTTGAATCAAAGGCTGATATTTGTCTTTTCCTTTAATCCAGGTCTGTGTGACCTTATCAACAAGTTAGGACGGCAAATAAACATTATGGTGGACCTCAGGAAAGTGTCAACGATGGGTGTCATTATCCCCATGGTTTCCTGTGGTGTGGTCCACTTGACCTTCAGATCTGCTTCGGTTTTTCGCTCATGCCCTAAAATGAGCTGGCAAAACTGATGGACGGTGTGGATATGAAACGCGTACATCATGGCATGCCCCACGGCTGTGGTGTTGGGATCACCACCCAATCCGATTTCTGTAATTTCAACTACTCGTTTGCGAGCGTGCAATTTCGACCTGCCTGCATCTGATCAATCGCACTCTGTCCGAGCATGAAAGTTCATTTTCTTTTTCCATCGGCGTAATGATTTCTGAAAGGCGGCCGTCCACCAAACCAACCCCATTAAATAGGAGTATCATGAATGGCCACTGGCTGCCTTTTCTAATCACTCCACCTATATAGTGCTCTCTTTTTTTCTTTTTTTTTTTTGTGGGGTTGTTGATCTGGACTGTGGACCGTTGGATTTAATAGTTGCCAAACATCAGACCAGCACGATTTTGGGCAGTGGTCCACTAAATGGGCTTTGAAGATCCTTCACAGAAGCGCATCAATCAAGGGCCCACAGTATTGGTGCCCCTTTAGTAAATGGTGTTGCAAGTGCACCTGATCCCAAATTATATATTATAATATTTTAATTGGAAATAATCAGAGCATCTAGACCATGAACAATGCGTCACTGGATGAACCTTATCACCCTTGAAAGAAAGGGGTTGGCTACAATACAATACTTTTGCAGTGACACGTCAGTTCTATAGCCGTTGGATCTAGGGTCATGTTCAATGATCCAAATCGTTAACAAGATGAGCCCGTTATTAAAATTATTCCGTTGAATATAGACGGTCACCTTAACCTTATGCTTTGTGGACCATTGATTCAGAAGCCTAGAACTTTCCTACCTCGAAGATTTTTGAAGCAGTTGGATCAGTAACTGAATATGACCACAGATGGAATGGGCGTAGCCACAAGCATGATAGCAACTCGTGAGGATGTGTTGGAGGTCTTGAATATGTGGGCTAAGCGCCTATTCAATCTCATCCACAGAAAAAAACAAGGCTCTACTGTTGGTGGGGAGAGGAATGTAAGTCAGAAGACGAAAGTGCTTTTGCAGGGCGTGGAAGTTTCTTACAACCTATCATTGTCGCGCACGTTAATGGTTTTGAGGGCGGAGTGCTTATTCATATCAAACTTGTGGGGCCCATCACCCATGATATCAGCAGCCATGATTGACGAAGTTTTTGGCTCTCTCGAGGCTGACCAGACAGCTGATAGGCCAGAGATTTTATTCTCGATTTCTTTCTTTTTAATATATTGATGGAATCGTCAGCTATTTAAATAAGAAAAGAAAATCACTGTAGATATTGATTTGATATTCATCAGGTCAGCTGTTGTGTCCGAAACCATTTACTCCGCCTACAAGCCAACCTGTTTTCGGGTCCCACCTAGTGAATAGATTGGTTCTATCATCTCCACCAGTGAATACGACTGCAATAATTTTCTAAATGAGATGGGCTACTGTTGCACATTAATACCATCCTTTTTGGATGATCGTGGCTCTTCATTGGTGTACACAAGGCGCATATCCTTCTACCCAGACCATACAAATATTGTGGGAATCCATTGCGGAGCCCGACAATCTTAACCGTCCAAACTCGCCTGTTGAATTTGGGTGCGGGCCAATTTAATTTAGGTAAGGGCCAATTTAATTTAGGTAACTAAAGGCTGCAAGGGCCCACATCAAAACTTGTCATGCTGCTCCATCTTTTGCACTAGCATGTCCCACTTGTGCAGAGCATCTGCACCGTAAAACAGTAGGCCTCACCATGAAGATCACCTGGAAAAGGCATCAGTCCGGTCTGCTCATCAGGTGGACCGCACCATTGTAATCAATGGACAAACAAACAGGTGCAACCCACCAAACCAGTGAATCTCACTACAGGTGATGTTCGTGGTGAGGCCTATTTTTGCAGGGTACTGGCGCCTTCAGAAGTAGAATGCCGGTGGGCAAAATGAGGCGGCATGACCAGTTGGAAAAGGAACGCTCAGAAATGAAGGAATTCATGTTCCAGTAAAGGTTTCCGGGTGATAAGAAATCCCACCATGTGAAACAACTTGCCAGAGTTGGATACTCCCCTTTGCATCTCCAAGCCTAGTGAACGGTCTCGATGGTCATATCACGGCAGTAGTCATTCACCAGCAGTTGAGATTCCCTAGTGGGACAGGAACAACCTTCTGACGTGAGAGCAGCGTTCCAAAATCAGGCCCACTGGAACTAACGAAGGTCAGCTACTTATGAAGAAGAAAAAGCAAGTGGGACTTCCAAGAGTGAATCAGGGAGCGGACTCAAATGCCATAAGGCGCACACATGAGAGATCCAAGCCATTCATTAACTGGGCCACCCCATCTTGATGCCCCAGCCAAAGATCATACTGTTTGAACTTGGAGCAGCAGTCGATTATTTATATTGTTCATATCCATTTGCACCCGAGTCCAACCAGCCAGTTTACAGCTCAAGGCATCTACACAAAGCAGCTAAGCTGATGAGCGGCTTGGACCTGAAATACGTGTGAGCCGCTTGGGGTTCCATGTCAGGACCTCTGTGCTGCTGATGGAAAAGTCATCATTCATGGTTTTCTTGCCATATATCGTACATAAGAGCGTACATAAGAGCATAAAGAAATCAAAAGCTTACAAATGAAGATGCATTCTAACTTTGCTAATAATACGCAAAAAAAAAATCCAAGTCTCAGTAGATCCCAGGTATAATCCTGTATGGCACCTTCTGGCAGTACAATTTCCAGTATTTCTGGTACCTGTTGCATTATTCAGTTGCAAATTGCGATTCAGCACATGGTTCCAAAACAAATATGCTATTGCAGAGGCAAGACTTGATATTCATTCAGGTAGAGTCAAATCGACCCGACTCAACATTTAATAAATATAAATTAAAACTTCTAGGAATGGTAGTGAACATTTTAAGTAATTGCATAGTGACTATGTATTAAAACCAGCTTCATAGGTCAAGTAACTCAGCCCAAGTCTCTGAGAGTCACATGAGTCAACAAAGTTATAAAGTTTGACTTGACAAGTCTTCCTAACGGCCGAGTTGGTTCCAGAACAGTGTTTCTGAAAGACTCGGCTCGAAATGTTGCTGAGTCAAGTTGACTAAGCTGAGTTACGAGTTAAGTTCACAAGTTTTAGAATTACGCAGTGGATAAAAAAACAAGAGTTATTTAATACTCCGACTGTATTTTGCTTGATATGCAGACACTAAGAAATTGCACACAGCATATGTTAACTCAAATTAAACCAACAGAATGGTGGACCTCACTGTCATTAAGTCAGTCCCAAAATCAGATTCGTTGAACAATCTTAATCTCTGATGTGTTGTTTGTTGAGATAGGACCACTGGGGATATATTTCATTATTAAACGTCCAATAAAATGACCACCAAACCAATAGTCAGGTAATCAAACAAGCATGTAAATTTTGGTTCATGATACACCTAAACTGGGACTCAGAATTTGGACTGTTTAATTTGAATTACTTGTATTCCACGCATGCAATTTCTAAGTGCCTATGTATCATCCATCACACCCTGCAAGAGCATCAAAATTTGTCTGTGGAGAATCGGAAACTATGTTTTAAAAGATAACTGAAAACCAGAGCAGACACTGCGAAGAATCAATGGATTTGAAGTAACTTCTTCAATGGATCTGAAGTAACGAGGGTAATCTAGTCACTGTTGCAAATCGGGCAAAGGCTTCTTTTTACATAAGGTTGTCAATGGACCAGTCTACCTCATCAGGCTTCCAGGCTTGGCCCGCCACAGAATGGACTCAGGCCTTATATTTTAGTCACATGGGGTAGGCTGGCTTGGAAATGAAATTTCAGGCTCCTCTAGTAGTTGGTCCCTGACCCAGATCAAGTACTATTGCAGCCCAGTCTAAGCCAGGGTACAGGCCAGGACGACCTAAATTTCAGGCCTGATACATGAACTGGCCTTTCTCAGCCCTGACCCCACCCTGGTCAAACCTGACACATTTCCACCCATGGAGTTATGATGAAGAGCCACATAGCAGAAGACACCATCTTGGGGGTGATACGCTTATACATTTCAAGAGTGTACTCTCTTTCCTACGGAGATTGTTTCCTTTTTGCAAATGACAATTAAGGTTTGCTCAAATACTTCCCAATGTATTACAATAAGATGCATTGAGACTCTTACGAAAAAATAAATAAATAATTTTTTTTTTAAAAAAAAAGCAAAAACAAAAACAAAAACAAAAACATGGAGACTCTAGTAGCTGGCTTTGGGCCTTTTTCAATGACGCGAACTGTTTATTTGATAGGACTCCCCTTGGATGGGGGATGATCAAAACAACCATCAAATTGAATGTTTCAACCCATTGATTATACAAAGATTATGGTGACCGTTCATGTTCAAAGCAGAAGAGCCAAACTATCAGAGGGTTGAAAGAGCTTTTATTTGTTGCTTTTCCACCATATAAAGGTAGACTTGCCTTATAAACAGTTTGAATCATTGGAAGAAGACCTGGATTCAAATGGTGAGGGCCCGATAAATCATATTGCAATGCATTGGGATGTATTCAAGGAATCCTCATGATATTTGTCCATGTTTGGGATTACAGTTGTCGTGTTCTCCACTAAAAGCCAGAAAACAGTAATTTCTCAAAAAATGAAAAATATCTATACTATAAATATAACGTGAGGAGGATACTGAGTAACCAAGGCAAAATTTTCAAAGAAGCTAGTTTTTCAAATTTTGTAAACCATGCTTTATGAAAAGATGTGAGGGTTTTAAACCTACAGCAAGAGTACTTATGTAATTTACCTCTCCTTTTTTTTTTTTTTTTTTGGCTTTACCCTTGATTAGAGGGAGCCCTTCCAGAAATTCTCCATGGCACTGAGCTGAACCAAGGCCAAAGAGGGGGTTTGGAAATAGTTTTTCAACCAGCAATAGACGCGCCTCAGTTATAACCTCACTAGCTGTAATTTACCTCTCCCAAGTCCTCCTAAAAGGCTAAAACCGCATCCACAGTCTCCCACATCCTTTCGGGAATGATCACATATGCTGTGCTGCATTGGTAATAATCGTACATTCGAGCTGTGAGGTCCACTCATGATGTGAAGGTGGAATCCAAACCATGAACAACATCCAAAGAATAATCCAGATTCAAAACTCAGGTGGAACACACCACAGGGAGCAATGTACAACCATGCCAAAAACCTATACATTCACATGGTTTGGCCCACCTGTGTTTTCTAATACTTTAGTTTTGGTCTATCCCTTCATCCTGGTGGGTGTCTCCTGATGATTGGGTTGGATGGCATACACAGCACAGTGAGCCCTAAATTCCATCTGAAAGTTTCTATGAAGCCTTCCCCAATGTCCCCCATTGTTCCCTTTGGTGTGGCACACCTGAGTACCAAGTCAACTGGACTACATGGGGAGTTTGTTGGGGTTGTGCCTGGGAAAAAAAACAGTGTTTGGGTTGCTCCTAGGACTTATCTTTGATTGATGATGGTCATTTTATGTGAGGGGACTGACTTGGTTTCAGGATGGATAGTCTCAACCATTGGGGACCGACTTGGTGCCCGTGTGCCTTCGCCCTACCCCACATGAGTGTGTTTGTGTCCCACGAATGATTTCCTCAGTGGGGATCGTTGGTCACTCACATTGGTAGGATCACTTGTAAGTTTCTAGACTAAAAAACCCATCATGTCCAAACTGAATGATACTTATGGTTTGCTGTAGCTCCATCATATCCTTAAACCTGGTGGTGTATGGGCCAAAATAGATTGATTGTTAGGACTTTGGCTAATTTTATGAGGCTATTGCATGACCACTAAAACTGGGTGATGCTGAGTGTTTTCATTAATTCGTCGAGGACCACGTGATCCAAGAAGAGATCCACTTGGTCTACTCGGGACATTGATTAGTAGGTTGATCTTATAGTTTAAACCATCCATCATGTGTTTAAAAAGTTGGCTAGCAATCCTATATTTCCGATTGGTTAATCGATTTTTTTAAACCATTAGGTATGAGTTTTAATTGTTGTCTTACATCAAGCCTAATGAAGATTCAACGATTAAGATCTAATGGTCCAGACCTCGAAGTGGCATGAGATTCACCTGAGATTGGAGACTGTTTGGGTGCATGGATTAGGAAGGTGAACAAATTTCCTTCCCAATAGGGTACACAGAAGTATGTGGGGATAGCGGAATGCCATAATATTGTGCTCCCCTAAAACCCCAACCGCCTCCTATTTAAGATCCTTTTGCATTAGGGAGTAGAAGAGTAGAGAGAAGCCCTGGACGTCCACCCCCCTTGACATCCAAGCTTGGGAGAGACAGAGAGTGGGAGAAAAAACAGAGAAAAAGGCAATGAGAGGAGAGTGGGTGTCCCCACCTCATCTCCTCTCACATGTACTCACCCTCCTAAACCTACGATCGATTTGGGAGACACTCTACATTGAGAGATCGCCAATGAAAAACGGGCCATTTTTTCCACCAACAGGTATAAATTATGAGATGTCTCGTGTTTTGAAACATGGTTCGTTCATGGATGGTGAACCTAAATCTTAATTATTATTTTTTTGAAGGGCTATACCTAAATCTTAAAATTGGCAATGAGTTTCTGAAAATCTTAATTCTGTTGCATTTGTCACACCAAAAACCAACAATGTTGGATCTAAAAAGTGGGTTGAATGGTGCTCACACACAACAATGGGCCCCATAGCTACCATGTTTGAACGTATGTGGTCATTCCCATTCTAGAAATTCACTACCTCTCTCTCCATGTGCACTGCATGTGCCACATCTACTAGTGTATCCTTGAACGTCTTTGAAAGTTTGGCCTCAGAAACCTCAAGTGCACCTTGATACCACATGAGGGATCCATTTGCTACGACATGAAAAGCCAAGGATGATGCATCAATCTTCAACTTCATGCAGGTGGGTAAGAAGATCCATACTCAGACCTCTGGCATCACTAGCAATACAAGGCCCAACTCGGCACAAAGAACATTAACGAAATCCTCTGACTGGTGCAAAACTCGATATGAATCCCTAACTTTAAGAAAAATCCTGAAATGGTGATGTTGGTTAATGCTCCTATTCACTATAAGAATTCGATTTTCCACAATTCATCACTCTCAATTTCATTTACCATTTATCTAGAATAGACGACTCAAATTCTCTTCGAGGATGGTTTATAAGGTGTTGTTTCCTTGTAAAAGAAAATCCAATTTACAGGGACTATGCTAACTCATAACCAAAATGGGTTATAGTTGGAAGAAATTTGGTATGGTGGTCTAAACTATTAAAAAAAACAAACTTGCATGAGGTGGGATACTTTCAGACTGTAGCTTATTGTGACAGAGACTGGGATTTAAGCAGGCATGCTTTGAGCGAACTCACCATATTAAAATGAAAGGCATTCATCAATAATGTTGTATGTTAACTTCAACATACGCCATTTTTTTAGTCTGCTGGTGTGTTGCTTCAATGGAACATGCAATACACCATGAAGATCACCTGTAGCAAAAATTGGGATATTTCAATCATCTGGTGGGCAATATGCATACACTGAGTCCAACCACTGGGTATTCATTGATTTCAATAGCGTAACATGTTTGATGAATGGTCATCCCAGTTTTTGCCCCAGGTAATCCTTATGATGTATCACACCTTTTGAACAGATCGGATGTTATACACAAGTGAAATGTTGGCAGGTTAGAAAATGTTGTATGTTGAAGTTAACATACAAAACTGCATGTGATCATTTCTCTATTAAAATTGATGATCTGCTTAAAATCATAAGAGAAGACAGGATTAGTATCAGCATATTAGACCAGAGAAGGTTAGTGATTACTTACTTGGACAGACACCGGTCATCGTCTCTTTTGGCTCGGTCGAAAAGAAGGATTGTCAGAAAGATGACGTAGAAATAAGGCAGGAACTGAAAGAATGTGGAACATAGAAATTAAGATGATCATTTAAAAATAATAATAATAATAATAAATAATAAATAATTTTTTTTTTTTTTAAAAAAAAAAACACTTTCCCAAGCCCAAGGCTATACAAAGCAGCAATAACATGAGGAAGGATCCTTACATGGTTGAAAAGAGCTGGTACGGTCCAGAAAAAGGCAGCTAATATTTCAGGCACATAATGAAAGTGACGAGACAGACCCCACCTGTAAGAACCCAGGAGATGAGTAAACGGAGTTTTGTAAGACAAGCATGCTTACACCTGTGTGCAGATACATGATCCAATGCAACTACCATCCATCATGATATACCATTTACTGGATGTGAAATGTCCAATCTGGACCATCCACACGATGAACCCCATCTTAGACTCTCCATGGCCCCAAACCACTTCAATCAGGTTATCCTAACCATCCAATAAAGGATTTTTGGCAGTTGAATGCAGGCTCTGGATCAAACAGTCAGAACTGTCTGACCTAGTGGGACTCGCAAACGGACGTTCTAGATCAATCAAGGTGAGGCATGTTCAAGATGGGAGTCACATGTTGGATGGTCCAAGTAGGATCAAAGCGGGGACCAGATTACAGTAAGATGGGCTCTGCATCATATGATGCACGGGGTACTGTACATGACATGAAATCTAACAGCCATCTTAAGAGGATGCAATGCAGTACTTCATGTGGCCCAGTCAAGATGTTCATAGTGGAGCTGAATGTAAAGAAGACAACGCTCTGTTGTCCCCATCCCCATCCAAGTCATTGGTCAAGTGTAGTTTTTCAGATCTTGATAGTGGTAGCTTTATATGCAAGAACAAGATTCACATCACACACACCAGCCAGAGGTCAAAAGAATGCTTGACTTTGTTTCCCCATTAGTAGTAGTATAGGAGGCTGTAATCTGCAAAAGAAAAGACACAGATAAGTTTATCGTGTGTATATTGCGTCAAATCCTCACAAACTGCACAGTCAGATCCGGTAAGTGGATGGGTGCAAATTAAAATGAAAAGTGAAAAACAAGTCTTAAGCAGCCTGAAACCTTCGATGGAGCTTTTCCCCAAATGGAGCACTTTCCATTTGTTTTCCTGAATTCTTGCCTTTGCCTGTCACAATCATAGTTGACATATATACATACAATGCCCGCAACAAGAATAAAAAGCGCAAGCTGCAAGATTGAAGAAACTCTGTTAGAGCTCCAAGAAATAATCCTGGAAAGAACAAATAAAATGTTTTCAAAATAATTCTGAAAGCAGATGCAGATAACTGATAGTGTATGAATAAGCATAAACCGAATTTCTGTTAGAGGAAATAAGATAGTTCAGAGAGACTCCAATGCCATCTTAATCACCAAAGAACAATCTTTTCTCGTCCTCATCATAATCAAAGAACATTCTTTGAACACCATATATTTAATTTCTTGTTTATTCAACTTGTAAAAAGATTGGATCATTTACCTGAGCACCCAGATTCACAGGATGATTGACAAGGTACATTCCGGGAGAAGTATAGATTGATGGGACCCATACCAGGCATCCCCAACAAATATAGAATCCAGCTGTCAAACCCAAAGAATAAATAAATAAACCATTGGTACACCAACCATCAGAGAATATTATATAAACAGCATCAACATACCTAAGCATCGGCATAACTTTTGAAAGAACAAAATGAAAAGAAATATCAATATCTAGAAGTCCATATAGCAGAGATGTGCCTTGGGGGTCATTTGGCTTCCGTGAATCCAGTCCATCAGAAATGGATTCAATTGGTGAGGGGCTGAAATTATGTTTGGGTCTCCAAGAAGGTGGGGAAATGAATTCCTATGGATCCAATTCCCAAAATTTGCCCCTTCTACAATTACCATCTTTAAGATGGTTGCAAATTTTTGGGAAATGGATTCCCATCCAATGGTCATATTTTTGAAAAGGATGGTAAAAGTGGAATGGTAATTCCAAATGCCTGCAGTCTGCGCTTGCAGGATGAGGAGACTAGACCACCTCCTCATTCACTGCTAGTTTTTTGAAGGGGGTCCGGAGACTCTGGAATGGAGTTATCTGTTTTCAATATGCCGTGGGTCATGCCTAACATGGTGATTGAGTTATTCTTTCCTGGCATGAAGGTGTTTCCAGCAACAAAGATGGGACCAAATGGAGCCTTGCTGTGCTTGTGGCTCTTTGGCCAAACTGGTTGGAGAGGAACAGTAGGTGCTTCAGGAATAGTAGGGCTTCTTTTCAGACCATTGTAAGAAAAGTGATCACTCTTATAAAGGAATGGGATCCTTGATCCCTTTAGGGGGTTTTGGGTTGCTTTGGGGGGCCTTTTATGGTCTTTTCTGTATTCTGTTTTCTGCTTTCACCTTTGGGCAGGCTTTAATAAAATTATAATCTTTCCAACAAAAAATAAATAAAATTGAAAAGGATAAAAAGTCCTCTCCTCTCCTGTCCATCACCTCTCTCCAAAGTCCAAACACAAAAACAAGATTCCTGAGAATATCTTTCCCAATACCCAAACACTATAAACAGGATCTCTTTCCTGACTAAGATTCCAGGGAGCCAACTGCTCCCTTATAGGTAAACAACATGCTGAAGATTATTTCTGGGCTGCAAGCTTCTCATAGGATAATCGTACAATGTAGATAGACCTCCCAAAGAATCATGTGAAATATAATCTTTCACATGGCATATCTTTTTCCCGGTCGCCCTCTCTGTGTGAATAAGTTCACAGGAACAAACCATGGATCAATGTTCTTTAGAGCTTTTCATTTCCTAGTTCTGATGGAGCAAGAAAAATAGTCCTCAAGTTAAATCCTCCCATTTTTCTGGCTGAATATACTCGCTCCAGTGGATAAAGACAGGATTTAAACAGAAAGCTTGTGCCCAGGTTTTGATCTATAGTTGGAGATAGCTTGAATTCCTCCTCTTGCTCCTTTTATATGGTTCCTTTCTCTATTTACTACTTAGTGGTGTTTAAAGAAACCTGATTCCATTTGCTCATAACATATCTTCATTGAAATTTTCAATTATGACATTAGCGTGTTGGTAGATCTCGAATTATCTCAATATACTGGACGACTTTTACCTATGTCACCATACAAGTTGTGTTTTCACTACAGAAAAGGACTGACATTTATAAATTCAAATGTTCTAGTATATTAAACAATGCAATAATTTTTATACCTCTGTCATGTGCAATATCCATAGTGTTCCAATATCCAGCTTCCCACAAGAAGAACTTGGTTACATACACCAGCATCAGTGCAGTATTCACAAGCATAGAATCAGCAACATGACCATTCATCTCATACTGCAAACATAAAGTAAATTAATGAGAAGATGCAAATGAGAACAAACAGAGATGTCATGCTATTTGAAGTACAGTTCTAAAGAAGATACAATTCAATAAATATTTTATACAATCATGAACAGGCCAGGAAATGCTACCGTGACTAACATACATAGCTGAACTTCAAAGAAATTATGCTCCTTTCCCGGGCAATATTTAAACAGATATAAGCACATGTATGAATGAAATTCATGCATGATCATTCCACTGCAACTCACCTGCTTGATGCAGTAGGTCACAGCAAGAACTGCCCAGGACATCATACCAAATCTACAGTTCGTAAAAACCTTAATATCAAAGCTTTTACCAATCCGAGGATACAGCTCCATTCCCTGAATACATGTCAAGTAAACAATAAGCAATGAAGCATGGCCCATGAGGATTGGACAGAGTGAATGACTTCTCTACACAAGAAATCTGCTAACAATATTTGCAATTCAGACATTTATATAATTTGCAATTTTTGTGATATAAGCATCAGAATTGGCAGAAGTTGTGCATAAGTAATAGCAATGGCACAGATTCTCCAAACTCCAACCATGAAGCATAACTGTTTCGTCTGTCTCTCCATTTCTTTTCACATTGTCTTTTATATGGACGTTACGATGGTATAAATTTAATATCATAGGAATTAACTGTTTCATTTTCTACATTGATGCTGCTACAATGTTCATTTGAATAGACACAGACACGCAGCAAAGCGAGATGGCATGCACAGTCAATCATGTCTAAGGTCCTATCCAATGTTTTAAATATCGATGATATCCACCGATATATCCCACGATATATCTTGTATCCCACCTGTGCAATACGAAACGCACAGGTAGTGCCAATATATCCCACATGTTCGATCCGGTGAACATTTTCAATTTCCGATTCCTTTTTTTGTTGAAATTATGTTAAATCAGTGTCAAATAGTTATAAATCTATTGGTTCTTTTCTCTCTTTTTGCGAGTTTCTCAATAAAATGTTTGTTTTCTCTCTCTCAAAAAAAAATTTATTGGTTCTTCATGTTTTGCATGAAAAATCATGGAATTGAAACTTTGATTTCGATAGCCATTGGTTCTTCATGTTCTCCATGTTCTTTTCAAAATTTTCCTTCAACCAGCTGTCAATTGAGACTAATTTCGAAGTATGTAGGAGTATTTGATGAAATGATCATCACGTACATTCTAATATTGAAATTTGAGTGTAGGTTGTCAGATTTGGGGAAAATTAGAAAAAAATTCAAAATTTCCCCAATTCCTCCCAAATTGCTTGCAATGTTGCACTCCAAACATGAAATGAAGCATGTATGAAGGTTGATCTACAGATTTGTTAAGTCCTTGTCAATTTTCAGAAAATAAAATTCATTTTTTAATTAAAAATTAATAAAATTTTATTAAAATATTTTTTTTCAAAATTTCCCTTCCACTAAGTGTCAATTGAGACTAATTTTGAAGTATTTAGGAGTGTTAGATGAAATGATCATCACATACACTCTACATGTTATGCATTCAATTTTAATATAGTTGCATTAGTTCAGTCAGACAACGCATGGCTTAGGACCCTATACAAAGGAAACTTATTATGTGCACTTCTCTTTTGAGATGTTATGATTTAGATGTGTGTATTAAGGTTTTTTTTAATGATCCCTGAAGTTTCATTGAAAAATTCAACCATTTTCCTAATATTTCCCCATGTTTCCCAAAAAGTGCGATAAAGTACCTGATACAAACGATACGTATGTGAATAAGCCTTCATATCCCTTCTCATCACCTCAAACCAAGTACTTCTAGGTCTTCCCTTGAGCCTCTTTGCAAGCCCTTTGACACTGATCAGCATTCCCCTCTTTACTGGAGAGCTCTGGTCTTTGTTGCACATTACCAAACCATATCAATCTGCCCTTTATCATTTATCTCTTACTGGGACTACTCTAAGTTGCTTCAGATAACCCGATTCGTAATTCTATCATTCCAGTCTTCCCCCACATCCATCTCAACATCCTAATCTCCACAAAAAGTGATCTCTGCTCATGCTGGCTTCTAAGAACCCAACACTCTGCCCCATATAGCATAATTGGCTGAATAGTTCTCTCATAAAGTTTCTCCTTAAGGTTCACAAGCACGTGGCAATCGTACAACACTCCAGATGGGCAACTCCCCTTCACCCGGTTCTAAGTCTGTTAGAAGCAATCAATCTCCCCATCCTTTTTGAAGAATAGAGCCAAAGTACCTAAACAAATCGCATTGGGGAATCTCTTGACCATCAATTTTAACTAAAGTTTCACCTCTATAATTGTTCTTACTGTAGTTACGCTAGATTAGAGCCTCCGTGAAACCTCCAAATGCAATGACATAAGAAACCAAAATTTCAAATTTTGGGTATGACGATTTATATCATTTAAATCTAGAAGACTAGCTGAGTTCACTGATTCCAGAATCAAACAAACCCACCACGAAAGGTCATTCTCGAAGGTGCAAAGATAGATGCGAATGAAATTTTTAAAATAGACTAGGCCCTGAAAATCAAAATGGAACTTAAAAGTGAGTGATAAACATCAGGAAACTCACCCAATAGAAATCAATTAGTATGTTCCCAGATGATCCTGAATCAGATGAAGATGGTAACAAGTGACCCTTAAAGAGCAAAGAACACACCATTAGAAAAGAAGAAGAATGCAATATATATATATACACACACACGGAAACACTCACCTGCGAACCAGTTCGTACGTAGTACATACGAACTTTTTTGAGAACTCATCATATCTGATGAGTTTCGAAAATCTGAACGGTCCAAATGATGCAGAACCTCATGAAACCCCCTGCTACGAAATTTTACTTTGATCCAAAACTTCGGTGGGCCCTGAAAAATGCAAACAGTTTCTTACCTTGATTTGAATTTCTCTTTGCTATGGCCCACCAGAATCTTAGATCAGGGTGAAAATTCACCCCTTAAGGTTTCATGGGATTCCGCATCTTATGGACCGTTCGGATTCGACACCCATGACACGTGTGCAAAGGTGCGCACGTGCGTAGGTGAGCATGCCTCTCTCTCTCTCTCTCTCTCTCTCTCTCTCTCTCTCTCTCTCTCTCTCTCTCTCTCTCCTCTCTCTCTCTCTCTCTCTCTCTCTCTATCTATATATATATATATATATATATATATATATATATCTGCATGAAGGCTGATTGCTTTGTTTGAGAACTCTTACTTTTATGTATAAGAAAATGCAAAAGACAAAGCTTCCCATGATCAGTGCAGAGAAAATTTCTCCCAAATGATCATATACAATTGCAGGGTTGAATATCCCAAACCTGAACAAAGCACATAAAGAACATATCAATTGTAGTTGGTTGGGAACTAATACTTTACTAAATGAGAACTCAATACCCAAGTACCATTCATCATTGATGGAGTCAGGCAAAACTAGAATTTAGATCTGTATAGGGGCAAAAATAGCATCTAGATCTGTACAAGGGGGCATACAAAGAGTAATGTGATTGTGTTTCTGGGAAGTTATTCAACTTCTAGCCAGCAACTAAATGAATAAAGGATATATAGAAGAATAAGATGAAAAAACTTCGCCACTTAGGTTTTCATAAGTACCTAGAAGATGCAAGCATAGGTACCTAAAAGATGCAAGCATTTAATCTGCATACAACAGGAGAGTATGTAAGTAGACATGGAGTTTTCTTATGGTTGGACAATGACGACTATGCAGGGCGATTCTGGACTCAAAGTGGCAAATGAGCAAGAGTTTTGGCATCTGATACAAGGACTCTCATCATAAAATTTTCTTGAAGGCTAATGGTTCAAAACTCGATAGTCTTAAAAGAAAGATCCCACGTCAACAAAATTTTCTGCTAATACTATATCAACGAGATTTGTCATTAGCTTCGCCTTGAAACATAAATAAACAAGTAAAAGAAGAAATATAAAACAAGGAACAGAAAAAAGAAAAAAAGAAAAAAACCCTGCTGAGTCTGATTACACGAAAAAATCCCTTTGAAAAAAAAAAGAAGGAAAAGCATGAATAGTAAATAAATGAAAGATCCATAGAACAGAAGCAAGTTGGGCATATGTAACAGCTTGAAACCCAATCATGGCGTCAAAGCTCTCTATACCTTTATGTGCAGAGACAGGCATGCAATACCATCTTCATAAGAAAAGACTCTCACACCAAGTTCATTAACTTTTATTTTGTAAAGTATGAAAGTGCTTATCTTCCCAAACCCAAATAGCTGGACAAGACTATGATAACGACGACGATAATGACAATTGTGATGATGAAAGACAGGCATGCACTACCATAGGTGAAAATGCATGCCTTAATTGTAGACTAATTACTGCTACCAGAAGCAAATTATTTGAAACTACACAGTCCCAAAAGCATTTGAAGGATAATATCAGTGACGACAAAAGATTAGAAAATATAAACAATCCAGGCATTTGAATCCCCAGATTAGTTAAGAAAGTCAAACAACTCAATAGATAAGTCCTTACCACCAAAGGCTGAGATAAGTTATCAAAGTTACTGCATATGCTGCCAATCCATTTGCCTACATGAAACAGAAAAAGAGAGGAGATGTGATAACTTTCTACGGTTTTCGATTCCCCACATGGTTCCATCTTGTGACAGTATTAAATCACATAACAATATCTCACCATTGCTTGATAGACATCACATTGTTTTGGAATCTAGGAATCACCTGGCTAAATATCACTAAGTTAAAAGATTATGTATTTTCATCACCTATGATCAACTGTAGTCCAAACTTTTTAAGTCCTCAAAGGTATTTATCCCTTTTAAAGAATCAAAATCATATATAGATTCTAGTAAGTTCAAAAATTACTTTCGATAACCAATACCAGCCCTAAAAAGACAGGTGCAACCACTAAGATGTCAGAGGTATTATGTCGTTCACCAATGGATTTTGTGTCTATCACAGAATCTGGATCTCGAGTAAACCTGAATTCCAAGTATTGCGATGGTGGGATCCCTTATTCTTACACTTATCCAAGTATCTGAGAAACACTGCATGGTCACAGCTGCCCTGCCTGGGAAAAGGATGAGGGTCGACATCAGGTATGCAGCCGATCATTGAACTTTTGTGAAGCAATCATGATTCACGAGAATTTAGCTGACCAAATAGCTGGACAAGGCTATGATGATGATGAGATCACTCAGTCTCCTCAGTTAATTCATTCTTCCCACCCATTACATTTGCAGATCATCTACCACAACATTTGTCTCATGATTTACATATTCTTAAAGCATTAGCAGAGTCAATAAGGTCATAACTTAAACATGTGAAGGAGACCCAAAAGAAGAGCGAACCACTGATTGTCAATCAATCACATTTTTAGAGTTCCTAATTGTAGAGAAGCATGGTAATTTTCACATGCTAATTATCTGATGCCCTACCTTACAAAGAAAACCTCAGCTTCAATGGTGTTTGCCAGACCTAGCGGCCTTACATAAGATACCTTCAAGGCACCCTAGGAGATATGAAAATCCATGTATTGGAATAAATACACTGCCATTTTATCTTAATCACAAACGGAGACTATTTTTGTTTTTAAAGTGCAAACACATCGAAATCTGAAAGGCTGATCAGGTGATGCAACATTTTTTTTCTCCTGGGCAATGTATCTTGATTGTAAAGTAGAAGGTTATCCAAACTGCTATATGCCCAGCTGGTTGGGCAATGGGCATACTTCGTGCAGGCTTATATGATCTCTCCTTTGGTAGTAGAAATTTCATTGTGGTTAGTGGTCTGCTGAACGTTCCTCCCTCCCCTTTGAGAGCGAAAATTTACGTTAGTTTTCTATTTTAGTTTCTAAAGCTAATAAAAGAAGAAAGATCACAATCTTTCAAGCCCTAGTATTATTATAATAATATATTTTATTTTTAAAAAAAAAACAAGAAGAAGAAGAAGAAGGATGTTGTTGGACCACTTTCTCCAAATCCTCTAGCAAACATGTATCAGCAGATTTTGTCTCCTTGCATTCAAAGCATTTCAGAAATTTAACCAAAAACAGATCAGTAAATATTCATTTCCATAGCCTATGAAAAATTACCCAAGAAGTGTATCAGCATGGAACTACGAAGATGCATATACAAAAGGCAGATGCAAAGCAATAAACCGCACATAAATCTGAATGGCATGAATATCAGGCAATACACCTTGCATTCACATACTATACTCTTTTTCTTTTTAGCCTACCAAACAAACATGCATAAAACCTGAAAGTGATTGTGAAGAAAAAGAAAAAGAGGAGCAAAAAAAAAAAAAAAACACACCTTGTAGATAGGTCGGTTCCCTGTAGGAGAAATCGGGCCTTCAACCCTTTCACCAGGAAGCACCAACTGAAGTATAGCTTCAAAAACTGCAAAATAAGCAATGATTTTCCATGCAGTGGCAGACGGTTTTGGCCAGATACTTTTGAACCCCTCTAGCCCAGTTTGTTTGAGATACTCCCAGGTTAGAGCAACAGAACCATCAGCATGAACCATTGTATACCATCTGCAGTATGAAATAACTAAGTGGGTACTAAGATCTTGATAAGATAAGCAAACATATCGAGAAGCCAACTTTTCAGAGAGACATCTCTTAGGATTACAAAAATAACTTAAAAGGGAGCAGTCATTTTGAAAATAAAATTACAGATTGGTGTCCAAATAACTAGAAATAGATAAAGAAAATTTGCAGAAGTAGAGAGTTTAAAAGCTCAAAGTCAGCTTGAAATCCAGCAAGATCACTACCAATGTTCCAATCCAATTATTTGCTTGCTGAAAATAAATTTGCAGATACCAAACTAAGAAGGACACATATGTATGTCAAAACCGCAAAAAAGAGTTTTAAAAAATAGTGAACTTGAAGTTTGATTTCTCAACACTTGATATCTAGCAAACATTCTCCTAATGACCCAGGATGAGTTCTCTTACATGAGACTGATATTGCCAAATTAACTAAAAGATACAGGAATGTAGGTCAAAAATGGCCACGCAGAATACAAAATTTTAAGATCTACAAGTTCGATAGCTCGACATCAGCTCAAAATCTCAGAAAATTCCTCTCTCTATGTTTTAATTTGATGATTTTTCTTACATGAAACAAAGCAATGCAGAAAACTAGTTATATAAACACATAAATCATCCTCAAAATGGTGAAAAAACACAAATACAATAAAAAGATTCAGAAACTTTAAAGCTTGAGTTGGGTCAAATCTGGTGAAAATTCCTCTCATGATGCTTCACTTCATTGATTTTTCCTCACATGAAGCAAACATCAAACTAAGTATAAAGAAATCAAGCACAGAAGTGGCAAAAAAAAAAAAGAACACAACAGATTTATAAAATGCAGAAAGTCTAGTGAAAATTCTCTTTTGATGGAATGCTTGGGAAATTGTTTAACTAAGATAAATAATAATAATAATAATAAATAAAATACAAATTATGGGCTAAAAAACACGGAATCTAGCCCAGAAACAGCCATAGTAAAGAGACATTATAAAAATGAAGAAGCACCAGAGCTCCAAATAAGCTCAAACTCATGAGAAAACTCAAGAGAATTCATCACCAATCACTAGATAAGATGATTTTCCTAAAATGGGCCTGAAATTACAGAATCCAACCAAAAGAACACTGAAATCTCCTGAAAGAAGCTGGATCAAAGACAAACCTTTGTAAATTAAGCTTCACATGCAAAATGCATCAAGTGCTCTAAGTTATGTGCATCTAATTACATGATGTAACTTGTAAGTACCCTTGAAAGAAGCCATGTTTTATGGGACAGAATGTTGGGCAGTTAAGGAACAACATGATAGAATTAGAATTGAATGCATTCGAGGGAACTTAAGAGTTAGGACTAGCACCAATAGGTAATAAGATGAGGGAAAGTAGACTTAGATGGTTTGGTCATGTGTAATGGATACTAAAAGGAGTGAGCTGGTACAAGTTGAAGGCTCAAAAGGGGCAAGGGGAAGGTCCAAAAGGGCATGGATAGACGTAGTAATAAAAGACTTGATGACCTATGGTCTAATTGAAGGTCTGGCCTCGATAAAGTAGAACGGCTGAATAAGATTCATGTATCCGACCCTAATTAATTGGGATAAGGCCTACATGATGATGATGATGTAAGTGCACCTAAGTTCATCCAAGTGCACTGCACTTTAACTCGCTTATATGCACTTCATATGTTAGCTAAACGTACAAAGCTTTGTATTGGATCCAGTCTCTTCCTGAAATCTAGCAAATATTCCTTCCTCGATCTTTTTCTTCCAGTGTTTTTCTTACACTAAAAAAGATAAAAACACCAGAATCTCTCAAATTTTAATGAAAACACAACTTTTGACTATTTAGTCTCTTACATGAAACCAACAATTGCAGAAATCTAACTAAATGGACTGGAATACTCAAAACCGAGCGAGAATTCCATTCTTGATGCGCTGATTTGAATTCTTCTTCTCACACAAAAATAAAACTAAAAAGCGGAAATCAACTAAAAAGAACAAGAATCTTAAAAATCTAGCAAAACTTCCACTCCCACAATCTCACTGCTTCAGAATATTACTTACAGAACACTATAATTACAGAAAACAAACTAAATGTACTGGAATTCTCAAAACCCAGTGAGAACTCCATTCAAGATGCTCTGATTCGAATTTTTCTTCTCTCGTGGAACGAAATGTGGAGAAAAGAACAAGAATCTTAAAAATATAGAAAAACTCCCACTCTCACAATCTCGCTGCTTTGGAATAATACTTACAGAAAACTATAACTACAGAAATCAAACTAAATGCACTGGAATTCTCAAAACCCAGGGAGAACTCCATTCAAGATGCTCTGTTTCGAATTCTTCTTCTTACGTGAAACGAAATGAAGAGATTAACTAAAAAGCACTAGGATCTTAAAAATCTAGCAAAAATTCCACTCTCAGTCTCACGGCTTTGGAATATTACATACAGAAAACTATAACTACAGAAATCCAAATAAAAACACTGGAATATCTCAAAAACGAGTGAAAACTCCACTCTCCATGCTTCCACTCAGTGGTTTTTTCTCACTCAAAACTAAAGTTGCAGAAATCTAACTAGAAAACACTGGGATTTCGCAAAATCAACAGAAATTTCCTCTCTCGGGCTTCGATTCCATGAGTTTTCTTACACAAGATAGAAACTCAGAGATCTAGAAAAAATACACGAATCTAGGTTATACAAAAATTTTATAAAAAAAAAAAGTTCAAAAAAACATCAAAAGAATCTTAAAATGACAGGAAATTCGTGATCTGAGAGAGAATAGAAAGATCTCGAGGCGATTCAGGTCGAGATATAGAAGAAATCTTACAGAAGAATGACGAAGGGCGGGCAGAGAGTGAGCAGAGAGAGCATGGAGACGTAGGTCAGGAGCGGGGAGTGTACGGTCTTCGCTTCTCCCATTTTCGCTGCTCTCTCTCTCTCCATCACTGGTCCAGAAATGAAATGGCAATTGTTCGTTCTTCCGAGGTATCCGGTATTTATAGCCAGTGCGACAAATATCGAAGAAATTATTAAATTATCTCGATAATTTCTCGAGAAATTAAGTAATGGAACTATTGCGATATTATTTCGCAAAATATCCTCAAATCTTATATACATGTATAATCTCGTATTTTTACTTTCAACTATATTTTCCTACTAATATTCCAAAAGTAAAAAACCCCAAATTTTGAAAATATCGTAAGAAAATTCCAAGCTGGAGAATTCCATCGATTATTAACTACTCAAGTGGGCCACCCTTCAAAATTTTACCTAAATATTTTTAAATTCTTGTAACATGGCCCACCTAAATTTTAAAATATTATAATTCTTCTATCCTAATGCTGCATATTATATGATTGAATGGATGGTATGTAAACATGGGGTCATATGAAAATTTAATGGTGAGGATTTTATCTCAATTGTCTGCTATGGTGTGGCCTACTTTAATTTTATATTATTATGAATTTTGAATACAAGGGTGAGAATGAATAACATACTTAATTGATGAGGTGAGTGAGAAGAAAATTCCACCTGCTGCTTATTGAGACTAGAAATACGAATATTTCTAAATTTTTGATATTTGTCAAGATATCATTGGAAAATTCTAATAAAAATATTTAAAATATTATTATAAATTAATAAATAAATTTAAATTTAAATACATGTGTGTACAACAAGTTCCTTGAGTTTTCTAAGTATTAGAAATATAATAATATTACGAAACTAGATAAGTTGTTTGGTACCATGGATTTCCTAAGGTTTGAAATCCAAGATGAAAGCTTGGACTACATCTAAAATTTTTCTACGAGTTGTATGTGTAATATGTGTGTCACTGGGCTATTAATCAGTGTCACACTAGCCTGCTCCCTTTTATTTTCGGCATATGAACTATGTATGGTGGACCCCACTACTTGGACGGTTACGATGTGAGCTTGTGGCACGTGAACAGTTGGAGAAGGCCCTGCACCGTAGGAGAGGTGTAGTCCGCAGTACTCTTCAATTCTCCGCGCCCACGATGCTCCTACACTCGAGAGTACCCTTCCGCATCCCGTTGTGGCTTTGGGCCCACATCAGATGGTCCCGCACGTTATCTTTCCCGAATTCAGGCCAGGTCGTTGGTTGGGTGGGCCGCATGGTTTGGTTGGATGTGAACCATTGGTTACTTTTAAAAATCATCCACTTTCTCGTACAGTACACGACATATATGCAGCGGCCCGCAAGATGAACGACCAGATCCTCACCCTTTCGATGGCCCGCACGATGAACGACCAGATCCTCACCCTTTACGATGAAGCGCAAACTATACAATGTTCGGGCCCTGTACAGTACCTCTTGGGTATCTTGTATAAGTGTGCCCGTAGTTCATATATCGATGACGTTGATACGATGGGATACATGGTGGATGGCTATGAAATTCTTATATACGAAGATTCTATCCATAAAATATTTGAACCATTGCTATAATATCTTCTCAACCGTTTATATTTTATCCCCCTTTTTAAGGATTAAATATTATTATTTCTTTGAGAATTTTATAGAATGGATCCTTCAGAATGTTTCCCATCATATCAACGGTTTAGATCCATGAAATATGGGCCTCAAATGTACAAAACCGAGACCCGAACAGTACCGTACTGTACAATAGGCCGGCCAAAACCAAACAAGTCTCGCGTGGAAAACCGTGTGACGTTTCACGCGACTAATTTCGTGCGGGTGACTTTTGCGTAGACTCCATGGCCCGAAAATCGGAAGCGCATTACGTCCGAGCCCGGTCGGACAATAAGCCGTCCGACCAGAGCTACTTTGGAATCACCGTGCTTTATATGTATATCCACGCCGTCCATACATTTTATTAGTTAATTTTAATATAGTAACTAAATAATTAAGCATCTTCAAATCTCAAATGGACCACACCATAGATGACTCTTGTATTTAATGCAACCAAGTTCACTATTTCGTGTGGTCCAATTTAGCGTTGGATATGATTCATATTTTGGATAATACTTTAAAATGATTTTAGAAAATTGATGTACGGCGTGGATAAACATATAAATCTCGGTGAGCCCCGCAGGAGCTATGGTCGAACAGCTCATTGTTGGACCGGGATTCGGACACAATCCGCTTCCCCGTAAAACACGGTACCAATTGGCTATTATTTCTTCACATGCAACGTTGTCGCATGTGCAACGCTCTCTTTTCCGCCAAAATGTCACTTTTTTTTCTTTTTGTTTGGGTTAGCTTGTTAGTACACGCATGTCAGTACACACACTCCATGTTAGCCACCCCCACTAGTGATCGATACCGAGACCTCGAGTGTTTAAACGAGGTATCTCCAGTCAGTCTGCCCTATGGATCTGGGTGTACCAAAATGTCACTTGTGCGGGCAATCTGCTCCGTGAAAAAGTGGGCCACACTAGAAATATCAAATGGGGAGAAAATCAGAACAATCAACTTAATTATGTGATCCACACATGTGCATTGAGTGAAACCATACAGAGGTTTCCCATTGACTTAAACGATATGCACCGTATGATCGTTGGACCTCCTTTTTTCGTACATGATCTTTGTGGTGGGGACGATGGTTTTAGCCGATTTAAATCTTACTTGGATTCTGTAGTGACCCCTGGAAAAAGATATATGGGCTATGATGTATGTGTTTTATCTTCGCTCTCCATGCAGTTTAAGATCATTTTAACTTATGAACCTAAAAATGAGGAAGATTTAAATCTCGGGTGGACCACACCACAGGAAACAGTGGTGTTTGAACACCCATCATTAGAAACTTCTCAAGGCCCGGTGTAATGTTTATTAGGTCACAAAAACTTCGATGAAAGGAAAGCACAAATATCATCTAGATCCAAAGTATTTTCAGCTCCCAAGAAGTTTTTAATTGTAAGCGTCCAATCACCACTGTTTTTTCTGTGTAATCTACCTGAGAAATGGATCTAACTTATTTTTAGGATCATATCCTAAAATGAGCCATAAAAATGGATTGACTGCGTAAAAAACAAACGTTATGGAGAGGTTACTATCCAACCCGACTTCCAAATGGATGTTCTACACGATAACAGGCTAGTGGGAAAGGAAGTGTCATATTATTGTAATGGACATCCAAACTTGTATGTGACCATTTCTCCTTCACGCATCTGCACCAGACAATCACAAGCGCCCCACTTGCTGATGCACAGCACGCGTGAGATTTAGGGTCTGTTTGGCCGGGCAGATCCCATGGTATTAAGAGGGATGGGATCAATTTTAAGGTAATGATGATGGTGTCATTGGATTGTCTTAAGATCTATGTGATTGCTTACGTCCCGGGACAAGTTCACTGGGTCTGTTTGGCATGCCGTTCATATCCTGGGATTTTACCTTCCAATCCATCGAAAGGATAGGATCAATTTTAAGGTAATGATGGTGATGCCAGTGGATTGTCTTAAGATCCATGGGATTGCTCATATCCCGGACAAGTTCACCGAATCTGTTTGGCTCGTCATGCCTATCCCAGGATATTGCCGATCCCATCCCTCCTAATACCGTGGGATCTGCCTGGCCAAACAGGCCCTTATGTAATTTTCATCAGCTACTTCCAGCCCGGCATACTTGTCAGTTGGACCATGTGTACGATTGAACGGTTAGATGAAGGATAACAAACTGATCATATCCAATGGACACTCATGGCCGAACTGATGAGTGGTCAGGCTTGAAACTTTGAACTGGGACGCGGCTTTGCTTGATCCGAGAGTTGGACCCACCATGATATATATGCCTTTGGGGCCCGTTTGGGCAACTGCATTAAGTGGAATTAAGGTGGATGGAATTGTAAAAGTAATAATAAATGTAAGTGTTAGGTATTGTCCCTAGATTGGGTGTATCTAATGTTTTCCAATACTATGTTTCGAATGTACACAATTAAAAGTAAATTTTGGAATTTTCTTTCAAATTACACTTCGGTAAAGGAAAAATTCATCATCCATGAGATTTGAAAATCCCATCTCACACTTTCCACTACAAGGCTAATTTTCCAAAACCTATAAAATTAATTTTAATCCCATCCTACACTCCTTCCAAACATGCAATTCCCAATCTCCAAGTGGGATTAGCAATACAATTCCATTTAATACAACTTAATACCACTGGCCAAACGGGCTCTAAATACACGCCGTCCATCATTTTTTACAAATCATTTCAGGGCATGATCGCAAAAATCAAACAGATCCAGCTCTCAGTTGGAGCACACTTCAGGAAATAGTGCTGATTGAATATCAGCATTATTCTTGGTGGCCATTTGGACGTTCATTTTCCATCCAACCGTTGATATTGACCGTTAAAAAAATCTTGTGAAAGTTTTGAATCAAGCTGATATTTATTTGGCCCCTTTTTCCTGTGGTGTGTTCCATCTGAGATTTGGATCAGCTTTATGTTTTTGGAATCCGCGCCCCACGTAACGGTAGGCACAACAGAACTTTGCCACGCTAACACACCACGGACGTGTACCCCACAACGCAATCCGCCGCCACGATTCGCGTTCGATCATCACGTGACGAGTTTGAAAAAGGGCAAAGGGTGCTTATTTGATACTCTGCCAGCGTACAGCACTTGATACGCAGTCACTCACCACGCGGTATACATTAACTAAATTCAACTCGCTAAATTGTTGAACTCACTTACGGCGAGTCACGGCCCCAAAATCAGATCGGTCGAGTAAATCCGACCTCTGATTCGTGGACACTTGTCTGGTGAAATTGGACCGTTGGGTTATATTCTTTTTTAACCATCCAATAAACGTCTACCAATCCCATTATTCACTCAATAAAAAATGGGGAAATTTTTAGTTTATAAGGTAGTTAAACTATTGCGCGACTGTTTAATCGAAATTTAGTTATATGCCACGTATGCAAGTTTAAGTACCTGTGTATCAGCCATCGCACTTTACCAGATCATCAAAGTTTAGTAGACTCCGGAGTCAGTCCTTCGTAGACCTGAGACAGCGCCCAGTGAGTGAGTGAGTGAGACCCGTGATACTTTCGGACTCGGATTGCGTAGTGTAGCACACAGCACAGACGTCGGTACTGTGTACTACTTGAAAAGCTGTGGGTCCACCATGACGTATGCATCTAATCCACCCCGTCCATCCATTTTCCAGCTCATTATAGATTATGGGCCCAAGAATGAGGAAGATCCAAATCTCACAGGTAGACCTCAAACGACTCTAGTGCTGACGCATGCATGAGTGGACGCTAGTTGCCTGGCCCCACCAAAAAATTCTGTGGTCGAAGATACGTGGGGCCCACTGAGATGTCCGTTAGAAATCCACCACGTCCATCAGTTTTTCCAGTTCATATACATGATCTCAAAACGAGGCAAATCCAAAACCCAAGTGGACCACACAATGGGAAATAGTGGGGATGGACGGGATGGATTTTCATGTACATCTTGGTGGGGCCCATGTAGCTTCCCACCACAGGAACATCCTGGCTCATCATGTATGTGTCGTATCACTCAATACCGATTTGTTATCAACCATCCACGGTGTGGCCTATCAGAGAAACGGTTTTGAGTCATCGAGAAGTAATCTGATCAAACGACATACAGAGTGTGAATGCATCCTATTGCTACGCGTCAAGATGTATACTAGTGAGAGAAAACTTTGATACTCTGGCAAAGTGTGATGGATGATACACAGACGCTTGGAAATTACTTAGGAAATGCATATGTGGTATACCAAGCATTCAACTTCAACTGCCCAGACTTTGGGTTCTCGTTTAGATGTATCATGAACCAGAAAAATGCACTTCTTTGGCTCTCTGGCAATTGGATTAATGGACATATATTGGACGGCTAAAAATGAAAAATATCCAATGGTCCTATTTCAACAAACAAACTGTTCATAAATCAGAGATTAGGAGGATCTGTCCAAGTCCAACCCATCTGATTTCGGAACTGAGCCTTACCAACAGTGTTTCCACAACTTAGTAGTCTCAAACTGAGTTTGTTATATGCTACGTGTACAATTTCTTAGTGCTTGTGTATCAAGCGTCACCCATAATCGGAGTACGACACCTGCGTACACAATTCACATCTATGGGGCCCCATAGATCAAACCACTAGGAACTATGTTTCAATGATCCAGACCGTTCAGCTGATGGGCACTTCCAGCCGGACATATGGGAATGGTCAAGCTAATTTACTCGCCACTAGGAGAGTTGATGACAAGGTTTACAGTACTGTCCGAAACTGGTACATACCGCCAGATATGTACCAGAATCGTCTATGAACAATGGTTTCAGGCCCGATACGGGCGATACATCAGCTGAGTGCCGAATCAGCCCGATACAGGGTGATACAGCCGGCCTGGCCTCGCCCAACACGGTGTGGCCATGATCGTGGGGCCCACCTTGATATGGATGTATATATCTACACCATCCATCCGTTTTGCCAGATCAGTTTAGAGCATGGGCCCAAAAATGAAGCAGATCCAAATCTCAGGTAGACCACACCATGGGAAACAGTGGTAATTGAACTCCCACCATTAAAAACTTCCTAGGGCCCACCGTGATGCCCACAGTAATGTTTATTTGCTCCAACCTGTTAATAAGGTGACATAAACCTGGATGAAGGGAAGAAAAAAAATATATCAGCTTGATCTAAAACTTTTAGTGGTCCACAGTTTTTAATAGTCAATCACCAATGTTTCATGTTGTGTGGTCCACCTGAGATTTAGATCTGCTTCATTTTTGGGCTCATGCCCTAAAATAAGCTGGAAAAACAGATGAACACACCAAGCCGGGCCTGCACCATGTTGGGTGAGGCCGGGGCGCACCTAATCCGCACCCTATACAGCGCGATACCTCAGCTGACAGCCAATAAGGTTCGGTATCTGCAGAGTAGGTGAGACATCAATTGTGGAAAGGGATTGTTTTTGAATCATGGATCCAAACCATAAATGTTTCTTTTGGGGTGTTTGGTTGCACCAAATTTCAAATTTCCATGAAATTTGGTGGAACCAAACAGGTTTTAGTCCAGCGCTCAAAGAGTCCATAGATCTTCCTAGTGTGTATGAGAGTCGATTTGGATGGAGGACTTTTTATTTTCAGCCCTTGAAACGATGAAAATATTTTCATTTTAATATGAACTGCCTTCTTATTTCTTAACCATCTTTTGGCGGGCCATTCTTGAAAGTACAAGATCCACACATCTTATAGCTTTGGGCCCCACACAAAAAGTACATTTGATGATGAGTACAACTCATAAATCATCATGTACAAAGACCATTCTTTAACCACATGGGGCTTCATTATGGCTACCCGAAGATATTCCCAAAGTACCCTTCATTTGAAGAAGAACAAGATGAAGGGAGGAGGAGAAGAAAACAACAGGGGTAATCAAGACTCTTTAAAACAATGATAAAATTGTTTTAAAGACTTGACAGTAAAAGAAGAATCATTTTGAGAGGGGTTTTCCAGTACACATCCTTATTCATTGCTACAGGAATACACTGAGACTTTAGCCTTTGGATCTGGGTTCATCTTTCAATAAGCCAGACCGTTTATATGATGGTCCTAGGTCCTCGTCTTCGATTGGGGTAGACAGAAATAAAAAATAAAAATAAAAAACTCATATGTTGTAAAATAATAACCCTTCCATCATTTGACTCTTCCTTTGAATATGAAAGTTTTCTTAATCTTTAAATAATCAAAGGATTAAGATATTCTAATTTGAGAGTTACTTTTGGTATCCCCATTCACAGTGTTATAAACGGGTTGGGTCATTGAAAAGAACCCCGATGCAACTGCTAACGTCCCAATATATCGTATTGCAATACATTCCAACATATTCTAGGAAACATCTCTACATCCATGAAAATGGTGTATAGAGAAGCTATCTAATCAAAATATCAAAAAGGTGGTGCATCCCTTCTA
Organism: Magnolia officinalis; assembly: GCA_021015155.1. Taxonomy (NCBI): domain Eukaryota; kingdom Viridiplantae; phylum Streptophyta; class Magnoliopsida; order Magnoliales; family Magnoliaceae; genus Magnolia; species Magnolia officinalis. The sequence goes on along the minus strand of JAJHSJ010000015.1, from coordinate 61,769,969 downwards.
CGGATATGATCCACTTGGCAGAACCCAAAGATCTTTTCATTTTTATTTTTTTTTGTGTGGTTTCTGTTTGCTTCTCTAATTGATCCTACCACAATGAACTAATGCCTGATGAATGGACAAATACAATTTAACCGCAATTCGCTAAGTATGCAAAAATGATTATTTGATCAACATTAAGCACAAGAGATGGCATTATACAATGTTAATTCACTCTTCTTTCGTCTGATTCTCTATCAATTTGAGAAGTCACCTGTGGATTTCAGCTAATCAACATTGTGGAATCCTGGAAGAAGGGAGGTCACAAAGCCGACAACAATCATCTGGATCTCCTTGGCGATTCCCCACCAATTGACGCCAACCCTTCTACCGGGTTCTGGAGGGTTCTCGTTCTCGACTGGCTGGTTTGCATTGTCAGGTAGCTGATTCTCGTTCTCCACTCCGGGTTGTCCCTCTGCAAAAGATGAATAGGCATGAGAATGGGAAATATTTGGAGTTCAGCTTATTATAATTCAGAAACCAGGCTAATTCTCAGAAAGAAGCAATCCTTCCTTTGATTTAGGAAAGATGGTCCAATGCTCGTGCCAAGATTCTGTGCACTATGCTCAGGTTAACAAAAAAGAGACAGTCCAATGCTCGTGCCGAGATTTTGTGCGCTACGCTCAGGTTTACAGTTTGTACAAGTGCAACCCATAGTTCATCTGATTTTTCTTCCCACCGTGGATGGCAAGGCACAAAAAATCTTGCAAATGAGACAATACTAACACTTCAATTGCTGGCCAGCAAATAGATGGTTTATAAAGAAAATGTAGCAAAGGTCTACATTCAACCAAGAAAAGGTCAAATATTTTGATAGCTATGACCATCCAGTCTACAGATTTCTTGTGCATGGGCCATCAAAAGCGTGGTAACGGTGTGACAAGAACTAACAGGACATTTGATAAGGAAAAAGGTGGAGGGGAAGGCAAACATTTAGGCATGACAGGAATCACCAGGAAGCTAACCAGTAGGGGCTGAGGCTGGGTCTAAGCCGAGTGAAATCAAAATCCTAAATAGGCCTGTGACCATTTCAAAATCTGGGCTCAAACCACACTGGGACAGGTTCATTGACAGCCCTACTTCTACGGTCATGGGCCTCGTGGCGCTTTACGAGAGGCAGCAGTTAGTAGGTGCTTGTGTGGAAGCAGCTGCAGCAACAAGAAGAACTGTGCATTCAAAATAATATCTTATGAGTCTGCCTACAAGCTAGTTGATCCCAAGCCCAGGTTCATGAGACGGGATGACGTTAGGTAGGTGCACAGATGGCTTTACAACTTTTGCCCAGCAATCATGATTGGCAAAACAAGATCCGTGAAGCCAACTCCAAAAACCCAGGACAAGGTTACGATGGACATCAGAAGAAATACTATACCATGGAACTGTCAAGTTGACATTTTTCAATGAGAATAACTTTCTTTCTTGTCCTTTTTAAAGATTAGAAAGCTTTATTCAGAAGAACCAAGCGAAAGAAAACAGGAACAAAACAGAAACTCCAAGACAAAAATCAAAGAAAGCAGCCAATGAACCAGCAGCAACGAGGCCCAAACAACAGCCCCAGGACCACATTTGTGTGTGTGTAGAGTGGTGATCTGCGATAGATCTGCATGTAGCATGTTGTTCTATAGCGCATATGTCTGCGGGAGGGAGGGAGGGAGGGAGGGAGGAAGGGTACCGGGCTGAGCACCATTCTCATCCTCTGGCCTAACGGCAGGACCATTCTCTGCCCTGACAGGAGCTCGTGGTTGTGGAGGTGCTCCTGCCCTGTGCATGCCTTGTGAAAGCCATCTTATAAGAGGTGTGAGAGCTCCGGTCTGATACCTATCATAACCACAATGTCAAAGGAAGAGGAACATAATGATGCATGAAATAAGCTGTCCATTAAACAACAATGCACTAAGATGACTAAGAAAAGGGGCAAAGCTGAATTCATCACAAGAAAACCATCATAACAAAATCCAAGAAAATCCAATCTTCATCATTTAACTGGATTTTTTTTAATTTTATTTTTTGGGTTAGGCAAGCAAGGTTCAAACCCACGACCTCAATGTTTGAAACACTACCTACCACTGAGCTCCAACCCTCATTTAACTGGAATATTATTAAGGGAAATTTCTCAAAAACAAAAGTATTCACAGATTACCAAAACCGAGCTTAAAAGGAGGAAAATATATGATCGACTGCTTACAGATAAACAAATGAAGCAAAGAACAGAAGAAGGATGAGCCTTTGTCTTGATCCATCTTGGTTGAACACAAAGACTACAGCTGCCAGCTTTAGAATGAGCAACAAGTCGAGCTGAAACCCAAACTGAAATCTCCTCACAACAACTTGTCTTTGCGGTGCATGCTGTTGCCTTCCTTCTTGCCCATGCTCCTCGCCAACTGCTCCCTCAGCAGGATTTGGCCTTCTGATGGAACACATGTAACAATTGCAAAGGAAACAGCCCATAAGTTTCACATTTAATGAAATTATAAGCTTCAAGTCTATTTTTCTATATAAACAACTTCTACACGAATTGTTAAGCAATTGATGTAAGGCTTGAAGAACTGAATTACTTTTATCATTAGGCATCATCATCATTATCCGTGCCTCATCCCAACTATAACTGGAGTAGGCTACACAAATCATGTTTTGCCATTCCACCCTGTCAAGGGTCATTACTTCAATTAGACCATAGGTGATCAAGTCTTTTCTTACTACCTCCACCCATGTCCCTATGGGCCTTCCCCTAGCACTTTTAGAACCTTCAACTTGCACTAAGTCATTCCTCTAACTGAGACAATACTAGGTCTCCGTTGCACATGACCAAACCATCTAAATCCACTTCCCTTGATCTTATTACCTACTAATGCTACTCGTAAGCTCCCTCAAATGCATTCATTTCTAATTCTATCCTCCCTTAATTTGTCACTCACAGATCTCAACATCCTCATTGCAGCTAAACATGACTCATCCCATGGACATGTTGTTCCACGATTGCATTACTTCTATGCTAGTTATTTTTTTCCCATTTATACAAATTTATCGATTATTTTGAATGTTCTTGAAATCCAGGTCCCGTGGCACTCCTGAAAAGACCAGGATTACATCTGGCTATTATCAATCTCTTTTTGAAATATGAAAGAAATAGCATGGAGCAGTTTCAGAGTGCGACTCCCCTGGAGATCAAAAGCAGTAAAACATGCCCCCACTAGCTCTGTGGTCAGATTGTTACTCAACCATTGACTCATCTCATTGCTCACTGAAACCGAGTCAACTCGGTTTCGGACAATATATAGAACCATGTGAAATACTCACTAAGATTTGGATACCCCAAATACATTTAAGTCGTTTCCCTCAACTCTAAGATTATGGTTAACTAGAAGCTTAGAATTTGGGACATACTTAAACAAATACAATAGCACAGCCCCCTTGGGTCGCATATGCCATTTGGCAACAATGTCATCAACCTAATCTCTTGGAAAAGAAATCCCCATCCTATTTAGATCAAGATGGATGCAAAATTACTGCATCCATTTAATCAAGTATTCTATTTCTTCTTCTTTTTTCTTTAGATAGGTCATATTCAACAATTTCATAAACAAAAGAGACTTTCTGCAATATAAACAGGGGCATGATGTCATCAGGTTATAACTTGTTTCACATCACTTCAAAAAAAAAAGAAAAAAAAGTTTCACATCATAACATGCTGATGATCACAGTTTATAACATCTGGTACTGTGACTGATGAGTGATCCATAGACGTAATTCTAAATCCTTATTTTCATAGGATCACTAGACAAATAAATAAATGAAGGGTAGACAAAGCCAAATGATTCATCGGTAATAATGGAAGAAAAATTCACAGGATGAAGTCCCAAACGACCGCTTAAGAAAACCTGGAGAAAAAAAAAAAAAAAACCTTACGTAGGCACATTGTAGGTTAGGGGGATAAGGGTGTTGGAAGTCAGTCCAGCCATCGGCCCCATGAAAGGAAGAACAGGAACAGCATAAATTCCTCCACCACGATTATTCTGTTCATGATTTTGCGAAGGGATAAATCCTGGCACGAGCATAGGGTACATGATTGGAAGCATCCGGAGGTCCACATCAGGAAAAGCTGGAAAACCAGAAAACGTGGGTACCTGAAATAACAAGTCCTACCATCTTTTACTGTGTATAGACTTAGGAAAACACAAATGATTTGTGTATCTGTAATAAAGAAACAAAAATTTGCTGATAAATGCCTTATATCACATTGTAGTTTGGTAACCCGATAAAGGAGGAACACAAATTCGGGAACTTGAAAAGCACTGGCAAGAGAACAGTCAGGCAATCATTTGAACAATATTCCACAGCAAACTCATTTTGGGTTTTCACAGATGGTTTCCACAATTTCATACTGCGAACTCATGCCAGTTTCTAAAAATTCTTACCCGCTGGTTCTGGCAAAGCATTGTATGTTTCCTCTTGTTCAAAACCCATATCTCTAAAACACAATTCATGAAGTGAAAAAAATAAAAGACTACCTTCAGTTGTGCAGGAGAAACAGAAAAATGCAAGGGTAGACTACAGTGTCTGCTACACTACAAGGGTCTGGTAGCAACTATCAAACATCCACCATATGCGTGGAATAAAAAGCACGGATCCAAGGGTAGCAAATGGTGTCCCCTACATGTAAAGGAGTGCAGCAACCAGTAACCCATCCATAGTACAAGTAGCATACAAGTACATCAATCCATACCATGCAAATCATGGAGCACGGTCTAGAAGTCCCACTGATCAGGCGAACTACCTCCAGTGGGGCAAAGGGGCACCAAACTAACAGTAACCAAAAAACAAAAACTGATGATTAACATCCATTCAATCCATTTGATTTTCAGCTATGCTCCAATGCACAATTAAACGCACAGCTTGGACCCATCCAAGTACATGTGGCATACATGTACTTGTAGTGACCAATCCAAAGTACAGGTAGCATACATGCACATCAATCCATACCATGCAAATGATCCATACAGTGCAAATGAGGTCCCAACTTCAGACGAAACAAGGTCCAGAAGTCACACAATTAGACCCATGACTTAGACCGCCCGGATCAACATAGGTGCATGCTATTTATACCTTTGATGAATTGACACTGCTCCCTTAACATTGTAGCAAACTCACACCATACTCTAGCTCCAAAACCCAAGCTTCCACACAAGAAGGAAGGGACTTCGTGAATTAAATATCAAAACCACAAATCCAACCCTAATTCATTGAATTCAAAAAACCAAATGATAGGGCTATAATCTTCAGTTTATAGGAGTGTAGCAGTCCCGCTACCTCAGCAGTTTAGCTATCTCTGTATTTCTCTTTATCTATTAATAGAATTTGTGATCTTTCAAAAAAAAAAAAAAATGCTAAACAAAAACCCAAAGCACAGATCTGTAAACCTGGAAACCCTTTTTCTTACAGAATTCAATGACTGAAATTACAAATACATCCATAGATTTAAAGAGAAATGGGAAAAATAATAAAAAACGCTGATGGGCTCAAATCCAAGAACCCTATGTCGTGCGTAGGCAGATAGGGTTATATTTACGTTATTATTGTTATGGATCAAGCAATGTAATTACACAACCAAATCGGAGAGCTGAAACACGAAAATTGGTGGTCCACTCAAATCAACCACCCAAGGGGAAGACAACCTAATTCACTTACCTGATCCAGTGGCGACAATGGTATATGCCGATATACGCATGACATCGAGTAAGCACAAGCGCAGCTGCGCAGGCCTTCTTCTTCTTTTTTTTAATTACTGCACGCATACATGCACGCGCACACACACTCCTCTCTCCCCGGGAGAGAGGTGTGGAGGCGATGGGGCATGGTACCTCAAGCGCCACCACCTGTTAGTGGGCCCCAATAGGGGTTGCCATAGGCTGACATGCATCAACCACATGCCTTACATGCATGCCTCCAACATCTCCCACTTAACCCCATAGTGGGAAACATACCACCATAGGACCCACTCTAACAAGATTGATCGAGAGCAAGAATTAGCAAAGTGGGACCCACTCTATCATTTTATATGTATCAAATTCCATTTGCATTATTCTAATCTTATCATCTAGTATTTTAGCATATGACTCAATCAGGGCATCCCACATTTCTTTAACAGTCTCATAAATTTCATATGCAGGGTTCAACTCCTTGCCTATGGAGCAAAGCAAGATATCCTAGCAGTTATGTTATTTTTCTTCTGTTTTTTGTATTTCTTTTTAGCAAGTTTCGTACCTATCAGGATATCCTCATTTTCTATCTTTGGTTTTCTCCTAATGTTTGTTGATGTATACAACACGTTTTCCTTGTCTAGTAGAATCCTAACAAACCTCCGCTAGTCATCGAAGTTGTTCCCGTCAAATTTCTCCTTCTTGAAAAGATCGAAATAATTGATTTAGATGTCATTCCTGTCACTAATCAGATGAGAGAGAGTCCTATATTAGTCAATCAAAAAACACATCCAAGACACTTTGCTTTTATTTTATTAATGGGCAAATCATCAGTGGTCCAAAACAACAACATCACTCAAACAAATTGACACGAAGGCAATATGGTCATTGTCAGTCCGGCCAAAAGCTAAACTTCCCCAACTGGGCATAGTTTTTTTTTTGAAAGAATAGTAGAAACAATTTAAGTAAAAAAGACAATAAAAGAATCCCTATGTGGTAATAGTCAAGTGACCGCACAATAAATCATTAAACTTATAGGTCACATCTAAAAACTCATATAGTGCATAGTGATTTTTGTGTGTTTTATGACATATAAATGTACGTCGTCGTGGGCCACCGTTGTGCAATGGCACACATGTTACAGTAATTAGAATGAATCAATTGCAGCATTTTCCCACGTAGTGTGACTTGTGTGGGAAGATAAAAACATTTACCATCTTTTCTTGTCAGAATCACATTGACCACTCTAATACCACTGTTGGGCATAGGTGAATGGCATGGCAGGTTACAATTAAGTTATTATTATTATGGATCGAGTAATGCGATTACAGAACTGAATCGAAGAGCCGGAAAAAGGAAATTGGTGACCCGCTCTCCTTTTTTTACTGTTGTGCACATGTACCGCGCATTCACACACTCCTTCTCTCCCCCTCCCCCCGCCTCTCTCTCTCTCTCTCTCTCTCTCTCTCTCTCTCTCTCTCTCCTTAAATAGAGAAGGGGAGAAGCGGTGGCATAGACGGTTGAGGGAGGCGATGGCGTATGGTACCTCAGGTGATGCCACGTGTCAGTGGGTCCCACTAGGTGTTGGGATATGCCGACACGTGTCAGCCACGTGCCTCACACGCATGCCCCCAACATCCTAACCCTGGAAACTGATAATTGGAGAGGCGAAAACGACTATAATAATAATAATAATAATAACGAAATTTAAACCCGAGAGCAAGAAACAAATGGAGATCAAGTACCTGGGATTGCTTGAGATTCTCATCTGATGATTTGGGAATCGAAGATTGGGGGATTTCAGCTGCTTCCGCCATTGCAGAATTTCGGGATCGAAGTTTCAAAAGCTCACGGCTTGAGAACGAAAGCGCTTGAAACCCCGACTCGCATGAGTCGTTTACATTTCGGGATCCCCTCTCCAAGCGACACGTGGCGGGAACAGAATGGCAGACGGACACGAGTTGCCTTTGCCCCTGCCAACAAGCTATGTGGGCCAACCGTAATGTCTGTGAATAATCCACTCCGTCCATCAGTTTCGCCACCTCACGAAGGTTTCAATGGTGGGCGTTTCCATCCCCATTATTTCCTTTTGTGTGGCCCAACTGAGTTTTATATCTGCCTTTTCATTGGTTCATGGGTTAATGTAAGAGGCAAAACTGATGGACGGGGTGGATTTCTAAAAGACATCGGGATTGGGCAGAATTTGCATAGAAGACGGAACGGAAAATGATACTATAGGTCATGACCTACCGTAATAGGATAGACTGATAGACATCGTATGACAACATGACAGCTCATGTCCGGATTTTAAGATCCACACCGTCCATCAGTTGCGTCATCTAAACTTTGGCCTCAACCCAAAAAATCACACTGATCCAAAAATCAGGTGCGCCTCAAACAGTATAAAGCCATGCCTAAGACCCCTAAATTCATTCACAGGGAGCAGATTAGGTGCGGCCCTGGTCGTGGGGCCCTTGATATACATGTATAGTATATCCATGCCGTCCATCCGTTTTTCCAGATCTTTCTAGGACATGAGCGAAGTAGATCCAAATCTCAGGTGGAACACACCATAGGAAACAGTGGTGATTGAATGCCTACCATTAAAAAATTCCAGATCATGTTTATAATGTCATACCGACCAGATGAAGGGGAAAAACAAATATCAGCTTGATCCAAAACTTTTGTGGCCCACAAGAAGTTTTTAATGATCAATTACCATTGTTTCCTGTGGTGTGGTCCACCTGAGATTTTGATCTGCTTCATTTCTGGGTCCATGACCTAGAATGAGCTGGAAAAACGGATGGACGGGGTGGAAATACAATTCATATATCAAGGTGGCCCCACGGTTAGGGTGAGGCCAGAGCCGCACCTAATCCGCTCCCATAGTCATGTGGCTGGGCCGCCTTAGTTTCGTAACAGTTCTTTTTGGGACGGTGGGACCCACACTCGAATTGATGGTGGGTGTCCAATCACAACTCTTTCCTTCGACTGACTTTTGGGTTCTGATGGACGGGCTGGATCTCATGCACGTTTTCTCCCTCGGTTAGTGGTAGGCACGCCCTGTTATGCCCACGCCTATAACACAAAACTACTATAATTTCGACCACCATTCTCATGCACTCCAATCCACACCGTCTAATTTGTGGACCCACCTTGTAGATGGTGGAAAGATCGAAAATTGCTATGATCAAATGGTCCTAACCGTTGAATGATGTTTGAAAAAGAAACTCATTAGCGGCGGAATTAGCTGGGCAAAATCAGATACCTAGCTCATAGAGGTCAATACTAACCGTCCAATAGGCGGTCATCAAACTGATGGTTAAGATAGCCCTTACTCCAAACTCAATGAGCAGAATGATAAGACTGACCCCACTTGCATTTTTTATTTTTTATTTTTACCCACACACCCACGCCCCACGCACACCACATGGGCACTCGATCCCTGGTCTCAGTGTTGAAACAGAGGCCTGTCTGCCACTGAGCCATGGAGCCGGACCCCAAACGCAGTGGTCATCATATGAACGGTCTAGATCGATGAACAGCTGGGCATTTCAGGGATCTTCCATGCTGAAAGATCACCACTGTACACGTGGCAAAGAATCATGACTTTCAGCAATACTGATCTTGTGTACCATCAGATGGTGGGCCATGGCCTAACTGAGCAATCCAAAAACCCAATTGCTACGTTTTGTCCCTTGAACGCAGACCATCTGCTCCGTTTTTTTTCTCCGGACTTATAACCTTCTATTTTACAGACTGATCAGATGGCTCCCACAACCTCACCGGGAGACCAGCTCCACAAGTCCCTGCAAAATAAGCTTATTCTACAGGTCCACAAGTGTTTGTGTATGAGATCCAACCTGTCTGACAAGGTTGCCCCACCATCGAAATTTGGGACACCCAAAATTAAACCAATCAAAGGATCATGCGGGCCACCATGTGACTTTGGAGACTTTGGATGGTTGTTTATTGCTTTGTATTTACCTTGCCCACCGTACTTTGTACATGACATTCAACCTGTTCATCATATGAGCCCTACACGAACGTTATGATGCCACAAAACTACATGCTATACAATCATTATGTGAGCCACACCATAGAAAATAATGGAAGACTAGGATGCCACAAAACTATAGGCTATACCATCATTATGTGAGGCACACCATAGAAAATAATGGAAGACACCGCCGGTAAGGTTGTATGCCATACACCCTAGTGGCCCCACCAGCACTTGTAGACTTGATAGGTTTTTGGGCCATGACCCATCCATACCGTTCAAAGCAAATCAATGGTCAGGAGTGTTGCATATACTTTTGAGAAGTTCCAAATTACAGCTTGTATACCATGCTCTCATTGTCATTGCCAGTGCAAGATATTGCATTACTCCCATCTGCCTTTCAATGGCCAACCCAAGGATGGCTTGAGCCAAGATTTTGAATTGGTTAGGTGTGGCCCACTTAAAATTTCGATTGTGGTTAGGCCAGGCCATGCCCATTTACAGCCCTGATTAATCATTGGCAAATCGGGATTACCACAAATCCTGACCATCCAATTTTACCCAAGTCCACAAAAGTATTGTGATTCTTACACCCATTTAGGGATTACCAAATCAACGTGAAAAAAAATAATAATAAAAAAATAAAAATGACTCCTTTCGTATATGCCCATACTCAATAATCCAGCAGTGGTCATTATCTGGGCCATCCAATCAACAAACGAAATCAAGTTGTCCAATCATCTTTGAATTTAAAACATGTGTACATGATCAAACACGAAAATGCAAAAAGAAAAATAATTTCTAGTCGTGGTTTCATCTCAATTTGAGAACGGGTTGATTTTCATGGAAACTAGCTGTCATTGGGTTGCATCTAGGGTGGCTGCTGATTGAAGCATTTGTAGAATTGTGTGGGCATCCAAACAAGAACATAACAAAAACCAGGCCATTCCCAAAACCGCTCCAATCAGATGCCTAACTTTCAGAACTTCCTTTTCTGTTTATGGCAATCTATCGCTCCAATCAAGATTCAAATATGCAATTTTAGCATGACCTGGAGCTGTTAGCAAGCATCGCATTCTTACAAACACATGAGGTATTCAATCAATGGGCCAGATTATCAAAAGCTATCCGTCCCTACTTGCATTTCAGACGATATTCTCGACACCTCTCAACCATGCTGATGTGTGCAAAACCCACATATTGGAGCACGACATTGATTCACTTCACACGAAAAATACAGAAATGATCCCCTGCTCTCATGAAACCATGAATACAACATCAGGTTCTAATTGCAACATTAGTTGGCAATAGATGGGACCGGAGAGTACAATCATGGAAAATAAACATCAGATCCTACTGCTGGTTTTGTTGTCTTTGTTGTGGGTAGTTGGGATTTTGTGTAGATTGAAGAGCCACCATACCAGATTGCAGATTCTGTGTGTTGGTTTGCATGTTACCAAATCCGCCCTGCTGGCCATGTTGCTGTTGTTGCATCTGCACCATGTTTGCATTATTGGCTGCTCCCATGTTAAACACTGCAACAAAAATTTAACCACCATACTGTATTAATCTACGATAACTTTTGGCCAAACATGCGTTTGGTTGCACCAAATATCATGATATTTTGATATTTGGTGCAACCAAACGCACCCTAAATAATGATAATATCAAAATAATATCTGAAAAACTTGTGAACCTTGGTTCATGTCAGAAAAGGAAAATAGCAGGAAGGGGCCAATGCTCATGAGGTATTATAAGATGCTTGACCCAAGAATCCATAGTACCCTCGGGTTTTTCAGCTCTGTACAAGTTGGCCCCAAGACTCAGAGATTTGGAACAACTGATGTGATGGCCCAGTTTGGATGGGCCTGTACACCAAAATCCTCCCATATAACCTTTCAAACAGCAGCCAGCTAGATGGTTGGTAGGCCTCTTCGGATTGGTGGAATAAAAATTAAACATAAAAGAGAACATTTTGCCACGGATGTGTCATTTTCCAGTAGTGTGACAATAAGGTAGCCTTGGAAAACAGTTTTCTTTTCCATGGTTTTCCTCAATAAAGCACGAGTTCCCTTTACTCCCAAAAACCTAGGTTTCAACGTTTATTTGACAGACTTTTCTCACTTTTTGACAATTGATTCCAGTTTTCCAATGAAATCATGTTTGCCAAATAAAACAAACTACCTTTAAATAATTCATTTCCACGAATTCTTATATCCATGAATTTCCTCAAATGTGAGGTTTTCTTTTTTGAATCTACTTCTTGGATTCCACCAATCCATAGCAGGTCCTAAAGGAAATGGCACACATTAAACCAAAAGGAAGCCAAAGATTCAATGGTGATGTTCTTCGAATCCGGGAGATGTATTGTGCATATGTCATCCAGGGTGGGGTCCATTACATTAAAGGTATGGATCACTAAAAACATGGCCCCACTTGTACAAACTAAAACCCGAGCATAAAATAGAGATATACTTGGGTTAGCAACATAAGATACCTCAATGTTACCTGCTATTAGGGTGATCGCGATTTAATGTGCATAGGGATGTAGCACCAAATGGCAGTTGGGAGGTTTTCAAGTCAGTCAGGCAGCCTTGTGTGACGTGCAGAACCCGAAATTCCAAACAGAGCCTCAAACATGAAACGATGCTTTGACGATTTCCGGATTTTACAAAACTGGTATTTCTTTCCAAAATCAAATGCACACATGACTGCATTGAGAAGAAGGCGATGGAGATGTATACATACTCTGGTCACTTAGGATTTGGGAAGCATGACTCCGCTGAGAATGCCCACCAGACAATCCAAACTGATTCCAATACAAGAACAAGTTAGTCCAGAATTTCAAACTTGACCATGTCATGAACTAGCTCATCTTAGTATAATTATCTGATTAGACAGCATCGGTATATTTATAATTGTATTCCTGCATCTTAAAAACAAGAACAGTGAAAAAAAATTGCATCTGGGTTTCGCTTGTAAAACAGAAATTCGAATGCAAGAGCCAGCCAATACCAATATCAATAGGACTCAGGGTTTTGCTAACATCCCCACCTTCATGGGGGCGTTAGTGACATCCCCAAAGCTTTTATTCGACACATGGGATGGCCAATCATCAATGTAACTGTTCATTCCTTCATACAGCTAGGGACAAGCCATGGTGCAAAAACCATTCCAATCAGACAATCCTAAGCATCTGATCAATAGATTGGAAAATGGACAATCGAGATTGAGCAGAGAAACAAAATAGGTCCAATCATCATCTTGAACCATCTATCTGATAGATGGCTTTGTATTGCTTATGATTCGAAAGTAGCACTATGGTTGGATGATTCTCACCATGCAATCATGCCTTGTATACACACAGTTGGAACACATTGGCCTCATTCCCAGGGTTCGAATCATCCAATCAGCATGATTCTTGCACCATAGCTTTCTCTCAGTGGTACTATTAAATGAACCATCCTGATTGATCATTGGGCTTCCCTAGTGTCAATTAAAAGCTTTGGGAAGGTTGCTAATGCCCCCATGAAGGTGGGAACGTTAGCTATATATACATTGTAGAGAGAGAGAGAGAGAGAGAGAGAGAGCAAAAATTCACCTGCATTCGGGGCAAAATCGTCTGTGATGACATTGTAGCTGACATGTTCGAAATCTGGAATAGACCAAAAGAAAATAATGATTTACCAAACCACTTGTGCATGGTTTATATCATCACTTAGATCACATTTGGATGTCCTATAAGTGACAGGACAGGGGGATGCTTTCCAACTAGTACTAATATTGTCTTGAGGTGGAAAGAGGATTCATGTAGAGTGGGTGGAAAATGATTCATGCAGCCGACCCCAATTAGTTGGGATAAGACTTGGATGATGCTGATGCTGCTGCTGATGATGATGAGATGGAAAAGGCAGAAAAATACACAATGTAGTCTCTGTTTTCCGCTCTGTGAATCAAAATTTCAACTGCAATTTGGGTACATACAAATAGATCCTTCTGCAGCTTTTTCTGCTAGGCACTTACACAATTGATTTTCTTTATTTCTTTTCAAATTCAGGAAACCAGTTGATGGAATAGTCCAGAGATTACTAAAACGCAAACCATGTTCTGATCAAATAAAACAAGGGGGAAAAAGAAGTCTGACCATCTGAGAATTCGGCGATGTTTGAGCCGCATTGAACAGGGCACTGTTGGCAGTTCCACCAAACTGGCCTAGATGGCTCCTCAGCTGATTCCCTTGGCCAAGTTGGTTTTGCCCCATATTATGCTGCATGTGACTGGTCTGCAATTGCCTGTTCGAGAATTGCTGGTGACCTAGTGATTGAGAATACTGCATTTGATGTTGCCCGTGTACCTACGATGGTGACGCTTTGTGTTAGTCCAACAAAGGAAAAAATGCACAAACCCACAGAAACATTACAAAAATGTGGAACTAAAGTTTCATAATCATATAGGAATTATATGCTAGTCAACCCAAGAAAGTGTACAGTACTTGGGCCCTCTGTGGTTGATCCAGATTGTTGATCTGATAGGCCCCTGACTGTGGAAGAAACATGACAAAATAACCTCCAAGGTAGTACAAACCTTGAGTCAGTTGCCTGCACATGGATAGTTAAAGGAAAATATGCACCAACAGTTACACATCCAACGGGAAAAGGCCATAGTTTGGATTACCAAAATGGAAGAGTTTGGGGCACAGTCATGTCCACAGCGGGGCCTGCAGATCATGGTCTAAATCACAGGACACCGAGAACCACTCATACAGCCTGAGGACCCGAGTATGCTATACAGAACATCCTCGATTCAACGATCATGTAATTCCTCTAAAATCATTTAAAAAAAAAAAAAAAAAAAAAAAACGAGCAGAGATACCTGTTGGAACTTTTGCTGACTCTGCCCCTGTAAGTCTTGTAGTTGCTGAACTGAGCTCTGTGACAGGAATTGTATAAACAGTTAGCACAGCAACTCAAATAGGATGGTTCATCAGATGATTCCAAGTAAGATCCGAAGAAGCAGACAATCCAATAAGAATAATGGATGGAAAAGTTAAGAATCCACACATTGCTTTTGCATTAAATCCAAATAGAATTAGAATTTTAACCATTGTGGCCTATGTAGAAAGGACACAACACCTTCTAGAGAATTGAGTTGTGTTGACATGAATCCATGTCCACATGTGCAAAACTCCTGCATAGGGCTAATATAAATAAAATAAAATTATTTATGTTAAATCATTATCATCTTTAATTTTTGGGATACTCTTTACATCTTAATCATCATCATCACCATCATAAGCATTATCCCAACTAATTGGGGTCAGCCATGATCTTGTTCACCATTCCATCTTTTACATCTAAATTACTACATTATTATCAATCATCATAGCCTTGTCCGGACCACCTGGGTTATGAATTCTGTTTCATTAATTATTCCCATCTAGGGCCCCATCCTCAACTAGCATACAAGCATTCATATTCCTTCTTAACACCTTGATTGAAGCCGTTGTAGGTTTCCCCCTCATCCTTCTTTCAGACCATTCACCCCTAATCAAAGTTCTGTTCCTCATCAGAACTGTGCCTGGCTTTTGTAACACATGCACAATTCATATCGATCAGCTCTCCATCATTTATCTTGTAATGGAGATCCTCTTAGGCTTTTCAATGTCCTCATGGTGCAGGATCATTTGATCATCATAGTAAAGTCCATAAGTGGACCCCACTACTGCCTGATTGCACATCAAGCCACATTGATGGTCCAGTTGGACTGTAGTCCCCCCTCCCTCCCTAGTAGATTGGAGTATTAGTTGGGCAGCTCCTGCAGGCTACTTTTCTTCTTATTATTGACTTGTGGAACAACTAATAGTTATCTTATTCTTGTGTAATTAGTAAAGGAAGTTGAACCAATAGGGTTCAGCCACAGCCTTTTTGCATTTAATTGGGATGTGTAAAGAAGGCCCTACATATGGCACTGGAGAAATACTCTAAATAAAGTGATATGAAATGACATATACCAGTGTGAATTTCGGGATAAATTCCATTGAAGGTAGAGTGTTCTTGACAATTGGTTCTGAACTCTTACCCATTTGCCACGTGTATGAATGCAAGTCACTGATAAATCATGTGAAAAAAAGTGACAAATATCCTATGTTTTCTCTAAAACCAAACCTATGTTTTCCCATGAGGACATTAAAACTGAAAAGAAAATGTAAAACTGTACCTGTCCCAATCCACCTTGTGTTGAAGATTGCCTCAACTGTTGTTGAGCAAGGAGTTGCTGCTGTTGAGGTAATTGCATCATTTTCTGCCTCTGTTGTTGCTGTTGTTGTTGTTGCTGTTGTGCCTGTTGCTGAGGTGAAGGCGTGTTCATCATGCTTGTGCCGGGTCTGGGTGAGTTGGCATAGGGCAAGGGAGGTGTGGATGCATTGTCAAAGGAAGTAGACCCAGAAATGCCAGATGGTGATGGAACTGACCTCGCGATCAGTGGTGCTCCTGGAGCCTGTGAACAAAAATCCAGATTTCATTCTAGAGGGATTTGTTTTCTGAAAAAACTATGCAGAGGAATGAGTAAGCACAGACGATGTAAATGCTCTGATATTATTTCATTCGTGAAGTTCACTAAGGAAAACCGAGAAGCAACAGAGAGAGCGTGAGAGATAGCTATAGGACAACCTGGGTTGACATTGTGTGTGTGTGTGTGAGAGAGAGAGAGAGAGAGAGAGACAGAGAATCAAAATGAGAGAGAGAGAGAGAGAGAGAGAGAGAGAGAGAGAGAGAGAGAGAGAGAATCAAAATGATAAAGAAACTATAAATCAACCCAAACAACCCATGACATAATGAGAGCAAAATCATTGAAATGATAAAGAAACTATAACAACCCAGATAACCCATGATATAGTGAGAGCACTCACTCTTCATTTTTGAAACACTTCCATCGCAAGTTTTGCATTAGTCCAAAAAAGTATGTTATAATTTAAGGGCTTAACCTGGAGTGTAGATCCCTGGGGGTTGACATTGCTAGATGGCATGGAAGAGGGAGTGTTTTTTGGGTATGCACCTGCAAAGATATAGATTCAATGCCAGTATAAATGCAGTAGGCATGGTAATGTCTCCATAATGTGTAAGAACTAAGAACTTAGAAGCCCAATTCACCAAGAGAGATGTTTAATGATCCTATTTGAATGATGACAATAAGAAATAGGAGACCATTTACCAGAATTGTCAGTGAAATTCTGATTGCCATCCCCAAAACTGAGCACATCTACCAAATGCATCGGAAGGGCAGATGAAACGTGCCTCTGATCCCCAGGTATTCGTAATCCTGAAAAACCACACTACTTTGTGAAACAAAAAATTGATGCCATGCCTGAAATTCCAATTGTGTCAGAATTCTTTTGGATCCATTTACAAGTATAGCCAAATCTAGACTGGTGTCATGGCTTTGGTGGAACCTATCCAATTTGTGGTCAGGACGACACATAATGGAAACACATTGAGAGAGATTCTAATGTCCTGATTCTTCCTCTCCAAATCTCAATTTTGATAATGACAATAGATTCTTGTTCAACTTACTCACTTTAGATAAGAATAGACAGGTCCGATCCTAATCCAAATTGAGATTTGTAACAGAAAAGCAGGAGAGTAGAATCACACATCAGTTACTAATCCAAATTGAATTTGTGCGAAGCACATGATCCCATCCACTGCACAAGCAGGAACTTCCAAATGCACCCTTATTCATTGTGCCAAAACCAAGAGCCCAATAAGGTAAGCAGAGCTTAAACCATAGATGAGCGATCTTCCAAATTTACATAGCCAAATTTAACATTACAAAGAGAGGCACACCTTCCCCAAAGTTTACAGCAGCTCGAAGTAAATTCTCCTGTTCTTGAATCTTTGCAGCTTGCACCTTGTCCAAAGTGGGAACAATTGCAGGCCCTTGACGAGAACCCAAACCATAGGCCTTACGGGTATCAGCTATGACCTTTTCAGCACTCTCACAGGCCGCTGCAATCATATCAATTCTGGTCTGCAAATTTTCAAAACGCATACAGTTGAATAGAAAGAAGCTTAGAAATTACAGGAATTATAAATGCCAAATATATCAGAATGTGAATAATGCCCTAGTCCGTACGAAATGGGCCCACAGTCTGGTGAGCCAAGTTTTTTATCAGATGGATCCTACATTTGATGGGAGATTCTCCAGATCTCGCAGATCAGTGTTTCTATATATTCAATCAGCGACCTACATATAGATTACTAAAAGATAATTACAGCAACAGTCTAGAGAAAATGCCAAAGCATTAAATCTTCCAATCTGGAAGAGTTTTAGGGTTACTTCCCCCATCTGCAGGTCCCTCAAGATCAATGTTCTGGATCAATGAACTACAGGTGGCAGTAGTGTGGAATGTGCGAATTGGGACACTTCACATTCTGATGCATCACAACTTATATTCCATATATTAATATTGGATGAATGAAAGACCTTTAGAACACCTTTAGCTTTTCAATTTGTGCGGGTATAGGGAGGTTTTGCAACCCAAGTAATAACTGCTCTCTCTTGAGGTTGTCCTCCGCTTCCATCTCTGGTAATAGCTTTGATGACAGCATCACAGGTAGTACTGTAACAAAGTCTTTGTCAGAAATACTTGCAAGAAGATATCATAAAGAGCATCTCATGAATAAAATCTAGAGAATATGGCAAGCAATTAGTCAATCCATGAGCCAACCAACCTAACCTGCTGAAAAGCCAGGCTCAGGCTGAGTTTATCAAGTTTCGGCTTAGGCTCAGGTCAGAAAATGTAGCCCATTTAACTGACTCGATTTGCAATTTATATTACTTCCATGTAACTAGTGTACAACCGAGGTTCTGAATATTGGTTTCACAGTGCCTTTCAGCCCACTCGAGAACCGATATGAAACGGGCCCATATCAGCCCTAACTTTTTTGGCTGAAAACATTTTAAAAACAAATATCAGGAAAATAGAGAAAGGGAGAATAAGAAATATCCATGGGGCAAGGATCATATAATTCCTATAATTTTCACAGGATAAAATGTTGTTAAATGACAAGAAGTATGGGCATGAATATATCGTTTATTTTTCTAGGTAAATTTAATGTGTAGTGCATCCCCTCTCATTATATGAAACCAACAAATCAAAACTTCCGTCATAGTGCAACTACTTTGGGCATGGAATCTGGCACGACTCATTCTGATTCAGTCACATAATATATATATATACCACATAATATATATATATATATATATATATATATATATATATATATATATATCTGTGGGGTGATTCATTTTGTTTCCCACCGAAACAAAGATGACTTGATAACTGATATTTCATAAGCAATTGCAGAAGACATTTTTTTCTTGAAAGACAAATCTCTCACTCTATTGACATGAAGATCAAGGTTCAATGGTATGTTGGTATTGCTGGATGAATACATCACAACACTCCCAAACAAGAAAATGCATTCACATATTATCAACCATGTGGTATCAAATTCCAATAGAAGTGTCCAAGGAGGAACCCATCAACAATACATC
The DNA here is from genome assembly GCA_021015155.1 of Magnolia officinalis. NCBI lineage: Eukaryota > Viridiplantae > Streptophyta > Magnoliopsida > Magnoliales > Magnoliaceae > Magnolia > Magnolia officinalis. Next base: position 61,750,682 of record JAJHSJ010000015.1, on the reverse strand, counting down.
TCGACACTATGAATATGTGTCAGAAAACATTGATGATATAAACTGATACAAATGATAAACATCAATAAATTTGCAATACCACAATAAAGATGTATCTATTGCTGGATGAAATAACTGCGATGCATGTCTGATGTGATACGATACATTGCTATAATTTCAGTCCTTGGGGAAGATGTATCTCAGCAGTCAGTGTGCATGAATTATCATGAAGAGAAAAAGGAATAAAATGCAGTCCAGGAAGGAAGGAGATGCCATACTTGTTGAATTCTCTGCATTCACATTCTTCGGATGCACTACAAATGCCTTGGACACCTTCTTTATGTCCTCTACAATGTTGAAAAGCTCAAGGTTTACCATTGAAAATTGCCCCAAAACATCCTGCCTGGATCAATGGAGCAAGAACTGTCACCACCACACTGCTGGAATTTCATAAGAACAATATGGCTGTGCTTAATTGATGATAAAAATAATAGCAAGGCTGTGTTTGGATTTGTTATGGTAATGGACGAGCTAACAAGGCATTTGCAAGAAGAGATCCCATGGCATATGTTGTTTGCAGATGGCATACTTTTGATTGACAAACAAAGGAGGGCGTAAACAAAAAGCTAGATCTATGGAGGATGCTTTAGAAACTAAAAGAATTATAATTAATCAGACTAAAACAGAGCATATGGAGTGCAATTTTGTTAACGGAAAGAGAGAGAGAGAGAGAGAGAGAGAGAGAGAGAGAGAGAGAGAGAGAGAGTGGGAACAAGGAATTAGTTAAGACTGTTTTTTTTTTTTTTGAAGAGCAACGCGATTTCATTAAGAAAGAGGAAAACATACAACAGAAAAAAGAAAAACAGAAAAACCAAAACCTAGGGACTCTGAGATAGCAAACCATCTAGACTCCAAGAAATAAAAGATTACAACCTCTGAGCTTGTCTACATTTGAAGCCCATTCATTAATGAACTGATTAACTCTACAAAGGAGGGACAGAGAAGAGTGCGACTCATAAAATTTTTAATTAACAATATATCTAGGGTTTCAATGGTTAAGACCAAATTAAACGTTTTACATGCGGTGAGCGTGGATCGAACACGTGTTGTGATTTTTTTTTAGAGGCACCACTTTTTTCTTTTTTTTTTTTGAAAGGAGACAAGAAAATTATATTAAGAAGGAAAAGGGAACAAAAGAGGAGGATGGCCTGCTGAGATAGCGAACCAAAACTCCTAAGAAAACGAAAGCATGTAGGCCATAGAATTCAAGAAAGTTGGAAGAAATGGAGATACGCCTCTGGAGTTTTATGTGATCGTTGTTTACCACTCAAACAAAAAGAGAATTTTTATTGGATAGCTATAAGACCAGCTACATTTTATGGGATAGAATGTTGGGTAGTTAAGGAACAACATGTTCATAGGATGAGTATAGCTTAATTGAGGATGTTGAGATGGATGAGTGACAAGACAAAAAATGATAGATTTATAAACGAATGCATTCAAGGAATCTTAGGAGTAGCACCAACAAGCAATAAGATGAAGGAAAGTGGACTTAGATGGTTTGGGCAATGACCAAGAACTAAACAGGGTTAGGAGTGAGTTGGTACAAGTTGAAGACTCTAAAAGGACAAGGGGGGAGGCCCAAAAGGACGTGGATGGAGATAATAAGAAAATACTTGATAACCTATGGTGTAACTGAAATTATGGCCCTTGATAGAGTGGAATTGCCGAAAAGGATTCATGTAGCAACCCCGATTAGTTGGGATAAGGCTTAGTTCATGATGATGAAGGTTTTTGTTATTATTTGGATACACTAAAATGTCGTTACCACCCTCATTGAAGGTTTTGTATGAAGATATTGGTGGGCATATTGGCTGGGCCTACAAACAATATAATATGGGGCGTGCCAGACCCATATTAACCAAAAAAAGTTAGAACAAAAAAAAAAAAAAAATCGTCAAAAATAATAGCAAAAATGTAAAACGCCATAATCTATCATTTTTGTGTTTTAAACATGTGTTGAATGGTGTATCAGACCATTTTTTTTTATAATAATGCTGTTGATTAGCTTGACCTGCTGAAAGCTAACCAAATAAGTCCTAAATTCTCAGTATTCATATTAAGCAACTAAGCTACAAATTGCAATTACATTAATCACGAGTGATAATGCAACCTAGGATCTGATGAAACTAGCCACTGTCATATTGAGCACATTTATGGAGTCCCATAAGAGCTTTCTTTTGGAGATTAATCTCTACTCCTAGTTGCGTGTAAATCTTTTATCATCTTGTAAGACCTATCCAACTAATTAGGGTTAGCTACATGAATCCTGTTCAGCCATTGCTCTCTATCATAGTTGCATAAACCTCCTAGAGTAGGAAAGAACAACTAATAAAAGACACCTAAGAACATAGAACTTCCAAAAACCATTAAAGAGATTTTGTCTATACTTCTAAAAGAAAGGAAACACTTGCTTTTCAACAAAAATTAAAATTTAAAATTTTTTTTTTTTTTTTTAAAAGAGGCTCCTTTTTAATTTCATGGCTAAAAGATACCACGCATGCAGTGTGCGGAGAGTTGTATGCTATTTCTTAGTATGCAATCTTTTTTGGAGGGCATCGGCCACACATATGATCATGTGGGACCCACTACGGGTCACCTCACATGCTTGAGCTGAAATTTGCTGCATCAAGTTGGACTTGAAAGGATGACCACTGCATCAAGTTGGACTTGAAAGGATGACTATTGCTCACTAGAATACTAGGGAATGACATTGCATCATAGTCACTTCCTCTTTACTGAACTAACCATTTGCAATTCCATTTTGGTGCATCCAAACGCACCAATTTTAACTTTCTAAAATGGATTGAGCTGCAATTGTGCTTGATACATTTTGAGAACACTCGGGTTTGACAAGCAAACCCATTTGAAACCACACAAATTTCTATTCCTTTTCCAACAAACCAGCCCAATAACATCATTCCTCTTGCTTCCAGTACGAGCGGGTCCCAATTCAAGGTAGTCCAGACAACCAATCAAACATGCATCAGATTTCAAAGTAGCACGATCTAATTCAAAATGTTCACCCAAATGGGCACATCCAGCATATTTTTTCACAGTAGCAGGATCACACCAAAGATCTCCCTTATTGGAAGATCCTAGCCATCCAAACAATCTCTAACATTTCTCCTTATAACTAAGACCATTGCTTTTGTTCTGTTTGTTTTTATTTTCTTTCTCCCTCGGTTGTACATTTTGCAGGCCAATTATGTAAGGGTCGACATTATCCTATTGGGGACGATATTCAGAGCATAGTCCATCCAGAGAGGGGGCCATCAGATCAACAATCCACAACGCCAAACCACAGGCCCCTACTTGCACAAAACCCATTCTAATTATAACACAAAGAATTGCAGTAATCTAAATAACAAGGAAAGGAGAGAAATGTAGGAAATTGCCATTTTTAATATGCAAATAAACATACAAGGAGAGGGATGTGTTCATAGGAAATGGGGCGAAATTACCATTTGGGGACGGAATTGGAGCGGGCGATGACGTCAAAGTCCTCGAGGATGCGAGAGATGGCTTTGAAGAGGCCATGGGCCCGGGTCTTCACCGAGTCCAGGTTCAGCTGCTGCTGCACCGCCTGGTTCAGCCTCTCTGCCTTCGGCGCTGCCATTGCCGCTGGTAGGCCCCCCGCCTCCTCTCCTCCCGCACCGGGCCCCGCCGCTTCCATGGCTCCTATTGCTGCTGCTGCTGCTGCCGCCATCCAAACGCGACGTAGAGGGGGAGAGAGGAGGCGATTCGAACCCGAAAAGGTGGCAGCGTCGACCTCCGAAAGAAGCAAGAACCAAAAAGGAGTAAAAACCCTAGAAATGAATCCAGCAGAAGCAAGGTTGAGAGAGAGAAGAGAATTCGAAATCCTTTAATGAGAGAGATGTTCGAAGCTCGGGTGATGAGATCCTCGAACTGGGATATTCTAAAGTGCGCGGGTTGCGTAGTGCGCGCCGTTTTCAGTTTCCAGCAGCGGGGCGGAGAGGATTGGAAGTCCCTGTAATGAGTTGGGAGCGGATTGGCCCCGGTAAAGCGTTAATGGGTGTTGCCCGGACCGTGGGGCCGACCTTGACTTATGTGTTATATATCCACACCGTCCATCAGTTTTTCCAGCTTATTTTAGGGCATGGTCCGAAAAATGAAATAGATCCAAAGTTAAAATGAACCCTACCACAGAAATGAGTGGTCATTGAACGCCCACCATTAAAAATTTCACAGGGCCCACCTTAATTTTTATTTGCCATGTTGATAAGGTCACACAGACCTGGATGAAGGGAAAACACAAATATCAGCTTGATCCAAAAAATTTGTGGCCCACAGTCATTTAATCACCATTGCTTCTTGTTATCATGTTATGTTGTCCACTCAAGGTTTGGATCTACATTTTTTAGCATGCCGGCTAAAATAAGCTGGCAAAAAGTACGAACAGCCTGCATGTACAACACATACAAGGTAGGTCCCGCAGTCACAGCCTCGTGAATCCACATCTCCACCAGGACTCAGTCCAGGCAGGGCTTTGTGGGTCTACAGTGATGTATGGGTTTTATCCACACAATCCATATATTTTACCCCAACATTTTAAAATATGAGCCTAAAAATAGGTAAATCCAAGTTCAAGCAGACCATATCATAGGAAGCCACTATAACGACAACCTTCACGGTTGAAACCTTCCTATAGGCCACTGTTATGTTTATTTGCAATCCAACATGCTTATAAAGTTACATGGACTAGGATGAAGAGAAAACACACATATTAGCTTGATCCAAACTATTAGCGCTCCTGGTAAGTTTTTAACGGTGGGCGGTTAATGTGGAGCCACGGATCTACCTCCTTTGTTGGCTTATAGCCATAAAATGATCGGGCAAAGTAGGTGGTGTTCTGGGAAAACACCCACGTGATTAATGTCAATGAGGCTAAACACAATAAATAAATAAATAATAAATAAATAAATAAAGGAGGCCAAACAAAAATGAAGCTTTTTTCTTACCTGTAAAGAAGAGAACAAGAGTATGACGTTTACCTCTTATTTAGATAAGATCCGATTGTTATATATTAATGTGTAGATATGATCACATGGCATGTATGGTATCTTTATGGTATGTGTTAAATATATGGAAGACAATTCATATATAAGCAATCATCAAGAAATCGTGTTGCTCACGTGATTTAGAGGTAAGAGCTTGTAACCATTAAAGCTATGTCAATACTGAAGCGTGTATGAGATACTGTTGACGAGATAAAAATGCATTCAGCAAGAGGCTGAACACAATCAAGAACAAATAACTATCAGCTTACAGTTGACATGGTATGTGAAGCTGATGCATAGGCTACGATTATTCTTACAACTTCATCGAGTGCTTTATAAATAATAGGGGAGAATAAGGAGTAAATATCCTAGGATCAACCCAGACACACAAAAACTCAACAAATTAATCCAACACAATGTTGTTTATCTAGTCCTCATGACAATTTAGTTGTCTTCACCACTTAGCAGTCGTGGAGCCTTTAGTGTTTGGGACTAACTCAGTTTGTCCCTACCCTAAGCTGAACCAACTTAGTGATAACCATTAGCTATAATTTCCTTCTATCTACGTATGCGTGTTAGATGCATGTGTGTTAGATCTGAATGAAGAACGTATCTTAGGAATTGTCCACATACGCTCGTACATTGGGTCAGCAGTAGCTTGTAAGTCTCTGTATTACTTTTTCCTCACTCATCAGTGCGCTACTCAATGAAGCACCCTGTTACTCTTGGTCAAGCAGACGATCTCATATTTAGTGGTAAGTATCACTTTTCCGCATCCATCTTCACCTTATTTTCATTCAATCATACAATTGTTACACCTTCGAAAGTCCTTGCTTTTTAAAGGCAAAAAGAACTCAATGGAGGAAGCGCCCAACCTTTACAAAAATCGCCTAATTAGCGCACTTGACAATTTGGTTAAATAGATGGTTGGTCTGCTGACCATTCAATCAAGCACTGCCTCTATATCAACGCCAAGGGTCAATGGCGTTCAGTTTGAATCGAACCGCAAAACGGTTCTAACACGCCCGCAAATCTCACACGTGTACCACATGGCCAAATTCCATATATCTATTTTGAAAGCTCGTTTTATGGCATTATTTCAAAAGATGAAGCAGATCAAAATCTTAGGTGGATGACACCACACGAAACAATGGTGATTGAATACCCACCGTTAAAAGGTTTTTGGGCACTAGAATGTTTATTTGTCATCCAACCTAGTGATAAGGTCACAGCAACTTAGATATAGGGGCGCACAAATCTTAACTTGATCCAAAACTTTTATGGCCCACATGAAGTTCTTAATGGGCAATCACTAGTCTCTTATGGTGTGATTTAGCTTAGATTTTGATTTACTTCATTTTTTTTAATCATGCCCTATAATGAGCTTTAAAAATGAATGAATAGTGTGGATGTAAGAAAAATACATCACGGTGCCTAAATGTTATGGAACCACCAACCTCGGTGGATCTAGGAATCCATCAATGCCTCGGCGAACACAGTAAGGGGGGGAATTTATGACAATGGCTTTATGGTATGACAACATCATGGTTTCGACCTTACCTATGTTGATTCATCTTCATCCGAGACCTTTGTAGTCCCAAATAAAGATAATTGTGACATTTTTCTAGTGGTTGTTTCCTCTTGTGTAGTCCATCCCTAATGATTTATTCCCTCATTCTTGAAGCCATGCCCTTAAATTATTTTTTCAAGCTAAGGATTGGAGTGGATTTCACTAAGAAGTCGTGGTGGGCTTTAAAAAAATAGTTTAAAAACCCATACGTCGAGCAAGACCGAACTTTTTAAGGCATTTTATTTTTGTTTTCAATGTTTTTTTAGAGAGAGGGGGCCACCATCAAGAAGGTCGTTAAGACCGTTGCCGCCACCTCCCCAGGACCCACTCTAGCATCATTTCCTCCATGACGAGCTTCTGAGTGTGTTTTTTGGAGGATTTATGCCACACTCTTCGACACTGAAGCTACGACGGTCAAAGGTAAGTTTATGTTAGGATAATAATGGTTTTTATGTGTTTTCTGTGGGTATCAGTAGTGAGAGTTTGTGAAAGGGAAAATGGCAAGGTGGTTTCCTTTATTGTTGTTGTTGTTTTTTTTTTTTTTTTTTAATTACATATGAATGGTGAGATTTTGTAAAAGAGATAAAAAATTTAATGGATGAATGTTGTAATTAGTGAATTTTGAAATTAAATAATAGTGTGATGGATGAATGTTTGTAGTAAAAGAATATTGTAATGGATGAATGTCGAGATGGAATAATATTGCAATTGTTGAATGTTGTACCATGAATCGCCGATATTCACTATGGATCGCCAATATTCACTACAGATTGTCGATCTTATGAAAACAGTCACAAATCCCTTATTACATGTCTAATTAGGGTGATCTTATGCTCGTTGGAAATATGATTTGATAAACTTCCAAATGACTTTAAAATTATCTCATTTGGACACAATATGATACCCCATAAGTGGGCCCAAAGTTCACAATGACATGAATCACACCTATAAATGAGAGTGAAAGTGATCCAACGAAAACGGTCATAATTCTCTCGTTACCGATCCAATTAGGGTGATCTTATGCTTGCTATAAATATAATTTAATGAACTTTCAAATGGATATGGAATTGTCTCACTTGGCACTAGAATCGCACTTGAGGCACCGAGATCATAGGTGTAATCTACAATCCCCAACTGCACTCTTGATGTAGTACTTTCATTCAAATTAATTCAACACTCATTAAAATGGAAAAAGCTATAATAAATAATAAAATAATAATTATATCAGTACCATTAAAAAAATACACAACACTCATACATACAATTCGCCACCCAAGTGACACTTACAAGTAAAAACAAGTATAATATTATGAAAAAATATGAAATTTCTATACTAATAATTTTTCTTTATCTTTCTAAAAAAGTAATATCATTATAGTTGGTCTTGTGGCCGTTTTCTCTCTTTATTGTGACTTGGACATCCATACTACTTCCCATGGCATTTACTTCATCCAATAAAGGTGATCCAATCGAAAACGCACAATATAAATCATTGAACTAAGCTCAACAAAGACCCTATCGAAAATGCACAACATAAATAATTAAAATAAGCTCAACGGTGATTCCATAAAAAGTGCACAATGAATATCCATGTACTAACTTCAACGGGAATCCTGTCGAAAGTGTACAATGGAGATCTAGAGACATTATCAGAGATCCATAGACACTATCGGGAATCCATAGACAATATCTGAGATCCACAAATGATATCAAATATTCCATTCGTAAGCTATCAAATGGTGTCGAAATGAGGTGATTATAGGGTCATTTGAAAGCTCATCAGATTATCTTTCCAACGAGCATAAGATCACCCAATTGGACCTGCGACGAGGGAGTTATGACCTTTTTGTGGGATTGCTCTCGCTCTCATTTGTAGGTATGATCTATGCCATAATGAACTTTGAGATCACGTTTAGGTTACCAAATGGTGTCCAAATGAGATAATTCAAAAATCATTTGAAAGCTTATCAAAGTATTTTTCTAAAGAGTATAAGATCACCCCAACTGAATATGTGAACGAGAGAGTTATGATCGTTTTTGTGAGACTGCTCTTGCTCTTATTTCCAAATGCAATCCATTCCACAATGAACTTCGAGCTCACTTTTAGGCTACCAAATGGTGTTCATATGATATGATTGTAAATTCAAATGAAAGTTCATCAAATTATTTTTCCAACGAGCATAAGATTATCCCAATCGAACATGTAATGAAGGAGTTATGATAATTTTTCACGGGATCAATGATCCACAATGAATATTAACAATCCACAATGAGTATCGGCGATCCACAACATAACATTTATCCATTGCAATATTCTTTTATCTCAACATTCATCCATTACAATATTCTTATATTTTAATATTCATCCATTACAACAATTATTCATCACAACATTCATTTATTTCAACATTCATCACATTAATTCATTACAATATTCTTATATTTCAAAATTCATCAATCAAAACATTCGTCCATTATAAAATTCACCCATTTCGCAAACTCCCACCATGCATTAAAAAAAAAAAAGAAAAAAAAAAAAAGGGTTATAAAGGGAACCACTACACTCCCCTCAATTTTATAAACTCCCACCATTCATGCAAAATAAAATAAAAAATCAAAAGACAACTATAAAGGGAACCACCACAACTTTTCTTATATTTTCTCAATTTCTCGAGCGTGTTGTACCTTTTTCCCATATATATATATATATATATATATATATATAATATATATATATATATATATATATATATATGGGAAAAAGGTACAATGCGCTCGAGCTGACGATAAGCTCTCATGAGGTTGAGCTGTGTGGACCCCACTGTGATGTGTTTCGACCATCAACACCGTGCATTTGATGGGTACCCTTTAAATTTTGGGATATCCTCAAAATCAACTGTATACATAACTCAGGTGGGCCATACCATCTAAAATTATGTGAAGACACCGTTAAAACATATAAAAGCACTTGGTGGGGCCCACCTGAGTTTTTCATGCACCTGAAACTTGGTCTGAACCCTCATTCAAGTGGGACACACATAATGGATGGTCTGGATTTGCAAACTACATCTCAGTGAGCCCTCAAAAATGGTTATAAATGTTTTAATGGTGCATGGCCCCTCCCCACTTCTGTATGTGGGCTCACACAAGTCACGGATTGACTTGATTTTTGAGACCTAGGCTTACGATGGAATGGTGCATCTGACTATGGGGTAGATGTTTGAACGCATCACGGTGGGGCCCACATAACTCGACCTCATGGGGCATTAAAATAAGCTCAAGCGCATTGTACCTTTTCCTTTTATATATATATATATATATATATATATATATATATATATATATATATATATAGTATATATATATATATATATATATATATATAAGGAAAATGTACTATGCGCTCGAGCTCACGATAAGCAAAGTGTACTATGCGCTCGAGCTCACGATAAGCTTATCATGAGGTCGAGCTGTGTGGGCCCCATTGTGACGCGTGTTGACCATCAACACCGTGCATTTGATGGGTACCCTTTAAATTATGAGATATCCCAAAAATCAGCCGTATACGGAACTCAGGTGGGCCATACCATCTAAAATTATGTGAAGATAACGTTAAAACATATAAAAGCACTTGGTGGGGCCCACCTGAGTTTTGCATGTGCCTGAAACTTGGTCTGAACCCTCATTCAAGTGGGACACACATAATGGATGGGCTGGATTTGCAAACCACATCTCGGTGGGCCCTCAAAAATGGTTATGAATGTTTTAATGGTGTACGACCCCTCTCCACTTTTGTATGTGGTGTGGCCCACACAACTCACGAATTTACTTGATATTTGGGACCTAGGCCCACGATGGAATGGTGCATCCGACTGATGGGGTAGATGTTTGAAACGCATCACGATGGGCCCACACAGCTCGACCTCATGGGATGGACTCGTGAGCTCGAGCATAGTACCTTTTCCCTATATATATATATATATATATTGGTGCCATAACTTATATGTTGTAGAGTGTAGCTAGAAATCTTTAAAAAAATTGTCGTCTTTCTGCCTAGAGATTGTATTAAGCTTCACCATATCTTTGTCGGAGATTGTTGTGGTTTCCGGAGAGTGTTGTGGAACTTCATACAATTACCAACCATCGTGGAACCTTTAGCGCTTGTATAGTACCCCCACAGAAAAAAAAAATGAAAGAAGAAGAAAAATACCAAATTACATTCATGCAGCAAGACCCACCATAAAAAACCCATTAGACATCTTATGTGGAACCCACTGGCTTGTCATGAAGCAAATTCAACCTTTTCAAACAGAAGGACTTTAATTTCATGTCATTAGCTAAAGTTCGAGAAAAAAAATAATCACGGATGAACCACATCAGATGAAATATTTTAGAATTAACTAACAACATTAATGATATTGTAGGCCACATAAAGCTTCATAATAAAATTTAGAAACACCATTCCATGACTCACAACTATCCAATTAAAACCAACGGATCGGATCAACCAGCTAGTAGGCCCAATCCTTATTTTAGTGGGCATACACTCCCATATTGAAATAGACTCGACTCCCGAGACATGTAGCTGCCGTACTAGAAGAAGGACATTTTTATCATTAAAAAAAAAAAAAGGTGTCCCACAGGCTTCAAAAATAAAGATTACAAAGGAGAGGCTAAAACCTAATTCCTTCTGATCACAAGGCCATTATTATAATTTTCCCCCACAAAGGCGGTGAAGAGGGTGTTACCCAATTAAAGTCTCAAGTGAGTCAGCTGAAATGGCTGGCCAAGGATGGTATCTGATACTCGGCAGCTTATGACACTTTATATGCAGGTATTTAGAAAATACGCACATGGCCTGTATTAACTAAAACTATACTGATTAAATTGTGTAATGCAGCAAGGTCAATTGACTGGAGCGATCTTATATTCAATTGTTCTACAACTATCCCATGTTGTCATTTGTTTAATCGTCCAATAAATGCGTAGACACTCTCACCCAGTAAGCGTGCGCAGATTGGGTGGATTCTCGGATCCACCGAGGTGGCAGGATCCCTCGATGCGGGGCCCACCATGATGCATGTGATTTACATCCACTCCGTCCATCCGTTTTGGCAGCTATCAAAATCTCAAGTGGACCACACCACAATCAACGATGGTGATTGACCATTAAAAGATCCTTGTGGGCCATAAAAGTTTTGGATTTAGTTGATATTTGATTGATCCCTTCATTCAGGTCTTTGTGACCTTGTCAATGGGTTGCATTGAAAATAAACATTTCATGGGTCCCAAGAAGTTTTTTTAATGGTGGGTATTCAATCACCACTGTTTCTTATGGTGTGGTCCACCTGAGATTTGGATCTACTTCTTTTTTCGAATTATGCCCTAAAATAATCTGTAACAATAGATGAACGGCACAGATATAAGTATCATAAATCATGGTGGGCCCCAAAGTCAAGCATACACCCACCTCGGTGGATAGCCGGATCCACCGAAGCCGGGGCCCCGGTAAGCTGTTTCCCGGACATGCCGGATTGACTCCTCCAAAGCCGGTGGGAAGCGGATTGCCTGAGGCGCTGGTCACAGATATACACCTGTGCCGGGCTGTGTGGGGCCCACAGAGATTTCCCTGTAAAATCTACTCCGTCCATCTGTTTTGATAGACAAATAGGATAGGATCTAAAAGTCAGGCAGATCCAAGACTCAGGTGGGCCGCACCAAACGAAACAGCTGGAACGGAAATGTCCACCGTTAAAACCTTCATGGAGCTGACCATGCTGTTTATATGCCATCCAAACCGTTCATATGGTTATTACCACTCAGGTAAACTGTAGCCACAAATATCATCCTGATATAAAATTTCTGTCACCCCACACGTGAGTTTTCGATCTAAAAACTTTTTAGATTTATGTCCTACTGTGGTCTTGCAAAACAGATGGACGGAGAGGATTTGTCACGGAAATCTGTGGGCCCCACACAGCCCCAGGCACAGGAATATCCAGGTCACGGGCAATCCACTTCTAACTTGACGAAGATAACAATAATAATTAAATAAAAAAAATCCCTCTTTAATAAACCATTCGTCATCTGCAATCTGCATAGACCGGATTCCAATCAAGCACCTAAATGTGGGGCCCACCTCAGGTTATCAATATCATAAAACGAAGTCTATATCGAGGAGCCGCCTCGGTGTAATCGATTAGCTGGTGATCGGGAGCAGGTGTTACCTGGGGCAACACGTTAGTGGGTGGACTGTTTCTCTGACGATGCGCCACGTTGATGTATTTGCTGTATATCTCCGCCGTCCATCAATTTTTCCGGCTCATTTTTACGGCATGGTCCAAAATAATATTTTTTAAAAATCCAAATCTTAAGTGGACCATATGATAGGGATTGAACGCCCTCAGTTGAGAACTTTATAGGGCCCACGGTAATATTTATTTGCCATCCAACCTGTCGAAAAAGTCACACAGACCTGCTTGAACTAATTGTGGCCCTAAAGAAGTTTTTAACGGTGGATATTCGATTCTTATGGTATGGTCCACTTGAGATTTGGGACTACATGCTAAAATGAGCTGGAAAAACCGATGGATGGCGTGGATGTAAACACACATGCATCAAGGTGGGTCTTACAGTCAGTGAAACACAGTAACAGCTACTAACGTCTTACCCGAGGTAGGGTGTACACGAATCGAGCTAGCTCAGTTAGGTTGCTCGGCTCGACACGAAAAAGCTGGATTTGACTCGATTTGAAGCTGAGTTCAAGCTCAAGTTGAGCTGATTTTTGAGCTTGAAAATGAGTTCGAGCCTAATTGGAATAAGGCCCAACCCAATGGGATCGAAACTAGCTCAAACCGGACTAGTTCGGTGACTTGGTTACTTTGCCATTAATGTTGCTTACCAAGTGTTTGAAAAAATAACTCAACAAAGTGTAGCAGGTGGCAAGAAGGGCATGTATGTGAAATAAATATGTTTTTTTTCTTAATTTTTTTTTTAAAAAATTTTTATATTACTTAGAAAGTGTTGGATAAAATACCTGTAAAACTATTACTTCAGTTACACATATAGAAGGATTTTAAAGGTACAATTTAGGTATCTTTAGAAGTACCGTAATGGCCAACTTGGTTTGAACTCAGCTCAAATTAGCCCAAGCTGTTGACGAACTGTGCCGAACTTGCCAATCAAGCTCGAGGACTGAGCTGAGCCAAGATCAAGCTGAGGTCAGCTAGTGGCTGAGCCGTGTCAACTCGACTCGAGGTACACCCCTAACCCCAGGTAACACCTAAACCCCTCCCGATTGGTTAATATCCAACCGACAGTCAGCATTAAAAGTAATCTAACGGGTTGAATTTTACAAAATCATTTAGTTGTTTAATATTTTGTTTCAGATCTATGACGTGAATTCATACGTCCCATGATTTGGACGGTTTAAAATAAGTCATATAAATCACACATCTATAAATGCAAAAGTGCCTGCGTATCATCCATCGTGAGTTCTCAGAGCATCAAATAACTCAAAATGGCCGGATAGGGTAGGCGCGTCAATCGAGCAGATCGGATATTCTGGCGTGTTGAAATGTCCATCATGGATTACAAGCCTTGAGTGCGAACTACAGCAGCCAATCCGTCCTACCATCCTCACACATCCTGGCCCTTTGTTAGGTGGGCCCGTAGTCTATGACCCATCAGATCCCTCCTTACATAATCAAACCGGCCACATGCATCTTGACCCTTGGTTTTTTTCCAAGCCTTCATTTATTTCACACGACCGGTGCCCCCGTCACACAGTTATTTCTGTCCCCTGTTGGCGTAAGCTGTGTGGGGCCCACAAAGATGCTAGTGACAAATCCACTCCGTCCATCAATTTTGCATGAGCACAATAAGACAGGAATCTAAAAATCATGCAGATACAAAACTCATATGGGCAGCACTACACGAAACAGAGGGAATTGAACACCCACCATGGAAACTTTGTGGGAGCCAAAGAAGTTTTGTATCAAGATGATATTTGTTCCTACAATTTATCTGTATGGTAATAACCCTATGAACGGTTTGGATGACATATAAACATCATAGTCAGCTCCAGGAAGGTTTCAATGGTGTACATTTCCGTTCCCACTGTCTCGTTTGGTGTGGCCCATATGGGTTTTAGATCTGTTTGATTTTTGAATTGTTTCCCTATTATTGTCTTTCAAAACTGATGGAAGGAGTGGATTTGTCACAAGCATCTCTGTGGGCCCCACACAACTTCCGATAACAGACGGCACATGAATATCTCTGGGCCTGTGGGGCACAGGCAATCCGTGTCCGCCACGGACCACCCCGGTTCAAATGGCACGCGTGGAAGATCCGGATCTTTCACACGTATATCTCATTGGTACGTGTGGGGAGATAGAGAGCAGGATTCCTTCGGCTATTCGCGCGACTCGCGAGTATTATTGGAATTTTCTCCGATCTTAAATCCCGTTCGGTATTACGTCTCACCGATACAAACATACAATAATCAAAACTTTCTCCTCTCCTCTCTCTCTCTCTCTCTCTCTCTCTCTCTCTCTCAAATTCTCCCCAACAAAACCCTAGAAATCTCCTCTTCCCTATCTTTTTCTCCAGATCTTCTCCATCCAGATGCATTTTTTCTTCAAATCTCACAAAGCTTATGAAATCCGCCTCCAGTGCAGGTAATCCGATCCTTCAAACTCATCAATTTGCCAATAATCGCAAAATTCCTCCGAATTCCGATCTGAAATGCAGCATCGCATTGCTCAAACCGTGCTTTGATCACTCTATCTCTCTAAGTGTCATCGTTTATGTAATTTTGGCGCTAGATTTGTATTTCATGGTTCCAAGGTCGGATTGGATTTTGGTTCTTGCATTTCTCGACCTGTTCCGATCCATTTGCATTATTTCTCTTTATCTGTTTTGATCTGGTTTTTTTCTTTTTTTTTTTTCCCTTCTTCCAGCTGGTTCGGATATTTGTAATTTCAATGATCGGTTCGATTTATATTTTTCTTTTAGTACTTAGATTCCTTTTTTCCATTTAATTATGCTGTAGATGTATTCTGATATTTTGAATTCCCTGAAAATCGATGAAAGAAATGCATTTGGGTATTCATAATCTTCAATGGTGATTATGCGTTCAGACATTCATACACACACAAACACATGCATGTGCATGTCCATGTCCATGTTTCCATACATGCATGCTTACATATGTAGTTTATATCACACACCCATATGTTGCCTTTGTAACGTGCATACGTACACGTAAGTACATGTATGTTTATAAAAATGCACCCGTTCATGTCCCCTTTCTATGTTGCACATGAACATACATACATCCTCCTTTTTGTTCTTTCCTGGCACGCGTTTTCTGTTTTTAATAAAATGGTGCTTATCTTTCAGAAACATTTGTTTGTCTTTTTCTTGGCCGGCTAGAGTTGGACCTCCAAATAAGGCAGAGTTGTTGCCTATCACAAGAGGATTGGAGATTTTTTGCAATTCGGGTGGGTGGATCAATTGGTCCCTTGGATGGAATATAACTCTTGCAATGTGATGGCTTGGGCATCTGAGACATGTTCTCCCCTTGGGAACTTGCTTTTATTTTGAATAGTCAATGGATGTGGGCTCGCCCTTTTTTTTTTTTTTTTAAATAAAAATTTATTACACGCACACACACCCCTACACACTCACACTGTAGTGGAATTTCACCACCTATGGGTACTCAACCCTTGACCAGGTGTTGAAACTCCTTAGAGTCCACTACCGGAGCAAGAGTAAGGACCTTCTTTGAGTATTGATGACTCTCTTGCAAAGGAGTGAGTCCATGGACGCCCTTGGACATTAGAGTTTTCATCATATTTCTAGATAGGCTAGTTGTATTGATGACTCTCTTGCAAAGGAGTGAGTCCATGGACCTTCTTTGAGTATAGGTAAATCTTATCCTTTTCCTTATTATACAGAAATTTTATTGAGAAACCCTGCAGGAGAAAGGGATATCTTGAAAACAATATCCATTGAGGCAACGGATATCATTCCCCTGTATAAAAGGGTGGACTCGTGGACCCCATCCTTAGCCAAGGAACCAGTAGTGCGATTTGATTCATGACTAATTTTCTTAAATGCAACCTCCCTTTAGCGAGATAATAGTCTCAATTTATTAAAGATGAAAGAAAGCTTCCACAGGGGAGAGCATGCTACAAATACCCAGGCAATTGCATTATGTGAGACCCCCTCAGCCTATAAGCGATCTTCTCATCCTATTAGCAAATATCTCTGCACCTAGACAAAAGTTCAAACCAATTCGAGGACTCACGCCCATTGGACCCGAAAATAACTTTACGGATCCATGCTCATCCTTGAGAACACCCCCAACTGCGGACAGACCAGGATCACCAATCAAGCCTTCAATATTTGACTTCTACCAACAAGTTGGCATAGGGGGACCAATGTTCCACTATTTACATAAGATGTAATGAGAAAGAAGAAAAGAGAGCAGAACTGTTTTATGCACTACCGACACATTTCAAAGATGTTGATATTTTAGGGCTCTCTTATGCAAAGGGGGCGTTTATTATATGGTCATAGAGGTCTTTCAAATCTGGCGTTACTAATTTTAGGTCCAAACCATAATGTTAAAGGTTGATATTTAAATTTCAAATTTAAAAAGGAATAACAACTGCTAAAATTGCGAATCTTAAAGATCTTCCCAAAATAACCAGAATACCCTGAGTATAGGCTGTTGTACATCGAGCACCACAGTCAAAGGGGGTCCATCTGAAGGTGATGGATGTCCTGGATGTATCAACTCACCCTGGCTTCAAAATGACTCATCCTTGAGCTGATAGCTGGTAGAAAACCATCAGATCATTACTACTTTATCGTTGTCTTCCTTGGCTTTGGCTGTAGTTGATGGCGAAGGCCTAGATGTTGGGTCAGCATTGCTTGCATTGGATGGCTCAAATGTATCAAATTTGATAGAAGGCATGTGGCGTCTCTTACTAGAGTTTTTTTGTTATGAATAGAACAAACGGAATTAACCACTATGCTCCAAATGTCCAATCTAGAATTGGAAAACAATTTGCGACTAAAGCGAAGGTGATGGGCATGTTTATGAAGAGTTCTCTGCCATTTCTATGATTTAATAGGTCATTTTCTAGATGTTGACCAATGTCACCAATCCCCTGATTGGCCACTCCAAAAATCACCTCATCCGTGTAGTGTGGGAAAAACTCTTTAAATCATCTAATGGTCTGACCTAGTGCCACTCATGTGTTCTGCCCCAATTCATATATGAGTGAAATTAATTCCTGCCTATTCTTATCTCATCTACAATTCGGATGGCCACAGACTTCTCTTTTGCAAATTGTGAAGACATACAAACAAGCTTTAAATAAGGAAACAAGTCGGTGAAAATGGTTTTCATGCATACATTTAGAGGGGCTTGGCTTTACTTTATTGGATTGGGTCCCAGAGGAGAATTGGTATCATATGAATATATAAAACATGGTAACAAATCACATTTGGAACTCTATCACAATGACTTTTTACATCCATGTTTTATTTGGACGATGAAGCTTTTAGGGAGAAAATCGGCTGAACATCCTGTATGGATTCAAATCACCTGTTTTTTTTTTTTTTTTTTTTTCTTAAAAAAAAAAACAGAAAGAAGAGCATCAGTGAAGCTATGAACCAAGTAGGTTCTCAATGTCCTGTGGCAAAGTTTTTTCCAAGCCCATCTTGTGAATCGAAACCAGCGTAGTAGCCTGGCTTGGCTCATGTTGGGACAAAATAGACAGGCTTGACTTAATGCATGCTAATAATGGCATGCCCAAGCCCGGAAAGCTCTTGCTGGGATCCGTATTTATCAGATTGGTTTGGTGAACCAAAGTGTTGATCTGATTGGCCTCACTATCTTAAGGGGTTTCCTTGAAAGTTTACTAGATTTGAAGTTTATAACCTTTTGATTTGTGGCCAACTAATAGATGGTAGAACAACCGTGTTCAAAGGGGAATGGTCCAACAATCAAAGAGTTAGGAATTCCTGGACTTTTAAAATATCCCCATCATATTGTTGTTGATGATGAGAGAGCATCTGCAGCTTGGGCCTGATTAATCAACCAAACCCTTCCAGCAATGCCTGCCTGGCCCATTGAACTAACACCAAGTCATTTATTTGTTCATTCTGTCCTTCATGATGTTTATCCTTCACCAAGGAGAACAATTTATGGTCCCAAGTGTATATCAATTTTCATTTTGCTTTTCCTTTGTTAGAATAGGACCTCTGCAACCATTCTTGTAATGATGATTCTAAGAGCAACTTAGTGATTTTTTTATGCGATCTTCAACTCCTCCATTTTTTTCTGCCTATCACTGTTGTTTGTACAGTATGTATTCATCTAGTTATATAGAAGAATCTTTTTTAGCAATTATAAAGTGCCTGAATTCTGTGTCATCTTCTCCATTTTGCAGGATTTCTACGTTCTTTTCAAATGGTCAGTGGGATTGACCCCTTTGGTGATGTTTGTTGCAGCAATATCCTGATTGAAACTTTTTCGAAATGCAGTTAGCGTCAAATGATAGTCAGGAAGAAGGCATTTCAGAGACACAGCCCATTTTGCAACGACCTCTCAATGTCATCGTATCCAAGGAATCCATATCTTCATGTGAAATTAGAACCATGGGTGGTGACTATTTGGTGGACGAAGATTGTCAAAGACTTGACATTGATGAACACTGCAGTCTGGTGAATGAGGACCAACCACAATGTCGTATTTGCCTTGATATTGGAGGTCCTTACCACCTATCATGATCGGTATTTTAAGTTCTCACTGGAATCTTATCACCAGATAAGATTGAACAACTTCCTTTAAAAAATAAAACCATCTACAGCATATTCTATGGAGCCAGGCATCATTCTTTGCATTAATCAGTTTTTTTCCCCATGTACAGGTGAAGATCTGATTGCACCATGCCATTGTAGAGGCACTCAGAAGTATGTGCATCGGTCTTGTCTTGATCATTGGAGATCAACTAAGGTAGAGACCATGGATATTCATTTTTTGAAGATTGTTATGTAAGTGGCTGAGATGAATATCTGTCCAAGATTAGACTAGATGGTAGCGTAGCATTGTTTATCCTATATGCCTCAATCTACCGAAGTATCCTACAGAACTTGAGACGAACCCCAGCATTACCTTCATCTCAGATCTCAAGGGAGGTTGTACAATACTGGTTTTCTTTGCAACTGCACTGTTGCCAACATGAGTACAACTTGTCTACGTATTCCCCCCCCAAGAAAAAAAAAAGGGTTAGAAAAAGTGTGTGTGTCTATATATATATTTTAAAGGCACATAATAATCCATATTCAGTTTTTCACTGATATTGATGACTAGCCCCAAGTTGTTTGTGACTTGGTTTCATTGCGGCCAATATGAAGACAGCTCTGATATAAATTCAACTTGGCCAAGTGTGGGAGAGAAGCCTGGGTTGTTGCATGATCAACTTGGGTTCACATGCCGGCTAAGTCATTGGGTCACATTGTCTTTTCTGCCAGTTCCTATGGATCAGCATGCCTCTGCCGAGATTAGATGTTGTTTCCTACTTAACACCAGTATTAATCTGCACTGTTAAAAAAATATTGAAGTCTCTTGTAATGTCGGGTATGGTGGTATGCTTACTAGCTATTCACTTCATTTATTTCAGGAGGGTTATGCCTTTTCCCACTGTACTGAGTGCAAGGCTGTCTTCATTTTACGTGCAAATGTGCCACCAGATCGCTGGTGGTTGAGGCTGAAGTTCAAGCTCCTTGTTGTTAGAGACCTTGCATTCATTTTTGTTATTGTACAGTTGGTAAGATTATGAACTACTTAATATTCGAATTGTCACTTTAATACACTGTCAAATTGTTGGTAGCAATAATGGCTTTGGCCAGTATCATATTGCTGGCTTAGGATCATAAAGACAGATGATAGAAATTGAGTCAAGTTCCATTGCTTAAATCTCAATGTTATATTATGAAGATATTGTGCAAATATTTTTAACTAGTCATGACTTGTATGTTCATAATGCATCAAAGTCTTGGAAATGCTTTGGATACATCATCCAAGTTTGCCTATTTAGAGACTGTTTATTCATTTATTTGTTTGGTGGAGATTGAAGAACACTTCTTTAGGATATTCACTATCTCCCTATATATCTGGAATTTAGATTTGAGTTTAAGATGGAAGAGACGCATCCAATAGTTGAATTTTGTGCATTTTGGTGATTTGGACGTATTCTGTTCCCATGGAACTCCATGAGTTCCTGATAGATAGTCATAAAATGTATAATATCCACTTTTACGTGAACTAACTTGCAGGATAAGGATTTTTCATTGCCTTGATTTTTTTTACTTTTTTACTTTTTTTTTGACAGGTTTTGTTGACTTTTGATATCAATTTTCACCTTCCATTTATTTCAATCTGAGATAAATGCGCTGTAGAAATATTGTTTTGTTTAACTTCGATTATTTTATTTTGCACTGGTTATAACAGGTTGTGGCATTGTTGGGTATGCTGGTGTACAAGTTCTATGGAGATGAACTTCGTGAGATGTTTGGTTATGAAGAGCACCCGTTTGGATTTTATGCAATGGGAGGTATGCTAGCATTTAGCCATCTCTATCTATTTGTTTGTACATATGCCTATAGAGTATGCAGTGTGTTTACTTTTGCAAGTGTCATCTTGTGGATGCTTGTATCTCTGTTCCTATGCATGTGTATGCATAGAGAAGGTCTCAAGTCCAACCAGTTGGACCTCAAGTTATGGTCCACCCAGTGGATAACTTCCAACCTTCTAAGTCAATGCAACATCTAACCCTTCCAATAGATTGGCCCCACCATGAGGATCACCTAATGCAAAAATCAGTCCCATCTACTCATCAGGTGGGCCGTAATATAAAAACAATGTGTAGCCGTTGATAAATAGCAAGATACGAGTGTAGTCCACTCGATGGGGACATGTGGCTGATTTTTGCATAGGGCAATCCTCATGGTGGGGCTAAGCTATTGGGTGGATTGGATGTTGCATGCACATGAAAGGTTGGTAAGTAATCTGCTGGGTGGATTGTAAATTGTGGTCCAACCAGTTGGACTTGAG
Organism: Magnolia officinalis; assembly: GCA_021015155.1. Taxonomy (NCBI): domain Eukaryota; kingdom Viridiplantae; phylum Streptophyta; class Magnoliopsida; order Magnoliales; family Magnoliaceae; genus Magnolia; species Magnolia officinalis. Next base: position 61,728,919 of record JAJHSJ010000015.1, on the reverse strand, counting down.
ATCTTCTCATGTGCGTGCGTGTGCGCAGATGCTTGCAACATATCATGTATGCATAATTTTATATGGTTATAATGTTATTTTTGCATTCCTTATGAGTTACCTGTCTATTAAATTCGATCTTTGGATTCCATGCTTGAGAGTATGAAAATGTCCAGATATTTGTGTATTTATTTAAATCTGACAGTGCATGTGTGCATACATGTGCAGTTGTCTGAACAAATACAATTGTTGGATGTTCCATTTCTTGAAGGCAAAGTTCAATCATCATTGCTTCTGTTTGTTTTTTTCTCAATTGTACGTTGAGTCCAGGATTACATACCATCTAAGATGCATACAGTCAGTAAATCATTTCGATGAGTCTCTCTTGATGCCTAACCAGTGACCTTTTATCAACAACACATTTGGCATCTCCTGTTGAGATACTCTTCTTTTGTAGACCCCACCATGTGATTTTAGAGGTTTTTAGGCATGATTTAACACTGTTCCCTCTGGTTTTGCCCAGTGTTTTAAATAGCGGTAGCGTGATGCGTAGCGCTCAACCCTCTATAACGCGTAGCGTAAATACGTAGCGTGTAGCGTAAGCTACACGATGCTTCTATTTTTAAATTTAAAAATAGGACCAAATATAAATAGTGAAAAAAAAATGGAAAAAATATAAAAATGCCTAAAAGATAATTCATTTTATCAATTATAAGCATGTTAAAAAAGTTATTAGTTATCATTTATCAAAAGCCAATCCACATATATAAGCCAAATCAAATAATTATCACATCAACAACTTTCTAAGAAAACCACTTTAATTAATAATGTTTAATTGAAACCACAAGTCACAACTATGAAAAGAAATAAAAATCCCATAGGTTAAAAAGTATCAAGTACAATACAAGTGTCACATTCCTCAACATTAGAAACAAAGAAAACGTGAAAAAATAATAAAAAACTAAAATAGTAAAAAAAATACATTGTAGCTTACGCTACGGACGCTACGCGCTACGTAGCTATAGTGTACGCTACGAGTACGCTACAGGGGATTTATGCTATTTGGGACGCTACGGCCACGCTACGCTACGTAGCGTACGCTACCGCTACGCTACGAGCGCTATTTGAAACACTGGTTTTGCCTACCTGTGTTTTGGATCCGGCTGATTTTTTGGGTCCACATCTGATGCACAATTCCCATGCCACACACATCATGGTGGGCCCCACATCAAGTAGAGCACATGGTGCACTTGACAGTTGACACTATGGGATCTTTGCCCTGTATAACACATTTCCATATGTTTTCCTTTGTTCATTGTTGACCTCCAACCATATTCTTCTCAGGCTATCTCATGTACTCCTTACAAACAAGAGCCACACAAATAATCTTCCAGTGGACTTTGTTCTTGCAAAGGCTGCCGATTGTAACTGAATGTGAATTCTAGTGGAAGTTCAGAAATGAATTTTTTGAAATTAGCACCATGAGCTGCTTCATTCTTAGATATGAACTCGTCTGATTCCTTGTGCCCATGCTCTCTAAAAAGTTTCTGGTGCTATTGCGTACTGGTTGTTTATGCCTTCTTCATTTACTTGTTGGAATGATCAGTGTATTGCATGTTTAATTTTATCTGTTGTTCTTTTGAATTGTTTCAGTCTTAGCTGTTATTTTGGTGGGATTGCTCTATGGGTTCTTCATAGCAATAATCTGTGGACAGAGGATCAATGAACGACACTACCATGTCCTTGCCAAACAAGAACTAACAAAGGTTCCCTACTTGTATAACTCATTCTAAATAATTTCAGAAGCTTCCCTGGCTTAAAAATTAAAAGACATTTGATGTAAATTTCAAAATTTCTGATATTGGTTTCATGCCAGGAATACGTGGTAGAAAGTCGAGAAGGTAATAAGAATCCGCCTGAGCTTGATCCAAGCCATGTCACAGAGCTAAGGATGTTGGGACTCTATTAGGGTGAAATATGCTCCTTCCATCGGGTTCTCTAGTAAGTGGATTCTCTATTGATGTCTATTTCATCTTATTTTTATTTTTTACTACCATAAGAGCAATAATCAGTAACGATAATGATAGTACTTGGGACAAAATTCCAGTCTGTGAGCAATTTAAGCCTTATTTTTCTTCTCTTAACAGTCAAATTCTCCATTTCTTGCCAATCAAGATTTTCTGCTGTTAGCGTCTCCACATTTTTGTGAAAGATAAGAATGCGCGAGAATTCTTGCAGATTCTCCCCTATTAGTGGGACACTTGAACGAGGATAAGGATAAGAATAGACTTCAAAACATTCATAAGTGACGGTAATTGATGGTTCTTGGGCTTATGATGAATATGTTTCAACCCAGAAAATTATCAGAATTTCATCTAAGTTAACCTTTCCCAAATAATAGGGTGAGAGAAATCTCGAGTCTTATCAATTCTACCTTCTTTGGAAAATAACAATCTGATAAGGAAACATTAAGAATCCTCCCTCTTTACACCCCAGTGAGCCCCAGCATAGCTGCATGTGGGTGCACAATTGAATCAGATCACGGACATTCACTTCTATTAAAAAGAGTGAATGATGAAATTTTAGTTACATTTCCTAGTATTCATATCGAGGAACTCAAATTGCAATTGAATTCCAACTAGAAAGCAACGCAAGTGCAGTTTGGAGGTTACTCCCTCTACAGAATGCTATGTAAGGTAATTACAATTTGTTCATTTCTACTTAGCTGATTATTGACAACACTAATCACAGTCATTTCTCCCCTAAATTCTCCTCATAATCATGGATTTGGCCAAAAATTGACCACTTGTGGATGTGGATCTCCACATCACTTTGGTTGGAGAGAGAGAGAGAGAGAGAGAGAGAGAGAGGTCCCATTCCATTAATCACACTGATTTCCCCATTTATATGTTTTCTCAATCGTTATGGATGGGGGATCCTTACTGTTGCACGGGTGGTAGACTATCAGGAGTTTCAACACCCGGTCAAGGGTTCGAGTATCCATAGGTGGTGAAATTCCACCAGTGTGAGTGAGTGGGGTGTGTGTGCGTGTGTGAAAAAAAGAAGCAAAAAAAAAAAAAAAAAAATCGTTATGGATGGGTGTGTAGACAACAAGTTTCATCCTCTCAGTAGTAGAGAGGGTTCAGATTTTCCAACGCACATACTCCCAATAATAGGAATTGATAGTATAAGAGAAGATTCATTTCTATATTTCTGTCAAGAAATATGATCAAATCCGGTGGCTGTATCTGAACCATTTCTTTCCTGTCAATGTGTCACGTGTGGAGAATATCTGACCAGTGCAAAGTGTGGGCCATACCATGAAGACAATCTTGTTGGAAAATCAAGCCAGTTTGCACAGTGGGTGGGATGCACCAGTATGCTGAGCCATAATAGTGGTTGTCCATTGATTTTAATTGTCCTTGATGAGTAGTGACCATCATGGTATGCCCCACCTTTTTTAATAATGAATCTGATACATCCAACATGTTGGAAATGTTGGCAGCATATGAAAGTTCAAATACAGCCGTTGTCTGTGATCATTTTTCATTCTAAAAATTGATCCAATTTCAGTCATGCAACCAAACACAGCTGTAGGCCTGAACTGGTAGCCATAAACGCATCATGTTGACATCATTTCCTTTTCCTGAATAAGTTAATAATTTCATTCTCACATTTTCAGAGGGTATCTCCAAACTGAATGAGACTGGAGTGCAAGCTTAAGAAGATTCAATGCTTTTTTTTTTTTATCATGGAAAGAGAACAGTGACCAGTCTGTCACTACACCTCTCACGTCAAAAGGCGCTTGAGTTTGAATTTCTTTTATTTTGTTTTATTTTATTTGTCAATTATGAGATTTAAAAAAAGAAAAAAAAGAAAAGAAAAAGATTCAATAGGAAAATGTGTAACTGGTCCCATTGTACCGGTTATTCGTGTTTTGTTTGAGGTGTGAGGCTATTGAAGAAAGTGTGTGATGAGGAGTCGTCTTTGAACTAAGGTTCATGGTAGATGATGAGTGGCATATACGTTGATTTGATTCTGTGATATTTTCCTCTCTCTAGCATCATCTGAGAGCAATGTACAAAAAAAGTGTGTACGTGCAAACATAGTAACAAACTCTCATTGTAAAATTTAGGATGAAATAGGTGGCCAAATCAATTGAATGATTGATCCATATGGCTCACCAGTCTTCTTCGGACAAAGCTCTTTTATTCTTCTTTCTTTTTCTTTTTCCGCCCCCAGTCATTTGTAGGGGGTTTGTTATACAATGCTCGGCTGCTGCTTGTGGTATGGAAAAGTGTAAAAAAGATTTGTGAGGTGTTTTCATTGGTTGGGCCTTTACTAATGCTCAGATAGCAACAGTAAGTAAATTGTGGATGCGAACGCTACTGTTTTTTTTTTTTTTTTCTTGAACTTGTCCCAAGTATAGTGTCGATATGAAAAGGACTAATAAACAAACACACGAAGGCATATATATAATCCGTGCATTTCACAAATCCATACTCTCAAATCCCTCACCTCATAACCAGCCCTTTCTTCTCTTTAGGAACCCATGAGGACATAAAGAAAGGATAGAGAGAGCAAGTGGTTCCCATAACCATTCAATGGGGCAGTACTTTTTCTGGTGTGGGTCCAACCCAACCAACCACATGCTAGGGATGCCTCAGGAACTCGGAACCTTGGATCTTGTCGGCCCTCTCTCTCAAGTTTAATGGGAAAAAAAAAAAAAGGAAGAGATTTTAAACCATTTGACTCTTTTGCCAATTCTGATATGGAAAGGTGTCTACCACAAACACGGTAATAAGACTTTTGCAATCCTCTCAGCTTTGTCACATTATTTTGGGCGTTGGTGGAAGGGAGTTTGCCTCCACTTTAGTTAGGATGAAAATTGGCAGATACCACACCCCACATGTGCAGAGAAGAGAGCCCTCATATTTGGGCATTCCATAATTCCTCATGTCCCAGCATTTACACACACACACAGTATCATCCTCTCCCATCAGATTTGCTTTTTTCCAGCATATCCCAGTTTTCACTACTCAACCAGGCCCCATCTTGATCATGGGTCTACCAAATGCTTCCAGCTGCTAAGCAATTTCACTCAGAACCGCTACCAATTCAAAGCATCCCATAAAGACCCAAATGCTGCTGCAACTAAGGGAGAGATTGAATATATAGCTAATACATTTTATGTGGAGAAAGTGAAACATGTCAAATACAAACAAGGCAGAGCTGTCTTTGCGAGGCATCGTTTCGGAGAGATTTTTTCTTTTTTCTTTTTTAAAATTCAGAGACGTGGGAACAGATGTACCGTTCAAGGTCATTATCACCACCATCTTTCATCTTTACAGCTCTCCCCCCTTCCTGTTGCTGCAGCCCTTCTCACTTCGAATATATACAAAGCAGCTGAGCCTGCCAAAAAACCCAAATACACATTTAAATTTTACTTAGATTTTGTAAACCTACCTCTTAATATTTTAGTATTATCAACTGCAGCAGTTTAAAGATGAAATGGGCAGAGCAATTGTTGTTCAGGTTCCAGTTCCAGTTCCAGTTCCAGGCAAACCTTGATCAGACTAAAATTACAACATTCAATTATCTTACAAGGAATCGTGGCATATGCAGGCCCAGAGCTATGCACAGTATATGCGGGTTTTCAGTTCTGACCCATGCTTCACTAATCCAGACTGGTCATCTATCCATGCCACAGATGAGCCGTGCCTGGGAAAAGCTACTCAATGGAACCACTTTAGATCTTCAAATTTCAATGTAGTCTGAAGATTGGGATTACACTCCAACTAAAAGGAGTGAAGGTTTGAGAAGTCTAGGATCTTCCAACAAGGGATACTTTTTCTTGTTCTGCCAAGCATGTCAACAGAGAGAGAGAGAGAGAGAGAGAGAGGCCTAACAGAAACGATGGTCTAGGTTTACTGGAGCATGGGCTCCACTTGTGATAACTGAACTTACCATGCAAACGTATCATCCATGTCTCCTATGAATTCTCCGTGGGTCCAATGGTAACCGATGTGCCTTCCATCCTGAAGAAATAGAAGCGAACAGACTGATGATGCAGATACATCCTGGGAGACCGGAGAAAAGGTATACCACCATCGCTCCGCAACCGAAAACGGCTACAAAAGAGGACAACAGGCTGGGAAGAATTCTGGGTAATTCGGCTGCAACCGAGTACCACCTTCGGTGCAACCGAAGGTGTCCAAGTCTGTCTAGTGACTTTCCTGTCTAATTCGGTGCGGCCGAAGACTAGCCCATTTATGCTTGTTTTATGATCGTTGGAACCCGATTCCTTTATAAATGAGATCTGGTCTGGCATTTTTGAGGGTTTTCAGTGCAAATGAAACTTAGGTGAATCCCCAATCATATCCCACATCCTAAGCTTCATATTCCATGAGATTTGATTCATCTTCTTGAGCTTTAACACTTTAATGAGGATTCCAACCTCAATATTGAAAATGAACTCAAATCTCCATCATTTTCTAGAGTTTAGAGCCAACATGTATAAGTATATCATTGTCTTAATCCTCTAGAAGACCCTTCTAGGTGAATCCTCTATGCTTTACAACTTTCCCTAGTTGTAGGGGATTCTACCCACATCTCATCACCTTGGTCACCTCAAAGGAGCACTACATGCAATGTGTTTGATCTTGGAGCTAAAGCCTTGACAAAGCATCGACATCTTGATCAGGGAAGCAAAGGAGAGCTGATTGAAGTACAGGATAGTATCGACCAAGTAACCCAAGATGACACATCAACGGGGCTCAATTTGACAGGTGTCATTAAGTGAGTCCAAGTACACTCATTCCTTGTGTAGGATTGAGTGTAAGAGTTTGATTGCCAAACTCAACTAGGTTCTTATGTAGGACCCAAATCAAAGTCCTTGTGTAGGCCATTAGATACAGGTGTGTACGTGTTAGTCTCTGAGGAAGCCTCTGACGGGAGTAAACGTAGATCATTAGAGCATGATTGAAGTTGTTGGTTAGCCGATAAAAAATCAACTCAAGTCTCTTGTGGGAGCCTCTGGCGAGAGTGTACGCTAGGGTCCTTGTATAGGGCTGTAAAGGTTAGATGTGAACTTGATTTAAAACCTCCGATAGTGAAATCCAGTACACTCATGGGTTGAGTGCGTTCACCGGGAGTGGACTAGGAAAACTGAACTACTACACAAGCTTGTGTTTGGGATTGTCTTTGAGCACTTGTTTAATTATGCTTATGTGATGAATGTTTAATTATATGTATTAGGGCTAAGAGTTGGGCATGTTGGTGCTCAACCCTAGCCCGAACCAAGATTCCTATACCTCCCCTAACCAAACCCAACCTCGGGTTGGGAATTCTCAACCCAAACGGGCTCGGTCGGGTGGATACATGCTAATATTTTCGTTATTACATTAGTCTATTATATTTCAATACACATCTTATTTTTTGTACCTATGATTTTATTAATTATATATGTAGTTATTTATCGTAAAGAACTTCATTTTTTTTTTCTGAACAAACAAGCTAAAATATAGGACAACTGCTCTAAGAGTCGTGTTCTGTAACATGCAATCTATTTGGGAGAGAGAAATCCGACATATCTTATTAGCTTGAGTTATCAAGTGGACCAGTGAGACCCGACGGCAGTGGAATTTCTTGTGCCTTCAACACAAATGATCCGCACTCAATTATATTTTATAAGTAACTAATATATCGATCGGGTTCGGGTTCAGGTTGGGTTGGGCAACCCCAGACCTCAACTCAAGCCCGACCCAAGTTTTATCAGGTTGGTGTTTGTATAGCCCAAGCCCGAGTCAGAACCCGATACATCCTTCCCAAGCTCAACCCAATGTCGGGTTGGCCACGGGTTGATTAGGTTGAACCCGCCTGACTTTCAACTTAATATGTATGCATGATTAGATAAATGCTAGGAGTTGATAGGTAACATATTCCACACACAGGTACACTATCATGTTGATAGACTGGTTGTTTAATTGCCACATCTTTTGTAATATATGTGTGATTGGACCCTCTATTAGCTTGGAAGCCTGAGAGTTAATTGACTTAGTTTAATTCGCATATTAGTTTAAGTAGGTAATCGTGTTTAAAAGGCAAAAATTGTATTTAGTCCTGATCACCCTTAGTCCCGCCAAGCTTCCACGCATAGCCCGTGGGTCCACCATGCGTAATTTCAGAGGTTCATTCTTCTTTGGCTACCTCATTCGGGTGTAAGGTAAGTTCCCTTCCTACCATTTACCTAGGCTTACCCCGGTGTTTTGGTAAGCCCCCCATGTTGCTATGGGTTAAAATTCTCGAAAGGATGGAATGGAAACCTTCCTCCTGGAATATGAATATGTTATCGTTGGGTGGGAGATTGGATCTCATTAAGGCTTCCCTATCGAACCTCCCCATCTATTTTTTATCTTTGTTTAGATGCCATAAATTTGTGTCTATTAGAATTGATAATCTGCAAAGAAAATTCCTCTTGGCAAGGTGGATCAAAGGAAGGTACGTTCCTTCTTCTTAAATGGAAAGAGGTTTGCACCCCGTAAATATGGTGTGTCTAAGTCTGGTTGGAGTCTCAATTCTTCCCTTTACTGAGCCTTGTTTTTATGTAAAGGCATTGCCAAAACTGCCCCTGCCATGCTTGAAAGAATTTTTTTCATGCTAGGAAATGGCAGAAAAATCATATTTTGGCTTGATATTTGGTGTGGGAATGTGTCCCTTGCCCAATCTTTCCTTGCCTTGTTTTCGATCTCTTCCACTCCGGAGGTGACTGTTAAAGATTGTTTCTATCTCGAGGGGAGTGTGGTGTTTGGATCCCCCCTTTCCGTAGATATCTCACGGATTTTGAAATTGAAGAGTTTACCCGCCTCCTCTCTTTTTTGGAGAGTATTCCAAGCTCTTTTCCCTCTTCTTTGGAGGACTCTTTGTGCTGGAAATTGTCGCCTACAGGATCATTCTCTGTGAGATCCTTTTACAAGTCCCTGTCTGCTTCTTCCTTCTTCGCTCCTTCTCATACTGGCCCAATTTGGTCGTACGGAGTACGCCTAAGGTTGTCGCTTTTGGATGGCTTGTGGGTAGGAAAAGGATACTCACAATCAACAATCAGAAGAAGAGAGGAATGCAAATTCCAAATGCCTGCGCGCTTTGCCTTCTAGCGGAAGAAATTGTAGACTATCTTCTTCTGCATTGCCCATTCTCTTCGGATATATGGTGGAGTGTCCTTTGTCTCGCTGGGGTCTCATGGGTTATGCCGTACTCTACAGATGATCTCCGTTGTGCTTGGCATGCAAATTCTGGAGGAGAGCTCAACAAAAGGAATTGGCGTATTCTTCTTGTTGTCTTTTGGGTTATCTGGGCGGAGCGCAACAATTGCTGCTTTAGGAATTCTTGAGTCTCAGCAGCGGGAGTGTTCTCCAGAGTGCTAGTTTTGTTTCAGGATTTGGCCTCCGTAATGTTGTTTTTGCCGGGTTTGGCTATCGTGGGTTATTTTTTTTGTAGTTTTGGTTCTCTTGTTTTCTGTAGTATACTTTTTCTTCTTCTTCTTTTTTCTTCTCTTTCCTTATAGTCTTTGTTATGTTTGTTCCTTTCAATAAAAATTTCATCTTAAAAAAAAAAAAAAAAAAAAAAAAAAAAAAAAAAAAAAAAACCTCATCCTTGATTTGGGCAGCCATGGTTGTCAACCACGGTTGTGAGGGGGTAAAAGTGGGGGAGAAAGAGTGGTGCAGTTGCCACGATGGTGGGTGTATAGAAGAGAGAGAGAGAGAGAGAGAGAGAGAGAGAGAGAGAGAGAGAGAGAGAGAGAGAGAGAGAGGTGTAGTTGCCAGATTGGGTGAAGTCCGTTCTCTTCTCTCTCTCTCTATATATTTTTTTAAGGTGTATGATGTTTACCAAACAAGTTATCTACTGAATTAGTAGAAACCGAGATCATTTGCTTGAGGCATAAGTAGTTGAAGCAAATGACTTATAATTCAAACGGGCCCCAAGGGTATGGCACTTGTGACACACATGGAGGGAGCATAGAAGAGAGAAAAGGAGAGACACGAAGGGAAGTCAAAGGATGTGGCTACACCCCAAACACACACACACACACACACACACATTTGACCTATCTCCACTTTTTTTAGTGTTATGGCCCACTTGAGTTTTAGATCTGCTTCGCTTTTTAGGTAGTGTCCTAGCACAAGGATGCACACTAGATGTCCGGAGTGGATTTCATACGGTCATTATTATGGGCCCCACACAGCCTTTGTTGCATGGCTCCCTAGTATTACTGTCTGGGTAGGCTTCATGCAAGGAAGAGGAGAGTAGGTTACCATCATAAAGAATCAGTTGTGGCATAATCTAAGGTATGTAAAGGCTTTTTGAAGGTGAAATCTGAACCATATGTTGGATAACAGCCACATTTTGTTGTTCCCAACATACCGTGACTTAAAACGTTTTTTCATGCCCTTTCAATATAGAATTCTCCACCATAGGAAAAATATTTACATGGGCAAAAATGTCCAAAAACTGGTGGCAGTATATGTATTATCAATAAGGAAGTCAGTGACATCTACCACCTTGTGGAGCTCAAAGAAGACTGGGGAATTGCTTAATCTAAGGGACAAGCAGTGAAGCACATTCACGATTGAAGCAAAAACAATTAGGGACTATGGAACCTAATAAATAAATATTCAATACATGAATTAGGGACCATGGAGCCTAGTAAATAAATATTCAATACCTGACAATAGTTGTTAGTCGTTACTCACCATGATGCTAATTTTTGTCAAATGCAACTCAGCCTTCTTCATCCTCGGAGTGTGAGGTCTTCTTCTTTGATCTTCTCTTCACTGGATGTGGTGACGCACCTGCAGTTGGACGTTATTGGAATTAAGCAACTAATATAGAGAATACATTCTGGAACTTTTCTCTCCCATAACACCTATTGAGCATATGCTCATTTGCTCAAAATGCATATCAGAGAGCGACAAACAACTATAGAAATCATGAGACTTTTGACATATTGAGTAAAAAGAGAGATAAAGCCTTGCAGAGATGGAGACATCTATGGTTCCAACAGAGAAGAGGGCGGACATCATTCAAGCATCTATTCCTAGCATAACAGTTCTGACTTTAAATTAATCTCCAACTAGTGCACTACAGAGATTAATCGAAAGCATTTCTACATCATAGCTCCCGATGGCACTTAAATCCAGTTTAAAATGCATATTAGTTCTAATTCATGTTAACTGAAATGTGCATCCATCCAGCTCATTAATGACATGGTAGTGCACAACCCCAACTAGCCCGGAGACCCAAGCTCGTGTTTTGCCTGGCCGGCCCTGCCTCAACTGATTATGAAATCCACCACAAAGGAATAAAAGAAAAAAGGAGCACTCAACATCGACCAAATGATCTAAAAAATCTTTTTTTATTTTTTATTTTTTTATTTTTTAAAATAGCAATGTGGAATCTTGATACAGGGACTTCTGCATAGTGCTTGAACATCATACTGTATGCTTCCTAATCGAAAATCCCAAAGCATCATTTTTGATGTAATAAACTTTTGTTTACTTGAATATGGAGGAAAAAAAAAAAAAAAGTGACAGAGAGAGAGGGAGAGGGTCCATTCCAACATTTCTAAGTTTCTTCACGATTTCGGTAACGAAAATAAGAGCTAAATAAACAAAAACAAAGTGCATGGTGCTACATTCACAACCATGATAAAACCCTGATATATTGTCTTTTACAAAAGAATTATGTTCCCTCAAGCTAGACAATATGATGCAATCGCACCGCATCCAACACGTGCACATTCCACACACATGCCAAACTGCCACAGGATGTCCTTCCTTCCTGAGGACACCTCCAATGCTGGACACAGACATGGCCATTGAAAAGCCACGTGCGCCTGTTAGATCCAAGCCCCGAAGTAAAAAGGGCAAAATCATTATTTCACACAAAGGAATCTTTGCTTTCCATTGTGGTCCCTAGAACTGACAAGCGCACGGGTGCTTTTTCATTGGCCATGTCAGGGGGTCGCGCCCTCCAATGCCTAACATGGGATGTGTCACAATAGCCTCATCTCATTGTCAAAATCAATCAACAAAATTCAATTCACCACACACCTATACATTGGAAAAGTAAATCAACTCTTTCTCGTGATTTCAAGGATACTAGCAAAATCAAATATACTAAACTACCAAATGGAGCATTCTGATGCTCACTTGGACCAAATTGCAACAATTTTTTTTACTTTCTTTTATCAGTAACAAGCAGTTCAGTAAAGAAGCAGCCACAGAAGTAGAAGCGACCACATTTAATTCACAATAATGACCAAAACCCTAACTACAAATCCGTTTGTTTCAATTCAGGACTAGGATCAACCATAACGATATTTCAGGGTAAGTCTGGATCATTTCCTCTTTATCCAATTGAGTTATTAGAAATTCATTTCGGCTAAGAATCCAAACGCACGCTCACCAAACTTTCTACAATTCAACGGATTAAAACATTAAAAACCTTCTAAAATATCAAATTTATATAAACAATCAATCACCTAAAATTCACACGGATCAAGAAATCAACACTATCCATAAAAGATTGACAATTTCCACAAATCTACAGACTAAATCATCCGAATTTCACCTAAAATCACCCAAATTCAGCATGCAAACCCGGGATTGAGATCCGACTCACCTTCAACGAAGTATGATGCGGAGGGCCACCCGCGGACAGTTGACAGCGACAGCGTCTCCTCCTCAGTCAGGGGGTTGGCAAGCCGACCGACGAGCTCAACGACACCGAGCGGCCGGGCCCGTGGTGGGACCCAGTAAGACGATCCGGGGATGAACGGGAGCCAGTCAGGCGCGGATCGTCGGACGATGATTCCGTGGATGGCGTCCTCGAGGCGCCGCATCCCGAGGACCTCGATCTCGGCGTCCGATTCGAGATCTACCTCGATCAGCTGTGCAGATTGCGGCGATTTCTCGGATCGGTTCGAGCGGTTTCGAAGATTCAAGAGGCGATGGGAAGATGGCGAGAAAGGGATGGATTTCCGAGCATGGAGTAGGGTTTGGGAGGAGAGAATTCGAGCCATCTGATCTGATCCGAGTCTGAGAAAGAAAGAGAGCGCTATTTATAGCCTCCTTCCAGCCAGTTGCAGTGTGTACGGCTTTATTCTGGAAGGGACACGTAGCAGGAGCGTGGGAACAGGAAAATACCTTAACTTGTAAAAAATCCACTCCGTCCATCGTATAAGTGGGTTACTTTCACTGATGTGGGAGAAATACATTAACTTATAAAAAATCCACTCCGTCCATCGTATAAAGAATTTCTTGTGTATATTGAATTAATAAATCATTATGATTTAACTATTAGGTGGACCATTCAAAAATTTAGAGCTAAAGCTTCTAGATTTACGTATTATGGCCTACTTTAATTTTAGAATAATGTTACTTTTGGTAAATTCTGTTTTCCTAATGATTTACTTCGGATTAATGGATTAGATGTCATATAAACCCCACAGCAGGTGCTACGGAGAGCTATTGACGGGCGTTTGATCGCAACTGTTTCCTGTGGTGGGGCATATATGAGGCTTTTTTATCAATATTTTGTATTAAATGGTTAAAATGTGTCATCATATCTTTTGTACGGTTCGGATCTAACTAATGTTTATTATATGTGGCTATCGGTTTGCGAAAGTAACCCGATAGTTACCAAGCGCGAGTTGCCATCGGCCAGGTCGGTTGGAATGAGATAGAGGTGGACGCGGGTCCGTGGGATGAGCTGGAGGTGGACGCGGTTGCGTGGTGACTCCGCACCACGTACCTGGTGCCAGGACTGCATGGGCCCATCCATCGTAATATGTGTGTTTTATCCGAGCCGTCTATTTGTTTTTTCAGATTATTTTAAGGTATAGGCCAAAAATTAAAGCATATCTAAAGTTAAAGTGGACCACACCGAAAAAAACAATGGAAACAACGATGTTGGCCGTTGAAACCTTATCGGAGATTACAGGGATATTTATTTGTCATCCAACCAGTTGATAAGGTCGACCTGGAAGAAAGGAAAACGCATATATCATCTTGATCCACAACTTCTGTGCCCCTTGAGAAGTTTTCAACGGTAGATATCAATCCCCACTGTTTCCTATGGCGGGTCTACATTAGCCTTTTTTTTTTTTTTTGCTTATTTCCTAAGAGGAGCTGGAAAAACGGATGGACGGCGTGGATAAAACACATACATCACGGTGGGCCTCAAAAGAGTCCGGACATCACATAGCTATTAGATTGCGGTCAGCACGCAATCCGCGTTCGAGGTAGAAAACGATGGGATATGATCCCGTAGATACGTCCTTCATCTTACACCATCGATCGCTTCTGGCCATTGATTTGGCGGATCCTATCATAGATGGCTCGCATCTGAAAAGTAGACTGATATGGTGGTCCTTGGAATCTATACATAGCCTACAAAGCAATGGTGGAGGAAATAAGTTGATAACGGCCTAGATTCATCAAAGTTGTATAAAACTATACATATATTCTGGGTCCCACAACTTGGACGGTCTTGATTTACATATGAATCCATCATTCTTTTCTATGAAATGGGTGTTTACCATTTTACAGTACTGTCAGATGTACCATATTATATTTCTCGAGATCGACGACGTGGGCAGATGTGCAGGGTAGGAACGCGGCACGAAGTTACTGGTGGGACTAACGTGCGCTGGGTTCTTCAAGGTTGAAACCGTGGGTCTATCGGTCGAGTCGGTTCCCTAAATTCCACACGCGTGCTGAGTGTACGCATCCACGCGCAGGTACATGTGAAAATATGTAAAGTTGTGTGAGATCTGGACTTTCCATAAGGTTGGTAATAATTTCTAAATCTTCCTTCTGAAAAAATCAGATAATTTCACTACTTTTGTGGGCGATAATGTACATAGTAAACTGACGGTTAAATCTATCCATTCATTTATTTTGATTTTCTGTGGCCTATCTGAGGTACAAAATATTGTGATTTTTAATATGAATAATATAAACATCTATATAACCTGATGGAAAGATCAGATCTGACACACGTGCCACAATGTGGCAAATATGTATGCGTGTAGATGTGATGGGTTACCCACACGGAGTGGATTTTTTTCTCCGAGGGAAGACCGACCTGTCTGGTTGATTGACTCGCTTGATCCACGGCACGTTGCGGATCCACAACGTGAGCTAGAAGGGAGAGCGGCTTCTGTAGATCCCCAGATCCACTGAGCTGAGTAGATTTCTGGCTGTGGGGACCTCCTTGATGTATTCTATTTAAATCCATGCCGTCCATCCGTTTTGAAAATTCATTTTAAAGTGTGATCCCAAAAAATGAATCAGATCCAAATCTCATGTGGACCACACCACAAGAAACAGTGGTGGTTGACCATTAAAACTTCTGGAAGGCCAAAAAACTTTTGGATCAAGATGATATTTTTGTGGTCCCTTCATTAATGTCTTTTGACCTTACCAACAGGTTGGATGAAAATAACATTCTGGTGGTCGCCCAAGAAGTTTTTAATGGTGGGCATTCACTCACCACTGTTTCATGTGATGTGGTCCATCTAAAATTTGGATCTTCTTCTTTTGAGATCAAGACCTAAATGATCTTTCAATGTAGATGGACGGCGTTGATGTAAGGAACATACATCATGGTGAGACCCATAGTCAGCGATCCACCCACCTTGATGCATCCGGGGATGAACCGAAGCCGCGCCCAGCTAGAAGGCTCTGCCTGTCGGCCCCACAAAGAATGCCAAGCTACAAAATCATAACGATATGATGATCCAACCGTCTGATTAGTTGGTGGACAATAAAAAGATATTTCTTTTTTCTTTTTATTTTTTTAGTAGCTAGCTTGGAACAAGCAAACTAATTGCTGCAGTCTTCCTAGTTACATCATGGCTTTGGGACAGTCCAGTCAGTTTATCTTGTCCGTTCATTGGGTCTGGTACACATTTTTGGGGCTACCATTTAAAATTTACAATGATTGCATCCACACCACCCATCCATTTTGCTAGATTATTCAAGGGTGTGAGCCCAAAAATGAAGTAGATCTAAATCTTAATTAGACTACATCACAGGAACAGTAGAGATTGAGCACTTACTGTTAAAAACTTCTTATACCACATAAGTTTTGGATCAGTTTGATACTTGTGTTTTCTCTATATCAAGGTCTGTGTACGACTCGGACAGTAGTGATCCCTCTAGTATTGTAGGGGTCGAGCTGTGTTGGCCCCACCATGATGTGTGTCGAACATCAATACTGTGCATTTGGTGGGTCCCATTTGAATTATGGCATATCTCAAAAATCAGCCGTAAAAGGAACTCAGGTGGGTCATACCATCTAAAATTATGTGAAGACATGCCTAAAACATATAAAATCACTTGGTGGGCCCACATGAAATTTGGATGTGTCTGAAGCTTGGTCTAACCCTTCATCCAAGTGGGACACACATAATAGATGGGCTGAATTTGTGAACTACATCTCGATGGGCCCAATAAATGATTATGAATGTTTTAATGGAGGGTAACCCCTCTCAACTTATGTATGTGGTGTGGCCCACACAAGTCATGGATTGACTTGATTTTTAAGCCCGAGGCCCACCATGGAATGGTGCATCTGACTGATGGGGTAGATGTTCGACACACATCATGGTGAGGCCCACATAGCTCGACCTCATTGAAAGTTCCCATGAGGTGGACCGCATAGAAACTTCCCATGAGGTCCAACCATTTCCACACACACACATATATATATATATATATATATATATATATGAACTAGAAATAGTGGTGATTGATCAGTACTGTTAAAAACATTCAAGGGCCTTCGTAATGTTTATTTATCATCCAACCTCTTTATTAAGTCACATAGGCTTGAGAAAATAGAAACATCAGCTTGCTAGCCCTAAGAAGTTTTTAATGATGGCCATTCAATCACAACTATTTTCTATAGCATTGTCTACCTGATATTTCAAACAGCCCTAAAAATGGATGAATGGTATGGATAAAACACATACATCATGGTGGGGTACATGATAACTTGGAAAGTGAACTGTCAGGAAAAAAAGTACAACTTATGTATGGATTGTGGGATCAATGTGATTTTCATGTTTTAACCATGAAAATGCATTCTGACCCAAACAAACGGTCTGGATCAACTGATTGTACTGTAAAATGATCCCAAGAGGGGTATGTTTGGTTTTCCAATTTCTTATAAGGCTCTGTTTGGTTAACAATTTACCGTAGAATTTGCTTGCATATGGTAATCATTACTTACCTACTTTGGCCCATGGAAGTGGACATGACGTTAGCACAAAGTCGTTGTTTCCAGCCAAAATTTCCCAATTTGTTTTAAATTGCAATGTGCATGTTCGCATGTATGATAGATACTTTATATTTATAATTATTTCTTTACATCCATTGTTTTGTGTATATATATATATATATATATATATATATATATATATATATATATATATATTTTAGCTTGTTAGTACATACCCACGGTCAGTTCACACTTCATTGTTAGCCACCCAGAATCGATACTAAGACCTTAGTGTTGAAACTAAGTATCTTTCACTCAAATGGATCTGGGTTCCATTGTTTATATATTGACTATATGGATATCACATATATCATGGTGGGCCCCACAAATTTTTATCACATCAATACACCATTGAGGATGATGGTGGCAAACCACGCAATCTACACCTTCGTATGAAGGCATACATGCTTACATTTTCATTTTATTGATACAGCTCAACATGAGAAGTGTCATATTAAAGGTTTTTATTGATAGTTCCTACTCTTTTTTGTGGTTTGGTTCACTTGAGCTTCCAGTCCCCTCATTTCTGGGCTCTTCCACTAAAATAAGCCAGCAAAATAGATAGATGGGGTAGATAAAACATATACATCTTAGTAGGGTCCACATAACTTTTCCACCAGCTATGCGGCTTGTGTTGAGGTCATCAGCCAATTGACGTCCATTTTACTTGAGGGCGTGTTTGGCCAGACCAATCCCATGGGATTGGGAGGGATAGAATGGATTTTAAGGTAATGATGGTGGTGTCAGTGTTTGTCCCTTGATCCCATTGGTTTGGGATAGCCCATGGATACAGCAGCCTGTTTGGACCGTCCCAAATAGATGGGTTTGCATCTACACTGCTTCTTGTGGTGTGCCCCACTCATTGTTTTATATTTGTCTTAAAACAGGTTTATGGCTAAATGTAGGCCGGTGAAAATGATGGACGAAGTGGATATCTCATTGATATCTTGGTGGGCCCCACATAAAGGTGAAAATTTACATCCCGGGCAAAATCCATGTTAGCTAAGGGCGTTGTTTACAAGGGTGAGGTACATCCCACCATCCCAAATGGAGGATGGGATGAGATGGCACAGGATAACCCTCCTAATCCCATCTAATACCATATCGCCCGGCCAAACACGCACCATCAATTTGATTGCTATTGATTGGATGGTTAGGACTGCTTGATCGGTGTCACCACAATGTAGCCCATAATTTGGATGATCTTAATGGCTGTAAATGAATGCCACATGTGACAGGAACGAATGAGTCCCACCATTTTCCATGGATGTAGATTGTGTCCCGCAAGGTTTTGGAATTTGGATGCACCGGGTGTAGCACTAATATAAAAAAAAAAAGTGCCATGTGTGAAATCCAATAAAAAAGTAAAATAAAATTGAAATAGTAATTTTATACAATATATATTATATATAATATATATATATATATATATATATATATTATATATATTTCTCCATTATGAGTCCCCACGCATGATAAGTTAACGTGAAACTTTTTTCACTGGTGCTCCAATTTTCAATACCGTGGTGACTTAATATATGAGATGGAGAGATCCAAGAGGACAAGTTCACCTTTTAAATTACCTCAATGCCCTTTATTTCAAATTAAAGCTCTACCATATCCTTTGATAATGCATGGATTTAGCAACTTGGAAAGTTAAATAATCGAGTAACCAAGGGCAAATCTTATGGGCTCAACTTTGGCCAGTTCATGCTAAATACATGTCACCATACCGGTTTTTCCTATAGCCTATGAATCTAGGGCCATTTTTTGCAGTAATCCACACCGTTCGTATGATGGGCTAGGCAGTGGGTGATTGATGAACATAACAATTTTTGAGATTGAAAGACCCTGTTGATGGCCTACAAAAGAACATTTAAGGGATAATTGCTCATATTAAAAGTAAATGAGTTTGCACTAGCCCGACTTGCATGAGGAACATGCATTAGATCGACCTGTTCATCAGATGCAGAATTTCCCTCTCTTTTTTTCTTTTTCCCCATCTCAATTATTCCTTACGGTGTAGTCCACCTAAGTTTTGAATCAGCCTGATTTTTTGGCCCCAGCACCAACACCACATAATGGGTGTGGTAGATCTCATTCACATCAGGGAAAGTCACCCAACGCTTTCGTCTGCCAAACACTTCCTTTCTAACAGTATTATTGCATAACAGTGTTATAAATATCACTGATGTTTTGAAAATACTGCAATAATATTGCAAAAGATACATGAGACGATATTATCTTGAGCTTTCATAATATCGGCATATTTTATAATATTGTGTTTGATTGCAATAATATCGCGGAAAATAATAAAAAACTTTAAAATTTTGTTATATAAAAATACATTTGAATTTCAACTATATTGATTAATTTACAATAAATGTTTTTAAATGTTTTTATTTTCAACAGAAGAAAAGAGATTTTCTTCTGTATTCGTGGGAGTGAGGATTCTATGAGCATGAACTGAGGTACATTACATTTACATGATAAATGATACCTTGAGAAAACACCCATGTCATTACAGTTCTGCAAATTTTCTCAACCGTCCAATACATAAGCGTCAGGACACCCAACATGCCTCCAATCAAGAGCAGACGCTGTTAAAGGTAGAACATGAAAAGTCATTAACAACAACTGCATTTTGTAACTCTACAGAAAAGAAAAGGTGCACAACGATATTCAGAAGCATTTAGGAGGAGAGGAAGGAATACATGGATAAGTCCAACCGATGATCAGTAACTCCACACTCCAAAAAAAAATTACATTCACAGTAGGGGAAGAGAACAGATCACCTACAACCAGGTGTAGCTTATCTCGACCTACAA
Source organism: Magnolia officinalis (assembly GCA_021015155.1). NCBI lineage: Eukaryota > Viridiplantae > Streptophyta > Magnoliopsida > Magnoliales > Magnoliaceae > Magnolia > Magnolia officinalis. The sequence goes on along the minus strand of JAJHSJ010000015.1, from coordinate 61,708,769 downwards.
CCCTTTTCTACAAAGCATAGGCAAATTGGAAACCGAAAAAAAAAAAAGAAAAAAAAAAAAAAAAGAGGGTTGTAGCATACAACAGATTGTAGACTATGAGTCCTCCCAGCAAAATGCATACAGACTCAAAAACAACTTTACAAGACTGGAACACCCCTCAACCCCTCCCCTCCAATGGAATAAAAGAATCAAAGAATATAAAGCAATTGAGGTAAATGGAATTTTATTAGAGCAAACTGGGATTTCCCTGCGGTGCGCTCTGCGGGAAGCCGGTGAATGGGTCTCCAAACGGGTTGATGGTCCCCATTTGCATCTGCTGCTGCTGCTGCTGCTGAGGATGGTGATGATGAGTTGGGTATGGATGCGCGACCATCATCATCGACATCATATGCTGCTGTTGCTGCTGAGCCATTAAGGCCATCTGCACGTTGGGTGGGGGAGCAATGCCGTTCGACATGGAGAACGGGTCCTGCGAGTCGAACGGATTAGCATTCGTCGCAACACCATACCCTACATTCTGTTGTTGTCTCCTGGCTTCTGCTTCATCATACAAGCTATCAAGCAACAGCTTGTTAAAACCACCAGCCTGCCAACGAACCGAACTCATGATAAGATACAGAAAAGAAAGAGAAAAAAAAATGCAGTTTTGAAAAGTCACAAGTTTTTGGAGGTGCAAAGCTTCAAAGATGAAAAAGGTAATTGGGTTGTCAACTTGTGATATACTAGATTAATGTGGCCTAGATGGGCCCACCTAACATCCACATCAGATTATCACTGAGGTTACCAAATGGATGAGAAACAGGAAGAAAGAAAAAGAAGAATCTAAATGCATCTTAAGGGCGCGTTTGGATGTAATATAGAATTGGATTGCAAATATGCATGCCCAATAAGGTGGAAATGATGAAACTGTGTTTTCCTTCCTTAACATTCATATTCAAGCTGTGGTCTCCAAATAGCAATTCCATTTCTTCCAACTTCAACTTGAAAGGCAACCATCTGTGATTTGTGGTCTACTTCCTCATTATGAATACTTGCCATTTCCTCTCGACTAAGAACATTGGCCATTCATTTCAGTTGTGCACATCCAAAGGCAACCTACGGGCTTTTGCAGAAAATGGAGTGTCCTTGCTAAAGAGCGTATAGGTCTTGCAGGAGAGAGATCCTGTAGTCCTGATCGTTTGAGTTTGAACAATGATGCACATTTCTATACCACAAAATGTCTGCCATGGCATCTCTGTCTCTCTAGATAACACATACAATGCTACGCATTCTTTCAAAAGCTTTCTCCATCCTAAAACAGGATACCAAATCATAAGCAGATGGTGAGCTGCTTATGATTGTTAAACAGGCATTGTTTGATGATGGTGGCTAACATCACACAGCAGAAGCAAAAGATGAAAAGGCAAATAACCAAACTATAGATTGTGCAAGAAAATACAAACCAATTTGCTTTCGGTCAGGTGGCTGCTATTGCTACTAGGAGTCGAAACCAGTGCTAGCTCCCATCCCGAAGAACCCAACCCACTCAATGACAATCCACGAGGCTTTGAATCATCCCCTGCATTTTATTTTGTTTTTTAATTCAAGGACTATAGTAAAACATAATAGAAATCAACCGCGGCATAAAAAACAAAAGCAAAACGGTCCCTTTGTGTGCCGTCAACCAGAAATGGCTGAATCAGTTGGGAATACATGATTTTGATCAGTTGATGAGAGACCCACCCAAATCAATGGTGAGATAAGAACAAATACTACATCTTTTCTTTTTTTTGAAAGATGACTTGATTATTAAAAAAAAAAAAAAAAAAACAAGGAAAGGAAATACAAGAAAAGAAAAAGACATCTGCTGAGATAGCAGACGACCCTAAGCAACAAGGAAACTGAAATCATAGTCCTTAAGAGGTACAACAGTGGCCCATTCTAGGATTAAACATTTCGCCCTATCTGAGACTGAGCCCGCACAGTTTGAAGAATTCTCGAAACATCTCCCATTTCTTTCCATCCAAACAGACCACCAAATACTACATCTTTATCGCAGCTTGTAATTTGGATTGGAAAAGGCTGGAAAACAGTATCCCTCTTAATAATGTTTTTTTTTTTTTCCCTGCTCCCACCCAAACAATCCCTAAATCAATTTACTGAAAAAATTCACTATGCAACCTACCAGGTGGTACTATGGCAAGAGCCATTGCGTTGCTTTCCTCAATTGCAGCGGCATCGGGATTAATCTCGTTCAAGCCCTGTAAGATAAGTATGAGATGAATAGAGTTTTCGAAGAGACTTCAAAGGGATTGCAAAGAAATAGAATCTAAGGGATGTGTGAAACTCACCAACAAATCTCCAGTGTCTGCAGCTGGCACAGGTGGTTGAATTGCAGGCTCAATGTTGAGCTGAGGAGGTTCTTGTATCTCTTCGGCTGGTTCTTCATCATCTTCTACGGTGGGTTTTGGACTCTCAGGAGGAGGAGAAGCTTCTGCTGGTTTGCATGTCACTACAAGGTCCCTATCTTGGTACTCCTGCTCCAGAAGAGAACCAATATTATCTCTCTTTTATTCTTGTAAGTCAATGGCGATGAGATTTTATTCAAAAGAAAAAAGGTAGAACTACAAAAAGTTCCCATCAAGGCAATCAATATGTAGAACCAGAACATAAATAATGCCTAGAAACACCTTCCTTCACCAGAAGATCTGCTGTGAAATTTTGTCATATACTATTAATAGGCTTCCTTCAGCATAAAGAAGAGTGATCCCATGTTTAAATTGACTCTCAAATCTTGAATGTGCAACCAGATGGCACCCATGGATGGACCACTGTCAGCAAATCGCATAGATTGGAAGATGCTGCATATGCAGTTGGACCCTTTGCATACAATGCTGATTGATGGCAATATTCTTGCTCACCAACCCTTTGTAGGTGACTGTTCGGGCAGTTGGGATCATCTGATCAGTTATATTTTCTAGTGTTGTTGATCCATGGTGGGATTCACCCGATGAAAGGTCTGGAATTTGGATCATGAACCACTCTGCCACATGTCCAGTTCAGGTGAGCACACCAGATGCAAAAACGGCTGGGCAGTGGTCAAGTGAGGTTATGTTTTAAATATAGGCTGGCATTTAGTAACAATCTTTACTTAAATCACTCAATTATTCAACAGTAACACGAGACCTCCCACTTTGATACCAATTTGATGCATGACAATTAATCACTTGCACTAAAAGCTCGGACTAATAGAGCATAGCGAATTAATCCCTTTATCTCATAGCCCAGGCCCCAAAACCATGGGTTAGGTCCTCGGCCGAACCCTCTTCATAGGCCCCAAATCCATGGGTTCCGCCTCACACGGGCCCCCAAATCCATGGGTTCCGCCTCACATGGGCCCCAAATCCATGGGTTCCGTGGGCCGCCCACCCCGAGTGTGCCCCTGCATCCCACAGGCCACCCCACTTGAGCCCAGTATGAAAATGCCCCCGCATTTTTTTGGGTGGGGGGGGGGGGGGGGGGGGGGGGGGTCTATTTTCTGGTAACAAGGTAGGCTCGGTAGTGGGAGTGGTGCAGAAGAGAGGACTGGCACTATGTGAACTTCCATTTTTCTGGGTTTTTTTTTTTTTGTTCCCACCCCAAATTGCAAGACATGGAAGTGGTAGTCCTGAATATATCTCACCAGAAATATGGTGATAGATTATCATGTTTGACTTGGGAACTGAGAATTACCAGCACTCTTAAGACATACTTTGCAGTTTGGCACTGGCCTATCTCATCACAAGAAGTTCTGCAATTTAAAAGACTGTAACAGTAGACATCTTTGCAGTCTTAGAGTGTAATATCCCCATCTCAATGCTGCTAACAAAAAAATCTATGCCTCAGTCTAGGTATGAATACTGGCTCCCCCCAAGTTCAATAAATTAGCAGACGTGTACCAGGGATGAATTCATGTTTACTCACCAGTCTCTGATTTGCAACAGAACCCGTACAAGGTGCCTCTCTTATATATTCCTCCATTGTTGTAAGAAATGAAGGAGGTGGCTGTTGAAAATGAGATGCATAAAGAACCATAAAAAAGACATCCCAAAGTATGAACGACCAAAGTAATCAAATAAAAAAATTTACCCACTTTACCCAAATTTAAACAAATAAATTGTAAGAAAAAAAATAAAAACCTGTCTCAAAGTTGGAAATTGGAAATTTCTAGCAAGCTCCAAGCCTTTGCAAAACTCGTAAAAATCAGCAAGATTTTGTGCCTGTTGAAAGAATGAGCAAACTCAACAACCGATTCCTGGGTTCCACAAAAATCCTAGAAATCTGCAGCTGAGCATCAGTTGTTCTCAGCATTAAGCACGTCAAATAAAAATAAAGGGCAATGAGACCTGGTGGCCTGCTCTTTTATAAATGTTGAGGGCTTTGACAGCATCATGTCTTGACATATCAAAAAACTGCATTGAGGTATAAAAATTATCATTTAAATAGAAGGCCCAATGCGATCCATTCTTAGAGGTGAGTATAACATCTAGAATGTTGAAATCACCATACCATATCCACAAGATTGATGATTCCATCATTCATGGAACAATATATTTTAAAACTCTCCTTCAATACCTGCATAACAAAAGTGGAAACATTAACAGATTGCATGTATATGTACAAATATAAATATTAATATATAAATTGGGTTTCTATAACTTGTTAATTGTAATCAACCTATGTACTACACTATTAGATAGTGATTGATTGTAACCAACCTATGTAATCATCTATTATATTGCGCTTATGGGATCGGTCCCCAGCCCAGCTAAAGGAGGGTTGCGTCGGGTTGGCAGCTGGCGTGGATGGAAGTGGTAAGAAAAGACTTAAAACTCTGGTCTAATTGAAGGTCTGACCCTTACTAGAGTGGAAAGGCAGAAAAGGATTCATGTAGCTGACCAATTGGGATCAGGCTTAGATGATGATGATGACAACGATATAAATTGGGTTTCGATATAAAAAAATGCCCCCAAATCCATAGACAAACTTTTTTATAAGTAATGAAAAATTTTATGGTCTGCATGTCCTTTTTTAGGCATTGGTACATAGGCAATCCTCCTTAAACTTAAAACTAATTCCTATTAGTTCTAACACAACATAACTGCACTCACCTACAAGAAAAGGAACAAAAATTGACTAAGACTAGGACTTCCATAACTTGCTTAGCAAAACAAACCAAGTAGGACACTTTATCTAATTAAGGGAACTTGCTAAGATTATTGTAGTTTTACTGGTAGAATGCATCAATTTGTCCCTCAATGCTGCAAATATAGAAATTATGTGCTACTAGTGGTACAATTTTTCAAAAAGCTAAGAAAGAAAGAAACGAAAGCAGTTATAGCCTTTTCATTTCAAAAGCTAATGAAAGGTAGAAGTGTGGTTATGACATCTAAGTTTCATCTTCTCTGAATGCCTGCCATAGTGCATGCAAATTCAAATGCAGAAGTAATATCCCGCATCAGACATAACACTTCTATCATTACAGTTGTAGCATGGAAATAAATGAAGCATACCAGAGCTAAGGCATACTGTATGAGATGGTTGTTGAAAGCTCCTCCTTCAGGCTGAAAATGGCAGCATAAAGTGAGGAATCTGATCTAAAGAATGAGTATCCATATAGGAAGCTAGATTATAAGTCACATCAGTGCAGAGTTCTGCATGTGGATTCCTTAGCTAGAAAGGCCAAACTAAAATGAAGATTCAAAATTGGTAACTACCTGACAGCCGACAAGACGATACAGTAGTTGCTGTAAAGCAGGCAACTGCTCCAACAGATCCTCACAACCCAAATTTCTGGTTCTACTATGCTGTTAAAAGAAAGGGAAGTTCATGTGATATAAATCATGTAAGGAATTGTGTATAACACTCAGGCATGCTCATAAGTGGAGTGGAGTGCACACCTTGGCCGACCCTGGTGCAGATTTCTTTAAACGCTCTGCTTCGATATCATATTTTAAGATCCTAAAACACTCAAGTCGTTCCTCTAGGAAGAGTGCATATGTGCGAACCCATGCAGAGCAATCCCAAGCTGCAGGGAGAGAAATCTAATCCCTCTAAGGCGTATTAACAAATCCAAAATTCTACAAAGCTTTGTGAATTAAACTAACAGCATTAGAATGCAAAAGGAGGAATGCTACTACAAGATGTGCATCTGTCGTCGCCAAACCCAGATATTCCCCTGCATGCGAGATCCCATCTGTCATAAGGTGTGGCTGGCCCAAACGCCAGGCTGGTCTACTCATCAGGTGGCCCACACATGTATGTTGAACATGAATCTTTGGTTATCTTTTCGTAACCGTCGACCTTTTCCTAAATGTGTGGCCCCAACTAATGAGCAGATCTTCCTGATTTTCGGGCCATGGCATATTAACGATGGTGAGGGCCTGATGCATGGCCAGATAACAGACAAGTGTGCCACATTGCTACATGTGGAGCATCTGGATTTGGCGATGGCAGATGCATGACTGCAGTTGGCATTCCTTGTGAAGAAACTTCCTCAAGCCAAACATAGGCAGAGATGGCCTACCAAGAGGACTTGAGTCATCCTTAAAATTAGATATTTGAAGAATCTGTCCTCTGCGGGAGTAGTTTAGCAGCTCGTCTCTGAAGGTAGGATCACCCTCTCTCAACATCCTGTGGATAACTAATAATGTTTTCAATGCAACCTGTACAATTGCATTGATAGGAAATTAAACTTCTATAATTGTGATGAATTCTGTCATGTGACAAATGGAAAATGGACCAGAAAATCCAATCCAAATATTAGCAATCGATCTTAATCCAAAATTTAAATCTGACAAAATGCCATCCCGAAACTAGCAAATTGGTAAATTTGATATCAGGACCCATGCAAATAGAAATAACGCTATAGATGCATGTGAGCAAGATACCCAAATTAAAAACTGACTAAAACGTTGTCTCGAAACTAGCGAATTGGTAAATTTGATATCAGGACCCATGGAAATAGAAATACCGCTCCAGATGCATGTGCACAAGATGCCCATGGGTAAGCACAATGATAATTTTGAGCTTTTGGGTATGCATGGACCTATTTCTGAAGGCCAAGAATCATTATTTACTTGATCTATAGGCATTGTGTGTGGACCTTTGTACATTATGAGAACCATACAAAATCAGTGCAGCATGGGGCAATTGCCACATGTCCACGATGTTTTAAATGAACAAAAAGAAAATCAAACGTATACCTGCAATTCAAGCCACATTGTTTCTACATATTGAATAATTAATAATTATGAAACTCACAAGATGAGGAAAAGAATGGTACCGTCCAGTTACGGGTCTTTGCCAATCTCCTTGCAAGCGCATGTATGCAATAAGCAATATCGGCACGTGGACAAACTACGGAGGTAGCATGAAATATTTCTGAAACGAGTAAAAAAGGAGTTAGTGCAAGAATGAAATCATTGTCGTCATCGTCTTAGCCTTTCTCATGGCAATTTAGGTTGGTTTTTAAGAGCTAGTTTGAAGAGCACAATAGATTAAGAAAAGAATAGAGTATAATATGACATGTTAAGAGAAAAACAGCTATTTGGAGCTTCCATCCTAATCATAGTTAGAATGAATTTTGAGTGCCATAATGCATTCTATTTATAATTTATAAGTTTTAAAAAGCTAATGCAGCTTCTAATTTTGAACTCATTAGATGGATAAGGCTCCCTCTCCAAGACTCCAAGTTCCAACCGTCCTCCTCTGAGTCCTCCCTCTCTCCCTCTCTCCCTCTCTCCCACCTGGCCTTAATCTTTGTCCAAGCAGGGCCTAACTGGTAGATTGGCAAAAGTTTTACAATCGACTACCCCCGGACATCAACTTTCCCCTTTTACTCAGTGTTCTTTGAGCCATGTATTAAAACCCAGCTGGTAGCATCCTCCATATCCAAAAACACATAAGCCCTGGAAGCCACAACAACAGTAAACCGCCCAATCCACAGACACATAGCTGCTACTTCAAGGTCCACCTCATGGCATCCACAATGAGGACAAGAAGGGGCAAAAGAAGTGTTTGCAAATGAGTTCCCTCATGCTGGGGGACGTGGATTGCCTGCGAAAGCCTTTTGCAAAAACTCCCTGCGATTGTAAGCTAGATGGGGTCCACAATGATGTTTATGAGAAACCCACCACGTCCATCTATTTTGCCAGATCATGCTATGACATGGGCCCAAACATGAGGCAGATTCAAAACTCAAGTGGACCGCACAAAAGGAAACAGTGAGGATTGAACGACCACCATTGAAACATTCGTGGGGCCACAGATGTTTGGATCAGGCTAATATTTTGTGTTTTCAGTTCATCCCAGTAGGAATGACCTTATGAACGGTATGGACGGCATATAAACATCATGGTGGACCTCAGGTAGGTTTCAACAATAGGCATTTCCCTACCCACTTTTTCCTGTTGTGTGCCCCACTTGAATTTTTTATTTGCCTCATTTTAGGGCCCATGTCTTTACATGATCTGGCAAAAGGGATGGACAGGGTGGATTTCTCACAAACATCATGGTGGGCCCCAAGTTCCTGCGAAAGGCTTTCACAGGCAATCCATGTCCCATGCTAGGTGATAAACATAGGCACCCAAGTTGGCAATGAGGCACAAAAATGCACCACGGACCAATAGTGGAGAGAACATGCTCAGGTAGTTGGATGCAGGGAAGCGTGCCTATAAATGTTTCCAAAAGACCATATACATGCCCACAAGATCATGCCCAACACTACACCTGAACCTGATTAGTATGCATTATCCAGAAAGTGAAATTTGCAAACAGGTTACGTCTCTAGCATGCAAAGTCAGACAAGATCGCTAGGGTCAAGTTTAAGAACCAAATGACTATTAAAATCTGAATAAAATCCAGGAATTAAGAAGAAGAAGAAGAAGAAGAAGAAGAAGAAGAAGTGACAATATAGCCATCCAATAATATAAAAAGAGAGAAAAAAAGGGGGGATGGGGGGAATGAAAGGCCTATTTGGGACAAGGTGAACAGATGCTTTCCACTGCCTGTGATTGGTGGTGGAAATGCACCTATGTTTGGTGTCCAAACAGCCCACTTTTCAGATTCCACTTCCAAAAACCTCCAGATACACCAAGGTAGATTTCGTGGGCATCCAAACATTCTCAAACTAATAAAGAGTAATGAAGGTCAGTCTTCATTAAAGTTTTACCACTGAATGATGGCCATCAGTTAAAACAACATACAATATCATGTCAACTCAAAGATTGACCGAATTAGAATTCGATTAGATTTCATCAAGAACAGCACAAATAAAACTAAAACAGATATTTTAAATCAGGAATTCAGAATTGAGAATTACTCACTTCGAACATATCGTTCCTTGGGTGGATTTTCAGAGTGGTTGGTCGCTTTCACGATCGCAATATCTAATTCCTTTGTTCAAAAAAGAAAAAAAGAATATAAAATAATTAAAAAACAAACATTTATCACCAACATTCCTGTATTGATGGTCAGAGCCTTACAGAACCGATGCCAAGGGTTCAAGGATGGAGATGATCCTCTCAGAACCCCCACCCCCCCCCCCCCCCCCCCCCCCCCCCCAAAAAAAAAAAAAAAAAAAAAAAGGAAGGAGAGAGAGCTAGGGTCCATTGTAGAATGTCCATTATCATGATTTGAAATCATACATGGGGCCATTGGGCCCACCTCTGCTTATGGCAAACCTTTGGATAAGAGGCGTTTACCGTGGATTGTGCACATCCCAATATCACCCACTACTGCTAACCACAATGATTTAAATAAGGGCCTCGAAAATGGATGTTAAGATAATCTTCATTCTCACCTGTGCATTTTGCATGGGCACAAGTGGCCCCATGTCTGATCACAGCAGACAATTGGATAAGAGGGGTTTACTGTGGATTGCACATCCCTAATATTGTCCTAATCAGGTGATCACAGCCATTCAAATAAGGGCCAGCAAAATGAATGGTACAGCCATTTTTATTCTCACCATGAATTTTCTGCATGCCCTTCATTGCATGGCCATGATCATCCAAAAATGGTCATTCTCAGGTCATGTACAATCCATACCAGAGTCCTCAAATACCACATATAGTTTATCATAGGTGGATCACCTGGTCCCATCTACGACCACATTGGACAATTGGATGGAGGGTTCCAATGTAGATCCCATCCATAGTAAGCGACCACAGCCATCCAAATAAGGGCTTGTAAAACAAACGAAAGACCATATTTTACCCTCTCGCTGTCCAATTTGCATGCCCATGATTATCCACATTACCGTTATCTGCAGCTCATGTGCAATCTACAAAGGCTTCTTCCAATCCAACGGTGTCTGTTAATCGTTGGTGGGCTCAATTGGACCCCACATAGAATTCGCAATTGTAATAGAATTAGTACTGGATCATATATATATATATATATATATCGAAAATGGGAAAAAGATTGAAGCAACATCAAAGAAGAATTCTAATAGAATTCGATGAAATTCAACAACGATGACGGAAAACCGATCGCTAGAGAGTGACTGGAAGAGAATGTAGACCTTGAAATCGCTGTTGACTTTGGCAAGACCGACTGTGGTGGAATCTTTGAGGGCTCCGTAAGCTTTTCTCAAGCTCTTGAGCGTTCCCATCCCCCTCTCTCTCGCTGAATAAAAAGAAGAAGAAGAAAAAAAAAAAAAAACCAACCCTAGATTTCTTCCTCTTTCCGATGCTCTTCTTCTCTCTTTCTTTTCTCTTTTTCTTTTTTTTTTCTTTTTTTTTTTTTTTGCAATAGAAAAAGAGGAGAAAAGAGAGGAGACGAAGAGAGGAAGGGGCAATGACAGAGAGAGAAGGGAGGAGAATGTTCTGTTTTTCTGTAACCGCGCTTTCATCTAACAAACCCAAAGAATTATATAATACACATTGCCCCCATCTCTTCACAGTGCACACGCGTTTTCATTTCTAGAAATGGGGGCCCACCGTTCTGTAATCCAGACCGTTGGTGTCTTGTATCCGGATGATATGTACCCATCACAGGCAGAAAATATTTCCGGATACTATATAAATATTTCCGTGTTATGGTTAATGAACAAATTGATGAGTAGAGCCTGATGTGATATTTTGATGACATCCAATCCGTCCATCATCCTATTCCCCTTGTTTAAAATTAAAAATAAGTCAATCTAGACTCAGGTGGGCCACACCATGAAAATTCATTACTACAACCTCCGTAATCAAGTACTGTTGTGGCCCACTTGAGTTTTGGAATGACCTGATTGTTTATTGGGTGCCCATTCACCGTGATGTGCATGATGATTGCATGTCTGGAAACGACTCATACTCAGTTAAAACCACCACCGTATTAAGCAAAACCTTTGTTTGGAGGATCATGGATTGGTAACCAAACGGACCAAATTCATAACTAATTCGGTCTTGCACGTACATGCATACAACTCCATATCACATGTAAATGGTGCATATTAATGGATTTCATAGAAAAAAATACATTAATCATGTGGGGCCCACAAATGTAATGGACCAAATGCATTTCCATTCCTTCTCACTCCAAACATCCCAGAATTTGTACAAAACCAAATGCAATTCCATCCTACTTAATCCATCATAAGCCGATGCACCAAACAGACTATGGATTAGATGCAATATACAAAAATGGTGAACCCCACATGCATTCCAGGAGGCTTTTAATGGTGGGCATCTCCATCCTAACTATTCCCCATAGTGTGGCCCACCTGAGATTTATATGTGCCTCAGCTTTAAGGCGCACAGAGAAAAGTAGGTGCCAGAGATGATGGACGGATTGGATGTGACTAAAACATCACGGTGGGCCAAAAGTCAATTTCCACGTTAAGATCAAAATATGGACGTTTGCACTGGATCCCGCCTGAAATTTGAACTCTCTTTTTGTGCTCACATATAAATGGTTAAGAAGAGAAAACAACAACCGTCCATTTTAAACTGACAAATATATTGATAATAATCACTGAACTCTGGATATTTCTGATGGAATTCTCCATCCACGGTGGGACCCAATATACCAACGGTCTGGATTACATAAACACCATTTTTCAGAATTAGAAAGGGTGCATGCGGTTCAAATATGCGGGCGACGTATCATGTAGTTCTTCCCAACGAACCTTTTTTCCCGCTCCCTCGCCTTTCGAGAAAATTATTACTGTAGACGCCACCTTTTATCCAGCTTTTTTTTAGCCGTCCAAAACTTTCCTTCCCAACATAGACCTTTCACGTACGGACAAAGCATTTGGGAACGAAAATACCGCTGCTTTTTCGCTGAAAAGTAGGGGTATTTTTGTCCTCAAATGCTTTGTCCGTACATGAAAGGTCTAATGGCCCGTTTAGCCACCTACATTAGGTGGGATTAAGCTGGATGGAATTGAAAAGGTAGCATTAAATGTATGTGTAAGGTATTGTCTCTGGATTGGGTGTATCCCATGCTTTTTAATGGCATGTTTGGAAGACATAGGAGTAACTTCTATCCAACGTATTGGAGCCAAATCCTGTTTGGGAAAGATAAATCATGGGATTGCAAATGTATAATCACTTCTATATATTTTTTTGTGTCACCATTGAGGTGGGCTCCATTTAGACAATCCAACCCGTTCACCAAGTAGGTCAGCTCGAGCGGGTCTTATGGATCCTAACTTTGACTGGTTTGGATGATCAGGGACCCCATAGAGAGCCTTGAAAGGTTTCAATAGCAGGAGTTCATTTCCCTATGTGTGGCCACTTGAAATTCGAATTTGCCTCATTTTTTGGCCCCTGGCCTAAAATGATATAGAGAAACCGGTGTACAATGTGGATATATCATATACATCAAGGCAGGGTCACGAGTGGGACACCCCACCTCACCTCGACAAGCAGTGACATGAGTGGGTCTTACCAACCCACTGTCACCTATAGTGTGGTCCACTGATGGTTGGATTAGCTTGATTTTTGGTTCCAGTGGTCAAAATAACCTAATTAAAGAGGTGAATGGTGTGAATCTAACAGCTACCTCATTATGGGTCCCATAAGTAGAAACCCACTATAAAATTCTATGCATGCGAGTGTGAGGTAGGAGTTTTCCGGTCTCTAAGGCTCACCTAGGATGAGGACAGACTTCATTTTTGGGTTTTCAAGATAAAACATAATGGAAAATTGGATGGACAGCTTGGATGAAACATACACATCAAGTTGGGACCCACGAGTGGAGGCCCCACCCTTCCCATACAACTCGTGGAGGCGGGATTCGGAGAATCAACGAGGGATGGCAAAATTCCACCCATAATCACGGTGTTTGGGCACCAATCTCAAAATGATTTTCATCCTCCATTCCAAACATATGAATACCATCCCATCTAATACCACCTAGCCAAACAGGCCCAAGTTTGAAAGATAAGTTTTGGGTAGTTGAGGAAATAAGCTGGATAAAAGGTGGCGTTTACAATGATAATTTTCTTCCCAAAGAGAAAAATGAAAGTGAACAAGAGTATTAAAAAAAAAAAAAACTTAATACTCTTTCAGAGTGCGATGGATGATACGCAAGCACTTAGATGTTACTTATAAATTCCATACTTGGCATATAGATAAGTAAAAGTAAACCATCCGAATTATTGGTTTCAGTTGATTATCTGGCTATTGAATTGGTGGCCATTTACTAGACGGTTGAAAATATAAAATTCAATGGTCCTATTTTAACAAACAAGTGTCTACTAATTGGAGGGTTTGGATTGTTCAGATAATCTGAGTTGTGGACCGTTACATATATATAGTGGAATCCACGGTTTAATTTTGGTTAATGTATTCCATGTGCACATTTTCTAAGTGCCTGTGTATCAAGCGTCACAGCATTCTGGAGTATCAAATAACTGCCTCTCAGGAATTACGTGAAACGCAGCTCGCGTCCTTACACAGTTATACCAAGTGCTGTACACGAACCGAGTTAGCTCGATTAGCTCGCTCGGCTCGACTCGACTGGACCCAAAAAAAACTCAATTCAACTCCGTTCAAAAATGAGTTCGAGCTGAGTTAAGGTGATGTTTTTTTTTGGCTTGAAAAAATTTGAGTTTGAGTTTGCCTGAGCTCGGCTGGACTCAGATCAAACCCCAACTCGAGTCGAACTTGGATCGAACGCGTTCAGTGACTCGGTTACTTTTATATTGATGTTGCTCATCAAGTGTTTGATGAAATGACTCGACGAAGTGTTGGCTGGTGGCAAGGAAGGTATGTATATGAAACAAATACCTTTTTTTTTTCTTGATTTTGATGTTGCTTACAAGGCGTTTGATAAAATACATGTAAAATTGTTGTTGTTGTTTTACATACAGTGAAAATTTGAATTTGAAGATGCAGTCCATGTGATTGCGAAAATGTTGCACAAGCGAACTCAACTCGAATTGGCTTGAGCTACTGACCGAACTGAGCCGAGTTGGCTAGTCAAGCTCGAGGACCGAGCCAAGCCGAGTTCAAACTGGGGTCGGCTAGTGGCCGACCCGAGTCGAGCTGTGCCAAGCTCAACTCAGTTTGACTCGTGTACACCTCTAGTTATATGCAGGCGAGGAGTGGATACTACCCCCACTAGGACCTAGTGATATTTTTTTATGCACGCCGTCCATCCATTTTTACATATCATTTTAGGGCATGATCCCAACAAATAAGGCTGATTAAATGCTCGAGTGAACCATATCATAGGAAGCACTGGGGATTGAATTCTTACCATTGACCGTGTTGTTTATTTATCATTCAACATATTCATAAGGTCACATAGACATTTATGAAGGGAAAAAATAAATATCGACTTGATCCAAAACTTTTCCTACCTTTTAAAAGGTTTTCAACATCAAGCTTTCAATCCCTACTACTTCTTATGGTGTGGTTTACTACGCATTAAATCTACCTATTTTTTGGGCTCATCACTTAAAATGATATTTCAAAATAGATGGACGGTGTGGATAAATCATATATATCATCGTGGACCCCACATTGCTCCTACCAGGAGAGTCCCTTTCTAGTTAGGTCTTGGTACCCAATCCTCATTTGATAATTGGTCCCTGATCAAAGGACACCATCCCATGGGCTACCCCACTCGACCCTGGTGTGAAATGTGCATTGATCACCCCCGGTGAGGAGTTTCGAATACGAGACCTCCTCCGTGAGTCGCACCCACCCCGAGTGTGCCCCTGCATCCCACAAGCGACCCTATTCGAGCCCAGTGTGAAAATGCCCCTGCATTAATCACCCCCGGTGAGGAGTCTCGAACTCGAGACCTCCCGCTCTGATACCAATTTGATGCAGGACAATTAACCACATGCTCTAAAAGCTCGAACTGTTAGAGTATGGCGAATTAATCCCTTTATCTCATAGCCCAGGCCCCACATCTCATGGGTTTTTAGGACCTCGGCCGAACCCCCTTCGTGGGCCCCAAATCACATGGGCCGCCCACCCCCGAGTGTGTCCCCGCATCCCACGGGCTACCTCACTTGAGCCCGGTGCGAAATGCACATTAATCACCCCTGGTGAGGAGTCTCAAACACGAAACCTCATCCGTGGACCGCACCCACCTCGAGTGTGCCCCTGCATCCCACAAGCGACCCCACTCGAGCCCAGTGTGAAAATGCCCCTGCATTAGAGGGAAATTCCTTCGGTTGAAATCTTTCAAGGGTCTACCATCCAAAATGTCCACAAGGTCATTGCCAGGGCTGAAAGTCGGGTGGGTTCAACCAGACCAACCCATGATCAACCCGACATTAGGTTTGGCTCAGGCAGGATGTATCGGGTTTGGTCTCAAGCTTGGGCTATATAAACACCACCTTGATAAAAGTTGGATCGGGCTTGTAAGGTGAGAATAAATCAATTGTATTTCTCTGTATCTCATACGAATGAGAGAAGCCTTTCTTATAGGCATAGTACAACCTATTGCTAGCTGTATCTAATAAGGGAAAAACCTATAATAGGAGATTTACAACTATACAATCTAATAAGGGAAAATTCTATAATAAAAGATTTACAATTGTACAATCTAACACTCCCCCTCAAGTTGGAGAGTGAGCATTAAAAACTCCCAACTTGGAGCTCAAACGATGGAAAGAATCTTCGCCCAACGCTTTGGTGAATAAGTCTGCAATTTGTAGGTGAGAGAGAACATATGAAGTCTTAATGGTCCCGGATTGAATCTTGTCACAAACGAGGTGACAGTCCAATTCTATATGCTTGGTACGTTCATGGAAGACAAGGTTAGTTGTGATGTGGAGGGCAGCTTGATTGTCACAAAATAGCAAAGTGGGTCCAATGTCGCGGACATTAAGATCGTGAATATGATAAAATAGCCAAGTGAGCTCACAAGTTACAATGTCCATAGAGCGATATTCGGCTTCGGCTTCGGCTGACGAACAAGATACAGTAGACTATTTATTTGATTTCCAGGATAACGGAGAGTCACCAAGAAAAGTACAGTAGCCTGTTAAGGAACGGCGTGTCATAGGACAACTGGCCCAATCAGAGTCACAATACCCTTTCAAGGTGAAAGAGCTGCAAGAAGACATGAGCAAACCTTGTCCTGATGTGCCTTTGAGATAACGAAAGATGCGAAGGGCAGCATCCCAGTGGGGCCGACGTGGTTGACTCATGAACTGGCTAAGAGTCTGAACCGAGTACACAATATTGGGCCTAGTAATGGTGAGATAGATGAGGCGTCCAACTAGATGGCGGAATGGAGTGGGTCAGAAAGGATATCGTCATTTTCATTGGAGAGCTTGGTGTTGACATCCATTGATAAATTAGTGGGCTAGGAACCAAGTAAGCCAGCATCAGAGAGAATGTCAAGAGTATATTTTCGTTGACTGATGTAAATGTCATGTTTAGAACGGGCCACCTCAATTCCCAAGAAGTATTTGAGTGAGCCTAAGTCCTTAATTTCAAAATGACGATGAAGGAATGTCTTTAAGGAGTTAATGGCGGAACTATCATTGCTAGTAACAATAATGTCGTCAACGTAGACCAATAGAGCAGTGAAGGAGTCACTATGAAGTTTGGTGAAAAGTGAATAGTCAGCTTTGGATTGAGTATAACTTGCAGAGAGTTAGGCGGTGGAAAACTTGACAAATCATTGGCGAGAAGCTTGTTTGAGGCCGTAGAGAGATTTGAGAAGACGACAGACCCGAGTCTCCCCTTTGCTGGAAAAGCCTGTTGGAAGAGACATGTAAACCTCTTCATTCAAATCACCATGTAAGAAGGCATTGTTGATATCAAGTTGATATAACAACCATTTGCGGATAACAGCAATCGCGAGTAAGCAGTGAATTGTGACCATTTTGACAACAGGGGCGAAGGTCTCATGGTAATCAAGACCTTCTTGTTGGGTATATCCTTTAGCAACAAGACGAGCTTTGTGCCATTCGAGAGTGCCATCAGAACGGAATTTAAGCTTGTAGACCCATTTACATCCAATCGGAGTTTTACCGGGAGGTAGAGGAGTGAGCGTTCAGGTATTGTTTTGTTCAAGGGCCTTGATTTCTTTTATCATTGCATCACACCAACATTGAGCTTTCACAGCCTGAGAATAACTAGTAGGTTCGACAAGAGAAGAGATATTAGCGAGAAAAGCTTGATGAGGTGGTGATAAATGAGAATATGAAAGAAATCAGGAAATTAGGAAGGAAATGTAATAACCCAAATCTTCAGGACTCGAGTACATGACCCGTTTCCCGAAAACCCGAGTGTTAACCTTAAAGGATGGTCAGATATAGTATTTTTTTTCTTTTATCAGAGTAAGCAAATGAGCATAGTGTGGACAAGTAAGCATAAAGGAAGATTTTATTATCACTCAAATATACAAGAAGCTGCCCATAATGACTTATACAAACCCATGTCTCTGAATTTAACAAATACAAGATTTACAAGATTTAATACACGAAGAATAACAGGAAACACATAAATATAAGCTACAAGATCGCGCAGCTCCTCCAGGCGAATACAGTCATGCAACCCTCGTACTTGGACCTGTTTCCTTATCAGCCTGAACCTAAAAATCATTTAAGCCACCTGTGCTACCTGTACGGTTGTAGATTTGATGGATGAGTGGCCAACTCAGTGTGAATTCCCCTCAAGATTACACACCGCCGCATTAGGTAAGAGATAGTATAAAACATCCAGACAACCAAAACAGAGTAAATGCAGTCTTATTAGATGCATGGATGCGTGAATGCAATCATCGCCCCGGGGATGCTCATCCGTGCGGACAGTGGGCCGTCGCCCATGCAATCATCGAACATGGGAAATATCATCCAGTCGGAATCATCGAACCTGGGAAATATCATCCAGTCGGAACAATACGTGCCATGTATGCATGATTAGCCAAGTCATTATTAGTCCATTTACAACCAGCCAATTTAGATAAGCTCAAAGGTCACTACGGGGAGCACATGGCCCAGCGTAGGCCGACAGCTCGGGCATAGTGTTCCATACCACCATCCCCGGCTCATGAGACTACCATCTTAGGATGTTTAATGGTACCCCATCGACTAGTGGCCAATCATATTGCAATATATAGGGCTTACCATCGCATGGCTGCACGATGTAAAACGTCGAACCCATATAGGGAAAATATCAAGTAAAACCATGTAGGACGAGTATCAAAATATGCCACCTAGGGCGAATATCAAAACCATACGATAAAGACCATCCTTAAAAATTATTGGGCACAACAACCTTGGATGGTAGGCCCACATCAATGATCCATCTAGACCACCACTCAATAACCACCACGTCGAAGGTCCATTATGATCACAACTAGTAAGGTTACATCCCAAGTATGGGTGTACATTTATAGGTGGGGTTTCCCACTAATGTACCAGCTTAAAGTCCATAAGTAATACACAGATAATCCATAAGCATGAACAAATATACAGGATGAACATTAAGCAGGCAATACAGCAATTCAATTTCCACCAGCTAACACATGTGGTTATAAGAGAGAGATATCAATTATGAATTTAAATAAAAACTATAACTTAAGCTAATGAGAAGATGGAAAGCTCAAGGGGAAGAATCATCACCTTATACTTTGAATCGCCTTCTAGTGTCGCTAAGACGCCCTTAGAGTCGAACCCTAACATGAATCGTGAGATCGTATGGTTAGATCAAAGTTATACAAACTATCTATGGCCAAGATTATAATCTAAGGTTTGGATCACTTAGGTTTAGGGTTTCACTCTAGAGTCTAGGTCTAGGCTTAGGTCTTGGGATTTGAATTCTAAAGTATTATTAATATTATTTTTCTCATTATTATTATACAACGGATCAAATAATATTCGTAATGGGAGTATTTATCAATCAATATTGATAATGATGATTCTCAAATTCATATTTAAATACTCCAACATTATCTAATATTTCCTGTAATTACTAATGACCTACTAAGTAATACAAGTAATGATACTAAGATTTTCACTAACAATGACGAGGACCAATACTAACAATTATATTGGCAAGAATTATACTAACCCATAAAGAGGACGATGGTGTTTCCTAAGTCATAACTACCCATAATGAACCTAGTCTTGATGATAAATACAATGATCCACCATGAATCATGAATTTCTACAATTAGGTCCAAACCTAACGTACTATCTACGTTTAGGGTATTGGCTTAGAGTTTAAAAATAATTTAAATTCCTATAATTAATTTAAAATAATATTAGAAGTGGAGTAATGATAAATAATGACTATCAGTTAATACTATCAATACTAATATTATAATAGATAATATACTAATGACCACATAAGGAAAATATTATAAATAATAGTGTGAATATCTAGCACTAACAACCGAGTAGTGGGATTAGTAACGTCCATTAACAATTCCTGACAATAATGATAATTTAACTTTGACAATTCAAATGTACAAAGACGAGAGATGGACATACCTGAGTTGAACGGATAAGGAGGCTCGGTTCCAACTGAGTTAACTCGGATCAATCACAACCACCCATCAATTCTCTCTTCTTCTCAAGCCGACCGGCTACCTAGTTGGCGACCTAAACCCATCTTAGACTCAATGTGTTGAGTCCATGTGACCCGACAACAACCTATGGCCTAAGCTCCCTCTCTTTTCCTCATCTTTTATCCTCTCTCAACTATTAGGACTCACTAATAGTGACGTCCAGCCACCCCAGACGCCATTGGACTCGATCTAGACTTGACCAAACTCGGTTTGAGTTCGAACCGAGTCGACTCAGTCCCTGCTCCCACTAGTCTCTCTTCTTTTCTCTCTGTCCTTCTTCTTCTTCTTTTTCTTTCTTTCTTCACCCTACTTCCTTCAACGCTGGAATGTCCGGCAGCGGACACCCAGCTCGACGGGGTTCGAGCCGGACATGGATGACTCGGCAGCGAGTCAACTCGCAGTCGAACCCAACACACCCACACACTCTCTCTCTCTCTCTCTCTCTCTCTCTCTCTCTCTCTCTCTCTCTCTTGCTGGAAACCCAACGGACCAGGCCCGCGCCTGGTTCGACTCAGTCAGGCTCGGTCAAAACCGAGTCGACTCGATTCCAGCAGAATAGCAACCCCACGCTGCCTTTCTCCCTCTCCCTTTTTCTCCTTCCTTTCTTCTCTCTCACTTCTCCTCTCCCTTTCCCTTTTCATTCTCCTCCCCTCCTACTACCAGAAACGCCCAGCAGAAGCTGGCAAGCCCGGTCTGAGTGGGTGCGGCACGGTGGTGTGGTGCAACGGCCGCACCACCCTCCTTTCTTCTCCATTCTACTTCCTTCTTCTTCTTACCTCTGCATTTCTCTTCCAACACCATCAACAGACAGTGAGGGCCTGAAAACGGCATCCTGAACTGCATCTGTCTCAGTTTGGGACGGCGGTGAAGATGGCGAGCTCTAATGGCAGACTCTCAACTGCGGTTTCTTTCTCAAATCCGACCGCATGTGATGGTTAGTTTAGAATTCATGAAGCTCAGGGGCGTGAGGTTTTGAAGCTTGGGGGAGGGTTCGCTGGTGGGGAGAGTTTTGGGGAGAAACGGCTGCTCACTCTCTCTCCTTCTCTTATGAATAGAAAACCTAGCTAAGGACGGTCCAGATCACTCCGATTTGAATGGCGGAGATGCAAGAAAAGGAGGCTTACACGGATCGCTGAGCTGGCGTGAGAAGACAGTTTCCATTTCCGGAAACTGTGTGGTTGTAGGTCTGTTTGCGGCAAGGTTCGTGCGCACGTGGGTGCCTTTCAACGCGTGATACGAGATGGGTTTTGATGGGACCCAGACCCTGGACACGATGGACGGTTTGGATTTGCTAGAGGATTGCAGATGGTGGGCTACGAGCGTCCCCAAACGGTCACCCGACCGCTGCTGTTGAAACCGAAGGAGGGAGAAGTCCTTCCTTTTTAAAGGAAATGCGGGTCAGCCCGCTGCTGACCGAGTTGGGGGTCTTGTGCACCTCAGGTGCTGTAGCACCAGTGTACATGCACTCCAGTGTGGGACCTATTGCGATGCTCGAGGAGAATCTACTCCGTCCATTTTGTTTTATAGTCTAATTGGGCCATCTAGACTGGAGATGAGATAGATCCAATGCTTAGGTGGGCTGTACTAACAAAACTGAGGTCTTTAAGTGTCGGTTACATCGATCTAATGGTCGGATCACCCTAAAACTGAACGTCAACGATTGAAAAGGTCCAAGGGGCCATTTGAAGGGCTTTCATCGTATATAACTAACCAATACGAATATTAATATAGATTTCACTACCGTTGTATATTACTTATAATTAAAATAATTAAAATCTCATACACATATATTCATATAATTTTAATATTAACATAGTACTATATGCATGCCATTGATCTCCTATTTATTAATATATAATTCATAATAGACGGTCTCATATTATACATACATATGAATTGCATATTGTACAATATCTTATTTGAAGTCACATCGTTAAATAATATGAAATTTTATTTAAATATCTAATAATTTTTGGTATACATGTTTTTATAAAAATATTCAATACTACATTGATGTTTATAATTCAATTATATGTTGTAAAATTATTATTCATTATGTTTATTTAATATAATTTATTTATATAATATCTTATATACATTAAATACATATACATCATTTTAGCTTAAAGTTTTAAATCTTCACAAAGTACATACATTTCATAGTGTATATATTTAGGTTGCCTTATTTATATATTTATATTAAATTAATTTACATGGTAACACTCGAGTACTGGAAAGTACGGGGTGTTACAGGAAATAACCTTACCTGAAGTGGACGATGCTGGGGAAAAAGGCATGGCGGCATCTAAACATTGAAAATCACGCAGCCAAACTGTAACGCCCCAAAAAATCAGGGGTCGTGCATACGCTCGACTCCCTAGTCCCCGAGTGTCACTTATCATCAATTTTATGGTTTTATGATTTATCAAGTTTAATTGCGAAGCATGGAATTAATTGAAACATGAGGCACATCCACAACTAGTCTACTGAACTGAAAGGAATCAATATATACAGGTTCAAAAGAATGTAAATGGGCCGCATAAGACGATGCCCAACAAACTCGCAAAGAGAATCATACGCCCAAAAGAATGGTGCGCTGAGCCCACGACTCAACGCTCCAGAATCCAGTCTCCTAAACCGATGGATAACCGTCCATCAACTGGAAGTAGGACAGCTCGTCCTCCTCATCGAGACTCACGCCAATCGGCTCCTCGAATTCAGCATCACCTGCAGCTACTGAAGTGTCTGGTTGGTGTTTTAAAACACCGTCCCAGAGTGGGAGTGAGTGATCAACTCAGTGTGAACTATTGGTCTCAAGTTACAACAGGCATCAATTGTAATATGAAACTTAATGAAAAGCAGACAATCATCAACACATAATAACTCTTATTTAAAATGCATGCATGCGGGATGATATGATGCATGCCCTCGCCACAACACTCCCTCAAGCGACTCCATCTAACGATCGCATATGACACACTCCCTCAGTGCGACCTCGACTTCTGAGTCGCCATCCTAACTAATGCGTGCAATGCGATCGTGTTAGCCGAGTTATTAGTTAAGTCCATTCATCCAGCAGGTTGGGGATTCTGATTCACCCCACATATCAATGCCCTAAACTGGTTGCGAGGCCAAGACCCCATCAACGCTTGAGGCCGAGACCTCGCGGTCCGTGATCCCGTCGGGTTCCCCATCCCCGACACCAAGCACATGAGGAGTGCCGAAAGGAAGGGATCGCTCGCGGTCACTACGAGGAGGCGCGGTACCCCAGCGTAGGCCGACAGCTCGGACATAGTGTCCCATTCCACCATGCCCGGCTCACGAGGCTGTGGACCAGTTGCAAGTGAATTTTTGATGGGCTACAACGGTTGTAGGGTGGTTCAGGTTCCATACATATGTAAGCAAACAGGGTTAACATATAGGGTTGGTCAGATAGTAGACTAGACCGCACGAGCCAGGCGAGCGTGAGACGAGTGACCTCGGGCACAAGGGACCCATGTAGTCAAACTACAGCCACCCGAACACACCCGCCCAAACCCATGGACATAGCCCTAGCATAGTCCTACTGATGGGACTACCGCCTCTCATCAAGTTCCTGACCAACCCAAGGGCGTGAGGGGATTCGTAATATGCCAATTCTACAGATTATCAACTAGCATAGTGATCACTTGTTCTCATGCATCTCATATACCGTTCAGATTCTCATAACAAGCAAGACTAACCATAACATGAAATAAGTGCATGTGAGTTATGTGTGTGTGTGAGGAAGTTAAGCACTTCCTCCAATTCCATAAATCATGTGCACACGGATAATAAATCATACCCGCATTGAAACACCACATATGAGAAAAAAAAAAGATAGAGCAATCATGAACAACCATCACCCATACATAATATCATGTGAGAGGCAAGATTAACACAAATATGAAAGCTAAGCATGCAATCCATACAATTCCAACAATATACAACTCCTAGGGTTTCTCTAGATTATTCAATCATAGCATCCAAGCAATCAAAATCATTAAACCCATACTAAAATTGGTGCAAGGCCACCTAAGCACAATAGTTCGCACCTTGGATTCGATGGAGGCTTGAAAACGACCTAGGAGATGTGGATTTCGGAGTAGATCGGTCGGAATCCCTAAAATACCCATTTGCATGTTAGCACTCCATGTAATCTACCCTCCACATGAGGGGTTTCAAGAAAAATGGGTGATGGATCTTACCTAGATGATCAATGGAGTGAAAAGGGCGGTTGTTGATGAGGAGTCCTCCTTTGAGAAGATGTAGGGAGTTGTGGGGGTTTGATTTCCTTGGGCCTACCTTGCTCTTCTTTCTTTACTCTCCCTTCCTCTCTCATTCCTTTCTTCTTTTTCCCCTTTCTCTCTTCTCTCCCTCCCTTCTCTAGGGCAAAATCGTATGGAGAGAGGGGGTGCCCAAATAAGGCCTTTATATAGTGCCAGTTTTGGAGCAATTGGCCCCGAATGTTGGGTCTTTACTATACTAACCCTATGGGAGGGTTTTTCTATTTTATGGGGTGTACTAGTCGATATACACCATAGGATAGTTAGTCCTAATGATGATCTACGTATGGACACAATTGGTTCGCTATTTCGATGCGCCGATCCACAGAAATGATTAGAAGTCTGTTCAACGGCCACCGATGGTCGATCGGGGCCGCGGCTATACGGATATGAGGAGGAAAATATCTTTACTCGATGTGTGAAGTTTGGTCACAAACCGACGGTCTCAAATCCTCAACTTTGCATAAGAGTGGACGACTCAAATCACTTAAGTTCCCACAATTTTCCCAAACTAGCCTTCTAGGGCTCCTTATTGAAGTTGGGGTAGCCCTAACGCCCCCTAGGCCGCCAAATTCGGTGGGTAGGTCTCTTATGGCCCAATTAGGGCCCATGTGAAATTTGGGGACAAACGGATGAACGGATATAGGGTCTGAGTAAGCGATTTCGTCCCTTAAGTGGCCCTGCGAGGGCCATTTTGGTGATTGAAGTAGTTCTGGAAGCCCTCTGACTATGAAACTTATAGGATAGGGTCTCCATGGCCCGATGAGGGGCCACACAAAATTTGGGGACGATCGGATATGGGGTTTGGTCGTACGGGTCCGATTCGCGATCAACGGTCATCGTGCCACGATCGGGGCCCAGATTTGGTGGACAGGCGTAAAAAAATACATTAAACATTCACCGTAAATTTAGAAGAAATCCGACGGCTGGAAGGCCCGGAGTCTCAGTTTCTTTTGTCAGTGCCAGATTTTAATCTGGCATTAGTGGGGCGCATTGGGCAAGCGCCAGATGGTACTTCTGGGTGTCCACTGGGTCCGCAGTCCGCGATGGACCACAAGTCCAGTGAGATCTATGATTTTCTAAAGTTTTAGATTTTTCTGAACCTCCTCGGTCGCTGGGTGGCCCACACGGGCTGTTGCTAGGTGTAAACAGACTATCCGGCTTAATGGCCCGCACTTGTCCCATCATAACTAGACTGGTCCACCCCAGCCTAAACTAACATTGAGTACTAATGGTCATTAAGTGATATTATAAGTTAATAAAAATAATAATAATAAATTTCAAGGATTTTTTTTGAAATCCAAAACAGTGAAATTTCGGGATGTTACACAAACTGGTGGATGGCGGGGACGAGTAGTACGGCGGATGGACGTGGGGGAGAGAAGAGTAGGGGACGGAGGTGGGGAGGATGCAGGAGGGGGAATAGTAGGGGATTCGGTAGAGGGGGTAGGGGCAGGGGTATTGGGGTCATCTGCTTCTGCAGAAGGAAAAGGGAAAACATGCATGTCATGAGTGAAAAGATTGGCAAAAGGAAAATTATCTTCATGAAAGACAACATCCCTTGAAATGAAAGTTTCACGAGAGGAAATATAAAAAATGCAGTAACATTTTTGTGCATATGAGTAGCCCACAAAGATGCACTTACAGGAACGAGGTTGGAATTTATCACGATGTTGAGATAAGGTAGAAGCATAGCATAAACAGCCAAAAACACTAAGATGAGAGTAATGCGGAGGTGTACAGGTCAGTTTTTGGATTGGGGTGGTGCCTAAAAGAAGGGGGGTGAAAAGGCAATTAATGAGATATGTAGCTGTAAGAATACAATCGCCTCAAAATGCGAGAGGAAGATATGCATGAAATCGCAAGGCATGTGCAACCTCAAGGATATGTCGGTGTTTTCTTTCAACGACCCCATTCAGTTGTGGGGTGGCAAGGCACGAATGTTGATGGATAATACCAAGTTCCTTGAGGAGTGATTTAAAGTTATGTGAAAAGTGTTATGGATAGATGTCTTAAATCTGTCTGGTGGTCTGTCGATGATATCGGCACGGTTTTAGATGATATCGACAAATGTCTTAAAACTGTCTGTTGGTCTGTCGATGATATCGACAGAGTCTTGATGTCATCGATAATTCACAGTATTTTTCACCCCTAGTTGTTGGGCAGTTTTGGTCCTGTTCCGATATCATCGAGAGACCTTTAGATGATATTGAGGCTGTCATCGAGAGTGGCTCGATGATATCGATAAGTTCCGCATATGCGATTGTGGAAACACAGATTTTACGGATTTTGTTTCCTATTTGGATTCTACCTCTTTTTATTCTTATATTAAAGGGGTGCATGCGGGATTGGGATGTATGTTAAGGCTTTCTAAAGGAGTTCCAAGGGTTCCTAAAAGGATTTTAGGGTTTATAAAGGGTGTAGCAAGGGTGAGATTCGAGGTTGTTCGAATCGGGTAAGTCTCTCTCTTTGTAATTTCTATTTTCATAGTGGAGATCTGTCGCTTTGTGCCGTGGTTTTTTCTCGCAAGGGTTTTCCACATTAAATCTGTGTTCTCTTGTGTGCTTGGTGCCATTATATTGATATCCTAAATCTAGATCTGTGTGATTCCGCAGGTCAAAATTCCCAACAAAAAGAATTTCATACCATTGTCCGTACAAATCTGTTTAACTTTCTTGTGAAATTGTGTGGCAACGATAGCAAAAAAAGAGCGAAGAAGGGAATTGGTGGAAGATTTGTGATGCATGAGAAAGGTCCAAGTTGCACGTGAAAAATCATTGACAATTGTTAAAAAATAACGTGCACCGGAATGAGCAGGGACTGAATAGGGTCCCCAAATGTCAACATGGATTAAATAAAAAAGATCATTTGTAGTAATAGAACTTAAAGGAAATGGTAAACGAGTTTGTTTGGCTAAAGGACAAACATTACAATGAAATTTATTGGAAAATAAAATACTAGAAAAAATATTTAATAGATGGTAAAGACGAGCATTTGAGAGATGTCCAAGACGTTGATGCCAAAGGGCTGAAGAGGCCGAAGAAGAACGTAGAGCAGTACCGAAGGCGGTAGGGGCTTGTGGTAGAAAGTGATAAAGGCCACCTTGCTCTTTACCCAGTCTAATCGTCGTCTTCATGAGTAGGTTCTAAAATATGCAAAAGTCAGGATAAAATGTGATAGAACAGTTTAAAGAGCGAGTTAATTGGCTAATAAATAAAAGGTTGAAACGAAAGGAATGAACAAATAAAACATTTTTAAGAGAGATAGATGGTGTGAGATGAACGGTGCCCATATGGGAAACAGGTGCAAGTTGGCCGGTGGGTAAGGTGACGGAAGAGACTTTGGGAGAGTGAGAAATGGTGGGAAATAGAGAGGATGAATGAGACATATGAGTGGTTGCCCTAGTGTCAATGACCCATGAAGGAGGAGAAGAAATGGTAGAGGAAGATGAGATACCTGTAAGGTTAGCCGTAGGCTGTGTAGTACCTTTATCGAGTAGATTCAAGATTTGGTGGTACTGATTTGGAGTAAAAGTGGGGGGAAACACAACGTGGTTGGAAGAGCTTGGATTGTCAGGAGCGGATGTTTTAGGGGGTCTTGTCGGATTAGTGTCATGGAGACGATGACCTAGAGGATAACCATAGAGTGCATGACACCTATCTTTTGTATGACCAACCCATCCTCAATGGGCACAAATGAGAGGAGATCGGCGCCGACCACGAGTGTCCTCAGAAGAGCTTTGTCCAGAGTTATGAGAGAGGCCCATGGATGGAGCAACTAGTGTTGTTGCATCATCAGATGACTGGATGGGAGCGCAAATCTTATGTTGTTTTTCCTCTTGAAGGAGGAGTATGCCTTGTTGATAGTAGGGAGAGGATTCATTAAAAGTAATTGACACCGGATTGCTAAATAGCTTTCATTGAGTCCCATGAGGAACTACATCAGACGCTCTTGATTTTGATGAGGAATGATATCCTTGGCAGCGCCACAAGTGCACATGGGGAGAGTAGTAAAAAAAGATAGTTCATCCCAATATGTCTTTAATACAAAAAAATAGACTGCAAGGAAAGTCTGTCCTTGTGTGTGGGAGCAGATGGATCGTTGCAGTTGAAAGAGGCAAGGGCCGTTGCTTTGAGAAAATCGATCTCGTAGATCTGTCCACACGTCATGAGCATATTCCGTGTAGACGACCGAATTGGACAATTCCTTTGTGAGGGCATTGAGGATCCAAGAGAGGACCATATTGTTGCAATGAGTCCAGGATGCAAAGTCATGAGAGTAGGTGGATGGTTGTGGATAAGATCCATCAATAAAACAGAGCTTGTTCTTGATACTTAACGCAACGATCATGGCGGGACTCCAAGTGGCAAAATTGTCACCATTGAGTTGTTGGGAGACAAGTGTAATACCTGGTTGATCAGAATGGTGAAGGCGCAGTGGATTGGAAGATTCATGAATTGCCTTAACATTGGTGAAATTGGATTTGGGGTCAGGTGAAGTAGCCGATTAAGTAGCCATTTAGGACTAATCTGAAAGAGGGACACCGGATTTCAGCGCTTCTACGAAGCACAAAAAAAATAGACAGAAAATAAGGCAGCCTTCCGTGATGCAAATGAAATAGGTAGACGACAACAGAAACAAAGGAGAGTGAGCTCTGATACCATGTAAGGTGAAAATAAATCAATTGTATTTCTCTATATCTCTTACGAAGGAGAGAAGCCTTTCTTATAGGCATAGTACAACCTATTGCTAGCTGTATCTAATAAGGAAAAAACCTATAATAGGAGATTTACAACTATACAATCTAATAAGGGAAAATCCTATAATAAAAGATTTACAACTGTACAATCTAACCTAACCCAAACCCGATGAATATATAAGTTATAAATTATAGCTGAGGGCGGATTGTCTGCGTTGAAGGCATAGGGAATTCTAATGTCGTTGGGTCTCATTGGTCCATGCCATTTCCGATGACTGAAGTTAACAAGATATGCCGGATTCCTCTCTCCCAAATATAAATTTTAACTTGTTTATTTAGAAATAATGAAGTTCTTTACAATAAATAACTACATATATAATTAGTAAAATCATAAGTATAAAAAATAAGACGTGTATTAAAATATGATAACCTATTGTAATAACGAAAATATTAGCATGTATCCACCCGACCAACACGACGGAGCCCGCTTGGGTTGGGCTTGGGTTGAGAATTCCTAACCCGAGGTTGGGTTGGGTTGGGTTAGGTTAGGGTTGAGGTATAGGAACCCTGGGTTGGGGTAGGGTTGAGCACCAATACACCCAACTTTCAGCCCTAGTCATTGCCACTGGGATGAGCTGAAAACACAAAATATTAAAAAAATTTGTGTGGCCCACGCAACAATCCTTTACTATTTCCTCCAGTGTAGCTCATTTGAAATCTATCATTCTTTTTTTTTTTTTTTTTCATTCCCCAACACAGCTTGCAAAGCATATGAACATTGTGAATTCGTCGCAAACATCAGGATGGACCCTACCTAACTTCCGACATAAGCTTATGGGACACAAACTGCCTGATCAATCACCGGATATATTTCCAGTGATTTAATGTGGCAGGATGTTATTGGACCATGTGTCCTCGTTAACGATGGCCCCAATCAAGCACATGAGCTTTCAAACATCTGCCTGTATGGATCCATTTTGAACAACAATGGTCTAATTAAATCCAACCGCTGTTCGGTTAGCTAGTAATCTGCTTTTATGCTGAAATTTCTTGTAGGCGGAAGGTACGTGGCCACAATGTAATATCCATGTGCCATCCACTTCATCCATCAATTTTCGCCAGTTGATGTAAATTAAAGAAACGAGGTAGATATAAAACTTGAATGGGTCAATAAAAGGAACGTGATTAGATTCAAGTGGAGATAGAAGCACCCACAATTGAAACCTTTATGGGGTTGCAAAAGAATCGAATTCAGTTAATTTTTGTGCTTCCACTTGGTACGAATTAGAATCACCATTATGAGGATTTTAGATGGCGTTTAAACATCACAGTGAGCCTTACACAAATTAGTGGGCATTTCTGTCGGGATTGTTTCTTGCCATGTAGCTTGATTGGATTTTCGATTTACTTGGTGATTGGGCTCATGTCATAACATAAGTCAGCAAAACCGATGAATGGAGTTAATGTCGCATGGACATTGTTGATGCAAAAATCTGGACGTTCTCTTTAGACCAGTTATTACCTGTAAGAGAAGACAAATGGGAGACCTTGGCTGCTGTTGGGGACCCTCCGATGATAAAGTCAGATAGGGAAGCTAGGTCCGGTAGAACGTAAAGTTTTTTGGAGTGGTTTGTGTGTAAGATTGAGCGTACTTTTACCATTAGGGGTGCTCCTATTTATAGTTGGGTGGCGTAGAAGACAATCTCCTTATTTAGTAGGAACGTATCGTAGATGGATTCGTATCCCAGGGATCATGGAAATATCCGTCAAGATCTTCAGTTGAGATCTCGGGCAGATGTGTGTTGCAGCTATCTTTCGAGATCTTAGGCTGAGATCTCGGGCAGATCTCTTCGTCAAGACCTGGATAGTCGAAACTAGTAGAAATATGTAGTGAGTGACTGACATGTAGAGTTCGAGGTGACTTACTCAGCCGTTTTGAAGGATAGTTTGCCGACCTAGATTCTTTAGTAAGCCATGGTTGAGTTTTCCCTTAGTATCGAGCAGATAGTCGACCTATCAATGGGGTTTGTGTCCGGGCATTGAGACTGAGCTCCTTTCTCTAGTAGAATCGGGGATGACCATATTATTTATCTTTTAATGGCTGACCTTGAGGACTTAGCTGTTTCCCGACAATGGATTACTGCTTCCTTGCCGTTGAGGGGCTCCTTGGTCGTGATCGGTGACGAGCACAAGGTCCGAGCTGACATCTCTTCAATTGTCTGAGCTAACCTCTTTTCCTTAGCTGATCCATTTTTACCTACAATAGTAGCCCTTCTACTTCGGAGCTTACGCGGTAGGCTTGGGAAGTAAGTTGATTTAGTGAGGTCGAACCTTCTTGTGCGTGGGGTATCGAGCTCGGTTGTCGTTAATGTGGGATACGGCGTAATGTGCATGTCATTAGTGTTAAGTAAGGCGGTATGCATGGGAATCCAGGCGGATCTACAATCATGGTATGACACGCTTGAGGTGGCGTGCGCCGGCTCGAGGTCACGTGCGCTAGCAGGACGCCTGTTCGGATCTCGGCCTATGGGGTGCTGACGCGTGGCGCCTCTTGGAGAGTTGAGTCGTCCAACGAGTAGGAGAGCTCCACGTGGCCAAGCACAGGCGTCAAGGAGCCGTTTCGGCTGTTGCATTAATTGTTGCTCGGGCAGGTTTCCTATAAGAAGGGAAAACCTTAACAGTGCAAGGGTGTTTGCCTCTGCTACCCTTTTGCTTCTCTTTGCCCCAATTGGACTTGACGATTCCTGGCAAGCCAGAACCCATCCTCTTCGGTGAGCTTTGTCTCCCCCATCTCCTCTCTTTTTTTACTTTCCTTTTTTGTCTTCGTATTTTGATCGTAATCCCGGCCAATTATGTTAAATCCATCGAACCAATGTGAGGAACCGGCTTCGGGCCGCATGCCATTACAACAAAATCTAACTTTATCTTTATCAAATATGGGCATTTATTTATTTATATTTATTTTAGTTTTAGCCATATCATTGTTCATAACATGGGGTCCTAGTTTTTAATTAGTAGCTTATCTTTACACCCTTCACTGCGGCATCCCGCTGGATTGCAAGGAAGATCACTCAGTTTCGCATAGAATGTTGTGGTGCTTTCCCATTACATACTAGGTGATTCCGTCAGTTATCTTGCCACGAAGTTTGGTCCACACCAGACGATGAATGAATAATCGATTTACGACCAACTCGCCACGTGCTTGGTTCTTCATTGGCCATCTCGCCGTGGAACCCGATTTCAACCAACCAACGAATGGATTGTCGAAGATACGCCATTCATCAATTGTCTCGCAATGAGGCCCTGTTTTCAATCGAGCGACAAACAAACTATTGTCCAAATTATTTATAATACCGAATACTATGCAAGATCACTGCATCCCAGAATCTTGTAAAAACAACACTCCACAAAAGAGATCTGGACCTCATGATATTAAAACCAAATCTAGCTTTATCTATCTGTTCACCATTGCCATTTTTTTGAAAATTTTAGTTTATTCTAGTCATTGTTTATAGCAAGGAGTCTACAGTTTATAAATGGTAGTTTATCCCTACACCCTTCACCCGCGGCATTTCGTTGGATCGTAATGAAGATCACTCAGTTTCGAATGAAATGCTGCGGGGCTTTTCTACTGATTTTGTCGGCCATCTCGTCATGAAGTTTAGTCCACACTAGATGATGAATGGATAGTTGATTCACGATTGTCTCACAAACGTGCTTAGCCGCCGCCAAAACCATGAACGAGCTATCACCTCGGTGGCCATCTCGCCATGGAGCCCGATTATGACCGAGCAACAAACATATTGTCAAATATCCGCCCTTCATCAGTTGTCTCATAATGAGTCATAATTTCTATTTGAGCAACGAACAACCGATCATCCCACACATCGCCACTGTCCAACTAGGAAGCTTAGTTCCAATGGGCAATAAGTGGATCGTCGCCCGTCAAGCCAATTATGAGTGCCATTGTTATAAAAACTATTAATAGAAGAACACTTTTGGGTTTTATTTATTTTTGTCAATTTTTATTGTTGAACTACGGTAGTGAATAACCTGAAAAAAGAAGCCTTTATGTTCGTATACTCATGTCTACTGTCCAAGCAGAAAGAACTCATTCAGAAGGGCTAGCTTCCACCCTTTCATAAATCGCTTGAACGGTGCACAAACTGGTGGTTAAGAGGATAATTGCATCCTGTGTTCAGTCTACAATTTGTTCATCTTGACACGGGGGATACTACCAATTCAATCAAAACCTTTGAATCGACTCGGGCGCACTCGCGCATCTTACACACATGACCAAGTAATCTAAACCCTGGCTCACATACATAACTTTATTTGATTTAATTGGCAGCAACAACGTGTACAACTTATTGGCTGAATACGAAATGCTTTGTTATAATTTCCATTTGGTATGGATTAGGTGTCACCTAGGGCTGAAAGTCGGGCGGGTTGGGTCGGGTTGGTGCTCAACCCTAACCCAACCCAAGGTTCCTATACCTCAACCCTAACCCAACCCAACCCAATCTCGGGTTGGGAATTCTCAACCCTAGCCCAACCCAAGCGGGCTCGGTCGGGTAAATACGTGTTAATATTTTCGTTATTATATTAGTTTATTATATTTTAATATAGGACTTATTTTTTGTATCTATAATTTTATTAATTATACATGTGATTATTTATTATAAAGAATTTCATTTTTTTTTCTTTAAAAAAACAAGCTAAAATATAAGGCAACTACTCCTTTAAAATCATGTAGCATAGCACGAAGTCAATTTGGGAGAGAGAAATCTGGCATATCTTGTTAGCTTGAGTCCTTGGAAATGACGTGGACAAACAAGATTGAACATCACTAGTGTGCACAAACGATCCACACTCAATTATAATTTATAAGTAACTTATATATTGATTGGGTTCAGGTTAGGTCGGGCAACCCAAGACCTCAACCCGAGCCCAACCCAAATTTTATCGGGTTGGTGTTTGTATAGCCCAAGCTTAAGATCGGACTCGAAATATCATGCCCGAGCCCAACCCAATGTCGGGTCGGTCACGGGTCGGTTGGGTTGAACCCGCCCAACTTTCAGCCCCAGTGTCACCCGGCATCAGCCAAGACGGTGCAGCCATCACCACCTTGATGTATGTATTCTATATCCACGCTTTACATATGTTTTCCTATATCCATCCCTCCATCTGTTTTTTTAAATAAATTTACAGCGTGATCCAAAAAATAAAGAATATAAAAATTTCAGGTGGACCATACTATAAGGAAACAACAATAATTGAACGCTTGACCATTAAAAACTTCCCATGACTCATTAATGGTCTATCAACGCTGTTTCCTATGGTATGGTCCACCTGAGAATTGGATTTGCTACATCATTGGGCTCATGCCCTAAAAAATCTGGAAAAACGGATGAACGGCGTGGATATATGATGCATACATCAAGGTAGGCCCCCGGTAAGGCCCGCTTCTTCTTGGGTGAGGCTGGGCCGGACGGACCTAATCCGCTCCCATCTCCCCCCCCCCCCCCGCCCCCCCCCTCGATTTCACGCATATTACGCAATCTACATGACGAAATTACCCTTTACCTCTATCATGATTCATGCACCATGCCCGTTCATCTACAGCGTTTGTAAAATAAGCTACTTTGAAACGCGTTGTGTGGGGCCCAGTGTAATGTATGGACTAAATCAAATCCGTCCATAATGTTCAAAACCTCATTTTAACCGAATATTCTTTAAAATAATTCCTATCCCAAACACAGGTGGGCCACAACGGAGGGAAATTTTGGGATGGGACACCCATGTCAAAACCTTTCGGCAAGAACGTGTGGTCCAGTTGTTTTCTATATACCATCCAATCCATTCACAATAGTCAAATCAACAGGATGAATGTAAGATCCTAAAAATCACACCATTCCGAAACTCAGGTGGGCCACACCACCTAATTAGATGCTCGGACATGAATATATATGGTGTAGCCAACCTGAGTTTTGGATCAACCTCATTTTTGGATCTAAAGAGAAAAGAAGGAGACACATGATAAACGGATTGGATTTCACGATCACATCATAGTGGGCCCCACACAACACGCTCATAAGCTGACTTGGCATACATCGTAAAGGAACCAGCCCTATATTTCCCATCCCCTGTGGAGCCGTCCCCATTTCTCCGCGCTTGATTTCTCCTCTCTCGCTTCTGCAGAAGAAAAAAAAGAAGAAGAAAAGCTAGGGTTTGGGTTTCTGATATTCAGATCTCTCTCCAATGGCTTGGAGGAACTTCTACAACGAGGTCAAAGGGCTGAAAGTGAGGGATCTGCCGGCCCATATAAAGCCGATGCTGTCGATCGACTACGTGAAGAAGTCGATCAGCCGGGGCTTGGACAACTACCACGCCAAGTACATACAGACGAGCTCCATCGAACCTCTTTATCATGTCTGCTTTGGCGGCATGATCTTCTCCTACCTCGTCGCTCTCCCTGAGGAGCGCCGCCATCTCGAGCACCAGCAGCACGCCAAGGAGCACGGCGGGCATTGATCGGTTATCGCGGTGATGCAGGTATTCGCATGGGTCCGCATTCTGAACCTTGTTTTATTGTTTATGTTCATTTGGATTTTGTTTTTGCATGTCGCTTTATAATTGGAATCATGGAATTTGAATTCTTGAGGAAGAGGATATTTTTTTCCCCACTAGTTTGTAGAATAAGCTTATTGCACAATAGCTTATTGTGTCCCATCCATTGCGTGAGCTACCTCATGTTCTCCTTGGAGCACAGAATCAGGCCGACCCAAAACTCAGGTGGGTCACAATGTAAAATCATGACTAAAACTTCTAACATCACACAGTGTGGCCCTTTCCAGTATTGGAAATGACCTAATTTTAGGAGCGTCCATTCATCTTGCTGGGTCATCTTATGAACAGATTGGATGGCATATGGAAAACACTGTTGTGCCACACAATCTGGAAGGTTTTAATGTTGGGTGTCCCCATCCCAATTATATGTGTTCCAGTTCGGCTTGATTTTTGGCATATGTTGTGAACTTGAAGGGATGCACCTTATAGATGGATTGGACGTAGATCCACATCACAGTGGGCCCCACATGCAACATTGTAGAATAAGCTTATATTACAATTGTTTCAATTGTTTTTGGGGAATTGGTCTGTTGTTGGGAATATATTAATTAGCAGAGATTGTTATTATAATGTCATATTGGGAAGATAATTTGAAAAATCATCATTGCCTTTTAGGTCCCTAGTCAATACTTTTAATGCATCTAACATGATATAGGTCCCTAGTCATCTTCTCTTATTTTTGCAAGTTTGAAGACACCTTTCTCACCTTTTCTTGTCCCCAACATGTTTTACCCCACTTGCTACTTTCTACCAATCTTTTTGGCATTTCCACATTATTCAAGATTTTCATTATTTCTAGTCCTTTGCTAGGCTTTAAAACATGAACATTTCTTGTTGATAGCTTTTTGTACATCATCATTCCACTACCAAGTTGACTTGTATGATTGTTTTTCCCTTTAGATGCTCATAAAACATATTTTGCCGCTTTCCTAATGCACTCGGACATCACATTCCATATTATCTTTACTTCTTCCGTGACATTCTGCTCTCCTTTTAAATTCTACCACCTAGTTTTTGGATACCTATTATTTTTATTCTCTTTCTTCCATCTCTCAATGTAAACATCCATAACCATTAACCTATATTGCACAGTCAAACTTTCTCCCGGTACCACCTTTCAGTCTGTATGTATCGATCATTCTATCTTCCTAATTAGAAAGAGCGCTATTTGGCTTGTATATGATCTACTTTTAAAAGTTATTAATATGATATACTTTTAAAAATTATTAAATGTTCATCTCTCTCTTTTTAAAGTATGTGTTTGCTGGAGCTAAATTGTGTATCATAGCGAAATCAAAGATAGCTTCCCCTATCTCATTTGTTTCCCCAAAACCATATCCTTTATGTCTCCTACAAATATTGTCCTTTACATTAGTCCATCCACATCCTTACAGAATTGTCTCTTGATTTTATCGTGTAACCTTGCTTGCAGCGTATATGCGCAAATATCATTGATTATCTTTTCTCCTAATACAAATATTTATAAAATTTTATCACTTACTCTCTTAACATTCACAACTTTATCTTTTAAATCTTCATCTATCACCAACTTTACCCCATTTCTATTATTAGCCTTTTCTATATACCAAAGCTTATATCCATAAATTTCTGTAGTTTTGGTACCTTTCCACATTGTCTCCTGAATGTAAGCTATTGTTAACTCTCATTCATTTCATTGTATTTACTAACTCCATGCTCTTACCTGACAATGTTCCTATATTCCATATGGCAAGACAAATCCTATTCTCTCGAACTAGCTTCTTTACCCGTAGGCATCCAGAATCGCACGAGAATCCTTACTACTTCTCATAGCGACCAAGTACTGTTTTAGACTGTCGCTTCTGGGGATGCCCTAGCCAATCGAACAGTAGAATCCTATTTGCTTCCACATGCCAACATGATGCACTTGTGCAAATTCGGGATGTTTATTAGGTAGGTCCATTGTGCTGGTCGAGTAATCCTGTACAATGAAGAGAATGGTTTAAATAATTGAGCAATAGTTCACTCAACAAGTTGTCAGCAACTGGCTAGATTTATTGCCACACCACATAAATGTAGGTTGCTGGCACAAGCTTCCTTCGAGTAGGAATTTGGTCCAACTCACAATTTGCCCTCTCATTTCTCATCCTTTATCATTTGAGTAAAAGCTAGCTGAGAAATGGGGAGAAAAGGTGGTGGAATGAGGGGCAAGTTGTCTGGGACGTGATATGTGGAAGTGCGCTTATGAGAGGGGGTGGTAGGTGGCGGTGATATGGGCGGCTGTGTGGAGAAATGGATTTCTCTTAGTGACACGTAGAGGTTGCAAAATGATGTAGAGAATGCAAATGGCGGGCATGGGGGGTGTTCGACTGCTAGGATTGGAGGGGATTTGCAGGTTTGGGAAATAGATGGGGGACAAGTCTCAGTTCGACCTTGGAGGAGAGGGAATAGTCGTGAAAGGGTGTTGGCTTTGGAGCTAGTTGGTGAAGGTAAAACCAACACAAGGCATAATTGGTATGTGAGATGATTTAAAATCCATCTCGCACGTGCTAAGAGCATCATAAAGGTTTTAGTAAACCGATCAAGGTCATGATGGAACTTGAGAGAGAGAGAGAGAGAGAGAGAGAGAGAGAGAGAGAGAGAGAGGGCTTGTCCATCTCACTACCAGACCATTCAGACCACAACATGAGTAGATAATAGCTTCACATCTGGCGGTATTGTTTGATGCATCAAGTATAGGTGAAGTAGGAGATCAAACTTTGGTGTTGATCCCCTAGGGGGAGTAGGTACTATGACCTGATACAAGAATGGCAGGGGCTATTCTAACTGTTGCAAAACCTCTTTTTCGAGCTATTGAACATTACCCTTATCGAAGAAGTGAGGGGTGAGATCGTTGTGATGGGGTAAGGAGAAGGACAAATAGAATTGAAGTCAGATAGGTTGATAGTGCACGAAGGTGATCCTGAGGCAAAAGAAAGGGAAAGGAGTCCCATTGGGAGACAACGAAGATGATTATATTTATCTTTTCAGGTTCGTAGAAGAAAGAGGAAGGAAAAAGGTGGCGTCTCTACTCATGGCTCATTGGTAGACACTGTGTTTCTACTCTAAGGTCCTGGTTTCGAGAATCCATGTGGTGTGTGTGTGTGCGCGCGCGCGTGCGTGCGTGTGTTGGTGTAAGAGTGTGTGCATTCACCTTTCAAAAAACAAAAAAGAAGGAAAAAGGCAGAGTCCAGGAACCAAGGTATGATGATCCTTTCAACAAGAGGCAAAAGGGAGCTCGTGACTTCTATGATTTATGATGCAAGGGTGCTATCAAGATCAAGGAAGAGGGGGAAAGGGGGCTCAAGCTAGTTCTTGGTGAAATAGCTAAGCTGGAAT
This sequence comes from Magnolia officinalis, assembly GCA_021015155.1. Taxonomy (NCBI): domain Eukaryota; kingdom Viridiplantae; phylum Streptophyta; class Magnoliopsida; order Magnoliales; family Magnoliaceae; genus Magnolia; species Magnolia officinalis. Next base: position 61,669,781 of record JAJHSJ010000015.1, on the reverse strand, counting down.
GCTAGGGGGCTAGGGGACGGGGGGAAGAGGGTGCGGGCGAAGGAAGTGTGTAGACACGCCAAGGCTCGATTACATTGCAAGAGACTAAATTCCAGAAGGTGGACAAGAAACTCCTAGACTCAGATTGGGGTGCAAAAGAAAAAGAATGGCTAGCGGTAGATGCAGAAGGTGTGCCAAGGGAGATATTAGTGTTGTGGGATTCGAGAAGATGGAAGATGGAGGATGAGTAGTGTGGGAAGTTCATAGTGTCGATACAATTAAAGGAGGCAACACCAAGAGTGAGGTGGATTTTCACTTCAGTTTATGGACCAAATCCGTTAAGCATCAGGTTCAGGCTATGTGAGGAGCTATATGCGGTGCGAAATAAGTGGCAGCTACCACGAATAGTAGGGGGTGACTTCAATTTAGTGACGTTCACATATGAGAAGTCGATGGAATTATTACGAGAAACATGTGGTATTTTTCAAGCTAGGTGGATAGGAAGGAGAGGGTCAATACCTGGGGAACACTAAAATTACATGGAGTAATTGTCAGGAGAAAGATATAATGTCAAATTTGGATAGGTTTATGGTATCTTTAGAATGGGTAACTATGTTCCCTCTTTTGAAGCAAAGAAAGTTGCCCAGACCCGTATCCGATCACTGTCCAACATCATTGGAAGTGGATGAGGAGAATTGGGGTCTAAGACCTTTTAGGTTTGAATTGATGTGGCTCAATGTAGAGGGCTTTGCGGATTGGGTGCATGAATGGTGGGGTTCGTTCCAAGTCGAAGGATATGTGTGCTTCAAACTATTAAAAAAGATGCAATTGCTAAAGCGGAAGCTTGTCCTATGGGGGCACTGCTAGGAGAAGAATGAACACAAAGGGTGAAGCTCTCTCAAGATTACATGAGTTGGCTAATGGGAGGGAAGATCAAATGGAGACAGTGGTCACTGGCCATACGGTTAAAAGAAGGAAAAACAAAAACTACTAAATTCTTTCATAATATAGTGAGTGCACAGGATAGGAACATTGCAATCCACAATGTCGTGGTCAACGGGAGGAAGAGAAGAAAATTTACATATATGCAATACGGTGTACAATTCTACAAAGATCTTTTCTCAGATGAGGGGTGGAGAAGGCCTCAATTGGACCCAGCTAGAGTTTAATCATTTAACTTCGTCAGAGGTGGATAATTTGGAAAAGCCAACAACAGAGCAAGAGATTAAGGCGACGGTGGGTTGGAAGGGGACAAGGCTCTAGGCCCGGAAAGGTTCCCCTTAGCTTTCTTTACAATCTTTCAGTAGTAAAAGAAGACCTTTGTATCTTCATCACCATATTTGGGAGAGAGGACACCTTTCAACATAACTAGGAGTCTCATTCATTGTATTCATACCGAAGAAAGGTGTGGAGTGTCTCCGGGATTTCTGTCTGATTAGCATAATTGGAGGGATGTACAAAATCTTGGCAAAGATACTTGCTGCCAAGGTATACCAAAACGTTTATGTAACAACCATTATGGAAAAATTAACTCATTACAGGGTTGAAATATGTTTTTTTTTTTTTTTTCCACACACACACACACTATATATATATATATATATATAATGGGCCGGCCTGTATCATAACGGTAATGGCCGTTACCGTTATGGAAGACCTTTCTCGCCACAAGGTTTCGAGTGGTGTTGAACAGAGTCATTTCAGAAACTACAGGAACATTTGTAGTGGGAAGACAAATCTTGGACAACACTTTAATAGCCCATTAGTCTAGATGTTAGACACAAAGAAGGGGTGAAAGGAATCACATGTAAGCTGGATGTTGAGAAGGCTCATGATCACATGAAGTGGGGCTTCTTAGATTACATGTTGGGGAGATTGGGATGCACCAAAAGTGAATGACATGGATTAGAGAGTGTGTGAGCTAGCCAGGTTTTTGATATTTTGGTGAAGTGGTCCTTGAAAGGTTTCTTCCGAGTGTCGAGAGGCTTAAGACAAGGAGATCGGTTATCGCCTTTTCTTTTTGTAGTGGTGGTGGAAGCAAAATACTGGATAAAGGTTAGGAAGTGGGTCCTATCAAAGGCTTCAAGGTGGGAGAGAGCTACCCCCAATATCCCATTTATAATATGCGGATGAGACCTTACTCTTTTGTGAAGCAGAAGCTAACATGGTGGACTACTTGAAGAAGATAGATCTTTTGAGGTGGTTTCGGGCCCGAGAGTTAATGTAGCAAAGAGCGAGGTGCTGGGGGTATGTATGGCAAGAGAGGAAGTAAAGGCATTTTGCAGAAACTTTTGGATGCAAGGCGAGATCACTATCATCGACATACTTGTGACTCCCTTTATACGTTGGTAAATCGGCTATGCATTTGTGGGATAAAGTGTTAGAGAGGGTATAGAGGAAATTTTTGAGATGGAAAAGTAGACACCTATTGTTAGGAGGAAGGTTAACGTTGATAAAAGCGGTATTCTCCAATTTACCAGTGTATGTCACCCTTCAGGTGCTTGGCATCTGTGTTGGAAAGACTGGAATGGTTATGTAGTAACTCTTGTGGCAAGGAGCTAATGAGAAGCACAAGTTCAAACCCTTTAAGGTGGGATGATGTAATGTATGTAAGCCCGGGGGGGGGGGGGGGGGGGGGGATGG